>OY743180.1:48602950-49218664 GCA_963555705.1 Ligustrum vulgare
AGAATTATCTTAACTTAGAACTAAGCTTAATATAAAGTTTTTATTTTTTTTTTATTTTTTTTAAAATTATCTTCGCTTGGAACTAAGCCTAAATAAAGATTTTTTTTTTGAGAATTATCCTAACTTGGAACTTAGTTTAAATAAAGTTTTATTGAATTCAATATCAACATTACAAAAAAAATTAAATGAGAATTCTTGTTGTTATATTTCAAAAAATGCAATGATGAATGGACTCTGGTGGTTTTGAAAAAACTTGCATTTTCTGGATTTTAATATAAGTATAGCTTTCTCAAGTCCGGAACCTGACCAAGCTGTGTTAATATAGACTCTTAATGCTCACATTAGTGTGTTGCATGTAACCATATTTTTAGTGTATTGTGAAAGGAAATTTGAGTTGGAGTTAGTAGTATTCTGCAAGCAAATTAATTAAAAATAGTTTAAATAGTGTTCTGCAAAATTTCAAACAGAACGTGTTTTCCAGCTTTTCATTTTCAAAAACAGTTTTCAGAAATGACAAACCAAACGCGTTTTCAGCAAATTTGAAAACAAAAATGAAAACACAAAACATTTTCGAAAATGAAAATACAAAATAAAATACAAACAGAACGCCACCTAAGATTCTCCTCTCCAACAACTAGGGTAAATACACGTGTAAAGTCCGCCACGTGTCGCAATCCGAAACAACAACTTCCTCTATAAATAAGACATTCCTTTCATCCAAAAGGGGTTAGCACTTTCACTCTCTTAACTGAATATATTTAATCTCACTCCCCTTTATCTCTTTTACACACTTATATTTCCCGCACTCAATTTATATTTGCTTGAAATGAGGACTGACTTTGGCATCGGAGTGTAAACAGGAGCCACCTCGGCCCCCTTTGCAAACTGATTGTTTGTCACAGTGCGCAGGAGATCCACACGTTCAAGAGGGAGGAGCTGAGATGTGTTGGTCCAAGGTCCAGCCGGATTTTGTGGTCAACATTTTGACGCTCCTAGCCTCAATATTCCCAAAAACCCTCTGCATAGCTTCATACTCAGGGGTCTCTTCAAAAGTATCCTTGAAGTCCTGTACTGCTCTCGGCACTTCGGCCCCCAGAACCTCCTTCACCTTGGCTGCAATAGTACGTTCCAAGGCCTCAGCAATTCTGGAGTCAATATGTTTCTCCAATGAGGCATAATCCTCATCGGCCTTCTTCCTAGCCTCTACCTCCCCTTGTAGCTTAGAGGTGACTTCTGCCACCTCAGCTGCCAGCTTGGCCTTCGTGGAGTTTGCTTCTGCTAAGGCTTCAGCTGTGATGGAATGCACACTGTTGGAGTCGTCAAGCTTCTTGCACAGAGCCGTCACATCTAACTTAGAGGCCTGGAGGTCATGCTTCAGTTTCTTGTTATCTTCCTGGAGGGGCTTCGCGTGAGCCCTCTCCTCTGAGGAAGATTTGCGGACTATGGACAGCTGAGTTTTAAGATCATTAATCTCCTTCATCATGTTGTCCGCATGACGGAGTGCAGTCTCAGCATCTTTCCTGTCCCGCTGCGCCTCCTCCACTGAAGATTTCACCTCATTAATAAGGGTCAATGCTCTAGTATTCATAACTTTGGCAGCAAGTAACTTCCGGGATGGAGTGACACTGGAAGAGAATGCAGACCAGCCTTCTGTCCAAAACTGCTTGATGACCAAGGCAGCCCTGGCAAGAGGAGAATTGGGGGAGTCAAATAAAGTGGGATTGAAGGTGACGTCCCTGGGGAGGACACTAGCCTTAATCTGTTTGAGCTCTTCTGCCCCCGTAGGTGTCACTTCATAAGTCAGGCCGAGATAGACACGGAAGGCTCGTCCTCCAAGTCTTGGGTCTCTGGTGGAGGAGGAGCAGAGGTAGTATCCTTCCCCCTCCTGAGCCTCTTCAAAGAGGCGGGCTCCTCCTCGGATAAAGGTTCAGAAATATCCTTGGATAAGGTAGATGGCACGAAGACATTCTTAGACTCCCTTTCCCTCTTAGAGCCACCCCTATTGACCTCTTTCCCTTCCCCGTTGTTGTGACCCTCTTAAGTTCAGCCTCTTTTTCCAAACTAGGTTGTTGGGGGTCCATCGGCAGTAGACTGGGTGTTGGCAGCAATGCAGTAAGAGAACCTTCAATTTGGGAAGTGGACGCTTTGGATATCTCCTTTGCCACCCCTACTTGCAGATTAGCAAGTACTGCTTTCTGCCTCCTTTCAATCTCGCTGCCGTGGCGAAGGGCAGGAGGGACCTTTTTGGTCATAAGGCCTTTCAAGGAGATCTTCGAGAAGTCCTTGGAACCTAGCAAGAAAGAGAGAAGAATAAGGCTATGAATGATTGAGGCATAAGCTATGAAGGTAGTAAGAAAACAAACTCACTCATAGCTCGCATAAGGCCTTGCTTAACAAAAAGCTTGTTTTGTTGGATGACCTCCTGAAAAGTGCCCCGGTAAGAGAATACTAGCCGCACTGCCGCTAAATCTGCGTCGGAGAGGAGGCAGGCAAAAGTGTCCCCTGCCATAAACCAATAACGTGTGAAACAAATAAAGAAAGATGAACAAAAAATAAAAGTGAATGACACACGACACGTAAGGACGCGAAAGCAAATACAAGACTCACTAGGTGGGGAAAGAGTTCGGGGAACGGTGATTTTCGGACTAGGGTCCACATGCGAACTCTGTCACTCCCCAGCAACCCAGAACCACTGGTTCCTCCAGTTCTTTATTGAAGTGGGATGACCAGTAATAATAGGAGGATATGAGCCTTTGGGGGACAAGTAGTACCAGTCCTTGACATCCAACCTCACATCCTTATCCCTTCTAATAGACTTCTTCAGGGTATATAAGGTGTAGATGATATGCAACGAGATGGGGTAGTCATGGTTGACCTCTTGTCATACCAGCCAAGTACCCACCATCTGCGTCCAGAAATTAGGGGCCAACTGGTAGGGGCATAAGTTGTAACTCCTAAGCAGCGCCCTGAAAAGGGGTGCAGGGGCAGCCTCATCTCGCAGGATAAAGCATCATAGCACACGGCTACTTGACCTGGGGGAGGGCTACAGGGTCGGCAAGAAGGCGTAGGGTGCACTAATCAAACACCTTCTGGTATCCTGAATTTCGCCGATGTTCTAGCCAAATCAATGCCTTGGATTTCCGTGGCAATCTCATTGCTTTCCCATGATTTTGGTTTCGGATCTGGGTCCACATGATACCCTGCCACTTTATTCACCAGGTCCACCCAACCTTCAACTTGGGCTATTTACTCCTCAGATAGCCCTAACTCTTTCCTATGTACCCTAAATGGGACCTGGGACCCTAATACTTAAGCCGAGGCCCTGATGACCAGAAGAAGAGTCCACTGCCTCTCCTCTTTCCAGATCTCTATCCCGCTTGCTTCGAAGCTCCTGCAAAGAGGCATCTTCGTCGGATGACAGGTGAGCCATGTAGGTCTGGTTCTTTTCTTCTTCGCTGTCAGAATCATCCAAATAAATTATACTACTGCATTTCCTATTCCTCCTCTTAATCTACTCCCTAAAGAAACGGGAACTAAAAACCAATAAAGACAATGGGCAGAAACCTCTGACAGGAATCGCCATTGCCAACAGTTCCTGTGAACCCGTTCCTCCAACTCTTTCCATTTTTCTTTTTGTTCTTAAAAATGGGCCAGACTCACCAAAAGGAAAACAAAATGCAAAACAAGATTTTCAAACCCATACTCGAAGATTAGAACTGGAAAAGCTTTGAACATACAAAGGAAAAGAAATTTACCTTCAAAAATGGACGTTCAAGATTGTACAGTCGAAGTGAAGAACACGCCAATGGAAGGTGTTGAGCGGTAGAGACAGTTTGCTGGGTGGAAAACCCTTGAAGAGATGTTGAAAGACTTACAAGAAAGGAAGACGCGCTACAACTTCTTGCGAAAGTGCTACTACGAAATTTCTAAGAATACGGTAAAGGAGAAACAATGAGAAGAAGGAGGCTTTATAGGGAACCCAATAAATTGAAACCCTTGATTTTTGAGCCGCATGATTAACACGGATAACCCGCGTCTCTTGGGGGATGGGCTAATCAAAGCACCAACTTTCGGAAGAAGGGAGAAAACCATTCAGTTACCACAGTGCGTGTTGTTCACTCAAAATAGTGTACCGCAAGCGCACGGATCGCGTACAAGTAATAAAGTGGACTTTTTGAGTTCGGGTTGTCGATCCCACGAGGAATGTATACTCTATTATACCCTAATTAATTTAATCTTAACAAATGAAATACACAATTAAAATATGGATTTTTGACAATTCTAAATTAACGAAACTAATGTTAAACCAAATTAAAATAAGAAAAATGAAAGATAAAATAGTTGAGATTCATGATTTCACTTAACTCTTGCTTAAGTAATTTCTCACACATGCAAATTAATAAATTACTCATTTACAATGTTTGACCCTATTTTTCAAGTTTAGCTAATTACCTCTCTCGAGTGAAATGAGCACTAACTTTGACATCGGAGTGTAAACGGGAGCCACCTCGGCCCCCTTTACAAACTGATTGTTTTTCACAGTGCACAGGAAATCCACGTGTTCAAGAGGGATGAGTTGAGACATGTTGGTCCAAGATCCAGTCGAATTTTGTGGTCAACAATTATTATTATTATTATTATTATTATTATTATTATTATTATTATTATTATTATCACATCTCTCTACATTTCAAACAAGAAAAAATGCTCCCTATAGAAGGTGAGGGTGGAAAAATTCAGTCTCACTCGCAGTTATCGAGTGAAGGTTCCATTTCTAAAAAATGGAAGAGGCACTTGGCAAGTGGAATTAAAAGGCAAGCCCTCAACCCTGCACCACTTGATACACATCCTATGATTTACATCATTTACCAATGCTCAGGTCAGGGTAGGTGAGGGTCGTTGAGGTTGCGGTTCAACATTTTTAAAAATGCTTTATGTACATGGGCTTGTATGTATAGACCAATGTTTTCAGAACTAGTCCGGCCATCAACCCAGTCGAGAGATTGGGTCAATGGTCAAAGGGTCAATTCGGAGTTGTCTCAGGTTGACCCGAGCATTAAATAATATTAAATATATATATATATATATATGAAACCCGAGTCAAACCAGGGTCGATCGAGTTTCCCATGTCAACCCGGGTCGTTGATCGGGTTTGACTCGACTGGGTTTCTTGGTTGACCCGGCTCGAATTCTGGCCTAGGTCCCAAGTTTTCGGGCCAACTGAGTCAGGCCGGGATTATCGAATGTCAGCACCTCACCGTCTCACTCACCATCGACTCTCAATATCTCATGTCACCTCGACTCCACTGTTGGATCGCGACCCCACTTCTCTCTCTACTGACGATCATCTACACCCCCACCTACTCTTTCAACATTGACGCTCAATGTCACCCATCACCACGACTCCACTTTTCTCTCCATCGTCGGCTGTACAAAATGTATTGCCTCCAAAATGTGGGCCTCTTAATTGTGCCTAAATATATGTTATTTCATTGTTACAAATTTAGTTAGCCCTTGTTATTTTTTTGGGAATTAAACGCAGATTCCCTTACCTTTAACCCACATGATCATTTGATGTTCAAAGTAAAATAAGCAAACGAGAAAATAAATAATAACACAGAAATTTCGGATTGCCAAAGTCTTTAACTATATATTAAATTGTTACAAATATTTAGAATTTCCCCACTCACCAACCCAATACCAATTCTACAGACCACAGAGAAAATATTAATAAACAAATTCTATCAAACCACAAGTTTCTACCCCTTGAATTATCCCAAAAGAGGTTGCAAGAAATTACAGAGATAAAGCTCACCAATTGTCTCTCTATTCGGTCACAATATGGCACTCTTGACGTACAATAATTGGCTCCTTAACACACATATTTATATGTAAAAACATTCCTAAAAACATGTAGAGTTTGTGTCCAACAATATTTCCTTGTTGAAGTAGACTAATCGAAATAAGGAAAGAAAAAATTCGTCTTTTATTTTCTTTCCTTATTCCTTCCATTTTTAACTTGGTCCTCAAGTCAACCACTTTAACAAGAAAATCAATTGTTCAAGATATTTTGGGTCAAAACTCAACAATCTCCACCTTGATACAAAAAATTCTTTCAAGCCAGAAAATTCAAATTCAACAATTGGGTAAACAGGTAAGCATTTAACACTTTGACGATCTCATACTCCACCATATGAGTATAACCACTTAGGATTATCAATGAGTCCCAAGCTTTTCATCGGCCCATGTAGAAACAAAATTGATGAAAATTATGGTGCAACTTCCATGTTTGGTTATCCTTGGAAGCTCATCAGCCATCGACAGAAATTAAACCACATACCTTGCATATATACCAAATCAATGCTATATGCGAACACAGTACCTGCGCCAGTAAGAACACATCCTCTATCATGACAACTGGCGTCATGCCTTGAGGATGCCTTATCTTACTTAGAATACATCATCACCACCCTCCACCAGGAGAGTCGGATTGTTCTTCGACCAGTTAGCCGAGTTTGCACCACCCTTTGGACAATTTCTTCTCACGTGCCAGGATTGACCACAATTCCAACATGTCACTTTCTTCTTCGTGGAGTTCCCCCTCTTCCACTTTTCAGTAACAAGAAAATTATTATTAGATGAATTATCGACTCCACCTAACCTTCGTTCTTCAAAGATCAACCTACTTGTAACTTCTGCAAAGTCCATTGTTTCCTTCCCGTACATCAAAATTGGCTTGATGTGCTCAAACATGGATGAAAGAGACCAGATGAGCCTTAGTGTTTTATCCTCATATTCAATTTTGACTCCAATAGAATCCAATTTAAAAACAATCCCATTAAGAACACTAAGACGATCAGAGATTTTTGTACCTGCATTTATTCTCAAAGAATGAAACTGTTCCTTCAGATACAACCTATTTGATAGGCTCTTCGTCTGATACAACTCTTCCAATTTTTCCCAAAGCTCCTTTACAGCAGATATCCAATGAATATTTGCAAGGACATTCTTGACCAAACAAAGTCGTATTGTACTATCAGCCTTCAAATCCAAATCTTCTCAATCTTCATCACTCTTGCTGGATTCAGTTTTTCTTTTTCTTTTTCTTTTTCTTTGTCAAAACTAGCGGTTGGCTTTCCCTTCAAAACTTTGTACAGACTCACCTGAATTAAAACATCCTTGACTTGTACTTACCACAAGCCAAAATTAATTTTCTCATCAAATTTCTCCACGTCGTACTTTCCAGGCATATTTTCTTTCGCTCTAATTTCTCGAACCACCTGATGTTTTTAATGTACAATTAATTGGCTCATCAATACATTTATTTATAGGTAAAAACATTCCTAAAACATGTAGAGTTTGTGTCCAAGAATATTTCCTTGTTGAAATAGACTAATCGAAATAAGGAAAGAAAAAAATTGTCTTTTCTGTTCTTTCCCTACTCCTTTCACCTTTAATTGATCTTTAAGTCAACTACTTTAAATAGAAAACCAATTATCCAAGATATTTTTTGAGTTTAAAACCCAACATATTTCACACTATAACAGAGCGGAGACGTTTTGGCGATCTGTTTTGGAGGCTGTTAAGAGATGATACCCAGAAATATTTCACAAAGTGAACAAGAAACTTTAACGCAAGTAAAAACTCAGAAACTTTTATAAAAACTTCAAACCACAAAGTATTCAACAACAAATATACAGATCACGTCTCTTTTACAAAAGAAATCAGAAAACCTAAAACAAACTCGAAAAACCACAAAGTATAATACACAGAACCAAAATCTGTATAAAGACCACAAAGTAATACTGATTTACACAAAGAATCAGTATAGAAACCACTAAGAAATATGCGAGAAATCAGAGATAATATGAAGGTTTTCTGGAGAATGAGAGAGACAAAGATGAGAGGGCCGGATGAAGATAGAGAGTCTGGATTAGAACCAATAATGAAGGCAAAGCGTCTCTTCCACCTTTATCACCAAGTGGACGGTGCAGATTAGGCCAAAGTGATCCAACGGTGTGAGATAAGGCGGTGTAAGAGATATGGGCCTAAACCGGGCTATAAGGCTTGGGCTCCGACTTCAGAATATTGGACTACTATTTGCTCAGGTCCAAAACACAGAAATGCAGGTAACTTTGGCTGAACAATTTGGCTGAGAAATGGGCTGTCCAAAATGAATCTACATACTCCACCTCAATTTGGATCAGCACACCTACAAGTATAAGAATTCAAAGCGGTATCAAAATTCTAATAAATTAAGAGAAATCAAAGCATCTTTAAATTTATTTATAGGTATTATTTTAGTTCCTGCATCTGCAGGATTCAACTGAGTTGGGATTTTAACAAGTTTAATAATATCTTTTTCAGTTATATCCCTAATGAAGTGAAATTTAACATCAATGTGTTTGGATCTATTATGAAAAATAGGATTCTTACACAGGTGTAAAGCACTTAAACTATCTGTACTGAGTTCAATAGCAGAGTCATCAATACAGGAGATTTCAGACAACAAACCTTTTAACCAGATACATTCTTTTACAGCATCAGTGGCAGCAATATATTCTGCCTCAGTTGAGGACAGTGCCACAAGTTTCTGTAATTGTGATTTCCAACTGATGCATGTACCATTTAAAGTAAAAAAATATGCAAAAGTAGACTTTCTATTGTCAATGTTACCTGCAAAATCTGAGTCTACAAAGCCATTTAACTTGAAATCATTTTTGGTTCTAAAAAATGCTAGACTCAGATTTGCAGTGCCTTTCAGGTATTTTAAAAGTGATTTTACAGCTTCCCAGTGTAATTCACCAGGGTTACTCATAAACCTACTAAGAACACTTACAGCAAAGGCAATATCAGGTCTAGTACACACCATAAGGTACATAACATATCCTATAGCATTAGAATATGGTACATTTTTCATCCTAAGTTCTTCTTCTGCAGTTTTAGGACAATGATCAGAAGATAATTTGAAATGAGCAGGCAAAGGTAGAGACACAGGTTTAGAATCAATCAAATTAAATCTGGTCAAAACTTTTTCAATATAATGCTTTTGATTTAAAAATAGATTTTCAGATTGTTTATCTCTAAATATGTTCATACCTAAAATCTTTTTTGCATGCCCTAAATCTTTCATTTCAAATTCAGAATGCAGTTTGTTTTTCAACAGGTTAATCTCATGTATATTAGGTCCAGCAATTAACATATCATCAACATATAACAATAAATACATGAAATCAGAATTATCAATTTTGAAGTAAAAACAAGAATCATATTGGCTCTTTTTAAAATTTAGGCTTTGGATATAAGAATCAAACCTCTTATACCACTGCCTAGGTGCTTGCTTCAAGCCATATAGGGATTTTTTCAATAGACAAACTAAATCAGATTTTCCCCCTTTTTCAAAACCTTTAGGCTGATTCATATATATAGTTTCATCTAAAGAGCCATACAGAAAAGCAGTTTTAACATCCATTTGTTCAAGTTCTAAATTAAAATGTGCAACAAGAGCAAACAGTATTCTGATTGAAGTATATTTAACCACAGGAGATAAAATTTCATTGTAATCAATTCCTTCCTTTGGAGAGAAACTTTTAGCCACAAGCCTAGCCTTGTACCTAGGTTTAACATCTTTAGAATCACTTTCCTTTATTTTAAAAATCCATTTGCAGTCAATGACCCTTTTATTATAGGGTCTATTAACCAAAATCCAAGTGCCATTTTTCAGAAGAGAGTCCATCTCTTCCTGCCTGGCACTATACCATAAATTTGATTCTTTTGAAGAAACAGCTTCTTCAAATGATTCAGGTTCAAAAACAAGGGGATCCGAATAAGTATAAGTAGACACAAAATCAGGATCCTGAAACTTAGGAGGAGGTCTTATCTCCATTCTAGGTCTATCCCTAGCTAGTTGATAATTATCAAAGTCTGTTGCAGCTTCAGGAATGTTACCAGGCAATGGTGAAGTCTCAGTGAGTTCAGGTTCAGGATTGTCATTTTGAAAATGTGGGGGTTGCTCCACCTGAAATTGAGTATGGGACAGGCCATTATCATCACTTAAATGGTCTGCACTCAGCTCAATGGTAAGGAAATCTTTATCATTCACAGGATCATCTAATTTTTCATCCTTACAAGGAAAAACAGTTTCATTAAAAATGACAGACCTACTTAAAATAACCCTATAACCTCCCTGCTCCCTAACCCAAAGTCTATACCCCTTGACCCCTTCTCCATATCCTAAAAACACACATTTCAGAGATCTGGAGTCAAGTTTGGTTTCAGTTTGGTGTGAGTAGGCAGCACACCCAAAAATTTTCAATTTTGAAAAATCTGGAAGAAAATTATTCCAAATCTGATCAGGTATATTGAAATTAATTGCACTGCAGGGAGAAAGATTGATCAAATAAGAAGCAGTTTTAACAGCTTCTCCCCAAAAAAATTTTGGCAAGTTAGAATCAAGTAGAAGACACCTAGTTCTTTCTAAGAGAGTTCTATTCATCCTTTCAGCAACCCCATTTTGCTGTGGACTGTATGCAACAATCTTATGTCTAAGGATTCCTAAGTTGCTACAGAAAGAATCAAAGTCTTGATTACAAAATTCTAATCCATTGTCTGTCCTAATTATTTTTACCTTCTTATCCTTCAAATTTTGGACTAAGGTAATCCATTTTTTAAAAACAGACACTGTAGCATCCTTAGTTTTCAATAAATGAACCCAAGTTTTCCTAGAAAAGTCATCTACAATAAGAAGAAAGTACCTATAACCTGAGACAGAATTAACAGGGACTAGACCCCATAAGCCAGCATGCAAATATTCAAGAACATCAATAGATTTATGAATACATTTACCAAAAGAAGCCCTTTTTCTGTTTTCCTAACACACATTTCTCACAGAAATCAAGTTTATGCAGCACATCATTACCAAAAACACCTTTGTTTTCAAGTAACTTAATACCTTTTTCACCTAAGTGTCCCAATCTTTTATGCCATAAAACAGTTTTATCCATATCAGACACAGCATTAAAAGATTTTGCATAAACAGGTAAGGTATTCAACATATAAATCTCATTACTTTTGGGAGTAGAGAAAATCATAAAGTTAATTTTGAAAATAACCATTAAACATTCTAATCTCATAAGATTCAGAATCAAGTACTCCAAGAGAGATTAGATTTCTTTTTAAATCAGGAACATATCTTGTTTGGTTTAAAACGAGAGTTTTGTCATTTTCAAGTTTTAACAAAATCTTCCCAGTTCCTTTCACATCACATGTAACATTGTTACCAAGTTTCACAGAGCCATAATGATCAGAACAGAAGTCAAAATAAATTTCTTTCAGGACACATATGAAAAGTGCAACCAGAATCAAGTATCCATTCATGTTTGTTTTCAGATTCAGTAGTAACATAAACCACTCCATTGTTGTCTTGGACTGCAGCCTCTGTTTGATTGCTGGTTCCTATTTCATTTTTCCTTTTGAAACAATTTTTGATATGATGTCCAGGTTGGCCACAATAGTAACAAAGTCTGGGTCTATTTATGTTATCAAGTCCCCAGAATTATCTTGCCCCCTGACATTATTCTGACCTCTATGGTTGTCTTGATTTCTAGAGTTATCATAACCTCTAAAATTGGTCTAACTTCTAGAATTATTTGGTCCTCTATAGGTGTTGTCATTAGACCTATTGAAAATTGCTCTATTTTGAAAATTCCCTTTTGCAGGCTTATTATTCACATTATTCCAAGTTCTATTATTGCTAGAGGTATTCCAATTTCTATTGAAATTACTCACTGGCTTATTATTCCTAAAGGGAGTCTTCTTTTAAAAAGATCCTATCACATTATAAGCCTCTTTAGGATTGTTCTTGAACTCAAGTTCTTTATTTTTAAGTGAAGTGTGAACAATTTCAGTAGTCAATTTTTGTCCTCCATATTCAAGAGCATTTCTAAGGTCTTTGAACTTATCACCCATAGCATTAAGCAAATACACAACCTTTTGTTCATCAGTTAATTTTTCATCACAATTTAACAGACTCTGTGTAATTTTGGTAAACCTACTCATGTTCTCATCTACATCCTTTGAATGATCAAATTTAAAAGAGAAATATTGTTTCCACAGAAAGCACTTATCAAGCAAAGACACAGTAGCATAAACTTCTTCCAGTTTATCCCATAATTCCATAGTAGTTTTAGTCCTGCCTACTTGTCTAATGACATTATCAGATAAGTGTAAGAACAGAGTACTCCATGCAATTTCATCCATTTCAAGTTGTTTATCCTGAGGGGTATCAAGAGGCCAGGACATATCTATAGCCTTAGCACATTTCATTTGAAGTAATAAAGCCTTCATTTTCTGGCTCCAGAGATTAAAGTCTCATTTGCCATTCCATACTTCAACATCTACTTTTACAGTAGCCATTGAAGTAATGACTAAAAGATTTTAAAGAATTATTAAATTGAAGACTTTGTTATTTCAAATAAGAATAGTCAGACATATTGAAGTACAAAATATAAACACTGAAACCCAAGATTTATCAGTAAGTATTCCACAAAGATCAAGATATAAGATTAAGGTTTCAAACAATTTATGAAACAGCAAGGCAATCAAGATGATTACAATTCAGATACTGGTCAGGCTAATCAAATAACTACACAATGCAAATGTATAGAAACAGGTTCTCCCAGTATATCCCTCAACCTATTTATGGGTCAGCTCAACCTCCCTCAGATTCCCGGATTCTTAAGGAATCCTGGACAAAGGTAAGAATTAGGGTCCAATAATAGGCTTCAACGGAGGAATTTTGGAAAGAGCCAAGAATTTTTAAAAATAATCAGTATGAATTGCAGTGAATTGGAAGGAGATCACCTGATGCAAAAATTATATGAGCTCAACAGCACAGAGATTATTTGTCCACAAAGATTCAGAATCCACAGGTTCAATACCACCAGATTCCAGAAAATATTTCGAAGATCAGCCAACAAAGAAATGTAGGATCTATTGTGTATGATTCAGTATATTTATTAAGTAAATATACTGAAAACCCCACAAAACAAAATAAAGATCCCCAAAGAATTATATATGACTCAGAATAAAATCCAAAATCGTGAGAAAACCTAATTTCAAAATAGGTTTTAAACAAGAAAATACCACAAAGCAAATTCCTGAACCACGAAGAAAGTTTGAAAAATAAAATTTCAAACGATTTCAGAAACCAAAAATATTCCAGAATCATAAACTAGTTTACAAACAGGTTTTCAAGAAACTTTAAGAACAAATATTTTCTCAAAGATCACCACCAAGAACTGAAGAACCCTAAATCGTTGTAAACAGTAACCACAAAGAAATTTTCAAGGAAAAACACAGATCCGTACAAAAAATCCTGGATCTAACAAAACTGAGTCAAGAATCAGCATTTATAACATGAACCCTAAGGCTCTGATACCACTGTTAAGAGATGATACCCAGAAATATTTCACAAACTTTAACGCAAGTAAAAACTCAGAAACTTTTATAAAAACTTCAAACCACAAAGTATTCAACAACAAATATACAGATCACGTTTCTTATACAAAAGAAATCAGAAAACCTAAAACAAACTCGCAAAACCACAAAGTATAATACACAGAACCAAAATTTGTATAAAGACCACAAAGTAATACTAATTTACACAAAGAATCAGTATAGAAACCACTAAGAAATATGCGAGAAATCAGAGATAATATGAGGGTTTTCTGGAGAATGAGAGAGACAAAGATGAGAGGGCCGGATGAAGATAGAGAGTCTGGATCAGAACCAATAATGAAGGCAAAGCGTCTCTTCCACCTTTATCACCAAGTGGACGGTGCAGATTAGGCCAAAGTGATCCAATGGTGTGAGATAAGGCGGTGTAAGAGATATGGGCCTAAACCGGGTTATAAGGCTTGGGCTCCGACTTCAGAATATTGGACTACTATTTGCTCAGGTCCAAAACACAGAAATGCAGGTAACTTTGGCTGAACAATTTGGGCTGAGAAATGGGTTGTCCAAAATGAATCTATAGAGGCAATGGCGTTAAGGTAAGATTTGACGCTACGATAGTGGAAAGATGAAGGTAGATGCTGAATTGAAGATACAAGTCATTGTGGATTGGACCTACAAATGATGTGGTGGTGTGATGGATGGTCCATCGCTACAACAGGGATTAAGTCAGACATTTTGGGTTAGTGTCCCTATTAAAATGCACAAAAATATTATGATGATGAAATTTTTCTAATACTTTATTACAAGATTTCCTCTCTTACTTTGCTAACCTATTATAATAATACATTCTAAAACGTTTAAAATTGATCCTAAAAATTAAATTCAAAAATTAAAAAGATGATAAAAAAAAAATTATACAAAGAAAAATGGCGGTCTTGGACCCTAGCAGGATCCCCCATGGCTCCCTCCATGCGCTGCTGTTGACAACTGAGGTAGTACGCCATTACTTCTACATCTAGTTATGCGCCTGGGTGTAACAACCCAATTATTTTTTTTAGTCAAACTTTTACTAGTCAAAATTAAATAGGGAATAGTCAATTCAAAGTCAAAATAGGACCAAATTATATTAGTTTATTTGTTGGGGTTATTTTCTAAATATTATATAAGTTGAGGATTTAAATTTAAGCTCAAAATAAGATTGGGGACCTCTTTGTCAATACTTAAATGTTTCCCTATTAAGAGTGTGTTTGCTTCTAGTTAAAATGAGTTTTTTTTAAATGAATAGTGATTTTTAGGAGAATGGATGATTGAAATTTGGTTAAAAAGTTAAATAATGTGAGCTGACTTTTAATGAATGGTTAAGATTGAGTACTGTAGAAAAATGAGAAAAGAAGATGCTGCTGACGCAATAAGACAAATAACTTTTCAAAAGAAAGATGCTCTTAGGATAAGATGTCCAAAACTTTTTTGACCAGAGTTGCTCGGAGAAACGCGTGTCAAAAAAGTAGAAGGCAACTTCAGAAAAGTAAAGACAGCTGTAGGATAGAATTATTTTTCGCTCCCAAGAATTTCTCTATATAAGGAGTAGGTTTTCAAAGAAAGAAGCAAGAGTTTTCAGCCTGTGATCTCCTTGCTCTCTACTCTAAACCTTCCTTATCAGAAAAATTCATCAATCCAAATAGGAACCCCTGTATAGAAAAACCGTGAATACCTCCAAGGTACTTGTTTTCTTTTAAGTTTTATTTTTATCCTTCAAGGGATTTTCCGAAAGGGAAACCCTTAGTTGTATTTTCTTTATAATGTTTTAATGAATCTCCAAAAAACTTTTATGTTTTACATTTTGTATTTATGTTTTTAACAGTTCATATAATGTAAATTTTGTTGATGATTTAAATCATTTCATTCTATGCATATCATAAAAGCATAACTTGATCTTTAGAAGCCGTACTGTTTTTAAGTTAACCCTGAGTGACCCAGAGAGATAGGATTGTTGGCCGGAGTGAGCCTATTGTGATCCTTAGATACTGGGGAAAGGGATAAGTTAACTTAGGAATCTTGTAAGGGAGTGCCAGTGGTAACCTTATAGGAAAAGGTCAGGTTTAAGTTGGTATGTCTTAGGTGGTGAAAAAAAAAAAAAAAAAAAAAAGGGGAGATTTGTTAGAATATTATTAAGAAATACAGAAAACTAAGGAAAGTACCTAGTAGGATAAAAGAAAAATTTGGAAAAACAAAAGAATTTCATGAACCCCTCATCATCACACACATTAAACGAGATAAACATAGAAAAAGAATTTCCAAAAATTATTTCAGACTTCGAATATTTATTATCATTACACCAGACCCAAATTATTGTCATAGACCAAACTTTAAAAGAAGACTATAATACTTTAGATAAAGTTATAGACATCCAAGGATATAGTAATAATTTTTATCCTTTTAAGAATTATATTAACAGAACTAGTAAAAGAAGTTTTGAGTTACAATCTAGAATCAAAGAACTTGAAGAAATCTTAGAAACAAAAATTCTAAGAACAGATAGTGAATTCTATCCTTTCTATTTAGAACAATATAGAATAGAGACAGGATATTATAGACAAGACTGTGAAAGTCTTTTAGACCAATAATTCCGCATACAAGCCGAACTCTGCATCCAACCTTAGAATAAACCCTTCTACGCCAGTGGCTGTGTTTATTTTAAGTATACCCCCCCCCCCTTTTTGGTATCAGAGCCATAGCTAATAAAAGATACATAGAATATTTAGATTTAGAACTTTCTAGTCAAGGTAAAAAGTTCAAGACCATAGAAAATAATATTTTAAATTGTAATTTAGAAACAGCACATAAATTACATAGTTTGTTTTCAGAAGATCCAAGTCAGAATCTTTTAATAGACTTAGTCATAAATTTTGCAAAAAATTTAGAACAAACTAATAAAAGAATTAATAAAACTTTAGAAGAAGTTTCAGATCATCTTAAAACAAGAAACTTAGATTTTAAAAATATTAAAGAAAATTTAGACTTTATTAAAAATCAAAATAGTGTTATTCTAGAAAAAATTTCTAAACAAGAAACTATTATTTTAACAAATAATTTTCCAGAAATAACAAAAATTTTAGATTTTAATAAAGAGATTTTACAAGAAACAAAAAATATCAGTAATAAGACAGAAGAATTAAAAGGATTTATTCTTAGTTAATGAACAGAGACTTTGAATCCGAAAGAAATTACAAAGAAGCTTTCGATTACTGTAGAATTTATCATAAAGATCCAGAAGGAATAACAAAAATAGACTCTCCAAAAATTTCTGAAGGAGTTGTAATAAGACAAAATAATATAATTATTACTCTCTTAGTAAGTTTACACAAAAAATTAGAAGCTTTTGATAAAAGAATAGACCCTGAAATAGAAAGTGATTTAAGAACCATAACAAATAAATTAGGAAATTTAAACATAAAAGAAACAGGCAAAGAAAAAATCACAAGAAGGTTATCAAGAGACTTAAAATTTCCAAGATGAATTTGACAACCCCATTTATAGGAAGATCAAGAACAATCAGTGAAGGAACATCTAGACCTAGCACATCAGGAGAAAATAGGAATTTTTTAGATAGAATTTTGAGAAGAGTAGAACAACATAATCAAAATCTTGAAGAAATTATAGATCCAGAACAAGATTATGCAAGATTCCAGACACATGGATTAAGAGTACTTAATCCAGATGTCCTATATAACAGAGGAATTTTTGAATCAAGAACCCAATTTTTCAGACATCATAGGGAAACAGAAATACAATGTATTGGAAACCAAGTAGTTAAACTAAATCTAATTTCAGAAGATTCTAAGAAAGAACTTAGAAAAAGAAATTTTAGATTTATTCACTTAGGATTAATTGTAATAGGGATAAAAGGATTAACTCGAAGGAGCTTAGGATGTAAGACATTAATTACTATCTATGATGAAAGATTCAATAATATAGAAAAAGGACAGATAGCAAGTATGGAAATAGACATGAATAATAATAACGGTATTATTTACTGTAATCCGGACTTCTTAATGACTATCAGAGACTTTTCAGAAAAAATTAAAATAGGTATACAGACCAAAGGATATGAAGACACTAATAGTGGAGAAAACCTTTTGATACATGTAGGATTCTTAGGAAGATGCTCAATTAATTCCCAAACAAAATATAAAGTTTATATGGATAAAGTAGTAGGACTAATGAGTAGTAAAGGAATTAATATGGTTAAGCCAAAAGAATTTTCAGCAGAACAATTAGCTGGATTAGAATGGGATATGGATAAGTTTCTAGAAGAAGAAGCAAAGCCAATAGCACCTAGAGAATCTTTAACCTATAAAGATGCACAAGGAAGAACAAGCCTAAGATTTACAAATTATCAATATGTACCAAAGACTTCTGATGAAGAACAACAAGAACCACCACACCAAGAAAATGTTCACATAGAACTAATAGGAGAAGATATTGATAAAATTATTTATCCAAAAGAATTAGGAATTATTTTAAATAAAGAAGAACTCCTAGAATTAGAAGATCAAATGTATATTTCAAAACAAATAAAAGAAAATGAATATTTGTATTATGATTTAGAACAGAATATTAGAGCAGGAATTATTAATGAAGAAAATGATAATAATACAGAAGTTACAGATTATAGTTATACAAAAGAACTTATGGAAGATACAACTAGGTACAGAACATTTGATGAAACCCCTTTTGATAAGACTGTTAAACATGAGATTTTAACTTATGGAGATGGTTTTCCTCCTAGAGGAGCCTATAATACATATAACGAACCACCACAAAATAGTAAATACATAGCAAGAGGAAGTGAGAGGCCATTAGAACAAAAAATAGAATTCCAAACAGCTTCTAAAGCACAAATACTAAACATCACAGCACATGATCCACAAACATGGACAAATGTCATAGATGTTTGGAAAAACACTATAATAGGACATTATATTAGAAACATACAAGATATGGAACCTTCAGATATGTATAGATACTTAGAAACATTTTTAGGAGAAAGTACAAAGGCAATGTGGGAAGCCTATAAGATAGAAAGAAAAGAAGAATATGATCAATGAGTACAATTAGGAAGTAATCCTTATAATTTTGTTAACAAAGTACAAATTTTAGTCACAGGAGCAGACCCTAATTCAGGACATATGAGTATACAAAGAAAAGCAATGAGAGATTTAGAACAGCTTAATTTATATAAATGGACTAAAGGTAAGTATGTAAAAAGATTTTTAAATGAATACTATTATCAGACCTCAATTTCAGGAAATACATTTAATCAAGAAATAGGAAATAAGCTATTTCATAAATTACCAGGACCATTAGGATTAGAAATTACAGAATCATGGAATAATCTAGCATCAGTAAAAGAATTTCCAGATAAAAACTGGAGTATAGGACAAAGAATACAACATGTAATAAGATGCCTAGAAGGTAAATGTGTAGAATTACAAATACAAAAGCAATTAAAAAAGACAGATTATAAATTTTGTAAAGATATTTTTACACCTCAGACTTATGGAGCTTCAACATCGAAACCTTATAAGAAAAAATATAAGAAGAATTTTAGAAACCCAATTAAGAAAAGATATTTCTTAAGAAAATCAAATAAAAGGAAACCTTATTTAGACGAAAAAAGGCATGTTAGAAAATTTAAGCCAGAAAGAACTTATAAAAATAAATTAAATTGCTTTGTTTGTAATAGCAATGAACACTTAGCAAGAACATGTCCCAAGAGAATAAACAATTATGATAAGAAAAGTACTCTTATAGAATGTACTAATGAAGATTTAATACAATTAGATGAATATATTTCAGATAAAGAATCTATTTACAGTACCATATCAATAGAAGATCAGGCTAATATAGAAGAAGAACAATCTGATTATGAAATCTTAGATGAATTTACTAAATTCAAAATAGATGAAGAATCAGAATCAGAACAAGAAACTGAATTCATGGAGACATCTATAAATTCATGTAAGCATAAATGGCAAAAGAACATAGGAATGGATAACATAGCATGTTTTATTTGTAAATGGTATCCAGCAAGAAAACTTAGAGCTAAATGTTTAGAATGTTATAAAGAAGCATGCATAAGATGTTTAGAAGAAAATTTGATTCTAGAAAAAGAAGAAATAAATATTGAAATAGAAAGAAATAAACTAGAAATTTCTGAAATCAGAATTCTTAGAAAAAGGATTGAGAACTTAGAAGAGATGCAAAAACTAATGATTAAAAGAATTGAAATATTAGAATCAAATAGGAAAGATAAGCAAATCATGATAGAAGAACCAGATTTAGAATGTTCACAAATTAATTATGTTCAAGTAATTTGTAATCCAGAAAAACTTAAAACAATCAAAGTAAAATGTCAGATCAGAATAGGAAATTACATAATAAAATGTTTATGATTAATAGACTCAGGAAGTAGTAATTGTATAATAAATAAAAGACTAATTCCAGATCAATATGTTATAGAATCCAAAAATCCAATTAATGCACAACAAATGGATGGAGGATTATATACATATACAGAATTATTAAGACCAAACAGTAAAATAAGTTTTGAAACAAACTGTGGCCTTAGTACAGAATATACATTACCAAGAGACTCTACATGGGTTAGATCCCTCAATTTAAAAGAAACAGACTTTATCATAGGACTTAGTTTTTTATTAAAAGACAATGGTAGTGTTACAATTACAAAAGATTTTATACATTTCCAAAAACATACATTATTTACACCAGCCCAGACAATACATTATCCATCAGAGTACGCTGAGAAGCGTGGTGGAAGCCCTAAAGAAGAAGAAAAAATTTGCCCCTGTAACAAAGAAAAAGAATGTCAGTTGTTAGAAGAAAAAGAAGATTCAGAGTTAGAAGAAGTTGAAGAATTAGAAATAGATTTTGAATCTTTAGAATTTTTAGATAATGAAAAAATTTATGACATGTTGGTTACAGAACAGGATATAGAGAATTTGATAAATAGATTAGAAAAAATGGAGATTTTAGGAGAAAATGTTTTAAAATTCTGGGAAAAAGACAAGATTTTTTGTGAAATAAAGATTAAAAATCCAGAATATATCATAAGAACTAAGAACATAGAAGCAACCAATTTGGATTTAGAAGATTTTAAAATGCATATAGAAGAACTAATAAAATTAGGAGCCATTAGAAGATCAGATAGCCCTCATAGATCAGCAGCCTTTATTGTTAGAAAACACTCAGAAATAGTTAGAGGAAAAAGCAGAATGGTTATTAATTACAAAAGACTTAATGATAATACAATAGATGATGCATATAAAATTCCAGATAAGACAGTTTTAATTAATAAGATACAAGAATGTAAAATTTTTAGTAAGTTTGATTTAAAATCAGGATTTTGGCAAGTTAAAATGCACCCAGATAGTATTAGATGGACAACATTCACATGTCCAGAAGGACATTATGAATGGTTAGTCATGCCATTTGGATTAAAGAATGCGCCTAGCATTTTTCAAAGAAAGATGGAAGATATCTTTAATAAGCATAGTAAGTTTATTATTGCATACATAGATGATATTTTAGTCTTTAGTAAGAATAGGAGAGAACATAGAGGACATTTACAAATTGTTTTTTCAGAATTCATTAAACACGGTTTAATCATTAGTAAAAAGAAAATGATTTTATTCAAAGAATACATAGACTTTTTAGGAGTAAATATAGGCCAAGGAGAAATTAAGTTACAGCCTCATATAGCTCAGAAAGCCTTAGAATTTCCAGATAAATTAGAAGATCTTAAACAAATCCAAAAATTTTTAGGATTAGTAAATTATGCAAGACCATTCATTAAAGATTTAGGAAAAATTGCAGGACCTTTATATTCCAAGACCTCTCCAACAGGACAAAGACATTTTAATCAAGAAGACACTAAACTTGTACAAGAAATCAAAGACAGAATAAAAAATTTACCAAAGCTAGCAATGCCATTAGATACAGACTTTCTAATCATAGAAACAGACGGAAGCATATTAGGTTGGGGAGCCATTCTATTATGTAAACCAAATAGATATGCAGATAAAAATACAGAAAGAATTTGTAGATATAATAGTGGTAATTACAAAGAAAAAGGAAACATGAGTAGCATAGATGCAGAACTCTTAGCCATTAATTACGCCTTAGATAGTTTTGAATTATTTATTATTTCTAAGAAAGAAATCATTATAAGAACAGACTGTGTTGCTATAGTTTCTTTCTATAATAAGTTAAAATTAGATTCCAAGAAAACTAGTAGAAGGAGATGGTTGAATTTTGTAGATAGAATTACTAATACAGGAATAAACATAGAGTTTGAACATATTAAAGGAGTAGACAATAAAGCAGCTGACATTCTTAGTAGAATGGTAGAAAATAAAGAAATTTTTGAGATAAACTCATCATGATCTTGTTTTCTACAGATGTCTAGACCTCCTCCAAGACCAGGAATTCCTCCGGGAAATTCCTTTGCATCATTTCAGACTCCATCTACTCAGAACAGAACAAATTACTCAGAACGCATTAGATTTGGTAATCAAGAACTTACATGTTTTCCTAGTAGTAATATTTCTTTCAAAGCATTAGCACACGTTTCACTTTCAAGAGAAGAAAAATGTATTCTAGACAATTTGTGGATTTCTTACAATAAAAATCCAAAAGACCAAAAATACTTTCTTGCATGTTTAAATGCATTGTCAGAACACTTTAATCAGAACAGAACTAGATTTAAATTTTATGTTGTCATTAAAGGTCATAAGTTAGGAGTCTTTCATACATGGTTAGAAGTTTTAGAAAGCATTAGCAATTTCAGAGACCCTCTTTACAAAGGTTTTACAAATTTAAAAGAAGCTTTAGATTCAGCAAGACAGCTTATTGGTATTAATTTCTTTATTTCCCCTTCTCTCAAAAACTACCAAGACCCTCCTCTAGATTTTTCTCCAAGTAGAGAAGAAAATATTTTTTGTAACCATTGCGAGTGTATGAAGAACAATTTCAGAGTCATTAACGAAGCCAATCAGAATCTTGTTTCAGAAAGAACCTTCCTACAGAAGAAAATCACAGACTTAGAAAAAGAAGTGATTAGTTTAAAAATAGGAAAAGGCACCGCTGAGCCCAAGAAGTCAGTAGCTAGTCCAGCTCAAACGGTAGCTGGTAAAGACTTTCCAAATCCGTTGACGGGTTTGGGCTTGCCAAAAGTCCAACAGACTCAGGGAACTGTTGATTTCCCTAATACACAAGACCATTTTAATTTTGAAAGAACTCAGCAATTTCCCTTTCAGACAAAAGAAAATTGGGACACATTGGGCCAGCCCAGTGGAAAGTTTGATTTTCTTGTTAAATACTCCCATGAATCCCAAGAACAAATTGCCAGCCCAGCCCAAAATCTTAGCCCATTACAAATAACCCAAGAAGAATCAAGTAGTAAGAATACCAAAGGAAAAGAAATAGTCCAAGAAGCCCAAGATCCAGAAGACGACATTGTTTCTATTAATCAGTTACTTTCACAGATACAAAAACTTCAGAAGACTCCATCTAGCAAAGAAGAAATACCAAAAAGAAAGAAAAATTTTTTTCTCAAAAAGAAAAAAGAAAAAGATCTCCAAGAAAAAATGAGTGAGACCATAGAAAAAATTTTCGAAAAAATTTATTCTCAGAACAGAACAGAAAAAGAAAAAGAAATCTCAGAATACCCACAGATTGTTCCAGAACCAGAAGATAATGAATCAAGTCCAGAAAACAGTCACGAAGGCCATGAAGGAGAAGCTTTTAATAATTCAGACGGTGGAATGTCATTTTCATCCACAGCAGAACATAATCTGAACACATAGGAAAGAAGAGATGCTGCCAACGTAACAAGACAAGAGACTTTTAGAAAAGAAGATGCTGCCGACGCAACAAGACAAGAGACTTTTAGAAAAGAAGATGCTGCTGACGCAATAAGACAAATAACTTTTCAAAAGAAAGATGCTCTTAGGATAAGATGTCCAAAACTTTTTTGACCAGAGTTGCTCGGAGAAACGCGTGTCAAAAAAGTAGAAGGCAACTTCAGAAAAGTAAAGACAGCTGTAGGATAGAATTATTTTTCGCTCCCAAGAATTTCTCTATATAAGGAGTAGGTTTTCAAAGAAAGAAGCAAGAGTTTTCAGCCTGTGATTTCCTTGCTCTCTACTCTAAACCTTCCTTATCAGAAAAATTCATCAATCCAAATAGGAACCCCTGTATAGAAAAACCGTGAATACCTCCAAGGTACTTGTTTTCTTTTAAGTTTTATTTTTATCCTTCAAGGGATTTTCCGAAAGGGAAACCCTTAGTTGTATTTTCTTTATAATGTTTTAATGAGTCTCCAAAAAACTTTTATGTTTTACATTTTGTATTTATGTTTTTAACAGTTCATATAATGTAAATTTTGTTGATGATTTAAATCATTTCATTCTATGCATATCATAAAAGCATAACTTGATCTTTAGAAGCCGTACTGTTTTTAAGTTAACCCTGAGTGACCCAGAGAGATAGGATTGTTGGTCGGAGTGAGCCTATTGTGATCCTTAGATACTGGGGAAAGGGATAAGTTAACTTAGGAATCTTGTAAGGGAGTGCCAGTGGTAACCTTATAGGAAAAGGTCAGGTTTAAGTTGGTATGTCTTAGGTGGTGAAAAAAAAAAAAAAGGTTGAAGACGATAGAACATTCGGGAAAAAAAAAATAAAAAAAAGGAAAGAAAGAAAAGAGAGGAAAGAAAAGAGAGGAGAAGGAGCTTGTCCAAAACTCAAAATGCTTATTATTTTGGTGTTATTCTACCACTTTTTTCTAACATTATGAGGTAAGTGGAAAAATGTTTGTTGTTCAATAATGTGTAAATTTAGGGCTTTTGATTTATACTCTAAGGGTGTGTTTGATTGTGGAAGTAGAAAAGGGTGGAAGAAAATATTTTCCAAAGAAATGATTTTGCTTGAAAATTATTTTCTTGGAAAATCAATTGAGAGTGTTTGATTGGTTTAATTTTTTAGGTGGAAAAAGTGGAGAATTTTTCAAGTTTTGTTGTTTGATTGATATTATTTTTCATGGAAAATAAAGTAATTTTTTGCTATTTTAATCAATTTTTTTTTTTTTTTTTTTTTACTTTTTAAATATATTTGTACTTGATGATGATAATGTTATTTTTTGGAAAGAAAATAAGTCAATTAACAACAACAAAATTGATTAAACGTTTCGAAAATAATTACCATGGAAAATAAAAATCCACCAAAACCCAAAGAAAATATTTCCCACCAAAACAAGGAAAAGGGGCGCGTGGGTGGGGTCCGCGAAAAATTCTCGCAATCAAACGGAGTAAAGTAGAAAAGTTGGAAAAATTTTTCCTTTTCCACGGAAAATTAAGGCCTATCAAACAGACCCTAAATGTGAGATATATATAAAAGTTAGAATGATGATTATGGTGATTTTAGTTGTATATTTCAATGTTCTAAAATGCGTAATGCATTGCGATGCGTCGAGGTCGAGAATCAAGAATCACAAGTTTAGGCGTGTCAATGCGAAGAATAAACGTCATAATGCGTTTCGTATTTTTAATATTATTTTAATTACTTTAAGACATTAAATATATTTTAATATAAAAAAATTAGATTTTTTACAATTTATATATATATATATATATATATATATATATATATATATATATAATCGGATCAGGCGGCGCCTAGGCGAGATTAGGCTCGCCTAGTCGCGTTTAATCCCACCTAGGCGGTCAAAAAAAACGTTGACCGCATTTTTACGCGCATACCACTTATTCGACGCGTTTTGGTCACGCATCGCGCTTATGCAGCGCATTTTCGCGCATTTTAGAACACTGGTATATTTAAGTTTACTGAAATAAATACTTGGTATTAAAGGTTAGGGTTTTATGTTATTGAGTTGAGCTAGTGATTAAGATAAGATAAACTTGTATTTTAGTTTATTTTATGCTAGAAATAGATACGTAGTTGTGGATGATAAATATTGGTTTAGTGATGAGAAGGGGTGAATAACTAGTAAGCTTGGTAAAACTTGAAAATGAGGATTTAGATAAATGTGGCTCTAATTACAAATCTTAAGTGATGTTAGAACTTAATTGGTCATTAGAAGTGAAACTAAAAGGGTAGACACGATGTAGTATGAGAAACAAGTTTAATGAGTCATTTCGAATATGGGGTTCTTTTACTATTTTATCAATCAAGGTGGTTTTAAATGTTAATGTGAAGATTTTATTTTATCTCAAGAGGTAACGACAAAGTTGATATTATATATAGGCCAAGCTCGTGGACGATCATCTATTTTGTGAGTGGAGAATAAATTTAAAATGTTTACTCTACCCAATTATTCTTATTTCATTGATTTTCTATAAGTTACAAATGATTTTTAAACTACTAGCTTTTAGCATGATTATCAAAATAAAATGTTTTAAAATTAAGCTTGTTTTTATCATGGTAGCTCTTTTATCAAGTTTTACGAGTATGATTGGTCCAGTTGAGCATATATGATTCCCAAACCACTAGAAGTACCCGATGTTTTTATATGTTCTTGTGTTAGTGCACGGAGGAGGCATTTGGCTCGTATACTAGATGATATTATTCAAGATCTTCAGGCTCTATCACGGAGGGGGCCAAGGGCCCGTGTTCAAAGGATCTAAAGATCCACTCTTATGCACAGAGGGCTTTGGGCCGTGTGTAAGAGTTCATATATGAGGTCTTTGGGACCCACTTTTGTACCCAAAAGGGCTTTGGACCGGGTATGGAGGTGCTCAGCGATCTACATGCATATGACTAGATACAGATTTCAGCATTAGCAGATGATTTAGTTGGGTACCTTTTAGTGTGATTTTCTTATATATTATAGTTTATCAGTTATGACACAGATGATCAGTTTAAGATCTTTATGATTATTTTTAACGTGTATGTTTTGATTTTAAATTGCAAGAGCTTATGAAGTAAATTATGTTTTCGAAAATGGTTTATAAATTATAATTATTTCAAAAACATCACTCACTGAGTTACAAGCTCATGTTTCTCCCCCATCTCTTCATTATAGGAAAAAGATAAAGATTTTTAGCAACACGAAAAGAGCCATTGTCGCCAAAAGAGCTTAAACGTAGGCATTTCTATGATTTATTTTGATATGATATTTAGAAGTTATCTTTTGGGCTTATATTATAGGATGTGTTATTCTTTTGTGGTCTTGTTAGTAATATGTCTGGTAATTATGTAATATGGGTTGTATTTATAAAAGAATAGACTAAAGATTTCAATTATTTTATTACATCAATGTTATGCTTGGAAGATTTGTGAAGCTCCATGATTATTGGAAAATTATTGTTGTATTAGAGGTTGGCTACGTCAATATTATAGGAGAGACTCTATTCAAATTTTTTTATAAATTCAAATGTGATCAAATTTATTTAAAAGGAAAATTTGAAAGATAAGAAAAGTCAAAGTAGCCTTGTGGTGGGTCCAACATTTAGTTGGCATCGACACTGTCACGTTTCATGTCCAATAGAGTGATCTAGGACAGGTCGAGACATTGGGTGTATTTATGATGCAGGGGTACTGGTTGATTGAAGGTGATGATGAATTTGAGGACGTGGAGTTGTTCTTGGTTGGTATCGACAAGCGAGGGTGGGTGGAGGAGATGAAAAGCATTACCTTTGTGATCAATTAATTGAGTAATTATGACTAGTTAAATTTGATAATTTATAATCGATAAATAAATTGTGACTTATAAAAACTAGTTAGTAGTGCATGCTTTGTAAGTGACTTTGTAATGATATTATGAAATATATTTGAATGTCTTGAATTGAATATTTTCTTAATACGCATCAACTATTTTTAATATATTTTTCCTAAAAACTATATAAATTAAAAGCACATATTTACATGTTGATTACTTATTAGATTAATATCGAGTCAGTATTTTCGTCAAAATAACAACTGAAAAAGATACCAAACTTGATAACAAATTGAAATTGATTGACTTAATTTCACTAAATTGAAGATGATTTTTGTTTAAAGTTCGTCCTTGCGTTAACATGAAACACGAGATATGTCAAGTATATAGCTTTAACATATTTATTTTTTCAAAACTATTGTCAACTAAACGATACTTTTAATGTATTACTTCCTTAAATACTCGTTGCATGCAATTTTTATAAATAATTGAAGTCAAGATTTGAATTAAAAAAAATAATAATAGCTCTAAAGTATTGAACCACTTAAAAGCATGCATATCAGCTCTTTTAGCTAATTATAAAACAATAAGTTATAGACGACTAATAAAAACATATCATGAGTCTTAATGTCTCTTAAAAATCACTAAACAACTAGAATATGTGGATTGTGACATTTTACCTTAAAATATAGACGAATTTGGAAGAAAATAATAATAAATAACAAAAAGGATATCACATTTATACGGTGATATGTTAGTAAAATATTTGGTGGTCAATATTTATTAGTAACGTCATTTTCTTTATAAAATAGGACTATTACATGCATAAATAAATCTGAAATTTATTTTTAATTATAAAATGCTATAATTAAAATAAAATTAATTGAAGGATAAAAAAGAAATTATAAATTATTTCCGAGAATATTATGATCCAAAATATTTCTCCATTCAAGTTATTTAGATATATTATAGATATAAATAAATATAAATCAATGAAATTTGAATGATAACGATCATCATTAAATTAGGAAATATTACATTAATTACAATTAAAATATATAATAATTAAAATAAATTTAATTGAAAGGAAAAATAAGAAATTTTAAATTATTGTCGAGGGTATTATTATCCAAAAAAGCTTCTCCCTTTAAGGGACTTTTAGAATAAAAAATAAAATGCTATAATTAAAATAAAACTAATTGAAGGATAAATAGAAATTATATATTATTTTCGAGAGTATTATGATCCAAAATATTTCTCCATTCAAGTTATTTTAAAAACAATATAAATATAAATATAGATCAATGAAATTTGAAGAAACAATAATCATCATTAAATTATAAAATATTACATTAATTATAATATATAATAATTAAAATAAAATTAATTGAAAGGACAAATAAGAAATTGTAAATTATTGTTGAGGGTATTATCGTCCTTTTTTTTCCTTTAAGGAACTTTTAAAAATAGTACATATATAGATGTGTAATTTGAGATTATTTTTGTTATAAATAATATATAAATATGTGAATGACATTACCATTATATCCCTGTAAGCTTTACAATATTACAATTGTGCCATTGTCCACTCCTATAAATAGGAGCCATTTCCTTTGTAATAAATACACCTTGAATTGGAATGAAGAATTCTCTCCATCTCTTTCTCTATATCGTTGTTATGATTTCGATTGTTTTACAACACGTTATCAGCACGAGTCTCTAGCCAATTGAGTGATACGATGGGAGTATGCTCTACAGTTGCATCTAAATGATGAGCCTCTGTATCAGAAACCTGATTATTACAAATCATTGTTTTCCTCTTCCAATAATCAAACAGTTTTCGATACATTAGGGATCTAATGTTTTCAATTTTCCTATTTTCATTTCTGAATTTCTGGATGGAAAGCAATGATGGTTCTGCTAGAGCAGATCTGGGACGACGTCGTTGCCGGGCCTCAGCCCCATCGCGGCCTCAAACACCTCAAGAAAGTCTTCACCAAGCCCGTGATTTCATTTTTACATTTTGTACCAATGCACATCAGTCATCAAACAAATGTATTCCTAGACCACTGTCTCCGATCTTCTCTTCTGTTTTCTATCCCTCAGTAGAGGGATGATTTCTCCATTCCCCCATGAAACTGAAGTTGCAATCTTATTCCACGGAAAATCATCCTCAGTCGTGTTCATTTCGTTCACAAGGAAACTACGCTAAAGTTTTGAAGGCACAAACTGGTGAATTCATGAAGGTCGAAGAGAGAGATTTCAGCTTCAAAGAAAGAAGCAGAGATGTCTGCAAAGTTTATGTCTTCGTTAACAGACGAGAAGAACCCTGATCTTCGGAAGCAAATCGGGTGCATGACGGGGATGTTTCGGCTCTTTGATCGCCATCATTTCGTAGCCAGCCGGCGAATGAGCAGCTACAATCACAAAAGGCTACATCAAGGAATCGATGCCCAGTTGAAAGAATGGCATACAACTTTGTTGATGATCGAGACCGTACTTAATGATGCTGAAAACAAGGAAACAGCAGTGGGTGCTATGAAACAGTGGCTGAACGATCTGGAAGATCTGGCTTATGATCTTGAAGACTTAGTGGATGGGTTGAAAACTGAAGCTTTACAGCGCAAATTAAGAGAAAATAAAGGCAGCACCAGTAAGGGCCACGATGAAAACATGTGCTGTACAGACCAAAGTGGTTCCTTGTCTCGCTTGTTAAGGTCTCGCCGGAACACGACTCGACGTCTCTGAGTAGCCACAACGGAAAGAATGGTTACAATGATTCTCTGATTGAGGAAACATTAATGACCAAAACGTCGTCTCTAAGTGCGCCAACATTCAAAACGCCATCTCTGAGGTACAGGCACCACCGGTGGTTTGGCTGGATATTGCGGCTGAAATAAAAGCAATAATGTGAGGCTGTTTTGGCTGGATACTGCGGCTGAAATAAAAGCAATAATGATTCTATTTTGAGAGCCCATTGATTGAAGATTAATATTCCTTTCCGGTTGGTGATTACAGTAGAAGCAACTGTAATGGTGTGAGAGAAAGCGTGCACCAAGCCCGTGACTTTTGGTAGTGGATGAAAACATGTGCTGGTACTTTTGGCTTTTGGTAGTGGATGAAAACATGTGCTGGTACTTTTGGCTTTTGGTAGTGGATGAAAGCGTGCACCAAATTTGTGTAGTCGATAATGAATTGTCCACCAAATTAGTGGTGACAACAATAAATCAAGCACATACAAAGATAGTAAAAGCAGCAAAGAATCTCATGATGAGCCAAATTTGAGCTGTCCACAAAGTTGGTAGACAACTATGAGCCTAAATGGAAAAAGTGCTGTCCACCAAAGGTTAGTATACTTTTTAATATATTAATCATATTTTATAATATTTGATTAATATCATTAATGATACTAATGAGTAATAATCATGTTAAATTAGAACATGCGTGTCTGGCATAATCATGTTAATCACTCAATTATAACATGCATGTGAATTAGAAATAACTTGTGGGGCCCGAACTAATTTTTTTATTAGAAGTTGATATTATTGTTGTTGGATGTTGATAAAAATATTTTATCAAACGGTACCAGAAGTTACCATTATCTGTACTGAAAAGATAAGATAAAATGAATTATCCAACAACAAAAATGTTAATGTATGATAAGATAATATTACATGATAGCACAAATATGACTAATGTGAAAATAATCTCATCAGTATTATGAGATGAATATTAGATGATAAGTGATTGAAAAAGTTCTTGCACAAGCACTTATGTATTCCAGAAGAAGTACATATTTACTCCAGAAGAAGTAACAATTATCATCTAAACATACTAAAATGATATTATTATTGCTCCTGAAGAAGCATAAACAAGTCATACATGCAAAATACAAAAGGGGAAACATTTATGATCCTCAAAATTAGAGATATATTTCGGGAGTAGCCGTATTCTACTACCTCTGATCTTTTGAAGAAATAAAGAAACATTCAAATAGGTGTGTTTCAAGAGTAAGAATACTCCATACTCTACCACCACCTATTCTAGGGTTCACAAAGATAAATTTACATTAACAGGACTCCATTTTCGCTTGATCCCAATTTCTTTCCTAAATCCACGGTTGCTTCTAGATATCCAAAATCTTTCCCTACTTTTGATCCACAAAATACACAGATAGTTTTGATCTGTCAAAGTTTTGATCTTTCCATTTTTGAAAAATAAAGAAGGAAAAACTTATGAGAAAATGTTATTTTGGGATACATGAACTATGAAAATGTTTGGCTATTTAAAACCAAAGAACTTCACTATTTCCGCTCGTCTTTTGAGAAAGTGAAGATTTACTTTTGACAAAATCATCCTACTCACCTTTTGGTGATTTATTTTTCTAGCCTTTATAAAACTCGAGAAAGGAAACAGAAAAATATTTTAAATATGTATCAAAAGATTTACCTCAATCTTTCAAGTCGAACTCGGTAATCAAAATATTTACCGGAAGATAGGAATAATATTTGCGTATATTTGAAATTATGATATCCATTTTTTATGGATCTAGCATTCTTCCCAAATCATCTATTTAAATGCATTATTCAACGCGTAAAAGAGCGATGGCTCCGCGTGTCAGTGATTCCATTAAATAATGTAATAAATTATTGAAAATGTGGGAACAATGAGATAATGCGTCATTACCTTTTTCAATATAAAGGGAAGATTTGGCGACACGATTGAGATCATGAGATATTTCCTTGGATATTGTATCTGATTCTTCGGTATACTAAAAGTAATAAAGGTATACTGATTTGAACTATACAGAAATACGTACTGATGAAATGAACACTGTATTGAACCAGAAGTTCATACATATGTACAAGTGAAATATCTTGCTGAACCAGAAGTTCATACGTACAAGTGAAATATCTTACTGAATAAAACCGTTAGATATGTATATAGTATGAACCAGAAGCTCATAAATGAAATATACATTGTATTGAACCAGAAGTTTAACGATATTGTATTGAATCAAATATTCATACATAGAAATGAAATAAAACCGTATTGAACCAGAAGTTCTATAATAAACGGTTAGATTATCAAAGGTTTCAAATTATTTTCTATGAGAATAACTTATTCAGAAATTGTTTATCATACAACAATATTCTATGTCAAACAGGGATTAGCTCAAGAAACTTTATGATTTGTAAAAGTGCGATATGTATACAATCCACCAAAAGCGCACTTAGATATATGATTGAGATTATATCTCTAAAAGAATGACATGTGTTATGGCATTTTTAGTCGATTGATATAATATAATGTTTATGAACATTATGGTGAAAACACGCCTGAAGCGTAATTATGCCTGAAGCATAATAACTATCGATTCCAAATAAAATAAATATCTCTTGAATGATTGAAATGATTCCTTTGAGACTAAATACTCTTGGTGAGTAAAAGGGACATAGTTAATAAGAGATTTATGTACTTGATCTCTATATGTTATATTGAGATGAATTGAAATGGAATCTATGAATAAGTCGACTGCATACCCTCTTATGAAAATGAGGTTGATGAAATTATAATACTTTGGCCAAGTATATAACCCCAATGTAGGAATTATTGTTCAAGGACCAGAAGTCCAAATTGCGACCTGAAGTCCAAATGCTTAAATGTGTAAAGCCAGTAATTATATGTACAAATGAAAAATATTTCACAGTCGTAAAATACGACTCGTTGCGACCTGAAGTCCAAATACTTAAATGTGTAAAGCCAGTAACTATATGTACAAATGAAAAATATTTCACAGTCGTAAAAGACGACTCGTTGCGCGCAAATTTTTTCATTGAACTGGCATGACATATGGTGGATAGACTATAGTCTAAATCACTAGCTTGAGCTCTTTGATATACCAATGAGTGAGATCAAAATGTATGTTTCTCATCTCGGTACTTTGGGAGTATTCTTTGATGTACCAGTTGATCGCGGTACGTTGGGATTTCAAGTAAAATGATTGTAGATTATATGTCGAAATTGATATCTATTTCAATGATTGATTATGCTCCTGCAAATTAGAAATTGCAGTTTATAAAGTGCAAGAACATACATGTATAAATCATTGAAAGGTTCAATATGCCCAGATTAGTATCACTATAGAATGATACAAATGACTCCATGATATAATATGTTGAAAGTGAAATTGAAGTGTACTATTATTATATTTGGGCATGCAATTGATTTTCAATATGCAAAATTATATTATCCACCAGAAAATGAATATTCACCAGAAGTGAATCCTGAAAATGAATATTCACCAGAAGTGAATCCTGAAAATGAATATTCACAAGAAGTGAATCCTGAAAATGAATATTCACCAGAAGTGAATTTGGAAAATGAATATTCACCAGAAGTGAATTTGAAAATGAATATTTAATTACTCATCTGAAGTGAATTCTAGATTTTGATAAGAGTAAATCAATTCTAGATTTGATTATTCACCAGAAGTGAATATGAAAATGAATATGTTTAATTATTCACCAGAAGTGAATTCTAGATTTTATTATTCACTAGAAGTGAATTCTAGATTTGATTATTCACTAGAAGTGAAAATAAAAATGAATATGTTTAATTATTCACCAAAAGTGAATTCTAGATTTTATTATTCACCGGAAGTGAATTCTAGGTTTGATTATTCACCAGAAATAAATTCTAAATTTGATTATTCACCAGAAGTGAAAGATGCAATCGATAAATTAGTAAAGCTCATCATGAATGATATGTTTGATGAAAAGATGCGAGATTGCATCAATATACTTGTGATATTCCATGAAAAGGAATAAATACGCGTTGCACTCTTTTTCCCTTAGCTGAGGTTTTGTCCTACAGGGTTTTCCTAGTAAGGTTTTTAATGAGGCAACAGTTGAAGCGTATTGATGAAAATTAATGAGAATAATGTACTCTTTTTCCCTTCGCTGAGGTTTTGTCCCACAAGGTTTTCCTAGCAAGGTTTTTGAGGCATCATCATAGCTATCAACAAGCTATAATTCAGCAACACATTGTTATACTGGAATGATATCAACAAATGAAGAAAATCATACACATCTTATGAAGAATGTTATGATATCGGCTATACACAAGAAGATTTTCATATATATTCCAGAAGAAAGATGATATCATTATTCAAAAGGTTCATGAATACTTGATTGCACACTTCAGGGGGAGAATCATGCTGTCATGCTGTACTCTTTTTCCTTCGTCCAGGTTTTGTCCCACAGGGTTTTCCTGACAAGGTTTTAACGAGGCAGCGGCTGTACTCTTTTTCCTTCGTTCAGATTTTGTCCCATTGGGTTTTACTGACAAGGTTTTAACGAGGCAGCACTAAAGCACTGAAGCACTGAAGTACTAAAGATTTCAGTACATGATTTGTACTACTTATTATTGATGGATAGTAGACTCAATGATTAATGATGGCCAACATCAGGGGGAGCAGCTGTACTCTTTTTCCTTCGCTCAAGTTTTATTCCACTGGGTTTTCTTAGCAAGGTTTTAATGAGGCAGTCAATTGCGGAATATGTCATTCAAGGGGGAGTGTTATAAATAATATATAAATATGTGAATGACATTACCATTATATCCCTGTAAGCTTTACAATATTACAATTGTGCCATTGTCCACTCCTATAAATAGGAGTCATTTCCTTTGTAATAAATACACCTTGAATTGGAATGAAGAATTCTCTCCATCTCTTTCTCTATATCGTTGTTATGATTTCGATTGTTTTACAACAATTTTGTAATTGTGAGTTATAATTTGTGTCTTTGTAATTGTGATCTTGTGTGAATTATTACTAGTACATGATCGTGATTATAAATGTTATTTTATATTGACTTTGGCCTATTTAATTAATTAACACGATACAAAGTTTTATCAGGTGTACACACTATTTTTTAAAAGAATTTCACGGACGTTTTAAATTTAAAAATGTACCTTGAAACTATGATTATTATTGATTTATCCTTAAGGATGTTTTATAAGCAACGTATGCAATTTGAAAAGAATCGATTCTTTTTATGTTTTGAAAAAAAAAAAAAAAATTCCATTAGACCATTTTTTCGATTGAAATGTTTTTCAACGCTTTTAATTCTAAACAAACAAGTTGGGGTTTTATTGGATTGTTTTGCTGAGTGGCAAAAGTAGTATTTTAAAAAGGGTTAAAAAAAATTGGGTACCTTTCGCGTATAGTGACCGTAGACGATCATCTAAACTGTCTAATTAGGCCAGTTCTATTTAGGAATGGCAAAACAAAATCGTTAACACTGATACTCACGGGCTCCGTCTCAAAAAAAACTTGGGTGGATACTGGAAACATGGCCCCCTCATCTAGAGGTGTCAATTCGGGTGGTTCGGACTGAATCGGCTCGCCAACATAAAAGTCTGAAAACGGTCCGCTTGAAAAAAGTCCGTCCACTGTGAGTTACGGGCTGGTTCCGGGTCAGTCCACAAATTTTGAACTACAACCCAGGTCCGCACCCTGGCCCATGTGGGTGGCGACTCGTTCTGATTTGACCCATATGAATAAAAACATAGATTTATTTATATTTATGGCAATTTTTTTGTCAACTTTCTGAATACAAAATGATTAAAATGATAAATTCATATTTATACCATAAAATAATTACATAGAATTTAAAATTATATCTTAATATATATAATAACAAGATAGTTGGCCCAAGTTTTCTCGCCAAAACTGCTGAGATCATTTTTTTCGGTCAAAATATGGAATTTGTTTGTTTGACTTAAGATCGTTAAATATCAATTATATCAGCACTATTGCATTGACACTAATTCCCCACTACACGAGAATCAGTGCATTGGTACTAACAAATTGTTTAATCAATTCTATAATACATTAATTCATTAGTTGGATCATTTTTATATGGATTTCAAGAACAAATTATGTAACATTCAAGAATGTAAAATAATAATAATAATAATAATAATTTCCTTTTGTGAAATAGATTTTTTTTTATCATTATTATATTTTGACATTACTAAAAATATATACAAAAATATTATTTGTAACGTTGAGCAACATTAACGCAAGAAATAAAAAATATTGTTATTTTTCATAAATAAATTAATACACGTGCAATTCCTTTTCATGTATTGATTGATATTTTGCACGATCTAATTGAAAATTTTAATATCCTAAAATTTAAGGATTGATATAATAAAGCCCAATAAAGAAATTATATCTATTCACTCTTTGGGAAAATATTTTTTTCTTGTGATCATTCTTTGAATTATGTTTAGCATTCATTAATTCACATCTCATTTTTTAAAATTCGTTTTTAACTATATTTTATTAATGAGGTATTCTATACATGATATAAAAAAAATCTCTACTTTTTAACTATATATTCTCCTATAATATACATTTTTTTTTTAATTGTATTGTATGCAATGACCATGAATCGTAATTGTTTAAAAATTATGAACCAAAATTATTATTTTTAAATAAGTTTTTTTAATTTACATTGAATTTTGTTATTGAATACTTTTTTGTTTCTTCATATTCTTTCCCATAATATATGAATTTAATTGTTTTTGTTATATATTTCTCACACTTTCATTAATTATTGAATATATTTATAATTATAATTTTTTTTGTTCCGTGCAACGCACGGGTGGGAATACTAGTTTTATGTTATATGAATTACTTCTAAATTTTCAAATTTAAATAAAATATAAACAAATAACAATTTAATAATAAATGTATTTCTAATTACTATTATAAAAGAACATTACGTTTTTTTAGCTATTATGGAGAAAAAATAAGATTTTACTTTAAAAGTTGTATTAAAATTTGTAAAAGAATAGAGATTTTTAATGTTATCATATTTAATTAATTTTTTTTTTTTACGGGTCACCTGGTTAACCATGGCCCGCGAAGGTTTGACCCACAAAACCCATGGTTCACAACTTCTTGACCTATGAACCGTCCGCACGGATCACGGGTTGGCCAGCGGTCCCGGATCGATTCGGGCCAGGGTCTGATCGGCTCGTCCGTCTTGACACCTCTACCAGGGACGGATGCATTGAAGGCTCAGTGGGGGTGTTGGCCCCCACTGGAAATTTTTTTTTTTTTTTTTTGAGTAAAAAAAAAAAAAAAAAAAAAGAACGCCCCCACTGGAAAAAAAAAAAAAAAAAGTTGTCCCAAAAAAAAAAATGACATCTTGAATTTATTCCCTTTGATCTTAATTCTCTCTCTACAATCATTATGTTTATGTAAGAAATGGATACAATGTTCATTATTAGTATCTCTCATCTTGAAAGTTTACATTTACTTTTCAGTTATAAATATTTTCTTTTGTGAATTACTACCTTACACTGATTAGTTATAACTCATTAGTTAACTTAGTTTAGTTTTTGGTTTATTGTTTCATAGTTTCAATCATTTTGGTTCAAAAAAATTTCGGGGCTCCGCCCCCGAACCCCCGAAAAGGGACCTCCGCCTACCCCCTCCCACCATTTGAAAATTTTGGCCCACACTCATTCGAAATCCTGGGTCCGTCCCTGCTCTACCCCCACCCATTAATCCGTCTCGTTTAAAATTCATTTTCAAAATACAAATTATTTATCACTCAAAAAGAATAGAATCGATATCATTTCTAATACACATGATTTTTCTACGATTTGAACAAAATTATAGTTTTCACTAACTAAAAAAATGAGGTGGAAACCGGGAAGATAATCTGCACCATCTGTTAAGTTTCGAATCAAACATGCATAGCGAAAATAAATGATTCAAAATTACGCGTATAACTTCGAGATGTGTAAATCCATAGTTTAATTATCTGCCTCGACTATTCGAGAACACCACCGTGTAGGGCTCTGAATGTCATTCGAAATGGTATATTGTAGACACGTGTTCGATTAGTGCATATGATCCGAAATTTAATAAAAATGTCGTCAATTTTGAAATATTAAGTTTAAATGACCTATTTTGACAAGTTGTAACTTTTTGATACAGTTGACAATATTAGGCCCCGTTCTCTTTGCAGTTTTGAGCTCGTTTTGAGTTTTCGATTTTTGGAAATATCGAAAACGCGTTCATTTTATCCATTTTCAGAAACGCGTTTTCCAAAATACAAAAAAAAATATAAAGGAAACTCAAAACGAGTTTATTGCGTTTTGGATATTTTGTATTAAGAAGTCCAAAACGACCAAAATACGCGTTTTGGATTTTTTTTTTTTTTTGTAAATGTGAGACACTTCATTCACTTAAAGTTCTTATATTATTTTGTCATTATATATAGATCCATGTTAAGATTTTTTTTTTAATTTATTTATTTATTATTATTATTTTTAAATGTGAGACACTTCCTTCACTTGAAATTCTTATTTTATTTTGTCATTATATATAGATCCATGTTAAGATATTTATTTTTTGTAAATTATTTTTATTTTTATTTTTTGTAAAAGTGAGATACTTCATTCACTTGAAGTTCTTATGTTATTTTGTCATTATATATAGATCCATGTTATTTTTTTTTTAGTAAAAGTGAGACACTTCATTCATTTGAAATTCTTATGTTATTTTGCCATTATATATAGATCTATTTTAAGATTTTTTTTTAAATTTTTTTTTTATTATTATTTGCGTATTTATCTTGGCTTTAAATTTAGAATATGTATTGCTAATTATATATTTATTTTGTTTGTTTTAGGAAAAATCAAATTTTGAATGGGTTTGGATGCGAAACGAAAAAAATGGACTAAAGCTGTACAAAAAAGGGACAAAGTGGGACTCAAGTGCAACTTCCAAAAATTGAAGAACTCGAAGTGACATAAATTGAGACATGTATTGCACAATTAAAAACACAAGGACTAATTTGATTTATTTGAGAAATTGAGTCTTTAAACATAACCCTACTTAGTGCAATTGGGCCTTGAATTAATTGATATATATATATATATATATATATATATATATATATATATACACACGGCAGAAAAAAAAAAAAGAGTCGGCGGCTGATGCATTAGAGAGAGGAGTTGTGTGTAGAGAGCTGCAGGTGAAGACAAAAGAGAGATATAATTGGCTGAACTTGAGATTATACACATATATACACACGGCAGTAGATTTCTGGGAGTATTGGAGAAGTATATAGATATACATTACCAATTGAATTGCTGGGCATAAAATTCAGAATCTGGGGAGAGCTGTGTGTAGAGAGCCGAGGATTGGAGAAAATATATATACATACATATTAGACGTTAAAGAGAGGTCGGCTACCATTTTTTTATTTGGGAGGAGAGACAAAGTTGCAACCAGGATAATACATATATACAGACGGCTATTAAAAGGAAAGGCTCGGCTGGAATTTTCTTCTAGCAACAAAGGTAGTGCTTGGTAGGAATTAAAGGAGCAGCTGGGGGTTGGAATAAAAAAGGCAGAATACTTCTATTAAGAAGAGATACACTGCCGAGTTGAGGAACAAAGTCGGTGGGGAGAACATATACGTAGAAACAAGGCAGCCACTGGTGGAATCCGGAAAATAGAAAGAATTGGAGTTTCGTTTGTGCTATCAACCGGGTGATATTTTTCCAATTAATTGTGTTTGATTTACATATTAAGATGCTATGCTAATTTAGTTTATGTATTGGATGAAGATGAAACTTGTTATTAATTTATTTTGACTCGATAACTAGTAGTTTAATAATTTTTTGTGTTATCTTGATTGATTTTGCATGCTTTATTATTATTATCATTTGATTGATTGGCCACCAGTTAAATATATCGTTACTTGTTGTAGTCTTGGACAAGTCACAATAAGATGGAACATTGCATGATCAACACATGAATACTAGATGTTAGGAATAACACTATGACATGTGCAATCTAATTGATAATTGTGTGATTTAATGCGTTCTAAACATTCGTATTCGGACTACGAATATATTCGTTTCATATTTGTGATAGATTTAATTTGTCTTGGAAAAGAAAATTAATTGTATGTGAATTATCGATTGTCAAGAAATGCATGAATGATTTAAACTACGAATTGTTGAATTGAGATAGGTGATAACAAGTGGATTCGGATTCCAATACATGCTCTCCATTCATATTTTACTCCCAAACATTTGTTTTTATTTAAGTTTTATTTATTGCTATTTTTTTAGAATAGATAGACAAACAAAATCATCTTTTTATTTTAATTGTTTTCATTAATTGAATCGACGATAAACTAATAATTAGGACTAAACATTATTCCTCGTGGGAACGATACTCTCAACTCATCACAATTATTACTTGTCAACGATCCCGTGCACTTGCAAGATTCGAACCGAACAATTATTATTATTATTATTATTATTCTTTTTTGTAAAAGTGAGACACTTCCTTCACTTGAAATTCTTATGTTATTTTGTCATGATATAGATCCATGTTAAGATTTTTTTTGTAGTATTTTATTTATTTATTTATTTATTTATTTATTTATTATTATTATTATTATTATTATTATTATTATTATTATTATTATTATTATTATTATTATTATTGTAAATGTGAGACACTTCCTTCACTTGAATCTTATGTTATTTTGTCATTATATATAGATCCATGTTAAGATTTTGTTGGTATGAGATTAAATTTTAGTTTAGCTGAAACAATATTAATGTTGAATTTATTGACATAGAGAACTAACTGATTTATTAACATTAAAATTAATGTAATTCAAAAAATCAATAATTTTTTACATATAAAATATCACAAAATAAATATATCAAAAAATTACAAAGTAAACGCATTTTTCATTTTTTTTTATTTTTGAAAATAGTTTTCCAAAATCACAAAGAGAACTTGTTTTCAGCAATTCCAAAACAAACAACTAAAATCCAAAATTCAAAACAAAATCCAAAACTTAAAATCGAAAATCGAAACACAAAGAAAACAGCCCCTTACACTCCGGTGATGCGAGAAACTATGTTGCAAGTATTTTCGAATGTTATATCGGAAGTTCAATTTTGATGATAATAAGAGTACCGAAAATTAAAACGAAAGTAGCAACTTGAAAAGAAATCGAAATAAAATAGATTTAAGTCGTAAACTTTGACCTCGTTTATCGATTTTAGAATCTGAAAATACCTTTATAAAGTACTCATTAAGAACTTCATATTGGCCCTCGAGAACTCTGTATCATGACTTTATATAACCCTATGATTTTTGGAGTCATTTTGATATCTTTAGTAATGACTAAAATATAAGTTTTATATTTTATGGGACTAAAAGATAAAATAAAATTATTTGTTAAATTGCATCCTAGAGCCCTATAAAAAATATAAATAAGGAATTAGGTGGTCAAATGAATGTAGTTGAAAAAAAAAAGGAAGAACTGAGACCCATCTCAGTAACACAGCATCTGCTTTTTCTTATTGTCTTTGATACTATTTTACTGTTTAGTTCTAAACAATTTTTGTTTGGTCTGTAACCGATTATTGCTAGTGGTTGGTATTTTGTGTTTTTTTCTGGCAAGTTACAAGGAGTGGAAGGCTTCCCCTATATATTCCAAAAAGGGGGAGTAGTAGGGGTGATTTTAAAATATTTTTAAAATCTCTTGTCATCTTTTTAGGTTTTGGACTGATGTAGTAACTCTTTCGAATCCATGGGCAATGGCAAGTTTTTCCTATTTATCCCCAAAAGTGGATCATACCCCCACATTTTAAATCATTTCCAAAATATGGTATCTCCCATAGGCATATCATCTTCATCCAACTTGACAAGCTTATTGTAATATTTTGCAAGTACATTTTCATTCAAAAATGGAGGACCCTCTCCTATAAGAGTAATGTCTTCATCCCAATCTTTCGGTACACAATCTCCCAAGAGCATGTAACTAGCATCGGATGTGTCAATTTCTTGTTTTCGAAAATTCAAATATGGTCTAAACGCAAGAAGGTTCGACATAAACAAATTATTGCCCGAATACAAACACTGTCCATTATCATGCATCTTGTAACAAATTTCACAACTCAAATATTCTCCAAGCATATATTCATTACCCATGTAGAGATTGTCCATTGCAAAAATCTTTCCTATTTCACCAATGTTAGAATCATGCATACATAAAAGGAAAACAAAAAATAAGAAAGATTAAATTATGGTGGTTAACCAAAAGTAGCAAAATAAAACATAAAATTAAATTGTTAAAATTAAATTTAACTGAAGTGGTAATCAAGTAAAAACATTCTCCGGTAACAGCGTCAAAAACTTGTTCACTAAAATCGTGTACCGCAAGTGCAGGGTCTCGTTCAAGTAATAAAGTTTACTTTTTGAGTACGGATTTTCGATCCCACAAGGAATGTATACTCAACTCTAGTTAATTTAATTTTAACAACGAAGTCACACAATAAGTTTTTGGATTTTTTAGCGAAAATAAAACATAAACAAACTAACTATAAATTCTAACAACAATAAAGAAAATGGAATATTAAAAAGTTGAGATTCATGATTTCACTTAAACAACACTTAATTAATTTGCAATTTTGTAAACAAAATTAACTACTAAAGATAGACAAATGCAAGACAATAAACATAAATCAAAATACAAAATATTAAAAGACAATAATCATAAATTCAAATGCTTGAAACTAAATAACTCAAAATACATAAACAAACTTAAAATAACTAAGTGAAGTTAAGTAACACCAATCATCCTAACACGGTGTTAAAACAAGATAATAAAAGTTACTCATAATAAAATCACAACATTTAACCACTAACATAATCATTTCAACAACAAGCTAAACAAAGTGTTAAAACAAGATAATAAAAGAAAACTCTCATTCTAGTTAAGCTCTTGAAATCGAAATTCCAAGTTTTCTTCACTTTAAATCAAGATTTTTTTTCATTATTATTAATTTCATGAACAACCCAACACAAAGCTTTAATTAAACCATAAATAACATGAAAGTTTGAGGAGAAAAATTAGAAAAAACAATAATGATGAGAATTTCAACAACATTAAGCTTTAATTGAAGGAAAGCAAGTAAAAATACAAAAACTTAAAAGATTTAATGCATAAATTAAGAAAAGCTTGAGAGAAAATACAAGAAAAAATGGAAAAGAGGCATAAAACCTACATACCCTAGCAAAGTGAGGAAGTTGGGTATTTATATCATCCCAAAAATCAACCAAAAATCCTAAAAATTGCCAAAATCCGCGTACAACAGCGTTGTTGGCCAGATCGGGCCGGTCGGGTTGACCCCGACTGACCCAGATTTTTTTTTTAATTTCAAAACCGCGCGGTGCAAAAATCCGACTAGCCATTTTCTCGGATCCGTTTCATGGTCTAAGTCACGTTTGTGACTTGGTTTAAGCCATGTGTTCGCGTGGTTCAGCTGGGATGGTTCTTTGCAACTTAGTCCCTTCCGTAATTGCAATCTAGTCCTCCATCTTTCAATGCAGATCAATTTAGTCCACAAACTTTCAGATTTCTTTCAAATAAGTTCTTCTAAAAAATCGCACTTGAGGTCCTTCAACTTTTGAAATCTTACAATCTGGTCCCTGAGTTAAATTGCACAACAGGTCCGCAACTTTCCGGGAGTGAGAAAACGGTCCCCAAACTTCCAATTTCAGCATAATTTGCACTCCTTTTGTGATTTTTGGCCTCAAAATTGGATATTAACCTAATTAAACATAAAATCTGCATAAATTAATAGATATTTGCTCAAGATATTCAGAAATATGCTAATTTAAAAGTATAAAAAATGTATGAAAATGTACTTAACAAATACCTCAAACTTAAACTCTTTCTCGTCTCGAGTAAGGATATCTACTGGCATAATAAGCATAGATGAATAAGCGATAAACAATGCTAGATAACTTGCAAATCCTTGAGTGTAAAATTGCATAATTAATTCACAATTATGTTTACAAAATAATACTAGAAAAAGAAGTTGAGCTTATCTCATGTTTGATCGGTGTGTATGTGCATAGTTACTTCCAATTATCACTAAGGTTCAAAGAAACATTATAGGAATGATAAATTTTAATACAATACTATCCACCTTAGTGGTCAATTTCATTCATGTCCCTCTCGTAGCATTCATTCCCCCAAATTATTTCTTCTCTCCCGAGATGCAATCCTAGAGGTAACTCTCAATTCACACATTTCTTTTTCCACTAAAGCTTGGTTATGACTTACCCGCAATCTCAACAATCTAGATATGCAGTGACTCTCCACTAGATGAGTGTTTCAACATTAAAGTTTATATCAAGCAATTCAAACCCACTATTAATCTAAGCACTTATGCAAATAAGAATGCATGATTTCTAAAACACATTATCTCTCATATCAAACTTGGTTCTCTATTGTGTTCATTATTTCGGCCCTGAACAACTGGAGTTCTACGAGTGCTTTTAGAGAACTCGCCTAAGTAAAATTCTCAAAGAACTGGCCACGTTCGCACTAACATAGGTGATATTCTATAAAGAGTATCCTACAATACCCCACTTGTACTAATTACAAGATATAGTTATCATTAAAAGCAAAGCTTATCCTTAACTTTCAGTATAGGCAGCGCTTTTGCATCGTAGAAATGGGAAGGAGTAAAAACATTGAAGTGCTTCTCATCGAGTCAATCATAATTAGTTTTCCTATTGAACCTAGTCCGCGAGATCTCCAGTCGCCAAGTTAGGTTTCCATTAAGCTAACCCATTAGTTTAGGCTTTACACCCATTTCCCTCGATGCGCAATCTACTCTCAAAATAACCTATTTATAAATGGATCCAATAGGTTATCCTTTGATAAAACAATCAGCATTGTTTCATTTATGAGTAATTTCCAAATGATATTATTTCTACGCGTAAATTTAAGACTTACTGTTATACACAACATTTTATGCCATATGATTTGTAGCTATCAATCTCTATCAAATGATATAACAGGCTAAAATGTCACCAATTTCAAAATCCTTCGAAAATGTATGAAGTCATCATGCTTCATTCTAACTTTATTGAAAGCATTAATTTCTTTCAATTCTTGAGTTGTATTAAAGATTTTCACAAAATAAACTACACCATCAATAGTAAAATATGTTTACTAGTAGATTTTGAATCCTTGCATTGGATATCTAATTTTCAACATCATGCGCATATTAATTTTAACAAGACATTCATTGCAGTGCAATTTATCATTTCAAATATTTTCGAATATCATAATATTCTAATTTGAAGAAAGCAACGACATCCCCCCACAAATATTGGGTTGTATTCGAACTTTAATTGAGAATATTATACAAACAATCATCATACCCCCACAATACTGGGTTAGGCTAGAACTTAGAGTTCATTATCTCTTTTAAAGTTCTATCGTGTTTTTATTTATATTTATACACTCACTTCTAGTCAACACATAAATGGCTAGAAACATCAATGAAAGCTCTGTACTTTCATATTTAAGACGGTCAATAATAACCACTTTTTGTTTAAAGTCCATGACATTTAATATATCATTCTTGTATTCTTTTGTATAAAAGGGCTTTCAACCTTTCCACCTTTTCACAAAAGGTAATTTTAAGAATGTGACTTGTAGACCTTGCTATCCCCATAAAGATTTGGATAGATCCAAGATTATGTTGAGAATGAATTGTTCGACCACACGATACCTAGGTCAAACTAATTTTAATATTCATCAACAGTACTATTCACATTCTTCATTTTATAGAGGAAAACCTCATAATGAATAAATACACTTGTTGTGCAATTATAAGTAACATGATAAGATAATATGATATAATATTATCTTCTAATTTGCACGAGGACCATCTCACAATATTATCAAATTAAGTGAGGATTTCCATTAAATAGACCATTGTCATTTTCAAATTATCATTTAAGATGAATGATAATTCTACTAACATATAGTAACATAATCTTCAACAAGATAAGCGAGTATATAATTAGGATACAACAAAATTGTTCAATGTACATTACATAAGCAATAAAACTTATATACTTTCCACTTTTAGACATGCATAAACTTAACACAATCCCAAACTTGAAATTTCATATGTCTCTCTATCTATCAGAAAAGAATATAAATCTACACAATACCGAACTCCGTCTTAAAATTGTTGGATAAAATTGTTCATAATCATATTCTTTTAACGAAAAAAATACATGCATGCAAAGATGATTAAATAACGACTTAAACTTGCAAAATATCGAATAAATTTTGACTTACCGAAATCATGATATACACATATAATTTCGACTTAATAACATGGAGAAATTAGAAGGAGATAAAATGAAGCGAGGTGTGCGAATGCAAATCTCCTTAAGATGGATTTCACCCCTGTACTGGTGCTAACAAGATCAAATAGATGTCCATCTCCCAAGATAAAACGCTTCTTCCAAAATGATAATATAGAACATTATTCATTTTGTCGGGCGAACCAACGCTTGACTATACTATTCAAGAACGGAATGACAACGAATAATAAATATCGAATACAAAACTCAAAATAATTTGGACATTATTTTGACGGTATTTGGAGAAAGAAAGAATTAGAAATCAATTATATGGAATTGATTTGGAGTAGGAAATATGGAAAATGAGGTCTCTATTTATAGATTTTCAAGTGTCTTTTCAAAAAGTTGCATCTTTTGGTAAAACTAATTTAAACCATTAGATTATACCTTTTCATTTTTAATGGTCTAGATTGTACCTATTCATAACGTGATGACTTTTCATATTTCAAATATTTATATTTGAAAAGTTGTGACCAATCATTACACAATTGGAGACTTTTCCAATTCATACTATAAATAATTGATCAATTATTCCATCAGATTTCTCCCCTAACCTCGACCATTTCCCCTAACATTTCTACTTCCACTATTCCTACCCATATTCCAATTTTGGTCACTAACCCCTTCACTTTCCAATTATTCATCATCATCATCATCATCATCATCATCATCATCATCATTATGTTCCCTTGGTGGTGGAACTTTCTCCCTAGTCTTCAACCTTGCTAATCTCCCCTCCAATCTTCTTTCAATTCTTTCTCCCATTTCTTCTACTTGTCTTGCCATTGTAACTGAGAGAGCTTGTACCATGTCTCTCAATTCTTGAGTTTGTGCATTTGAATCTTGTCCACTTGAAGTATGAGTATTTGTCATGTAGTACAAGTGTGTAAGTGTCTTTACAAAATATTGTTCTCGTGTTTCCACTCAATTTAGGCTTTTACCATCTAATGAGCTCATCACTCTTGCCTTTTATCACTCCAAGTTTCCTTACTCAAACCTTCCAAGGAACCTAATCAACTAGATTTCGAATCTACTCTTGTGTAGCAAAATTCCACAAACAAAATAAGGAAGTAAATGAAGAATTGACGCAATAGCAAGTGGAATTTCTTTGCATGCTATTATACAAGAAAGTGAAATGGGAATTTATGGAACAATGTTTTAAAGGCATGATCATAATAAACAAGATGAAAGGAACAAGTAGTCAATTAGTAATGATTTGGTAATTGAAAGGTAAAATTCAACATGAAAATACTTTTTGAGACATTTTGTCAAACACTTAGGATGTAAACTTGAATAGTTTATGGTTTTCAAGTGTTTGTTCAAATGTAACCCCCAACAATTCTCAAATTGTTAACAATAACAACACCCAATATGTAGGAATCAAGAAAAACTCATGGACATCTAATTTTTCCCAATTTTTTTTGTCATTTTCATTTTTTTTTTTTTTTTTTGATATGGAGAACAACAAGAAATTTTAAAGATAGGATTACCAATTTTAGAGTCAAGCTCTAATACCAAATGATGTGAACCCCCTTGGTGTTTAAACCAAAAATTCTCACAACTATTTGAAATCAACTCAAGAAAGCTAAAAATGGTAATAAATTGATGATCTTTGTAACGACCCGGGTCCCTCGCTGGGGCCTTCTCTGTGTCGTACTCATGGTCTTTCCATTCCCCAGCTGGTTGTCCTGGTCCTCAAGGGATGTCAGCCTCGTTTCTAGGAAGTGAATTTTTGCCTTTCATGTATTTCGAACCTTGTACCTAGGAGTTAAGTACAAAGATTCTTAGGTCTAATGGTAGTGGATTTCTAAGAATATTTGTACTTAACCCCTATTTACAAGGTTCGAAACTCATGGAAGGAAAAAATCCACTTCCTAAAAACGAGGCGGCAGCCCTTGAGGACCAAGACGACCAGGAGGGGAGTGGAAAGACCATGAGTACTACACGAAGAAGGCCCCAGCGAGTTTCAAATGTTTCATTTCGGTTCATGAGTTCAAATATTTTAACGTTCTACCCTTTTTATTTAAAAACTCTGTTTTAGTCCCAAACTTTTCAAAATTGATTATTTTAAATTCTTAATTTAATCCCCAAACCTTAGTTTAGCTTTATTTTTAAAACTTTAGATTTTCCAAAAGACTAATATAAAATTTTATTTTATTTTGGCTAGACGAAGCGTACGGAGACTTAGAGAATTGAAATATTTTCTCGCTCAAGCACACTCATAAAGATTAAGGTAGACTCTCCCCCGTTAATTTGTTTATATTTTAATTGCATGTAATTATATGTTTTATGTGACTTATGTGCATTTATTGCATAAGACGAGACGAGAATTTATATTTCTTATGAAATATTTGATGTTATGAGCATGCCATAACTTATATGCATTTTAATGTATGAAACGAGACGAGATTATGATTTTTTTATACTTGACATAACGTGTGTGCATTTATTGCATGAGAAGAGACTACCCACACCCTATGTTACGAAAGCCTAAGATTATAAGAAGATGTCACTATATAATTGCATGTTTATTTGTTCAATTTTTATGTAAATTTATTAATTGGCGATGAGTCTACTGAGTATTTCAATGAAATGCTCACCCCTTTTAAACAACATTTGCAGATGTCGTAGATGGAGGCGATTTATGAGCAGGATGTGGCATTAATAGTTGAATAATCAGATTTCACTATTGTTTCAGTTGAATATTCATATTTTGAGATTTTGAACAGTTTCCTTTATTTGAGACGTCTTAGCAAATTTTATTTAAACAAACTGGAGAAAACTTGAAAGTTATCTGTTTTTGAACTTATTTAAATAAATCTTGCCAATTAGAAAAGTTTTTTTTTTCCGCTTAATATTATTTCAAAATTAGATGAGATGATGACGCGACGAATAGGGTGATTAGAACCCGGGGCATCATAATCTTGACCCAAACTTAACCAAACCTAAATTCTAATGAATAAGAACCCTAGGCCAAAGGAGGGATTAAAGCAAATGCCAAGATGTTTGTGAAATATTCAACAACAAATACACAAGAATAATATCTCAAATAAAAGTTCAAGAAATTCCAAGAATAGTTACAAGTGAAGAAATGATGTTTACCTCTCAAATGCTCTCCAAGGAGTCTTCTCTATGCCAAGAACTAACTAGGGTTTCAAGTCAAATGTTATTTGTAATACAAAAGGTGAAAAGTAAGAAATTTGGTAAATTGCACAAAAATCTCGCTTTTTTAATTCAGTGACTTTTGGACGACCGATGCGGTCGACCGAAACGATACTTTCAGTCGTACGAGAATCAGCCGAAATCGACTGAGGCTGCCTCTAAAATTCCTGAAGAGTTTCGGTTGACCGAAATGGCCTGAACTTCCAAAAATAGGCAAGTGACTTCGATCTTGCTCTCTTCCACGTGGACTTGATTTCAGAGCTCGTAAATGAGCCCCACCATCGACTCTTGGACCTCTTTGATCTTGGATCTCGTCATAGGCCCCACCGGTACTCTTATCGAAGGTTGACTTTGTTGACTTTGACTTGGTTGACTCCTTTGATTCTCATCACCATCCCTCCCCCAAATAAATGTCCGAACCTCAACCCGCCCGTTGCAATCCTTAGTTCTAAGTAGGGGTGAACACAGTCCAGTTTGGGTGGTTTGTGGCATATTTTCAAGCCAAATCATTTTAAGCGGTTTGACATTTTTCCAAACCAAACCAAACCATCTTTTACGATTTGGTTCGATTTTAATCCGGGGTCTACCTATCAACATAATATAACATATTTTAGATGTCAAACTAATTTTTATTTCTAAATATATAAAGCTAAAATAAATTAATATAAGCTAATATATGGTAACATTCTTTGATTTCTTGTTTAACTCGTTATCATTGCGTTTGATAACATAGCACTAAATGTACTAGACACATATACATCTAATTGTAATTGATTTTTATTCATAAATCACATTATACTATTAACAATTTTTCTTTTGATGTCAATCTCACTTATGCTATAAATGCATGTCGCTACCATGCAGTAAGAGATGAGCTTAAACAATTGATTGGCTTCTTATCGATGAATTAAAATTTTGACGTACTGAAATTGAGCATTATTTGGGGGGGGGGGGGGGGCAGTCATATAAAATCTCAAGTATAATATGAAGTTGAAAATTTTGGTTGTCTTTTTTCTTATCAATGGTTTTTGAGTACCTTTAATGCAGGTTATTTGAGGTTATAGTAAATGTGATTGAGCAGCTTTTTTGGTTGAGTGGTTTGTGGATTTCCTTGCATGAGATTGATCATCATACTGGTCCATAAAAGTCATTAGTTAGTAAAAAAATATTAATGGATGTCGTAAATAATCCGTCTCTTGGTCCGATAATGAAACTTCTTTCTCTGACTATAGAGGTAATCATCGAGGTATCAATTACTCTTAAAAATATCCTCATTAAGTATATTAGTTTTCAAGAACTCTAATTTTACCTAGATTGCATCATTCATCTCTTACAAAAGTGAGTAGGAAGGGCATTTGTGATTTAGACGGCTTACAAAACTTTGTGAAAATCCTTTATCGGGAGATTAAAGTTGCTAAACAATTAATTGAGATTGTAGGGATTTAATAGGAAATTCACGTTAGATGACTACTGAATTTATTCATATGTAAAGAAGAAACAAAATCCCCAACTTCAAACACTAGTAGCCTTTTCTGAGATCATCACAATGCAATGAAAACGAGAAAATATATAAACAAGGAAAGATATAAATGAGAATTTTATTTTATTAGTTAAATTTGACTTTTTTTGTGGAAAGTAATTTCAAATTAATAAAATTAATTTTTTAATAAAAAAAATAAAAGCGGTTTGGTTCGATTTTTTGCAGTTTTTGAAAATCAAAACCTAAACCAAACTATTTTGAAACGGTTTAGTTCAGTTTGAGGAAAATAAAACCACGGATCCATGCGGTTTCAAACCAACAAGTTAGGTTCGATTTACTGTTTCATGATTTTTTTGTGCAGCCCTAGTTCTAAGTATTTACTAAAAGTGTACTAAAGATTGTAATTAAGAGTATCAATCTGCCCCCATTTGCCTGAACATTATAGACAAGTTTCATTAAAAATTAATGAGTAATTTTAGGGAGACATTAATAAGGGACATTTTTAAGTGACATTGTGACGTGACATAGATTCATTAGATAATGATTATAATTATCTCATCACTTATTTTCTTCGAATGTTGTTCAGATAAACCAAAAATATTGACCTAAATTGATAAGAAAATTGTCACGTGTCAACGACAATTTTTTACGTCAACAATTATTTTAATTCAGATATGATAATTATAACACTTAATTTTGATAATTTATTATTCGGGTGTTACTCATTCAATTCTGCGTATTTTATAGTTGATTGCTTTTGGTAATTCCTGATGTGATACTTCCTCATTGATAAGTTACATTTTCTTCTTTGTCATTTCACTTCATGAAAGAATGTGACAATTCTAATCTCGAATTTTGATATCTTGATTTACATTTAACTCGAGTACTACTCATTAATATTCGTCTATCCATGACATAATAAGCTTGATAGCGTGTGGATCAAGATTTTCCTATTCGTAATTCTATGGAGTAACTAAGAATGATAATGACTGTTAAAGTAACATATTTCAAACCTTGGACTTTTCCCACTGAACGCCCTCATCTATATTGTGTTGATGATCATGTTGTTCCTTGATATTAATCTACGCCTTAATTTATATGTACTTCAAAATATATTATGAATCCTACTTGTACAAGATTATTGGGCCATTCTCATTGGTCCTTTGTAAAATAGTCAATACAGTACCCTTATCGAACTTTACTTTCCCCCACTTCGTTAGCATAATGTATTTCGCATGTTTTGGTGACATTAATTTATCGTCTTTCCTCGCCACCATCTTATCTAAAAATACTTTAGATAAGTTAATTAATAACGACAAAAATGATCAAACGTGATGAAAATTCTCTTCCACCTAAGGTGAAAAATATTTTCTCACCAAATAAGTAAGAAAACATTTTCAAGGCAAATTATTAGAGTTCAGATTTTCGAATCGAACACCATACAAATACAAAAGGTGGAAAATATTTTTGTGAAAATTACACCAACCCCTACTTTTAAAGATACAAATTTAAATATAAGACCAAACATGTATTAACTTCAAATTTCAGGTTGTAATTAAAATTTCAACAATCAACTAATTAATAAATTAAATTAATAATATTATGAATTAAATTAATTATCTAAACTCTATCTCAATACCACACCATACCACTTAACATCAAACCTAATTATTTTTCTCTCTCACTATTCCTGTTCTATATTCTCTCATGACCACCTCCGCTCCTTCGTCCTCATTCGGACACCTTCGCTCCTTCATCCGACCACCTCCGCTCATTCTTCCAGCAGTGTCCCGCTGCAAGATCGAGGCAGCGGCACTGCTGCGTTTGGTGATTTGCCTTCTTGAAAATTTGGTAGGTGGTGTTGTAGGCAACGTGAAGTGGCGGTGGTGAGGGAGGGAGTGGAACTTTAGTTTTGGAATTTGGAAATGGTGTGTAGATTTCCTTGTGGTGGTGGGGTAGGTTGCTGTGGCAGAAGCGGTGGTGATATTCAAGGGGCATCGGTGGTGGTTGCTATGGTGTTTAGACACAGACTGGTTTTCAAGCTTTTGTTTTTTTACAGTAGTAGTTTTTCTTTTTTTTTCTTGGTTGGGGCGGTTGTGATGGTGGCAGCATTGAGGCAATGTTGACGGCGGTGGGGAGACACAAATGACTGTTCAAGCAATTTTTTAACAGTAGCAGTGTCTTTTTTCCTTGATTGGGGGCAATTCTGATGGTGACAGCACTGAGGCAACGTCAACGGCAACGAGGTTGAGACTGTGATTGTTGTGGACTAGTTGATTGTGAGACGAGGATAGGTGTCGTGAGATTTTATGACCTAATAGTTAATAAGTCAATTATGACCCAATAATCTGATAATTGTGACTTAAAAGATTCGATGACCTAATAATTTGATAAGTTGTAATCCAAAGATTGTACTAAAGGTATCAATATGTCCCATTTGCTTGAACATTATAGACAAGTTCCATTAAAAATTAATGAGTAATTCTAGGGAGATATTGAGAGATATTTTTAAGTAACATTGTGACGTGACATACATTCATTGAACAATGATTACAATATCTCATTACTTATTTTTTCATCACTCAATGAATGTGCGTCACATCACAATATCATTTAAAAATGTTTCTTATTAATGTTTTCCTATAATTATTGAAAATTAATTCTTCGATAAAGACTGAGATTTTCTGTTTTATTCCGTTAATTAGGCTAGTTAATCATTGACTTTTGAAGGACATTTCAATTTCTTAGAAATGCAGAAGAAGATTCAGTTTACCAAGAATATGGGCAAAGCATACGCCTAATGGAAATTTACTCACCCTACCTTTGTCGGAAGATAATGCAATGACTTTCTTGCCTTATCTCGACTTTATTGTCGATAGATTCTTGCTTCATTTTTTTTTTTTTTTTCCTTATGTGCAGTTTACTACGTCTTGTTTGGTTAAAATAAGCAATTTCGACAAATAAATAAATGAATGAATAATTGTGGGCACCTTTTTCCTTTACATAACTTCTCAACCATTGAGTTGGGCCAATTACGTTGACCGGAAGAACGACATGTTTGGTTCTGATTAAATTTGATTTTAATTCACGCACTTATTAATTTTTATCAAAATCTAATAAATATCTTATTTTAATATATATCAAACATGAGTTAAATAATAAGATTAAATTATACGATAGAGAGGAGGAAAAATCAACGATGATTGTGTGTCCCATGTGAGATAAGAGGATAATAGACAAGTGGGATCCAAAAAATTCCTTCTCGTGGCTGCTTTTGCTTCCTCTCATTTGGTAGAGAACACTAACCTACCAAACCACACTTTATGAACAAGAAAGATTTAATCGGTCAATCTCTTTTCTAAATTGTCCATAAATCTTTGTAGTGGAATAAATTTTAGTTAGGTTATGACCATAATAATTTTTAAGTGTCCAAAATAATTAATTATTAAAGTAATTAATGTTATAAAATATTAATTATTAAAATATAATTACGTTATTTGTATTTAATTAACTAAATAATTAAATGTAATGAAATTGTATTTTTTTTAAATAAGAAATGTGGAAATAATGAATAGTGTATGATTTAGTATTATTGAGTTGGAGTAGAGAAGTTGGAATAGTATTAGGTGATTTAATTTTTTTTTTTTTTTTTTTAAAATTATTTTCTATGTTCGGCTTTGCTAATTATTGGTCTTATCTTAAATAAATAAGATAAGTTTAAAGGCTAACCAGATTTAGCCACGTATAAAGCGTAAATTTTAATGTTGAGCTTGAGGATCACATCATGTCTCCGAAGATATTGTGGGGTCCGATTAATTCATAGTCGTCAATCATTGTGGACCAATCTCCAATTAAATTTGAGATTGATATTTTATTACGTGAGACCAATATTGGCCGTTGATCTAGAAAATTTGGTATTAATTGGGGTCCATCTGCGTCCACGTCATGCTCGTGCCTCATGGGCCTTTCATGCTGTGATGGATTTTCTATTTAGCATGTGTTCTTCAAATAATTGATAAACAAATTTATAAATAATACACTTTTTCAAATTATTTTTTAATGATATACTTTTCAAAATTATTTTTCAACAACATACTTTATCTCGAAAACAATAAAAACCTATATATAAATAAAAAATCAACAGTCTAACAGAGCACTACTTATTTACAGTGTGGTAAATAATTTATAAATCAATTTATAAATAACACATTTTTTCAAATTAATTTGTAATTACACATTTTTCAAATTATTTTCAATCGCATATTTTACCTCAAAAGCAACAAATTCCATTTATAAATGAAGTTTGACTGTTGAACATGCCGTTTTATTGTTTTTGTTAACCACTGATAATTAGGGCGGTAAATGAAACGAATATGGACTTGAATCTACTCATATCCAATTTGATCTAATCCATTAAGAATAATTTATAAATTTGTTTTGATTCGACCCGATAATTCAATGTATATTTGATTATTAAATTCATATCTAATATGCTATGTTTCGATATTCAATCCTCTAAAATTTTTCACATATTCTTTTTCTTATAAGAGAAGATTCTCAATCTCAATCAGCAATTTATTTAATGGGAACTACAACTTTTTAACATACATCTCACCAATTTTATCAAAATTCATAAAAAAAATTATTTTAATATCCACCAAACAGGGGCTATATTGTAATTCGATACGTCCAACATTCTTCATTAAAAGTCATAAAGTAATACAAGGTTCAAAATAAAAATAAAAAAGGTATGTGTACTAAATTATGCTATAATATATAAAGTATATTATATTACTATAACAAATTAGATCGGGTTTTTATCAGATTAGATTGACTTGTATCCATTTTTACTCATTTAGTTAACAGATTATTGGATTTCAATTTAGATCTAATTATTGGACTGAGACCCAAGGCTGCGTTCTCTTTGTGTTTCAGTTTCCTGTTTTCATTTTCGAAAATGTTTTCTGTTTTTCATTTTCTGTGACTTTTTTCGAAATTGCTGAAAACGCGTTTGGTTTGTTATTTCTGAAAACTGTTTTCGAAAATGAAAACCTGGAAAACGCGTTCTGTTTAAAATTTTGAAGAAAATTATTTCTATATACTTGTAATTATATTGTTTGTGAATATAAATGAAATAAAGATGTCATATTTGATTTGCACAACAAAAATAAATGAAATAACCTCTATCACACAATTTGGTTATACCAAAAAAGTTCAAAAATTCATGTTGCCCTTCTAAAGTAATCGTTCCACATTTGGGTAATAATTTTCTATTCTAAAGTAATCGTTCCATTTAATACTTTATATATATACATCCTTCTAGTAAGCACTCATAACGTTTAAAATTTAAGTTTCAATAAAATTTGCAAAAATCAATTTACGTTAATTAATGATGCTCTTACAAAATAAGTGTCTGCAATACAAAAGTAAAAAATAAATGTTTAATAATTAAGCACATGATATATCATCAGAAAGATGGTTGAATTTGGAGTTTGATGCAAAAAACAGAGTGCAATTCGGAGTTGTACATCAAAAGTTATACATGTTTGAAGACAATGACCTATAAAGCAAATACGAGAAAAACTAAATTGAAAGAAAAATAAAATTTGTGAACTAATGTGCAACAAAATCTGAAGTTGAGGGACCTAAGTTGCAAATAAACTAGGGTATTTTCGAAAGAAATTTCAAAATTTGAGGATTAAAATAACAAGTTTTGAAAATTATGGACCAGTAATGTAATTAAAAATGACAAATTTTGACAAATTTCATATTTTTTTGATTTTTTTTTTAAAGTGGAAAACGCGTGTTTTCCACTTTCAAGGTATAAATTTCGGAAAACGTGATTTTCACGTTTTCCATTTTCTTTACAAATTTTGAAAACGTTTTCGAAAATTATTTTCGAAAACGGCGCAAGAGAACGCGTTTTCCGCGTTTTCGAAAATGGAAAACGAAAAACGACTGGAAAACGTCAAAGAGAACGCAGCCTAAATCTCTCTCTCATTAATTTCATCGAATTCGAATACAAATCGAATCTATGGACAACCCTACTTATAACTATCGAATAGAACATTAAAATGAAAAAGTCTATTAGATAATAAATCACGGTAGTGCAAAATATAGCACAAATCATGGTAGTGCAAAATATAGTAGACCATCACATCAACTTGATATAAGAACAGATTCAAGCTCGCCAACGGCACGAGCCTCTAATACTCTCGTACCATTGAACGATTTTAAAATTTATGTTTTTTCAATTGTAATTAAAATAAATTTGAATCGTCATTCGTCAACTTACTTCATATGGTCTTTAATGAATCATGATATTGTCGCCTCTGTTTGGTAAATTAGTTTTTAAACTTATTTTTTATCACACAATTTCTCAAATCACTTTTTAATCAAAAATATTTTTTCTCTCCACTTTTCAACCACACATTTTACCTAAAAAACATAAAAAAATATATTTTTAAACAAAAAAAATTTAACAAACAGAGACGTTATCTACATGTCAATCATCAATATTAAAATAATTAGATATTTATCCTATAATTGAATATAAAATTAATCAAGTTGTTTCTTTTTTATAATCACTTCTCTCATCTTAAAAAAAAGAAATCAATCCAAAAGTGATAAATGGGTCAGGTGTGAAGATAAGGTTTAATATATCACCTTTGTACGGTATAAGCAATCATATACGGTCAGATATACCTTTTTCCCGTTAATATGCTCCCACTTTTATTCTCTGAAATATCCTCTGAAATATCCCACCGACCGCATAAGTCGTGATTTGTAAAACATCTGTTAATGCACGTTTGGATCATTGTTCTAAAATTTTCTTCATTTGTTATTTTTAATTATAAGTAAAGATTTTTTATTTTATTTTTTAATTACAAGGGGTAATATAGGGGAAGGTCGGGTAGGGAAACCTCGAGTACCTAACTATTGCAACACACCTCCGAATTCTCAATTATAAGTAAATATTAAACCAGTTTCAACATTTGTTTGTAAAAATAAAAATATATAATAAATAAGATTTTAACTGTTTTGAATTATTTCATACTCTTTGAGAGCCGAAGTGTGACAATTATATGCAAAATATATTAAAGTTATTTTTTCAATAATTTGAAGTCAGTTTATTTGTAAAAGTTGTTGGAACTTATGAATATAGTTTCCTTTCAATGTATACATTACAATAATGTGTAATTATTATTGATACATCATCAAGTAAGGGAATAGTGGGAAATTACCAATGAGTTTTTCATGGAAGCTGAAACTGCCTTCCCTCAATCCAATCTAGATATTAAAACAGAACAATTTTGTAATAAAGAAAACATTAATAAAACTTTTCTAGAAAAAACACCATTACATTACACACAATTAAAAAGATGTAATTATTACATATACATGATATATCAGCAATAAAATACTATTAAATATACGAAAAACGGCATAGTTTGTTTGGTTAAAAAAGAGGAAAAGAGAAAAAAACTTGATCATCGTACAACTGAAACAATGTCAATATTTTGTGTTTCAATTCAAGCAATAGAAATAAAGTGGAATGGCATAGTTCAATCTTTATAATTTTTTTTCCCCAACAATTCTCTGAATAATTAAAACTAAAAGAACATAAAAAAGTTAGGAGTTATCAATTAATTGCTACTTAGAAGAACATACATGACTAAAGATTTTATTTATATTCTGTGTTTTGATTTGCAAATGTAAATGCAAATGATACCAGAAACATATAACCATAGAAAGAAGAAAATACATGACACATCACAATAAGTAAATAAAAATAGATTAGACGATCATATAACAGATCAATTTACTATCATGCCTCAATTGTCACAAATGCAATATTGGGACTTGCATATAAATCATGTGCCCAAAATATCATATCTGCAGAATTCTACATTCGGTACCACATCAATCTATGATGTTACAACTTTTGATTAGGGAGATCTACATATTTGAAGTGATATTTGTACAAGGTTCAACAACTATGATTCTTCGTCTTTTTCTCCTTTTTGCTTTCTTGATTCATGCCTTATGATTTGATTAGTATTACATTAATTGAAAACAAATTGATTGAGTTATTATTTCATGTTGTATATAATTTGTTTAGTTTTAGAATTATAATAATTGCAATTACTTTTCTTTTTATTCTTTCTTTTTCGGATTTTGATTTTTTAATTTGGATTTATTAATATTAAGCTTCAAGATAAATATGTTATTATAATTTTGCAAAAAACCTAAAATTTCTTTATGTTTAATAAAAGTGAATATTTGAATACATTAACTATATATTAGTTAATTAAGCCTTCATTTGGTAAACAAGCTTATAAACTACACATTTTTTAAAATCAATTGTCAATCACACACATTTTTCAAACCACTTTTTAATCACATATATTAATTAGAGAATATTACATTCTTTGTTTATAAATAAAAACTTTTATCAAACAGATGCTAAAAGCCTAGAAATGTCCAGTATGCTTAAGGCCTTACAAGATGAATAAGAAATAATTACCACTTAAAGTTAGATTTATCTTTTCTAAAATCTACAATAAAGACCCGCTTCCACATTTGCATGTAAAATGGGCAAAGAGAACAAAGTTTAGGATGAAGATTTGAAAGGAATCTAATACTCATTTATTTATTATTGTGAATAGTGCATATTTTGTTTTATGAAAGAATGAACAAACTTATTTTGTGTTGTAGCGTTTTGAGATCTAAAATTGTGAATTAAGTCATTTGGTATAATATTCAAAAGTAGATAAAAATAAATTCCATGATACCTCTTTGAAATTTAAATTTTTACCTTTGTAATTTTTTTATTTAATACTTTAAGGTATTAGATTCAATCCCTAAAACTGTTGACACATTTATTTATTTATTTTTTGAATATGGTGTTATTTTAATTTTCATATTACAAAATCCAAAAATATACTAACAATTTGTTAAGCTAAAATATTGTTATTTAATTTTATATTTTCATTTTTAATTGTCTGAACACAGTTTTTTAGTTTTAAAGTTAATAAAAATAATAATATTTAAATAATACATTTATTTGTAAATACTTGACAATTAAAGAAATTAGCTTTAGTCCATTAAGGCATGGTATGTTGGGCGTGGAGATAAAATATCCACAAAAAATAATTTTTGAACAAAATGCTAAAATGAGTTTGTTTGGTGAATTCCATTAAATTCGGTAAATGATGTTCTCATGACATTTTAACAAGGAGTTCAATGTAAAGAACAAATTTGAATACATCTATATTTTAATTAGAAACTTTAATCTTTATTTTTTATTTAAACTAGCCCTTTGGTAAAAAAATAAAAAATAAAATAAAAATTTATAAACAAAGAATGTGATTTGTTCAACGTAAAATATGCGATTGAAAAGTGATTTGAAGAAATATGTATGACTAAAAGGTAATTTGAAGAAATGTTGTTTATAAACTTGCTTGTAAACAAATTAACAAATAGATGATTTTTTTTTTTTTTTTTCATTCATAAACAGACATTTTATTAATATAAAATTTAAACTTCACATACACACGTACATATACTGTATGTATAACAAAAACTCAAATTATCAATAAATTATAATAATGTATGTTGGTGTGTGTATGTGTATATTATATATTTATATATAATAATAGGATAATCGTCACCATTTTATGCACACATTTCTCGCCCAAGTTTACTTGCAATTTTTGGAAATAAAATAAAATAAAATAAAAATTCGTGTATTATTAAATGTTATATTTAAATGTGTATTGATTAATTCAACTGTCATTTGAATTCGTGTAGATTAATATCGTATTTAAATTCATATAAATAATACTGAGATTATAAAATTACTTTTATTTTTGAATTAGTTTTATTTATTTATTAAATTTTAATAGTTATTGTAATATAATATTATTTTTTATGAATTTTTGAATTTGTGTTAACTATGTATAAACATTAAAATTTTAAAAATATTTATCGAAATCGATATTTTTGAATAGCAACTACCGTGTATCGTATGAGAGAAATACTAGTTTGTTTTAATGAAAGTTCCTAGACATTCGTGGAACAAGGGGTGGGTTTCTTAGCTCCGAAAGTTTTTTACTTATAAGTAAATTTACGAAAGTTTTAAGTTCAGCCAAACATGAAGTTATATCATTCCGATAGGGCATTTTATCTCCTTGACCTACATTTATGTACACACCTGACGTATATCATTTTGCACACCAACAATTTCAGCCCATTTCCTCTGTCGACTCTCTCTCCCTTATATCTATAAGTGTCCACACAGCAGCAGCTTCGTTTTAACCACAAACAAACCGAAAAAGAAAAAATCCCATTTCTCTGATCATGAAAAACTCCCCATAAAGATCCAATTTTTTTTTAATTCAATCCAGTTTTCTGCTGTTAATTGCCTTTTTTCATTCAATTTGTGGTTTTTTTCAAGTACAAGTATGACAAGAAAGTGTTCGCATTGCAGTCACAACGGGCACAATTCTCGGACGTGCCCGAATCGAGGAGTGAAGCTTTTTGGGGTCCGATTGACAGATGGGTCGATCCGGAAGAGTGCAAGTATGGGTAACTTGACCCATTATATGGGTGGAGGTGGTGGGAGTGGAAGTGGCACCCCTTTAAACGGTGTCGCTCATGATTCCCCAGCCGATACCCCCGATCACCCCTCATCTGGCTCCGGCGTCGCCGATGGATATGCCTCAGAGGACTTCGTTGCCGGGTCTTCTTCCAGCCGCGAGAGGAAGAAAGGTTTCGAATTTCATTAATTTTTGTGTACGATTGCGTTTTTATATAGAGAATTTTATTTATTTTTGGTATATGCATGTATGTTTCTATGTGATTTGTAATATATCTGATGATTATTGATGGGAGTTTGGATCTAAGGAATTTTCGTTTCGGTGGTAGAGTAAATTTATCAGCTCAGAAAGAAAAGGATAAGTGCCAGATTGTGATCTCTCTCTCTCTCTCTCTCTCTGCGCGCGCGCGCATAGGATCATATATAGCTGCAACCAGAAATGATGCGTGTTTATGTCTGCTCAAAGTTAGTGTATTCTGTTGAATTATTAAAAGTTATTGGTATGTGTGAAAGTGATTGGTTATGTTGGCATTCTGATGAAGAATCAATGCAAGAAAGTGGGGGATTTTATATTTGTAATTTCTTGTTCATTTGACCCTCTCTTGGGTTAATTGCAGTCTGCAGATGTGAAGAAATCTTAGAAATAATAGAAGATTTGGGTTTCTATGAACTCTTATAGACTGGAGAAATGTAGGGAAGATCATGCTGCTGATATAGTGGTTATCTCTTTATTTACTTTCGCATTTTTAAAATGACGTAGAACTATGAAAATTGAAAAGTGGAACCATTGCTTTCAAGGCCAAAATGCATTGAAAAACTGATCAGATAAAAAAATGAGAAGCACGTTCAGGGTTCTTCTGTATTGTGTTACTCCTAGTCACCAGGAAGAAGACCTTTTTCTTTAGGGTTACTGGGGAAATTCAGATTAGTCGTTTGCTCTGTTTGCATATTGTGACCTACAATTAGATTCAACTGTCTGCGCTTAAAAAGAGAAATCAAGAATTGATAAGAGATACTTGGATGCTCACAATTTTTTCTAATGTCTTGGTTGAAATATATTTTGTAGTTTTCTTTGGGTTTTTTGTTATCAATAAGCAGTCGTCTTTTGAATGCAGTTGTCCATATGATATTTTGCTATGTCCATGATTTTTAATACTTTAGAATTCTTTCTCAATAACTTGTCATGGTTTTGGCCTTTGTGAACTCCTTGTGGATATGAAGACTTGTAATATCAAGGAACTCAAATAGAATGTTTGGCGAGAAGAATTGTATAGCTTTTGATAGAATTTAAGGAAGAAAAAGAAGTTTGTGTGCCACCTGTGAGGGTGCCAAAGTTTCAATGGAATGCCTGATTTAGACCAGCCATCCATTTGAACATTGGTCTGTGGGTGCATCTGTCATCAAACACTTGTAATCTTTATTTATTCATGCATACTTCTTCCCATATTTTATGTTTAAAACGGTCATTTATTTTATTTTCAGGTGTTCCATGGACTGAAGAAGAGCATAGGATGTTTCTTCTTGGTTTGCAAAAGCTTGGTAAAGGTGACTGGCGCGGAATTGCTCGTAATTATGTAATAACCAGAACACCTACTCAGGTGGCTAGCCACGCCCAAAAACACTTCATCAGGCAAAGCAATATATCTAGGAGGAGAAGACGCTCCAGCCTCTTTGACATTGTAGCAGATGAAGTAAGCATTCCTTTTAAACTTTTATTATATTATATATTAAAAAGAGATGATACCAATACACTTATGACAATTTTGGTAGGCAGGATTAGATAATATTGAAGCCAAAGTAAATATACCATGTCAAGCCAAATATGTTTCCAGAGAAAAAAGTTATGGCTATGATATTGACTAAGATGCTATTTTTTTTTTTTTTTTTTAAAGCTTGTTATAATGACTTTGGTTCACATGATATGCAACACTCACTAATGTTAAATGATTGGTGTATTCCTTTTTATCAATGGTTGCAAGAGCAATTAATTCAAGTTTCTTGATGTGTTGAATGAAATATTTTGGAGTGATCAAAAAATGTTACTGAGAAATTGCATTGAACGTGAACCCGAAATTGTGTTCTTATGTCATCATTTTAGAGGATTAACTGGTTTCTATCTTCTTCCTTGTGATAATTTTACAGTCAGCTGACAATCCTGTGGTATCAAGAGATTTTTTCTCTGTAGACCGTCCACAAGCTGAGACACAAAGCAGCATTGCAGTTCCTCCTCTTCCTGTGGATGAAGAATGTGAATCAATGGAATCGGCAAACTCCAATGATGGCGAGGCCATGCTTCCTAAACCTGAAGACGCACAATACTCATACCCTGTTGTATATCCTGCTTATGTTGCTCCATTCTTTCCAGTGTCCATCCCATTCTGGCCAGGGTACAATCCGGAGCCCGTTAAAGAAGAAACCCATGAAGTGCTCAGGCCAACGGCTGTGCATTCAAAGAGTCCAATTAATGTTGATGAGCTCGTTGGCATGTCAAAACTAAGCTTAGGGGAATCCATTGGTGATTCAGGGCCTCCTCCTCTCTCTCTAAAACTCGTTGAAGGCTCTACGAGGCCATCCGCTTTTCATGCTAACCCTGGGTCTGGTGGTTCAGGTATCAGCTCTAGCCACAGCCCAATTCGGGCCGTGTAGAGAAAATCTGCTGGTGATGTAGGTTCACTCCCATGAACTCTCGACACCTGCTGTTAATAGAAGACAATAGCGCTTAGGATTGGCTGGGGTAAGTGTAGATTTATCTATTAGGCTTTATAATAAGTTCGTGTTGGGAGATGATTACTCAGTTTGAGAATCTTAATTACCTTGTAGACAGCAAATCGTTTATTATTTGAATCTTTCTAAACATTGGTACAAGTAACATGGCACTTTTGTCGCTTCACTCTATTTTTTTTTTTAATTCCTTCTTGATTCTACTTTGATTAAACAAATATTATAATTTTTCTGTTCTCAAATATAGGATATCATTTTCCCTTTTTATGAGAAAAAAATTCTCTTCTTAAGTTCTGAGAAATTTCGTGAAGTTAAAATCATGTGGAAAAGCTCCTTGACGTAGTATTCGGCTTGGAATAAGTGCAGAAAATAATAATAGTCAATGTTTGAAACCTTTAATTCCGAGTTCCTTCCTCTCACCACCACCACCACCACTCCGCTCAAATGACAAAATGTACTCGTTTGTGTCATTTATTTTACTAGTGTTGGTCGTGCGTTGCATGACTCATTGTTAAGTGTTAGTATTAATAATATTGTCTAAACGTGTAAGTATCGATGATGTAATGTTTGGAAAGAACGGCAAGAAAGAAAGAAAGAAATAAAACAAGATACGGAAAGACCTATAAGTACTAAACATCAGATCAAGAATTACTTCAGATGCATGTGATTGCCTATTAAGATACTTAAATGAATTGTTGAGAAAGGTACATGAGGTTTAAAACAGGAGAAGGTGGTGCACTATAGAATTTGTGTTCATGTTGTGATGTTTAGTAAAAGTAGTTAAAATGCATATTTATAGAAGAAAAGAAATATCTCAAAAATCTTATTTTTCATATAGGTACCTCAGAATTTTGTTTCATTAGTTCTTTTGCTTGGCATTTTAGGATTGTTTTAGCTGGGTTTCCAATGATTGATGATGTCATAGAACCTATAGGGTAGTGTAATTCAAGAGTCGCTCTTGATCTTTTAGAATGGAAGAAGAAAAAAACATTGTTAGTATATCAGTGCTTGTGCTAGTAGAATAATGACATGATGTTAGATGTGAAATAGTGCATGTAGTCACGTAGATGTTGTGTTTTGTCACATGAAGATAATCATATCTTGGAAAGAATGAAGGCAGATTTTGGAATTAATAATTTTATAAAAAAAAATGATAAATAAATGTTTAAAGTTAATGATTTTGATTTAATTTTTATCGAAGTTTAAAATGAAGGAGCTTAAATAATGTCAAGAGATTTAGTATGATCATAAGCAAATGCAAGACTTTTAACCCAATGCCCATGGCCCTGCATTCAACTTGAGGTATTAGGAAATATATGCAGCAATAGAACAAATGATGCGAACTCGTTGAGAAAGAGAAAATAGACAAAATATAAAAATCACGGGCATAGTAGTCTAAAATTCTTGATGAATGATACAGTATATAGAAATTCACATAAATATGCTAGAAATAGCAAAAAGATGAATCCTATTATAAATAAATAAAAATACCAAAAGTATCAACAGACCACTGAATTCATGAGTTGATATTCTGCAAATGATGAATAAATAGCCAAATAGGCTAGTGTTTCCTCGTTCCAGTTGCAGCATCGACAAGCCTAATGTTCCATCGAGTAACAAAAAAAAAAAACTGAGAGCAATACGAAAGAATTAGAGATAATTACACATGCCAAGCTAGAGAGCACAACAAGAATTGCCTCTCCCCGAACCTATGTTGGACCTTCAATATTCATTTTCTCTACTCAACATTAAGAGAACAACATTAAATCTTTGCTTGTAAGAAGCTAAAAAAATGAAGTACAATTTGTGCAAATGGGATTCCTCACTGTCTCTCTAATTGACATATTCTCAGCTCGAAGTTTATCATTATATTGCACAATACCCTTGCTAGAACATGACAGCTTTCTATAAGCATAAGCTTTCAATGCTTTTCCAATCACTTCATTAGATATTATTCATTTGGTTTTAATGGTACCAATAATCCACCTACATAATTGTATCTCAAGCTCATAGAAGTTCTCAACCCACCAATCATTTGGCACCATAGCACATCATGCAACCATCACCTCTATTGATGTCTATTATTATAAGCGCATAAATAAACATTTGACCAAAAAAGGAAATGAAAATTATCCAAAATTTAATGAACTAATAATTCTGTAGTCCTATATTTACTAACATATGAAAACAATTTTATGCTATTAACTTGTCTGTTTGAAGCTCCAATTCTCCAGAACACAAATTATTTAAAAACTTCATAGACTCCATAGAAATACATATTGTTAAAATGTAAAGGAAGGGAGATGGGAGAAGTCTCTGATTGACAACTGACAAGGAAAAAGGTTTCAGAAAAGGGAAAAGGAAAGTATCTAAGCAGTTGATGAAAAAGAATAGAATTTCAGGGGGTGTAACTCACACCTTGAAGGCCCTAACCGACTCTGTCCTGAGTGATTGATCGAGGAGGTAAATCGCAGGTTATGCCTCCCAGAGCCAGGGTGGAGGACTTGATGGTAAGCCCAAAGTTTGGGTAACTCCTGCTTGCAATAAAGCACAATTCCAATATTTCAGATTATACGCAAATCCATGTGATGTTTCTCTGTTTTAGATGAAGATGTTTAAAAATATATTACATTTTACAGGAGATGCACGAGTTACCTTAAAAAATCAGGTGGCAATACTTTGATTTCCATTTGAGCTAATTACCATCTTTTAAATACAAGACAAATTATGCAAGATATAAGTGAAGTATGTATCCTGTCTAGCCCTAATCAGTCTTTCTGGAAATAGAAAACATATCTTTGTGTGACATATCATGATATACATTTGATGCTCCATACACGGGATGGGTGAATAATATAATTAGGCTTCATGCAATCTAGAAATAGGAAAGTCGCTGTCCACTATTATTTTGATTTTTGTACGTATAACTTTGAATGGTTATAAAATGATGAAACAAGGCACATTTAGATGCCAGACTTGTAAGTTCAGACTCCAAAGCAGCCATTACACTCTTTATTCAATTACACAAGCGACAACAATGATAACAAATAACGATCTTTTGCTAGCATGTTAAATAATAGTCTAAAGAGAGGAGCCTATGGAGCAAATGACTAAACATATTCTTCGGAAATAGTCGAGTGGTTGGAGGAAAAACCATAAACAAAGAATATGATAACCTATTTTCAAATGTGAGAAAGCCTAACTAAACCTTAAACTATTCAACTAAGTCAGTCAGATTCTTTAAAGGTAAAAAATTGAGAAAAAATGACGTCTGTAATAAATACCCAATTCCATAACACAGATTAAGAACAAACACAATCCAGTAGGCTCCTCTGCATCAAGTGAGAACCAAATTTATGTTAAATAAAGAGAAACCAATATATTAAGGGAAACACATTTTGCAGTAAAAAATCGTGCTCATATTATTATTCAATTTGTGAAATCTCTGTCTGGGGAATTATCACAAGAAATCTGTACAAGGTTCGATGAAGCAAAATTGGATTTGAATATATTTCTGTTATTTCTTAATTACTTACACAAATGTTCATTTATACCTTTCTCTTTATCAACATCAAACTTCATACAAAATAAGTAACCCATAATCAGAAGAAGTGAGTTTAATATATCTGAAGAAAAATAACAAAGTCAAAAATCTCAACCGGGATCTACAAGAGGTGCAAAGTGCTAGAAATCAATGTCGGAGTGCTTAATTGAAGATGCATAAAAGTTGAAAGAAAGATTTGAAGAGATTTGAAAGTATGAGGATTGATTTGGTGAAATCGGGAGTTGAAGGACTGGAGGTGCAAATAAAAGACAGGGACCTACTTATACACTTCTAAAAGATGAAATTGCACTGGAACATTTTGAACTACGCGACCACCAGATGCAAGAGGAGTGGCTGCGCGTTAAACCTGAAATTAACAGAACCTATTTTGATATAATTGCGCGGCCACAACAATTTAGCCACACAGTTGTCCGACCCATGGAACCAAACTTGGGAAGCAAGGAAAGTGTTGAATCATCCATGGAACATCAAGTAAAGCTTCAAGCAATGCTATTACCTCTCCAAACTCGAGAAGTACTTGAACCTTTGTCCTTATTTTGGGCTTAATTGTTATATCTTTTTGAAATACATTGAGGTCAATGTATACTTCCAGTTTGAGGGTAGGAATCTCATTCTTTTGTACTCATTCGGTTATTTTTTTTTCTTTTGCATTTATTTGATTAGTTGGGATATATACAAAATAAAAAAGTTGGAAAATTTCAAAATTTTTGTTTATTTGTTTATTGCCTATAATATAGTTTGGATCATTTTGTACTTTAGCTAGAATAATGAACAACATTGAAACATGTTTTATCTTTGCTATTTATCCATATTAGACTTTTATCACTAGAGCACATAGCCATTGTAAAATAATTACTTATGCAGGAATTTGCTTGATATTTGTGGGGTACATTTTTGCAATTTGAACATAGAATGGACTAAAAATTCCAAACCATAAGTTGTTAGATCCCTACCTTAAATCTAGAACCATACTGCTCAAGAAGCGTAGTTTGGGGTGGAAAGTTAGTGCATGTATGAATTAATGGTTGAGAGTCTGAAGTTCTTAATTTTTGCATTTTTGGTTGAAGAAGTTTTGGTCAACAAGTATAAACCAGTGCCAGTATAAAAACAAAAAAATGTTGAAGGTCTTATTCTACTCTTCAAAAGCCTTTTTGATTCAAGCAAATAAATTTATAAGGGTGTTGAAATCTGGTACCCTAAACTCAACTGAATTGGGAGCTATCAGTCCAAAGCTCGTTACATGGGTGAATTAGAAAGCAAGTGAGGAGAGTAGACTTACACATAATACAATTAAACATCTTTAATTTTTCTCTGTTGCCTTTGTGACTTGGGTACTTAAGTTTGAGGGGTTCTCTGAACCTAGTGCCCTAAACTCGTCTGGCTTGGGTGTCACCGATCCAAAACTCGCTACAGGGGTCACGTAGAAAGCAAATGAGGAAAGTACTGCACAAAGATGGTAAGAGATAAGGACAATAAAAGAAAAAGTCGTCCATATAGATAAACAAAAAGAAAAATGCTTGGTATAAGCTTGTTGATTGAAATTTTGGAAATTAGAGGTGTGAGAGTTGGGAACTACTTACCAATGATTTGTTGTGCATGCATGTGTCTAATTCTAACTATCATGTGTGGAAAAATGCATTATATAAATCTTTAGAAACCACGAATTAAGGAAACCTTGGGACCATGAGAGAAAAGCAGATCACATTCATGAGTGATGAAAGGAAAATCATTAGGAAATCATAGTTGACCACATGGGATTTGGGCTTACTCTTGCAATAAAAGCCACACATTGTTAAGTTTATTTTTGCATGAGTTTGCATTTAATTTTTGGCTATTCACACACATTTAAAAGTCTAGTAGGGGATAGTTGGAGCTATTTTATTTTGTTGTTTGAAGTTCTTCTCTAGTGTATGATTTTGATCTCGACTTTTGAGGCAAATGGTAAACAAGTGACAAAAGACAAAAATAATTTTTATTTGCATCTTTGTTTTTATAGTTTAGTTCTACTTTGGAAGAACAATGATTCTAGTTTGGGGGTGTTTGATAAGTGTATTTTATACACTTCTTTATATATCTAAATTAGAATTATCTATTATCATTTTTAGAATAAATTCTACATTATTGTTTGTATTTTTTTATATTCTAAGAAATATCTAAAAATCGAATGAATTGTGCAATTGAAGTGAATAATGCGTATTTGGGTGATAATTGGAGCTAAAATAGACAATTGGATGAAGATTGTGTCAATCGAGATCTACAAGAGGTGCAAAGTGCTAGAAATCAAGGTTGGAGTGCTTAATTGAAGATGTAGAAAAGTTGGAAGAAAGATTTGAAGAGATTTGAAAGTATGCGGACTGATTTGGTGAAATCGGGAGTTGAAGGACCGGAGGTGCAAATAAAAGACAATGAACTACTTCTACACTTTTGAAAGATGAAATTGTGCTAGAACATTTTGAACTGCGCGACTACCAGATGCAAGAGGCGTGGCTGTGCGTTAAACCTGAAATTAACAAAACCTATTTTGAGATAACTGTACGGCCACCACAATTTGGCATGCGTGGCCGCACAGTTGTCCGGCCTAGTAGTGAATCAAGCCCATGCGCAATTTTCTTCTTTTATTTACCTAGGTTTCTTTGGAGAATAAAGGGAAAACGACTAGGGCTACGAACGAGAACAGAAAGAGACACAAATTGGATATCTTGGACACATACTTTGAGGAGGAAAATTCAAGGAAACAAGACGGGGATGAATCTTGGTGCAAGAATTCTATTCCCTTGTTAATTAGATAAACTCAACATGCTTATATTTTATACTTTCTGTTTTCTTAATTATTTTGTGATGAGTAGTTAAATATTTAGTTGTGATATTCGATGTAGCACTAATTTTAAGTTATTGATTTCATGACTTGAATTTTATGTATATTTTGCATGTGTTGATTTCATATTCGTGTTTAATGCGTGAATGAATTGATCACTTGTTCACGATATGATGAGTGTTTTCATAATTCAAGAGGTGAGCTAACACCTAGATCTATGGCTAAAATTTGGTACTTCTATAAATGATAGAGATATACATTTATTAGTATTGCAACCGCTAAATGAATTCTTGTGTTCCATGCACTAGGTCATTACAGCTTGTTGTCTAGAATTACGATCAACTAATTAGGTAGAATTGATTTAAACCCGAGAGGAGAATTTCATATGCATATGTGAGTTCGATCGAGCATATAGGAGTAAAACTCAAGGATTGGAATTAATAGTACTGACTAATGTGAAATCGAATGTCCCAATACATTTAAACATCACTTAAGAAAATCACAAGTTCATATTATTCTTTTACAGTTTAATTGATTTTATTAGTTTAATTCGAACAAATTCTAAATTGATATCTTTAGTTCCGGTTAAGGGTAGTAATCTATAATACCATGTACTCAATCCTTGTGGGATCGATATCCGAACATAAGTCCACTTTATTACTTATGGGACCCGTACACTTGCGGAAATAAAGCACAACAGGTACCTCATAGATCTTGAAAGATGTCTCTATGTTCCTGATTGTGCCAGAAATTTTGTTTCTGAAGGGAGATTGGATGTTTTAGGATTTTATTTTAAATTTGGAAATTGTACTTTTTAATTGTATAATAACAAGTATTTTTATGGATCTGGTACTTTGATTGATTCACTTTATCGTTTTAATCTTGATAATAAATTTGTTGAATCCCTATTCCATGTTGAAAGTAGTGTAAGCATTAGACGTAGTGCATCAAACAAAAGTTCCGCTTTCTTATGGCATCAAAGGTTAAGTCATATTTCAAAAGAAAGGTTAACGAGGTTGGTGAAAAATGAAATCCTTCCTCAATTCGATTTTAGTGACATGGATGTGTGTATGGATTGCATTAAAGGGAAGCAAACCAAACACACTTTAAAAAAAAGGCAACCACGAAAAACACTCAACTTCTTGAGCTTATTCACACAAATATTTGTGGACCTTTTGACGCTCCTTAGAGCGGTGAAAAATACTTTATCACCTTTGTAGATGATTTCTCGCTTTACAGTTTTATTTATCTACTGAATAACAAGTCTCAATCGGTGGATTTCCTTGAGGTGTTCATCAATGAGATAGAAAAGCAATTAGATAGGAAAGTTAAAGTTGTAAGTTTGGATCGAGGTGGTGAGTATTATGGCAAGTTTAATGAAAGTGGACAATGTCTAGGTCCATTTGCAAAATTCGTAGAGAGTCGAGGCATTTGTGCACAACATACAATGCCTGATACACCACAATAAAATGGTGTAGCTGAAAGGCGTAACCGTACACTAATGGACATGGTTAGGAGCATGTTAAGGATTTTTTAGTCTGGAAATGCTCGATTCATTAAGAATGGTCAATATATTGGGAGTTAGGAACCATGAAAGGTGGATGTTCAAGAAATTCAGGTTGAAGTACCTTCACCTGATGTTTCTTCTAAAGTTGTTGTTCCTATTTTTGTGTCACCACTAAGCAACATGCAGGAACAACAAGTCAATGTTCCAAATCCACATAACGAGAATATAGTAGATGAACCGGTCACTATTGAACAAGAGGTTAATGAACCACAAGAGGAAGTAGGCTTTAAGACGGTCTGTAAAGGAAAGAAGACCTATTATTTTTGATGACTATGTGTTGTACTCTCTTGAGGATGAATGTGACTTGAGCATTGATGGGGATCCGGTCTCATTCAAGCAAGCCATGAATGTAGCAATTTCAAAAAGTGGTTCGATGCTACGAAAGAAGAACTTAAGTCAATGGCTGACAACAAAGTCTGTGATTTAGTAGAATTTCCTGAAGGTTCTAAAATAGTCGGTTGTAAATGGGTCTTTAAGACCAAACATGACTCAAATGGTAATATTAAAAGGCACAAAGCTATACTTGTTGGTAAAGGTTACACCCAGAAAGAATTGTAATGGCTTTGGTAGCTCTTATGACTTAGAGCTTCACCAAATGGATGTAAAAATCGCCTTTCTGAATGAAGATTTAGAAGAGGAAGTCTATATAGACCAACTTGAGGGGTTTCTAACCACTGGGAAAGAAAACTTGGTGTGTAAGCTTAGAAATCGATATATGGACTAAAACAAGCCTCGCGACAATGGTGTCTTAAGTTTAATGATACCATTACATCTTATGGTTTTGTAGAGAACACTGTTGATCGTGTATCTATTTGAAAGTCAGTGGGAGCAAATTTTTCATTTTGGTTCAATATGTTGATGATATTCTACTTGCTACGAATGACATTGGCATGTTGCATGATGTCAAGAAGTTTCTCTCTAAGAGCTTCGAAATGAAAGATATGGGTGATGCATCCTATGTGATAGGAATAAAAATATTTCGGGAGAGATCATGAGGATTGTTAGGATTGTCACAGAAAAGTTATATCAATAAGGTCTTGGAGAGATTTAGAATGTATAAATGCCCCGCATGGATAGTTCCGATCCAAAAGGGTGACAAATTCAGTCAAATGCAATGTCCCAAAAATGAATTGGAACGGAAAATGATGGAAAATATTCCATATGCATTTGTGGTTGAGAGCTTGATGTATGCCCAAATATGTACTAGGCCCAACAGCTTTACTGTTGGTATGTTAGGTCGATACCAAAGCAATCCCAGTACGGACCACTGGAAAGATGTAAAGAAAGTTCTAAGGTATTTGCAAGGCACCAAAGAACACGTGCGTACATACAGGAGGTCTGATCATCTCGAAGTTATCGGATATTCAAATTTAGATTATGCCGGATGCTTGGATACTAGGAAATCAACGTTTGGTTATTTGTTCCCGTTAGCTGGAGGAGCAGTGTCATGGACGAATGGAAAGCAGTCTGTCATTGCTGCTTCCACTATGGAGGCTTAATTTGTGGCCTGATTTGAGGCCATTGTTCATGGATTGTGGTGCAGAATTTTATCTCGAGACTTGAGATTTTCGACAGTATATCCAGGCCGCTGAGAATTTATTGTGATAATTCCGCAGCTGTCTTCTTCTCAAAGAGTGATAAGTACTCTAAGGGTACTAAACACATGGAGTTAAAGTACTTGTCAGTTAAGGAAAAAGTGAAGAAGCAGAGAGTGTTTTTTGAGCATATCAGCACAAATCTTATGATAGCGGATCCGCTGACAAAAGGATTACCGCCCAAAACATTTTATGGTCATGTTGAACAAATGGGCATTATAGATAAGGCCTTTCTATATTGACAGTGATTTATATATTGTGGTTGTTATGCTTATTATATTTATCATGACACTATAAACTCGCTTATGGCTATGATTATTTAACTTGTTGTCAATTTAGTATTCCTGTGCACAATTTGATGTGTGATGACAGGTTATGTTGAAGGTTGAAGGTTACAGTTTCCTCGATTAAGGATAATGATGAATTGGGATGTTTTGTGATACTTGGAAGGAATCATGTCGATGAATGACATGTGACCGCATGATCCAATCACTTCCAGTTCAACTAAGTTTATTAATATAAGTGAATTTGATGTTTAAAGCATGCTTACAGTTGTTATTGAATCATAAAGTCGTTACAATGGCCAAGTGGGAGACTGTTGGAATAATTCTATTCCAATATCATTATGTGGCCCACGTAACTAAAAGATTTGTAACATTTTAATATTATATTCACGTTATTGTGTATGTATATAATTAAAGATAAAGTTTCAACCGGATATGGCCCACTTGTGATGGTTAAGGGGAAGAAAAGTGGTTGAAACTGATTGGGAGTTTGAAATAAATGAAATAACTACTCTTTTGTAACCGCTCCCTCTTTCCCTACTTCTGTTGGACACAATTTTGAAAGGCATATACACAAAAAACGAATCCTATCCATCAAGGAAAACTACAAGAAAAGGCATGGGGAAGAAAATAACTCTTTCTGAAATTCGGTTGTCTGCATCAAGATGAACAACATGAATCCATGTAAGTCATGTTAATATTCTTGTTGTGTGTGAATCATGTAGACGCCAGTTTCTAGGTCGTCAACCATTTGAGAATCATAAACCAACCCATGTATAGCCGAAAATAACGATCCTTTATCAACGTGGTTGATAACTTGTTTTGAGTTGACATTTCCTATTTTCCTACAAGTTTGTAATTTATTAAATTTAATTATTTGGTTTTGTAGGAAATAAAGTTTTTGCACAACTAGAATTCTTGGTGGACAAGAAACCATGATGTGCATAAATAAAGAAAATGTGGGACGTTTTCTTCAAGCCTTGGAAGCCGAAAAATTTGTAATAGAGCAAGAATAATACAAGGCTTCCTTTCTGGAGACTTCTCCATTGCATAAACATCATAAAGATTTATTACTTATACATTCTAATGTGATCCAAATTAGGGGTCGAAAGGAGAAGTTGAGCTATCGGCAATACAACAGTAATAAGTGATTTATTAACACTTATTTTGTACACTTATAACCTTGGACTAGTAATAAGTTGATCATATCTAAGTATTATTAATTCATTTTATATTTTATGTTGTATATGATCATAAAGGAAGAGAAAAGAAGAAAAAAAATGACCAAAATGCACTTAAAACTGAAGATTGAGTACCTTGGGTGCAAATAAGTTACGGCCGCAACACAAAAAAAGTCACGGCCATAAGCGTTTTCATCACATGGTGCAAAAAGGAGCAGAACACGAGTTACGACTGTAAAGAAAAGGTTACGGACCTAACCTTTAATTGTGCAAAAATCAGCAGAACCTGTCTTACGGCCGTAAACCCAAAGGTTACGGCCGTAACCTCAAAGCGAGAAAAATCAACAGAAACTGGTTTACGGCCGTAAATGATTTTTCACGGCCATAACTTGCTCGTCAAGAAATTCCCTTTTTTTGATTCTTTGCATAATTTTGGTATGTCTTGGCCCTACTCTAGGGCACGATTTTGTGGCTATAAAAAGGGAATTTCATGACAGAAAAAGGGTAGAAAAATTGTTGAAAGAAGAGCGGCTTTCTTGGAGCTTGGAAGAGAAATCAAGCGACTCGAGAAGGTGAATCAAGAGCAGAAAATTCTGGAATTCTTCATGGCTTTAAGCGGCTAAGTTCTCTATCTAGTTCAATGGGGACGTTGTATTTATTTTCATTATGTTGTTATTTTCCAAACTAGTAATTTAGTATTAAATTCTATATTCTTGATTGTTGGATTTCTATTAATTTTATTTCAGTTAATACAATGATTTATGTGATTTAGGCCTATCTCATATCTTGTTGTGTTGATATATGCTAAATTGAATGATTGGATCCGTAATTTTCTTCTTGTTCAATTCTTAGTAGCAATTGGGATTTTTGCAATTTCATTAGAAATTCAACCTAGGTTAATCGTCACGAGCTTGTGTGATTGGTAATCTAGATCGCCCTAATTCTTCTTGAGCCACTTAGTTATTGTATTAAATCTAAAGAGCTTATTTTAGATTGTTCAATAACTATAGTTTGATTAGGGAGCTTTTTCTAATTAAATACAATCGAGGAAGAAAAGAGGTAGTTAGATCTTGTTAACTATTTACGGGTGATAAATCAAGAATTGAATACGAATACGAATTACTTGAAAAGTGGTAATATTGTGATAAAATACAACTGAACCTGAGAACTAGGATTTGTCAATAATTGATTTATATTCAAGCCAATTTACGTGTTTACTTTATTTTCAAGTCATTTACAATATTCGAACTCAAACCCCCCCCCCCCACATCTATTTTGATTGACATAGCACTAATTTAGTTCTCGTTCCTTGTGGGATTGACTCTTATTTTCGCTATTACAATTAAATTTGATGATTTGCAAGTAAGATATATGATTAAATTTTGGTGCACAGCTACGCGCATCAGACAGTGATCTACATGAGAAACAGAGCAAATTCCATGTTGGGGTAGAGCCGAGACGACGAAGGGATTGAACCGAATCAAATGATCGAAGTTTGAAATCCAGAAGCTCATTCACGGCTGTAAACCCAGTTGGTCATGGTCGTAACTCCTTCTCGGGTGGAATTGAAGAAATTCGGCAATTTGATACTTACGGCCGCGAGAGTGCTCGTTTGGCCGTAACTCCAATTTTTCGGATTTCCGCGAATTTTGATTATTTTCCATTTTTAATTAATTATTTCTTTATTTTGAACCCTAATTGAGGCTAGTGCTAGGTTTAAGGTGTTTTTGACTATATTATGTTATATTTTTCATCATGAACAATTAGACAACTTTGGTTATTGAATAAATTGAGAGTTTTTCTCTTTGAAAAGGTTGATGATTCCCTTTTGTGTTCTTCAAGAACAAATCTAGACTTATCTAATATTGTGAAATATTTGTGGCATTCCAATCAGAAACTTATCAAGAAAATTGACAAGTCCTTGTGGTGTTTCGAAAACCTCGGTTCTTCAATTCGCATCGTCGAATCTTCACTTCGTGATCATTGGGTCAATATCTTATCGTCAATTTTATTTTCCATTCATTTTGTTTCTTGTTTCTTGTGTTTATTGCTGAATTTAGATATGTCATATTGTTTGTGTCTTAATTACATGTTCTTTGTCACGTCTCCGAGTGGGATCACATTATTTGGTATCAGAGCTTAGATCTAAATTCAATTCTTGATATTCTCTTGACTTTTTTAAGTATCTTTTTCTTCGTGTTTTTCATAGTTTTCTTAGTCTAATCGATACAAAAATCCTACAAAAATTCAATCTTATTTATTTTAGTCAATTCTTATCCAAATTCAATTCCGTTTGCTTCGCTGCAATCGTGGTTGAATTTTTTAGTAAAAAAAATTCCAAAAATTCGATATTTTTCCCAAATATTCAGAATTTTCTCAATTCTCAAATTTTCTTATTCTTATTCGTGTCATATCTTGCCCTACCCTTAATTGATTTCTTGGATTATGTTCTTGGAGTTCTTGAAAGGGGATTTTTGAGTGATACATTTTGTGAGGAAATTCTTAATATTTCTTTGAGAACTAAAAATGTCCAGTAGGCGAGATTCATCTTCTTCATTGGTTGGTGACAACAAGGGCATTGGTAGAAGGGAGCCAACAATTTCATCAATGAGCCACAACAAACAACCTGAAGGTATGAATAGGGTGGATAGGAATGATGTAGGTGTGAAGACAACTTTGCATGAACATTTTGAGAAGTTGATGACTAGAATGGATAGGTATGAAGAAACTATTAATCGGTTGCGTAGGGATCAAACTCATATGGGTCCTAGAGCTAGGAGGGGAAACAATCATAGGGTTGGATATGGGTTTGATGAAGAGAGGGATGATAGTGGATGGGAAAGTGTGCATTATTTAATGGCTAGTGTGGAAGAAGGAGTGAAAGGGGTGATAGGCGTGAAAGAGGTCATAGAAGGAGGCATGAGAATAGAGGTGAAATGGATGGTAACCTCAGAAATATTAAAATGACCATACCACCTTTTTAGTGGGAGGAGTGACCCGGAGGCTTATTTAGATTGGGAGAAAAAAGTGGAGTTGATATTTGAGTGTCATAACTATTCAGAGGAAAAGAAGGTTAAGCTTGTCTACAATAACTTCCCATACTTTCTGTTTGATTGAACAAAGTGAACGAAAGATTTTGTTTCGTTGGCCATCTTCTTTTGGTGCTAACGGAACCCGCTGTAGGACAAGTGTTAACCTATCCATACCTTCTTCTATTGCAAATTCGACACCCTCATAGTTATCTTCTTCATCCTCATCCTCTGCCTCCACTAGATTAACCCGCTTACGTTCCGGACACACATTGGACCGATGTCTTGGTTTGTTGCAACGATAACAAATCACTGTAGTTGGTTTGGCACAAAGATTCTCCTTTTGATGTTGATTTTGTCCCTGATTCCTTGTATTTATTTAAGAAATTTGAGTTGCCTAATTATTTGCACTGGATGGTTGAGCAATCTTTCCTCTTTCAAGAGCTATAGATGACGATGGATCAGTTTGAGAGACTCGTTGAAAATTGGTTGTTTTCTTCTCGTTTTCCATTGCCTCAGCCCGTAAGGCCATATTAATGGCATCTTGTAGTGTCCACATAGTCTGTAATCCAATCTTCTCTTGTATGATTTTCTTCAACCCACTGGTAAATCTGGAAATTTTCTTATTTTCAGTTTCTTGGAGATCATTACGTTCAGCCAATCGTTGGAATTCAAGGACATAATCATGCACACAACGATTTCCTTGCACGCAATTTAGGTACATACGATAGAGAATTTGTTCGTAATCCGAAGACAAGAACTATCCCTGTAATAACTACTTCATTCTTCTCCAGCTGCGAATTTTATTCTTTCCTTGTTTATGACGGGTGGCCTGCAATTGATCCCACCATACTGCTGTAGAACCCTTCAAGCGAAATGCCACAATCTTCACTAATTTTTCATCGAAAACCTCCATCATATCAGCAAGCCTCTCAACTTCCACTAGCCAATCGAAGAAATCTTCAACTCTTATGTTATAGCAAAGTATGGAATATCAGCCTTCATGCGGAAATCACGAAGATTATTGTTGTTTTGTGGAGGTGGGTCGTCCTCATCTGAATCTGAATCTTCAACTAATCTGGCGGGTTTGACAACTTCAACCCTAGCAACATTAACTTGGTTAGCCTGTTGTGCGTTCCCTCCATTATTGTATATAACTATTATTCACTATATTGTTCCCAACAACCTGTACTACTAACTCACGAACCTCTCTAAGTTGGACATCAATTCGTTGGACTTGTGCCTCAAAATCTGCCCTTTTAATCTGTAAGTCAGCCATTGAATTTGGAACTCGAAATACAAAGAAATCAAGTATAGCGAGACTGAGATACCGGCTCTGATACCACTTGATGCAGGACGGAAGCAAGGAATTCAAGCGAAATCCTTAAAAGAAATATAAAACTTGGAATCCACCAAGAAGAATAAGAAAACTCTCAAGAACTTTTATTAATCAATGAATGAATAAAAAAATAATAAATTGACTCTCTATTTATAGGGCCTTGAAATAAAGAAACATGTTCTAAATTAAATAGAAAAAGTATAAAACATATTCTGGATTAACTAAAATAAACAAAGAAACATATTTTAAATTATCTAGGAAAGCATAAAACCTAAAATAAAAAGAATTCAAGATAAACTAAATAACAAAAATAATACTAAAATAAAAAATTCCTGTCTGAACGAACTCGAATGCCCAAAATTCGTCTCGTCGAGCTACCCAAAATAGACATATTATGGGCCCAAAACAGAGGTCGGACGCCAAATCTGTAAAATTTCTACTACGTCCTTTTTCAGTCTAATTTTACCTCGATTCTATCCTACATCATCTTACATGTGGTATGTGGGGTGCTTATATGTGGTGTATAGGATAAGCACCCCACACACCACATGTGAAAGCTTTTGTCAAGCTCATTGTCAAGAATATTGTGAAAGTAGACTTATTGTTAAAGGTTTATGGTATCAGATTCTTATTCTTACAAAAACTTCATTGAGTTTAATTACAGACAAGAAATTTGGCAGATACTTGCACTTATGAATCTTTTTTTTTTATATATAATGAAGCAGAAACAGGAAAAATTGGAAGCTTCACGTGCCTCTCGAATTAAGGTTGGTTACTTATTATGAGTACTTCTTTTGTGTGTGTGTGTGTGTAAAGTCGTGCTTTTTTTGTAGCCGTGATATGTTTATGGTTCTTTAATCACTTGTCCGATTAAAGTTCAAGAGAAAGAATATCATTTTCTATTTTGAAGACATTACTAAATAGACTAGTGTGATTTCATATTAAATTATATTTATGAATCTCTCTTCACATTGATTTTATCACCATCCTCTCTTTTAAATCTTTTGATATGTATATATACATTCAATATCATTTTTCTTATCTTCTTGCAGCTCAAGAAGAGGCTGCCAAAAGTTAATCGAAATCTAGCAGCTTGATTTCTTGAAGAAGAAGCTCAAACTGAAAACGAAGCAACTAATGACATTGATACTAAAAAAAAACATTGATGTTGAGAAAACATCAAAGAAAAAGAAAGGTCTTAACAATAAATTTCTCGAAGATGAGCAATTCATAGAGATGTTTGAGAATAATGATGTTTGCCATGGAAATAATCAAAGGTACACTCCCATGGAGATTTCCATTAGAAACTTTTTGAGTAGGACCATGGAATTATTTAGGTGAAATCTACATTTTGGTTATTGTATTTTGAATCGTACAAAATATTTTTGTCTATCGAAATCGTGTAAAATATGATTTTATATGAATTAATGTATGTAATTTTGTTCTGTAATAATATTTTTGTTCATAATTATATATATTTTTTAATTACAAAAATCATTTACGATGTGCAATTCGCACGCCGTAAGATTCATTAACGGCGTGTGTCGTTGCACGCCGTAAATATTTACGACATGACCTTTTACGATATACAATGCACGCTGTAAAAGAATAACTTTGTCGTAGTGAGCATTTTATAGCAAAAATTATAATTGTTTATAATGATCATTTAAAAATGTATTTTTCGTTTTTTCACGAGTCAACTTTAATTTCATTTTCGACATACGCACTCTAAATAAACTATTTAACTATTTATATAAGAAATGGAGTAAAGCCCCTATTTATAATGATTCATTGACAGTGTATTTTCATTTTTTTTACGAGTTAATTTTCGTTTCATTTTCAATATACGAAAATGTTACCCCGCCCTCATAGGGCGGGCGGGCCCAACTGCCTCACCCGGGGTTTTTAACTCCCCTCCCTGCCACGGGTAGAGGAGTAAAATCCTTCGATATATGAACTCATAATTATCGGTCCTTAAAAATTTAGGTGGCGTTCTGTTTGTATTTTATTTTGTATTTTGTGTTTTCATTTTTATTTTCAAATTTGCTGAAAACGCGTTTGGTTTGTCATTTCTGAAAACTGTTTTTGAAAATGAAAAACTGGAAAACACGTTCTGTTTGAAATTTTGCAGAACACTATTTAAACTATTTTTAATTAATTTGCTTGCAGAATACTACTAACTCCAACTCAAATTTCCTTTCACAATACACTAAAAATATGGTTACATGCAACACACTAATGTGAGCATTAAGAGTCTATATTAACACAGCTTGGTCAGGTTCGGGACTTGAGAAAGCTCTACTTCTATTAAAATCCAGAAAATGCAAGTTCTTTCAAAACCACCAGAGTCCATTTATCATTGCATTTTTTGAAATATAACAACAAGAATTCTCATTTAATTTTTTTTTGTAATGTTGATATTGAATTCAATAAAACTTTATTTAAACTAAGTTCCAAGTTAGGATAATTCTCAAAAAAAATAAAAAATAAAAAATTTATTTAGACTTAGTTCCAAGTTAGGATAATTCTAAAAAAAATAAAAATAAAATAAAAATAAATAAATACTTTATATTAAGTTTAGTTCTAAGTTAAGATAAATCTATAAAAAAAAAAAAAAAAAAAATTTCCAAAACGCGTTTTCCGCGTTTTGGACATTTTTTGTCGAAATACACACAAAACGCCCAAAACGATGTTTCGGGCGTTTTCCGTTTTGTGTACAAATTTTTTTTTTTGTTTTCCAAAATGCGTTTTCGAAAATGGTAAAGAGAATGCGTTTTTAGCGCTTTCGAAAATAAAAACAGAAAACGACCTCAAAACAGCAAAGAGAACAGGGACTTATTTTTTGATTTTCTGTTTAAGAGTTAACTTTCGTCTCGTTTTAAAAACCATGCATAATTTTAACAAAACGTAATTTTAATATACTATTCAAAGAGTCACGAGAACTACAAATTCATCTTCGAAAATATATAAAAGCTGAAAAATTATAATTTAACGAAATCTTACTTCTGATTATTCTTGTGTAATAACATTATTACATACAGTCATGGACTGATCTAGCCTATTGCGAGGGTGTTCAGCCGTTCGTGTTGAATTCATTAAAAAAAAAAAAATTTGTTTATAATTAGGCGTAAAATTTTAATTTGTTATCTTATTCTTAGGCGATCGATCGTGCTCACCTCAATTTCCTCGTGCTCAATCGTGATCTTAAATTCGCCCCTGTGACATAGTTACTGACACTATTCATGAATAATTAAAAAAATAGAGTACTTGCATTAGAATTTCGTCGTGGCTGTGATCCGTGACCCCTCCCTCCGTGAGTTTAGATTTTTCTTCAGTTTTCACTATAGGCAATCTACATCCTCCTCTAGAAATTTCCTTTACTACATGAGTACGCGTAGGAAAAATGATATTTTCACCTCAAAAATATACCTCACATTCGACATTCCTCTCACATTGAGTGTGGGACTCACGTGGGCCCCACATCTCATGTGAGAGGGATGTCAAATTTGAGGTCATTTTTGAGGTGATTGTATCATCTTCGGTACATGTAGAATTCTTATGTCAGTCTCCGAAAGACTTTTCAACATGGTTATTATCCCTCCGTGTGTTCGATAGGAATCCGAGCCAAATTAAATTGGAATCATTACAAAAATTTAATTTACATAATTTTCATACCACTTTTTAACCATCCACATTTTCTCTCTCCAATTTTTAACCATTCATCTTACCTAGAAAACACAAATAAATCAACAAATAATTTCAATTCCTTGATTTGACACAAAAAATTCCATTTATTTGCCAATTAAATTTAAAAGAACACACTATAAATGAAATTTTACTATTCATTTTGCAACACTCGTTTTCAAAGAGACAATGAAAATTTCCTATTCATTTTGCAACCCTCGTTTTCACACCTAAAACTTTATCTGGTTCCTCAATAGTTCTCGTAGATATCCAAATCTATTATCTCTCTCCAAAAAGTACAGAAACGTTCTTCCCTCTCTGGCTCTCTCTCTCGACACTTCCGTCTACGGATGTCAATGAGTCGAGCCGAGTCGAAGATCAAGGCTCGAACTTGGCTCGAGTTTTTAGGGGTCGGGCTTTTTTTGGCTTGAGCCGAGCCGAACTAAAGCTCGTCCCCAAAAATAAGGCTCGACCCGAGCTTTTTTCGAGCCGAGCCCCTAACTTTTAATTTTATTTTATTTTTATAGCAAAAATTCATAAATCTTTATTGAAAATGTATATATATAGCAAGTTGAGCCGAGCTCGTGTATGGATGGCAATGGCGCGGGTCAAGGCCACCCCGCCCCGGACCCTAAAACACCCAGCCCCGCCCAGCGACCCGCGAAGTCGCGGGTCGGGGCGACCTCCCGCCCTGCTAAGGACCTGAAATTTTTTTTTTTTTTTTAAATAAATAAATTGGTAATGAAATTTTACGTGAAAAATTTAGGCGTTGAACTAGTTAGAGTTTTTAAGTCTGAACTTTAAAAATAATATGTATATACTTGAAGAAAAAAATCAATAAACAATATAATGGTATAGTTGTTGTATATTCTTATATCCCTAAATTCCACCAATGTTCAATTCTTTTGAACTTCATCAAATTTATTTTAGTTTCTCATTTCATTATTTAAAAAAAAAAAAAATTATTTTTACCGGGTCACGGGGCGAGGCGGGGGGGCCGAACCCGCCCCGCGGACCCGACGGGACGGGTAATTTTCGGGTCCTCCGGGTTTCGGGTCATTCGGATTTTTTTGCCATCCCTAAACTCGTGGTCGAAATTCATTGATCAAGCTTCCATCGAACTTTTTTTAGAGGACTTTTTTTTGTTCGAGCCGTGTTGAGCCAAAGTCCATCTCTTAAAAAAAAAGCTCGGCTCGAGCTCGGTTTGCCATCCCAAGCTTTCCGTCTCCAAAAATATACTACAAGAAGAACTAAAAATCTACACACGAAGGCCAGGTGGTTTTTTACCGCGGCGTCGAAGAAACACTCGACCTAAGTCTAGGCGGATCCGGGGGGAGGTAGAGGCGAGAGTTTACCGGAGAAGTGAAGTGCAAAACGGACCTTCAAACTCTTATTTCGGCCTAACAGAAACTCCGGTAGCAAATTTGCACGACAGAGTGCACAGATTCACAAAGACTTGATACTTTGTACATGTTAGTTTCTCATTTTATTGTGTTCATAAACTCTTTGACACTAATTCTTTGAAGTTGGCCAACACTGATCTGAAATGCAAATTTAAATTATTTTCCTCACAGTTTTGTTTCTATTTTCTAATTGGCTTGTTTTCTCCTATTAACTCGGCAATTTCTTATCTAAGTTTAACTTGTTTAGGATTATTTACTTCAATCGGAGCATAAATTTAATATGATAAATTATCCAATGCTTGCTGGCAGCCATTGATTTCTATGGTCAAGTACACCTATGGTTTGAGTCAAAACATAAAATGAGTCCTCTGGAGGGAAGTCGTTCTATGGTCTTAGATTTTTTCATCTAAGTAGTACTACATTAATTAGATGCCAGATGAGTGACATTTATACCTCCAATTATCTTGGAAAACTAATTAAATAGTTAAAGAATTTCAGCATGCTATTTTTGGTGCAACCAGGATTAATCCATTTTAACTTGTCGATAATGGGGAATTCAAAACTCCGATGCCTTGTCGAAAAGAGATGTTCTAAACCACCGGACCATGGTGACTGACTAGCTTGACCATCCTTAGAATAAGATCATAGTATTAACATTGTATTATATAAATTAGTTTGCTTGATTTGTATTTTGATTTCTTTATTTCTAGTCACACTTCAAAGATCTCTTCTTTTGTTTATGATATATTTAGGTTCCATGTTCACTTCAGAACGATGAGAATTTTGATCACACTAATTTATTGTTTTTTCTCCAGAGTTTGCATGAAGTTTAATATATCTATTTAGCACTTGTTAATATGTTGCCAAAGTATCAAAAGCATGGCAATACAATGACAATATGGAACTTCACTAAATTTATCTTCTCAATGTACAAATTTTGGGAAGTTTAATTTTACACTTATGTATGTTGGATTGCTATATATTATTACAAAAATGAGTCAATGTTGTATTTGAATTTAAATATGCTGTGAATTCATTCTCAGCTTCATTTTCCCTTGATTTCTATATAAATATTCGTTGCATTTACATGTTTTATTGACTCAAATTTACTCAATATCTTTTTTTTTTATTTTTCTCATTTAGATCTCAAGATTGGAAAGTACGCTTGAAGATACCATCAGACTCCCATTTTAAAACAGAGGCTAGAATTCAAAAGACATGATTGTTTACTTACACACCTGAATTATTATTGGACCTTGCTACACTTACTAACAAAACTGTACTAACAGTTGTACTAACGACTAAAAGACAAAAATTTTGAATGTTTAATTACTATGTTATCCTTCTAGTTATAATTCTTTTAACTTTCTGATGTTATGTCTATATCTCTAAATTTATTGTTTACATAAAATGCGTAATATATACTATTATATGTTAAACTCTTTTCTTCAATAATTATATTTAATTCTTCAATTTTTTTTCTCTAGATCACTAATTATTCTTCCTCTATTTACTATAATTCTAGTAAATTGTGAAAAATCTGTGAATGTGGGTTCTTTTATTGCGTAGTCTAATAAATCATAAAATCTTCCTAAATCTTCTCTTACAACTTCTAATTGTTTAATTGTTTCTTCTCTTAAATACTTAAAGTCGTTTACTTCTGAAGGATTTAGTTCTATTAAATGTTCTGAATTCATAAATTATAAAACTATTTAAATTTAAGCTATTAATTCAAATCCTTTTCCAATAGTTAATTCTAGGAATAATAAAAACAAATTTTCAACATATATAAAAACATGCAAGAGATATCATAAGCAAAATGATAAATTTAAGACTTTAATAACAGTAATTGTATAATATCAATAAAAAAGACGATATATAATCCACTATAAATAATCAATAATACTTCTTTCTATCTATGGGTCCATCACGCTTCTTTGTAAATCTGATTTTAAAAGATTTTTGACCAAATACTCTTCAGTTATTTATCTAAGTATTAAACACATCTTCATAGAAGATCGTTGCTGCTCGAAAGACTTATGCATTGAAGGATGCTCGAAAGACTTACTCCAACATTTTCTGTTTAACACTTAAACAAACACTTCAAAGAGGTTCAGCACAATCCAGTTTCGTTTCCTACCTCTGGATGTACTCTTTCAACAAAAGTTTTATAAAGAATAAACTTATGGACTCATAAATAAATAGAGTATTACTAACTATTTATAGCTTCATATATATCTATGTGAAGTTTAGTTACTCATACCTTCTGCTAACTGTTTCTGAATTGGTTTGATGAAAGAAAATTTTGAACTAGGAATGAAAAGAAAGACAATAGATAGAGAATATAGATTTTTATTGCTGAAAACTCATATGATTTTCGGATGCTTACAATGAGGAGAGACTCCTCCTTTTATAGTTGGAAAAAGCAAAGTTTGGGAAACAAGATAATATTCCCTATCTTTTACATACTTGGCTAAGATTTAAAGTAGATAAAGTAAAGCTAAAGTTACAATAATTTTTGCTGCTTTTCTAAAGCTTCACATGGGTCTGAACCCCCATGCCTTGAATAATTCGTGTTCAGACAAGGTATGCTTCATCTTCATTATAGTTGAGTAGGTCCCCACAATTATTACATTTGTGACCAGTTTCTACCTCCATTAAGTGATGTAAATATTCATAGGCTTCTTTGCTAAGATCCAAATTGCTGACAAGTATATTCTCAGCATATTCTCTTAATTTCCATAATTGACAATTAACTTGATTAATTCTTGCAATGCTGTAGATCAATAATTTGTCATCATTAGATTCATATACCCAAACATTAGTTTGTGTAAGGGTATCCCTTAATTCAGTGTACATTACTCTAAATCCCAATGCCCTTTTTTCTGGAATAGCTTTTATCTGTTCCTCTTTGTTAAATAGTTTTATTTCTGGTTCTGAAAGAATAGCTTTGCTAGTTACTCCGAGTTTTACAATATGTTCTGCCCTTAGAAATTCTTCATCAATAAATTCTGGAATGGCTGAGTAAATCCTGACATAGATCTTTTCAGCTTTGGTAATTCCAAAATATGTTTTCACTGCTGCCTTGATAGAATTAGGTAATAATGATATTTCCTTCATATCCTTGCTAGGGTAGATGCACTGAATAAGTCCTTGGTCAAACAGTCCCCTGACTGTTCTTGGTTCTGCTCCTGGAAAAATAATTGCTTTATTGATTTTTTGATGGCTAATTGTCCTTAGCCATTCTCCTTCTTTTGTCCTCTTGTTTAGATACTCCACATACTTCAAGAATGTCTCTAGTTTCTTCATAACTTTCTCCTTTTCTGATAGTTCCTTTGTTACGACTGCTGGTTTCTTCGCAGCTTCTAAAAAAGTTTCTTTAGATGGTTCAATAGTTTTGCTAATGGCTTTGGAAGATGAACTTCCAATAATTGATACATTAGATACTTCTTCCTCAATAGGAAGTTCTACAGATAAATTCTTCACTGGAGAGGATTGTGATCCTCCTTTGTACATTTCCTCAAGAGAATTAACTCTTGACTTGTAAAAGGCTAGTTCACTGTTAATTTATACAATCTGCGCCATGCAAGTATTCACATGGTTGAATAGATTTGAATAGTTGATATTCATTTGACCCATGGCCAAGTTAATTTCTTCTACTTTCTTAAGTATGTCTTCCATGTCTTGATAAATAATCTGCAATAACATTGTCAGTACCCTTAATATGAATAATTTCAAAATCATAATGACTAAGTTCTACTTGCCATCTAATTAACCTTTTATTTGCAATAGTTGGATCAATTTCTTTAGTTAACCAATATTTAACTTGTGTATTATCTGTTCTAATTTTGAATTTTGTAGTAACAATAAATAATTCAAATTTTTTAATAGCAAACTTTACAGCTAATAATTCTTTTTCATTTATATGATAATTAGTTTGAGTTTGAGTAAAACTGCCACTAGTATACTGTGCAATCCTTTCCTCATCCTCATTTGGATAAATATATTTAAGTACTGCTCCCCATGCTGTTTCACATGCATCGGTTTCTATAATCCAATCACATTCTTTTTTGGGTAATTCTAATTCTGGTAAATCTTTACAAAGGTCTTTAATTTTTTGTACTTCTTCTTCTTCATCTTTAGACCATGGTGTCCATCTAGTTTTTCCTTTTAATCTTTTTTGTAATGGGATTAAATGTTTTGCTAAGTTAGGTACATATTTCCTAGTCTGATTTACAATTCCTAAAAAGCTTTGTAATTGTGTTTTATCTTTTATATGATTGTCAAATTCTTGTATTTTTGTACCAATATGTTTTTGGAGTTTTATTCCTTCTTGGCTTATTATAGATCCCAAAAATTCTACCTTTTCTTTAGCTATCTCCATTTTTGTAGCTGATAATATAATTCCATTATTCCTTACAATATCTATAAAAATATTTAGATGTTTTAAGTGGTCTTGTCTGGTTTCAGAGTAAATAAGAACATCATCAATATATACTGTAATAAAATGATAATAATCTTTAAATATTTTATCCATATACCTTTGGAATTCTCCTGGACTATTTTTAAATCCAAAAGGTAATACATTCCATTCATAAAATCCTTGTGGTACCGTAAAAGCTGTTAAATGTCTAGATTCTTCAGTTAACATAATATGATAAAATCCTGATTTGAGATCAAATTTAGAGAAATATTTCTTTCCTCTAATTTGATTAAATAATACCTGTTGGTTTGGTATTGGATATTTTAATTCTTTTGTATAAGTGTTTAACCTTTTATAATTAATTACCATTCTAGATTTTCCTCTTTTTTGTTCTGAATGTTTTATTACAATGAAGGCTGGACTACTATGTTTACTATTAGATTCTCTAATAAATTTCTTTTCTAGCATTTCTTTTATGTGCATTTCAAATTCAGGTAATTCTTTTGGTGTATGTTTAATTGGTTTTACACTAATAATCTTAGTATCATCTTCTAGTATAATTTCTGCCATAGGCTTATTTATGTGCCATTTTTCCAAAGGATTATCTCCTGATAATTTTAATAATTTTTCTGTAATATTTTTTATTACAATTTGATCAAAATGTTCTTGTACTAGATTTATTCTATTTTTGTTAGGCATAAATTGTGTTGTTTGTGTTAATTTTTGTCTATCCTCACCACGCTGAGCTGCTATATGAGACATTTTTTCTCTACAGTAAGGATCATTAATTCTTATTGCAATTGCTATATGGTGGCAAGGCGTAGATAAAAGTATAACTTTTTCATCAATAGTTATTGGATAATATTGTTTTATGAAGTTATTTCCTAATAATATATCCCCTGGCATATCATCAAATTGATATACATAAGGTATTTGTAATTCATATTTTCCTATTTGTATTTTAACATTCCTTGCTACTTTAGTTATTAGGTTTGTGCTTCCATCAAATCCTGCAAGTATTACTCTTTCTTCATTATCTTTTTTATTACTCCACATTTCTGGGGGTAATACATTTTCTTTAAATAAACAGGATGATGCTCCTGTATCAAACAATGCATGATAATTTCTACTAAGATATCCATTGTAATTCATTTTGGTTAGTATATAAATATGTTCTCTTCCTCCTTGTATTTTATTCATAATAACCTTGGTATAACTAAATTTTCATTTTGTATTGTTAATAGCATTCTATCATCTTTTATGTAATATGGTTTTACTTGCTCTAAGAAGTCTGTTCCTAATAGTAATTCCGTATTTACCTTTCCTGTATGTTCTACGTACATGTTTATGATTATTTCATTTATTTTATTTATTATTATTGGTAATTCTACATAAGTATCCATGGGATGAATATTTCCAAAATAATCTTGTATTTGAATTGAATTATTCGTTACTTTAAGTTCTAAGTCTCCTATTATGTTTTCTTTTATATGAGATACAGTTGCTCCAGTATCTATTAATACTTTCTGCTCTTTCCATTCTCCATTTATTCTAATTTCTATCATAACTTCAAATTGTTTTGTCTCATTTCTTTTAGATAGATTCATTCTTGGTATTTTTCTATGTATTTTTGTCATTATTTGTTTTTCTGAATCATTCCTATTTTCTATTTCAGGTAATGATTTTGTACTAGTATTTCTTCTTAGGCTAATTGATCTTCTTCCAAATTCTATTTGTGGTTTATCCATATTTACTAATCTTTTAGCTTGATTGAAATCTATTTCTATATCTTCTGGTATTGTCATTCTTGGATTTTCTTTAGCTGGTTTGTATTCCAATAAATTCTGAAATATGGGTTCTATTATATGTGTTCTTGTAGCATTCTTAATTTTTACTTCATGTTTACTAGTAAAAGCATATATTGTTCTAATAGTTAAACTTATAGTTTTACTTCCTGGTTCCATATCTATCCCTCTTAACCTGTAATATAATGTTAAGGCCTTATTTTTATTTTGTTCTCCCATACTTATGCTGAAATTTGGTCTTATTGTAAATTTTACTTTTTGGTACATTAAGTTTCCTGTTACAATTCCTATTAGAGCATCTTGTACTGAACTTACAATTCTATCATCCATAATATAGAATTCTATAGGTGTATCTATTCCTTCTCTAAAATAGGCTTTTGCTATAATTTGTACAGCTCCTAAATATATGTTATTTATTTTTCCTTTTAGTTCAGGATTCAATAGGTTTATTTCTTGTCTTATAATTTCTTCATTTATTATTGGTATTAATGTATTTCCTGTAGTATCTCTTATGTCTATAGGGTGACTATGGTTTCTTGCTACATATGCTATTTCTTTGTTTTTCTGCCAAAATGGTAAATTAAATATTTCTTTTGGTTCTACATCTAATTTTGATTTTAAGATCTTCTCATACATTTTAGGATTAAATATTAATCTTTCATTTAGTTGTTCTTCATTTTCTTCTAATTGATATTCATATTCTTTAGATGTACATTCTTCACTAATTTGTCTAATCATATTTATATATAAATATTCTTCTTCACTAGATTCATTAGATTCACTTTCTTCTGAAGATTCTAATTCCATTATTGTATTTATTACTTCATGTTCTTCTAATTCATAAATTTCTTCATCTTCAGGAATTTCTTCCCATTCTTCTTCTTGTTCTATAGGTAATAAGTTATAATTTTCTTTTTCTATTAATGAGATATACATCATATTTTTCTTTTTATCTTTCTTAGGACATTCTGGAGATATATGTCCTATTTCTCCACATGAATAGCATTTACATTTTCTAGGATTTTTAGGGTATGTTTTAGTTTTGTTTTGTTTTTGCCTTAAATATCTCTTGTATGGTACTCTATACCTTTTAAATGTTTTATTATATGGTTTTTTATATTTATTAAATTTATTTCTAAATTTATCTTTTCTATAGTATTTCTTTTTCTTATATTTTCTTTCTAGATGACATCCCCATTGTGTTGGTTTATATTGTAATTTATCACAGCATAATGATTTTTTACTTGCTTTATGGAATTTTATCATATTATTTGCTTCCATACATTTTTCTTGTTGTCTCATTTCTATAAATTGTATTCTTGCTCCTAAACTATTATTACTTAATGGTATTTCTAATTTTTCCCAGTCCTTAAATAATTCTAAATTCCATGGGTTTGGTAATTTAAAGAATATTTGGTTCATAATTTCCATACCATATGTTTCTTGATTATATTCTGCTTTTTCAAAATATTCTCTAAATTCACATGCAAATTGTTTAAAGTAACACATATCACATATTGATAGATTTTCTAACAAATATCTATGTCTTAGTTTTGAACTAATTTTGGTATCTCTGTCTATTACTAATGTGTATTCTCTTTTTAATGCATATTCATATCTGCTTAAAATAGTTCCTATTTCATCTTGGTCATTTCCTCTAACTTGTCCTATATAAGTTTCTGTTAAATTTCCCCACCATCTTGCAGTGGTTCCTATAAATGTATTTTCTAACATTAATTGTAATTGCTTTCCTGTTAATTCTTTGGTATAGGCCATCATAGCCATAGATTTCATCCATAATTCTAATTCATGATCTACATCTTGCACACATCCTAAATCTATCCATCTTCCTTCTGAACTAATTTGTGTTTCCATACTTCTCCATGTTGTATATTCTATAGGATAATTTTTACTTGGCTTGGTGTAATATTTTTGTTGTGGTATAAAATTATTTGTTTTGAAATTTGTGTTTTGTCTTTGATTCATATAGATTTCTGGTGTATTTTGTGGATTAGTATTACTTGTATTTTCTTTTTTAACCTGGTTAGTTCCTGGTTGTTGTATATATTCTGATGGATTTTGTCCTGCTGGTATTAAAGCTCTTTGTTGTTCATTCATATTAATTTCTTCTATTTTAAGATTTTTAAATTTTTCTATATAATCTTCTTCTGTTATGTAATCTTCTTCACCTTCTTTTTTAGGATTTTCCATAAATTTTTCTATTTGTTCAGTAATCATATTTATTCCTAATCTATTGATAGCTTTAAATTCTTTGTCAGTTATTATTCTTTTAGGTTTTCTTTTTTCCATTTCATCATATATTTTTGTTATATTTTGGTTTATGATTCCAATATTTTGTTGTATATTATCTATTCTTTTATGTAAATCATTTTTCCCTTTTTCTTCTTCTTTAATTGTTCTTATCATATTTATTTGTTTTATAATAGTTTTTTGCTCTATAATTTCTATTGGGTTTTCATATACTCCTACCATATTTCCTATTTTATTTATTTTATCAGTTATTTGCTTAATTTGGTTTTCTAAGGTTATTAATTGTTTTGATAGGTTATTTACATATTGCTTTACTTCTAATATTTGTGTTGGTATATTTTTGTTTATATCCTTATAATCATTAGTTATTTCTATCATTTGTCTTATTTCAATGGTAAATTATTGATAATTTCTTGAACTTGTTCTGGGTTTTTTGCTTGTTCTAAATTTTGTTCTGTAGTTTTATCTAAACTTATTCCTAATTTATTTAGTAAAAATAAATTTGTCCAGTTTAATTGTTTATGTTCTCCAAATCCTCATTCTCCTAATAATATAAATGGTATAAATTTTCCATATGTTTCAGTTATTAATGGCCAATGACTATTATTTGGTAAATCTTTAGATTTATAATTATATACTCTAGGTTCGATTATTGGTAGTTTTTTAGACATTTTTCTAAATATATTTTTAAGTATAACTACTAGCTCTGATACCACTGTGAGTTGGATCGTGAAAGTGAAATTTTTATTTTGCGGAATTATAATTTTTGTCTTACTCTTCTTAAAAATCTTTCTTCAAATTCATCCATATATCTATTATCTTCTTGTCTTATCAAGTTTTCTTCTTTTAATCTTAAATATTCATTATGTTGTAAAACTAGCCTTTTAATTTCTTTATATTTTTCTATAGCAATAGGATCAGTATTTAAGTTTCTTCCTAATCTTTCTAATTCTAAATATTCTCTATGTAAGCTTCTAATTAAATTTTTTCTTTTTTCGTGAAGTATCTGAGGATCATAAACAGGCATAATATTTTTTAATTATGAAATAAGTAATAAAAATTTTAAAGTAATTAAATTTTTAGAATTTATTATGTGTTAAATTTAATAAGATAATATGTGAAATAAGATATTAGTTATATTTTTAGCTAAAAGGGTAAAATGGGTATAATTTATGTTAGTAAGTTGTTAGTAGCTATTTGTTAGTAAGTCTAGATTTATCCATTATTATTTGCGTTTGATCATTTTTATATTATATTTATAAGGCCAATTTAGTCAATGAGAATGATTATTAATAAGTCATAAGAGGCACCACTACAAGCACAGTGCAACATGGACTGATTGATAACTCAACAGACACATCGAAGACGCATTGATTAAGTTAATTTTATATTTTTACCCTATTCACGTCCCCTTGGCCCTTGCTATGAATGCTTGATGCGGACATTGAAATTATTGAAGATGAAATAGAAAAATGGAGGGTTTAATGCGAGATAACAAAGAAAATTATTCTATGAAAAGATGTCTTCTGATCAGTTCGTAGTTGAAATTAAGGTAAAATTGGTAATTTCGATTAGAAGTGGTAGAAAATATATGAGAGTACTCAGAAAGTCTAATGATACACCTTTGATCGGTTAGAACATCCAATTATATAAGTGCACCACAGTTAAATAGAATCATCAGGACAAAGTTGAATAATGATAATTAAGAAAATCATTATTTTCTTGCATTTAGAAGAATAGAGGTGTTGAGATAAAAGCTATCGATGTGCTCTGCTAAGATGACTCAGCCATATTAAGGATTGAAGTTCAAATCGTATTTATTACTCGTGTCTAATTTATTATTTATGTACCAATATGCATTCAAAATGCAAAAGAGCAGTTCCTATAGTGTAAAGGTTGCTTGGTTTATGAACATTAATTTTCTTTCTTTTCTAAAGGGCCTAATGCTGGAAGAGAAAAATTGTAAATCATAAATAATCATTTTTGTCACTGATGAACTTCCTATTGGCAATTTTAAATTAGTAAATTTTAAGTTATATTTTTCATTCTTCATGGATTAGAATAGGTAAAAGATGTAATCATTATCTTCTAATTTGCCAATTTTACTAACTTATTCCAAAGTCTTACCAAAATTGTTCATGTTCTTTCACAGATTGTTGAATCACAGCAGCAACAATAGTATATAATCCCACTGTTCACATTTGACATTTAAATTGTTACATCATAGCCATGGGTATAATTACTTCCCTTTCCCATTCTTGATAATTTAGTTCTATCTACTCTTTTCTACTTATTTCTGCCATATCTATTTAATATTTTGAAAAATTGTTTAAACACTTTACGAAATTCATCATTCCATAGATTTCAAGTTAAGAAATCAGGTTTTCTATTGTACAAACTAACGCTTAAAGTATTTTTTTTTTTTCAAAGTTGATAATTCATCGGTGCATGAAGAATCTAAACATTTTTGTTCAACAAGAAATATAGCAAATGATCGTGCCCTTGCTGAAATTTATACAAAACATCTAAAACAAGAAGTTAAGCAACAGGATATAAAGAAATCTTGAGAGTATCGGGCACGACGTACAATAGCTAACTCAAATAATGCTCGGAAACGTCAACGTACACAAAGGTAGGAGAAGCACTTCACACCAATATGTTTTGTGTGATTGAAGTAGGTTGTTTAATGTTTAATGACTTGATTCTTGAAAATTCAAGTTCGTAGGAGGAGTTCTTGCCTATGGCAGTGGGGGGTTTTTGTGTCTTTTATTTATTTAATTTTTTTTAATGCAATAATTTGATATGATTTGTGGTAAACTTTTTCTTTGTTTCGTTGCAATAAAGTTTTTTATTATCTTTAATGTTAGACGTGTTTTATTCCAGTAAAGTTTTTTTGCCCTCAATGTTAGACTTGTTTCTTTTTTTATTTATATATTTTTCGTTCTTTTCAGCAGTGTGCCACTGAATAACGTATTTTTGGTTCTTTCCAGCATTGTGCTACTGAATAATATATTTTTGTTCATTTATTTTTAGATTATATTTTAATGTTACTTTTAGTAATTCAGCAATTAATATGGATAATAATTATTTTCTTGTGAAGTTCTATCAAACTTGGTGCTCACAATTGATTACTCTATAATTTTCATCTCTTGTGAATGGTGTGGTTGTGTTCAAATTTCTATAGTTATCTCTCTGGTTTGAATCTTGATGGTGAAATCTCACCGACAATTGGATAGCTGAAGGGCCTTCTCTCTGTAAATTTACTACTATCTTTGAATCTTTCTGTTCCCCTGTTTCATAATAATTCTTTCGAGTTTTGAATGAAGATGAAATTGTTGTTTCTGTTGTATATATAATAGTGAGGCCACCCGATGAAATTGGAGATTTCTCATCTTTGACTTTTGAGAAGCTTGTAAGTTGATTTTTTTGTTCAACCAATATAGATTTACATTTGTTTATCCCTAATTATGGTGATCTTTAGTTATTTTGAAGATGATTTTAATTCTCTTATTATCAGGGGTTTTTCTTTAAATGTTCTGCATAGAGACATTCCCTTTTCCATTTCAAGGTTGAAGCAGCTAGAGAGTTTGTGAGTTTTTGCTTCCCGAATGTTGCTGTCATTTTTTAAAGTTAGCATGTTCGTTTCTTTATTTACTCAGTTTCTATTGTAATCGATTTTTCACTGTTCAAGCTGGTAGGACTAATTCATCATAGTTCTTTTCATTAGAATTTTGAAACATAGTTAATTGGTCCAATTCATTCAACATCGTCTCAAAGATCAGAATTTTGAAAACTTATCATAATTGTTCTTTACTTGATTTCAATGCTCTCGATAGTACAAATTAGACATTTCATCCATAACATACAATTTTATCTCTCCAAATTTAAAAATGTATCTTTATGATACCATAGTCGTTCAATTATTAATGCTGAATTACTATCTTTCCATTCATTTTAAATTTCTGATTCTAACCTCATTTTATTGTCCCCTATATTTTAATTCTTGGTCTTATGGGCAATTCGTGTACAGGTTAACAATCTCTATGTTAATGTATTTCACGTCACATATGCTGGACAAAGTCATTCCCTTCCCTCATATTCTGCTGATGACTTACTAAAGAATGTCTTGGCCCACTTGAATTAGGGTTCTTGAGTCCTCATTTTATTTTTTCCTTTTAATTTTCTCTGGTTTCTCTCTCTTATTTGTGTTTTGATGCTATTAGTGATTTTGAGTTTCTATATGAAATTATAGTGCATTTTCTCTCTTATTTGGATTTCATTATTACTTATCTAGGTTTTAATCCACCTTCATCTATAAATAGATTGACCAAACTAAGTTAACCATTTGATTTTTGAACAAAGTGTGGAAAGGTGGTTTGTTTATTAGACAAGAACTCTCCACATTTTTTATATTTCATTTTCAACATGAGGATAAAGTACCATGTTCATGAAAATTCTAAGCAAAAATTTGTGGAACATTGATCGTTTTCTTGGTATAGCCCCTCTAAACTAGACTGGCAACCTGAATGCATAATTTTCATTTTTTTCGTTTACTTGAAACATATGGAATTTACTATTTGGAATAATCAGGTATGTGACTTCTGAAGCACCTTGGCTAAATTGTGCTATCAGTAAAGTAGCTGGGCAATTTGCTGGTAGAAAAACTAAAGAGAAATGGAATTTGATATTATCTAATTTCACTGCAAAGGTTTGTGTTCTAACCCAGTTTATATTTGGTTATTGTGAATATTTCTCTAGCAATAAATGAAAGGAAATAAGAGGAGAATAAGAATTTGAGTAGATGCATAAAAGCTTTAGTCTCTGTTCATGTAAAATAATTGTTTCCATGTTAAATAAAATAAAAAAAATACATTTAGTCTAGCATTCCAATCAAGTGAAAATTACTCACTTCTTTGCAAAGAAATATGTATTGTTACTGCATAATAATAATATTACACTCATACCTAAGATCACTAACTTTTTCCTCTTTCCTGAATTTCAGGTACTTCTTTGCCATAGAAACATTGTACCATACCACTCTTTAGGGCAGAACCTGGAGCTTTTCACTGTGAAATATCTATGTCAGATAGTGATGTTTAGTCCAGATTCAACATTTTAGGTACAATGATTTCATCTATTCTCAAGTCTACATGATATATAAATAAGCTTTTAACCTTCTTATTAACTATTGTACAGCTTCTACAACAACCATTCACAAAAAATAGAAATCACTTCTGTCTTTATAATACTAAACAATTTCGGTAATATCAAGATCTTTTTCATCATAAAAAATGTGAACATTCTTTTTCCTGTACTTTTGTTTACTATATATTTTTTCATTTTCTGGTCTAATTCTAATGTGATTATAATCAGATTTTTTTTTCTTATCTCCATTTCAGCACAATGAGCTAGAAATATAAGATCATCCTAGAAATCTACCGAGGCCAAATTGAATGGACCATCAAAGGTATTGTAGCTGAAAAAAGTTCAACAAAAACAACTTGTAATGTTAGCTCTATATACCTCGAGATGGTGTTAATTGATACAGAGGTATATTCTTTCCACCACAAAACTTGAATCCCAGCTGTTATATAAATATATTATTACTTAGCATATTATCTCTCACAGCACATGACTCAAGTTTAGTCTTGCTAAGATTTCAATTGTGGAAAAATATTGCTCTCGTGGAAGCCCACCTCCGAGGGGAAGAAGTGATGTTTTATAATTATTAGAGCTGACATGATACTTCTCGTGTCTATATTTTAATACTTAACCTTACTCTTTGACTAGCAAACATGTATTTTTTTTCCCCATTAATTGGGTTTAGAGAACTGAGAGTCGTTCATAAGGAGCCTAGATGAGTAAGTCAGACTCTCTTCACTCGCTTCATTACGCATGGTTTACAATTTGCAATATGGATAATTGAATATTCAATTATGTTTATTCTTGTAGTTTCTATAGTTACTCTTTTCTATTGATTTTGCCTTTGATGATTATAAATATTTATGGAATGTCTTCTATTTTCAATCATGGCTGTAAGGATTTAAGGTTCAGAATCAAACCACAAAGAACAAGAACACAGATTAACCACGAAAAAACAATGAAACTTTATTTCAGAAACTGTAAAAATTACAGCAACATATATCAAACCCGTAAAAACATACAAAACTACCAGAAACTCTAGATTTGTATAAAGAACCACAAAGAAACACTTGAGTTACAGAAAAACTCTGCCAAACTCAAATAAAACGTATTCTGATCAACATAAATCAGTATCAAATCACAACCACTAAGATATTACAACTTTAATCTGTGTTTTTCTGGTAGAAATGTAAAGAAATCACGAAGAACAGAAGGGGCGATGAAGAATCGCCTATCAGAGAGAAAATTAGGGCTTTGATGTGAGAGAGAAGAGTCTGGATCAGGGGTAATATTCATTTAGAACGTTTCTCCTCCTTTTCTTTACAGATGGACGGCCTGGATCAACCAAACAGATCCAATGGTATGTATAAGGCGGTGGTAGATAATGGATCAAGGAACCGGGTCATCGAATTGGGCTCATATAGGGCATAGTTTGGGCTGCTGCAACTAGATTGATAAAATGGGCTGATTCCGGTCCAATTAGTTCAATTGTCCAACAATCTCCACCTCAATTGAACTGGTTTCTATTACCTGAAAAAACACACCAAACAAGTATCAAAATTCAACCAAATTTAAAAAACTCAATGCATCTTTAAATTTGTTAATAGAATCTTTGTTCCTGCATCTGCAGGATTAACCTGAGTTGGAATCTTAGTAAGTTTTACAATACCTTTATCAATAATGTCCCTAATGAAATGAAATTTAACATCAATATGTTTTGACCTATTGTGAAAAACAGGATTTTTACACAGATGCAATGCACTCATGCTGTCAGTACATATTTCAACTTCAGAATCAGAAATGCAATCAATTTCAGATAATAAACCCTTTAACCACAAACATTCCTTAACAACATCTGTAGCAGCTATATATTCTGCTTCAGTTGATGATAAAGCAACAAGTTTTTGAAGCTGGGATTTCCAGCTAATACAGGAAGAATTTAAAGTAAAGAAATAAGAAGATGTTGATTTCCTGTTATCAACATTTCCTGCAAAGTCTGAATCAACAAAACCTTTAAGTTTAAAATCATTTTTTATTTTAGAAAACACTAGACTAAGTCTAGCAGAACCTTTCAAATATTTTAAAAGACATTTCATAGCTTCCCAGTGCAATTCTCCAGGATTGCTCATAAACCTACTTAAAACACTTACTGCAAATGCTATATCAGGTCTTTTACAGACCATTAAGTACATGACAGATCCAACAGCATTTGAATATGGCACATTTTTCATTCTATGCAATTCATCAGTAGACTTAGGACAATGTTCAACAGATAACTTAAAATGTGCAGGCAAAGGTAAAGATACAGGTTTTGATTCAGATAAGCAAAATCTGTTTAAGACTTTTTCAATGTAATGTTTTTGATTTAAAAACAATTTCCCAGATTGCCTATTCCTAAAAATATCCATTCCAAGTATTCTTTTAGCATTTCCTATATCTTTCATTTCAAATTCAGAATGCAATTTATCTTTAAGAACATTTATATCATGCATATTTGGTCCAGCAATCAGCATATCATCCACATACAAAAGCAAGTAAATGAAATAAGTTTTACCAAGTTTAAAATAAAAACAGGAATCATATTTACTTTTCTGGAAATTTAGGCTTTGGATATAAGAATCAAATCTCTTATACCACTGCCTAGGAGCTTGTTTTAAGCCATACAAAGATTTTTTCAATAAACAGACCAAATCAGAATTTCTGCCTTTTTCAAATCCTTTGGGTTGAAACATATAAATTGTTTCATCTAAGGAACCATACAGAAAAGCAGTTTTAACATCCATTTGCTCAAGTTCTAAATCAAATTGTGCAACTAAGGCAAATAGAATTCTGATGGAAGTGTATTTTACAACAGGTGAAAATATTTCATTAAAATCAATTCCCTCTTTTTGAGAAAAACCCTTTGCTACAAGCCTAGCCTTGTACCTAGGTTTCATATCTTTAGATTCACTTTCTTTCAGTTTAAAAATCCATTTACAGTCAATTATCCTTTTATTTTCAGGTCTATTGACTAAAATTCAAGTACCATTCTTTAAAAGTGAGTCCATTTCATCTTTCATTGCTGCAAGTCATAGTTTGGGATCCTTAGAAGACACAGCTTCTTCAAAGGATTGAGGTTCAAGTAAAATAGGATCAGAATATGTAAAAACAGATACAAAATCAGGATCCTCAAACCTAGGAGGAGGTCTAATCTCTCTTCTAGGTCTATCCTTAGCCAATTGATAATTTTCAAGATTAGTTTCAACTTCAGGAATATCATCAGGTTGTGGTTCAGTACCTGCAGGTTCATGTTCAGGTTCAGGAATGACATTAGGAGAGTGTGGGGGTTGCTCCACCTGAAACTGAGTATTGGGCAGGCCATTTTCATCATCTAAATGGTCTGCACTCAGCTCAGATGTAATAAAATCTTTTTCTTTAACAGGATCAGACAATTTTTCATTTTTGCAAGGAAAATCATTTTCATTAAAGACCACAGACCTACTCAAAATGACCATGTAACCTCCCTGATCCCTGACCCATAGCCCTTGACTCCTTTTCCATAACCAAGAAAAACACATTTTAAAGACCTGGAGTCAAGTTTAGTTTCAGAATGGTGTGAGTAGGCAGCATAACAAAAAACTTTTAATTTTGAAAAGTCAGGAAGATAATTATTCCAGATTTGATCTGGAATCTTAAAATCAATAGCACTGCAGGGAGAAATATTTATTAAATAGGATGCAGTTTTGACTGCTTCACTCCAAAAAAATTTAGGCAAATTTGAATCAAGTAGGAGACGCCTAGTTCTTTCAAGAAGTGTCATATTCATTCTTTCAGCAACCCCATTTTGCTGTGGACTGTAGGCAACAGTCCTATGCCTAAGAATACCTAAGGTGCTACAAAAGGAATCAAACTCTTGATTACAAAATTCTAAACCATTATCAGTTCTAATAGTTTTGACTCTTTTCCCTTTTAAATTTTGAACTAAGGTGATCCAATTTTTGAAAACAGACACAGTAGTATCCTTAGTTTTTAACAAATGCACCCAGGTTTTCCTAGAAAAGTCATCTACCATAAGAAGAAAATATCTGAAACCTGAAACTGAACCCACAGGAGAAGGACCCCACAAATCAGCATGCACATATTCAAGCACATCAGAGGATTTATGAACACCTTTACCAAATGAACTTCTTTTCTGTTTGCCTAATACACATTTTTCACAGAAGTCAAGTTTATGCAACACATCATTACCAAATACACTTTTGGTCTCAAGTTGTTTAAGTCCTTTTTGACCTATGTGTCCTAATCTTTTATGCCATAATTCAGTTTTATTCAAGTCAGACATAGCATTAAAAGACTTAGCATAAACATGCAAGGCATTCAACATATAAATCCCATTAATTTTGGGAGTACTCATAATCAAGCATTTATTTTTGAAAATACTCAAAGAACAATTTTGCATTCTGATCTCAAAAGATTCAGAATCTAAAACTCCAAGTGAAATCAAGTTCCTTTTCAAATCAGGAACATATCTGGTTTTATTCAAAATAAGAGTTTTATTATTTTCAAGTTGTAACAAAACCTTTCCAATACCTTTCACATCACAAGAAATATTATTTCCAAGTTTCACAGAGCCAAAACAATCATAACTGAAATCAGCAAACATATCCTTTTCAGGACACATGTGAAAAGTACAACCAGAATCTAAAATCCATTCATTCTTATTTTCTGACTCAGTAGTCACATAAACCACCCCATTATTATTATTATCTTGCACTGCAGCCTCAGTCTAATTACTGATTCCCTGTTCATTTTTCCTTTTAAAACAGTATTTAATATGATGTCCAGGTTGGCCACAATAAAAGCAAATTCTAGGTGGTTTATCTATATTAGAAGTACCAGCATTATTATCCTGAGATTTAAAATTGTTCTGGTTTCTGAAATTATTATAATTTTTAGCATTATTATCTTGATTTTTGAAACCAGGTTGACTTCTAAAATTACTGTTTCTAGGCCTATTGAAGTTGCCCTTATTTTGAGAATTTCCTTTCACAGGCTTGTTATTCCAATCCCTATTATTGCTAGAATTATTCCAATTTTTATTGAAATTTGTTCCAGCTCTATTCAGTCTAAAAGAGTTCTTCTTTCTAGAGGTACCTATCACACTATAGGCTTCCTTAGGATTATGTTTAAACTCTAACTCTTTATTTTTAAGGGATGTATGTACTATTTCAGTGGTCAACTTCTGCCCCCCATATTCTAAAGCATTCCTTAAATCTTTAAACTTATCCCCCATAGCATTCAATAAACAAACAACTTTTTGTTCATCAGTAAGTTTTTCATCACAATTTAATAGACTTTGTGTGATCTTAGTAAACCTACTCATGTTCTCTTCTACATCCTTAGATGGATCAAATTTAAAAGAGAAATATTGTTTCCAAAGAAAACACTTATCAGGCAAGGATACAGTATCAAAAAGTTCTTCCAATCTGTCCCATAGTTCTGATGTAGTTTTGGTCTTGCCTACTTGTCTAATAACATTATCAGATAAGTGTAAAAATAAAGTGCTCCATGCAGTTTCATCCATTTCAAGTTGTTTGTCCCGAGGGGTATCAAGTGGCCAAGATTTATCAATTGCCTTAGCACATTTCATTTGAAGTAGTAAAGCTCGCATTTTTTGGCTCCAGATGTTGAAATCCCCTTTGCCATTCCATATTTCAACATCTACCTTAACAGTAGTCATTGAAATAATGACCAAGATTTAGAAAATATTTCAAGTTATTGAGCTTTAGTAGTTCAAAGAACAAATAATCAGGCAGTAAACAATAATGCAGGTCACAATCACAAGTGAGACAAAATCACAATGTCAAGAACTTATATTCAAGAAAGTTTGCTAATATTCAGAACACAGTTTTCAGCAAACAAAGTAATCAAGGTGATCACAATTCAACAGTCTAATTACTCAATCAAGAAAATGTTCAAAGCAGTATACTGATAAAAAACTATCCTTCCAGTATATCCCTCAACCTATACTGGATATTCCCACACTCCCTCAGATTCCCGGATTCTTAATGAAATCTTGGACAAAGGTAAGCTAGGGGTCCTAGTTATAGGCTTCAACGGAGAGATTTTGGAAGAGAACAGGAAATTTGAAAACAAATTTACAGTATAGTCAGATTGAAGTAAATAAAAGATATCACCTGATTGCGATTATAATAAGCTACAGAAGCTTCCACAAAGAGCAAATATCAGCAAGTTCAAGGGCCTCCAAGAATTGGCACCACAGATTATAATCACCACGAAGAACATCCACTTAGGAACAATGTAGGATTCTTTTCTTTAAAAATCAGTATATTTATAAAGAAAAATATACCGAGTTTCAGAATCCTAAAAATGTGGACTCAGATACAGGGATCCAGAAACCCAAAAAATTACACAAACCCTAATTTTGAAAAATAGGTTTCAACGAAAAATATCCACGAAGTCAGAGTATCAAAAAAAAAAAAAAAAGATTTATACAAAAATTTTTAAGAATTTTAAATCTGAAAATTTCTCTCAAAAATATTTTCAGAAAAACACAAAACGATTTTCAGAAAAAAGGTTTAAATAACTCAAGAAAAATATTTTCTTCAAAGTTTAACTCAAGAACTTGAAACCCTAAATCGTTTTACAAAAAATTCAACAACTTCCAGAAAAGACCCTAGATCCAACACGAACAGATCTGGATCCAAAAGATCTGAGTCTAAACCACAGAGTATTCGAAGAACCCTAAGGCTCTGATACCACTGTAAGGATTTAAGGCTCAGAATCAAACCACAAAAAACAAGAACACAGATTAACCACGAAGAAACAATGAAACTTTATTTCAGAAACTGTAAAAATTACAATAACATATATCAAACCCGTAAAAACATACAAAACTACCAGAAATTCTAGATTTGTATAAAGAACCACAAAGAAACACTTGAGTTACAGAAAAACTCTGCCAAACTCAAATAAAACGTATACTGATCAACACAAATCAGTATCAAATCACAACCACTAAGATATTACAACTTTAATCTGTGTTTTTCTGGTAGAAATGTAAAGAAATCACGAAGAACAGAAGGGGCGATGAAGAATCGCCTATCAGAGAGAAAATTAGGGCTTTGATGTGAGAGAGAAGAGTCTGGATCAGGGGTAATATTCATTCAGAACGTTTCTCCTCCTTTTCTTTACAGATGGACGGCCTGGATCAACCAAACAGATCCAATGGTATGTATAAGGCGGTGGTAGATAATGGATCAAGGAACTGGGTCATCGAATTGGGCTCATATAGGGCATAGTTTGGGCTGCTGCAACTGGATTGATAAAATGGGCTGATTCCGGTCCAATTAGTTCAATTGTCCAACAATGGCATATTCATTCTTGTTCATGTATTTCACTACATGATCACTAAGATGACATGTTGCAGTGGGGAGTTACATATTCAGATTTTAATGATCAGTTGATGTGGAGATGATTAATTGAGTGAACTAAAGTCCACTGCCATTATTTATGAAAGATTTCATTCTCTTTCCTAATACATTATCTATACATGTGGAACAAGAGTCATTTGCTGAGATAGCTTGGTGCTTATTAATTGAAACTTGAATTGATGTGATTTGGATTATGCTGTTATTTCTCTCAATTGGTAGAGTTTTCCTTCTTTGTGGCATTTTTAAGTGTCATGATGTCATTGTTCCTTCATGTCTCTGCTGCTATGTGCAATTTATTTTCTCTACTTTCAATTGGTGTTGCAAATTCCTTGCCCGACCTCAAGATTTAGTGTTTGTTTGGTTCCAATCATTTTTTTTTTCAAAATTTCTCTCGAATTCATTTTCAACAACATATTTTTATGAAACCTAGCACTCAAAATTCCTCAAAAATTTTAGAAAATTGTCATGTCATTGCTTTATCTTGGTGGTCGACAGGAGACTTGATGAATGGATGGATAAAACCTGAATAGCTTGATCTCGTCTCTGTAGAAAATATTGTGGATGAAAAGGTTGAGTACAAGTTAACTTCCGCATTATCTACTCGTTTTCCGTCAAATTTTCTATGTTCTTGCTTCCATATGCTAATAAATTTGCTCAACCTATATTACATGCATCGAAGTTCACACATTGATATTTTGTAATCTTCGTCATTTCTTCTTTAAGGAGATTACAGTGTTGCTTATTTTTATATCATTGATGTGCCCTTCCTTGTTTTCAAGTTACTGTTTTTCCTCTCTTGTTTATTATTAATATGTTTTCTTTATAAACAGTACTTCATTTCTAGTATCAGCATTGTGTGAGTTTAATGAAGTTTCCAAATGAGATTTACTTTTTGACATAATAGCATATGTTTGCAGGAGGTGGGATTGCACTGAAAGATATCCCTAATGGTACTCATTTTAATTGAACTCCACTTTATGCATATAGCGCATCCACTTTAGGCCTCTTACGTATTGCGAATTTCAGCAAGTATTGCTTTTATGAAATTCTGTGATGATTTATCTCAATACTCAGTAACTCTCTTTGTTAACCCGTATGATTAGTGACATTTGGCACTATATTAGATCGTTTCCAAGGGAAAATCCTGGTAGCATTCGTATAAAACTATGCCTTCTCTTTTAAGATGTTGATCCTTTGATGAACATGCCTTATTCATACGCTGGTATTGTGCTTTATGACGAATCCAACTTGATTGGAAGTTTTACCAAAAGTAAATGAAACAAAAAGTCTTAATTGCTGGTTTGTCCAAAAACAATGGAAGATAGGGTGGTTGATCAAATTGTAAATACTCTTGAACATAGAAAAAGCCACAATTCATTACAATGAGTTAGAGGCCTCCATATTTTTTAAGGTATATTGTATCAAATTGAAAAATTGTACATGTATCGGATTGAAATTCATGAATCATCGAATAAAATTGTAACGCTTATATTTGAAAATTATATTTAAATAACGCTAATAAATTCAATTACGAGACATTTTTCGTACGAAGTACGATTCACCACTAGTAATATAAAAAGTCTTGTTACTCGCTTAATTTATAGAGAAAATTTCAGGTTAGCCATTAAACTTTGTTGAAGTTTACTTTTTAATAATTTGATCACTTTTTTATTTTTCTTTTTTTCCCTAAACGTGCAAGTTATGCAATTAGCTTCCAACAAAACATTAACTTAAGGTATAAATAAATTTCATACTTTATTATAAAGTATTGTTAAATAAGACAGAAAATATTATTTTTTGGATAATGTGCTAAAAAATAATGAAGATTTTTGGCCTACGCGTGTAATATTTGATTTTCATTTTAGAGTTTATTTGAAAAAATATTTTTTTTTAATAGTGATTTAGGAGAATGTTCGGGTTAAAATAGGGAATATTTTTCTATTTATGTGCAATATTATTTTATTAATATTTAATATAAATGTGTGGGTTAAAGAAGAGAGAATTAAATGTCTTAAATTTTTAATGGGTCTTAAACAAAGACTTTATTAGAGAATGTTTGGTTGAATATATGGAAGAGAAAAATGAATTTTGATTTAAATTGATCTCAAATAGAGGCTGGGGTGTGGAGGTTAAATCTCATGCTTTATGAGATTAGATGTAATAAGATGTTTTCTTATTATTAATATTATTTTAATCATTACAGATCAGTAAATAAAGTAAACCTTGAAAATTTATAAGAATTAGTGTGTGTGTGTGTGTGTGATCATTAAAATTGTAGATATTTCAAATCAATAATATTTTGTTTGGACGTAGAAAGTATGTTCCTAGGCAACGTTTGGGCTACAATTAATTTTCTTGTTGAATTTATTTCCTTTATCGCACATTTTGTTGAGCTGAACTTTAATAAAAGGAACTATAACCTTTCATCGAAGGCCAAAAATATAAAATAAAAAAATTGTTATAAAATATCTTAGGTGTGAATGATCATTATGCTCCTGTAAAGTTTATATTATTACAATTGTATCATTATCTACCCCTATAAATAGGGTACATCACTTCTTCATTTAACACACAATTGAAATAAGAAGAATTCTCTCTATCTCTATATTCTCTCTAATATTTTAGTAGTCTTGTTCTCTCTAATATTTTAATAGTTTTACAAAACGTTATCAACATGAGATTCTAGCCAACTGAGTTAATAAAAATTCAATTTGTATAAAGAAGATAATAATTTAAAATATCTTTTATATATTATGTTACTACCTATATGGTTAGTTTTACCAATTTTAAGTATATTATGCTACCACTTACGTGGTTGGTTTTACCAATTTTAATTATATCATGCTACCACCTACAAGATTGGTGCTACCAGTTTTATTATGGTTGGTTCTACTGAGTTTTTAAATATTTATGCTCTTATTATACATTCATATTAGGATGTTTTTAAATTATACTGATACCTACACAGTTTTGACTTTATACACAGAAGTTAATTCTAAATTTTGTTGATACTTGTATAGTCGATCTTTCGACTATATATATTGTTAATTATATTGATGCTTACTACGTTGATTTATCAAATATATGGTTTAAATGAAATCACATTATATGTATTTTCCAAAAAGATAAATTTATAATCTAATCAATTCATCATTCCAATAAAGTGCACTTACAAAAGAAAATGTTATTTTTCTTTTTGAAAACTAAAATTACAATTTCAAAATATATAATGATTAAACATCTCTTTATAATACATGATTACATACATACCACATAATTCTTGAAATGCAATTTTTGAAGAATCTTTTGTTAATGTCACTCTCATTATACGTATTAATCATTTGTTAATTTATTCTTGATAATTGTTATCTTGATTAATTGATATCACAATTTAGATTTGCACATAAAATTTTGTTTTATTGCTACAACAACTTAGAATTATAATTAATATTCCAGAAGAATAAAAACTCGATATAGAAATCATGTCATTAATTTTTTACTAAGATTTTTCAATGAATTAATTATGTCTCCTGTTGGATTGAATAGTTATCTTAATGGAAAACATCACAAAACTCGAGTTCATTGCACTAAATTTATCCGGGAAAAATTATCTATCATGGATCCTAGATGTCGAGATTCATCTTATTTCAAAAGGTATTAGAGAAACAATCAAAGAAGGAAACAAAGAATCCCTACAGGATCGTGCAAAAGCACTTATTTTCTTTCATCATCATCTTCATGACAGATTAAAAATCAAATATCTCACTGTGAAGGATCCACAAGAACTCCGAAAAAACTTAAGAGATAGATTTGACCATCAGAGGACTGTAGTCCTTCCAAAAGCCCGTTATGAATGGATGCACCTTCGTTTGCAAGATTTTAAAACTGTGAGTGAGTACAATTCTGAACTATTCAGAATATGTTCAAAATTGAATTTATGTGGAGAAAAGATCACTGAAGCAGATATTCTAGAAAAAACATTCTCCACCTTTTCACGCCTCAAATGTGCTCCTGCAGCAGCAATATCGTGAGCGTGGTTTTAAAAGGTACTTAGAGCTTATATCTTGCCTTTTAGTAGCCGAACAAAATAATGAGTTGTTGATGAAAAATCACGAATTACGTCCAACTGGTTCTGTACCATTTCCTGAAGCAAGTGGTACTACATTTCCTGAAGCAAATGCTATATCAGGAAATAGACACGGATACAGACATGGTCGTGACCGTGGGCACGAACGTAAACGTGGACACAGATATGAACAGGGACGTGGAAGTGGAAGGAATTTTGGACAGAATCATCAACGAAATCATCAAAAACATGGCCAAATAATTAAAAGGCACAAGGCAAATGAGAATAACGTAATCAAACGGCAACACGAAGAAAGTTGCTTCTGATGTAGCATGAAAGGACATTGGTCAAGTACCTTTCGTACGGAAAAACACCTTGTAGACCTTTACCAACATTCGATTAAAGAAAAAGAAAAAATAGAGATAAATTTTTGCTAATTGTTCAGTTAATAGGACACACTTAGAAGTCTCTGATTTTTATACTGACGCACTAGAAAATATAGATTAGTTTGCGTTATCAGAAAGTCACGATGTTGTTGTTGTTTTGAAAACTTAATATGTATTGTCCATTTGATGTTAAATTATGTTTAACTTCTTTTGATCATAAATTCACTTTTCTAAAATATCTATTTGATTATATTTTAGATGAATTTCCAAGATACATGTCTTGTTGATAGTGCAACAATACATACTATTCTCCGGAAGAAAAAGTATTTTCTGAACTTAACATTAGCGGAAAATAATGTTAATACAATATCCGGCACATCGAAGATCGTTGAAGGATTCGGTAAAGCCTGTATTATTTTATCAAATAGTACACAACTATGTATTAACGATGCACTCTACTCTAGCAAATCCAAAAGAAATTTGCTCAGTTTTAAGGATACCGCTACAATGGATATTACATTGAAACGAAGCAAGAAAACAACATTGAATATCTTTGCATTATTTCCTTTGTATCTGGCCAGAAGCAGATAAAAGAAAAACTCCTGACACTTCCTTCTGGAATGTATTATACATTTATAAAAGAAGTCGAATCAAACAACGTCACGAACTCGAAGTTCGTGGACTTAAAATTTTTTATACTTTGGCATGATCGACTTGGACATCCAGGAGCGATAATTATGTGTCGAATAATTAGCAACTCACATGGAAATCATTTAAAGAACCAGTAGATTCTTTTCTCCTAATGATTATTCATGTGTTGCTTGCTCGCAAGGAAAATTGGTCATTAGACCGTCCACTACAAAGGTTAATGTTGAATCTCCAACTTTCTTAGAAAGGATTCATGGAGATATATGTGGGCCGATACATTCACCGTGTGGACCATTTCGTTATTTTATCGTACTAGTTGATTCTTCTACTAGATGGTCGCATGTCTGTTTACTGTCCATAAGAAATATAGCCTTTGCAAGGCTACTTGCTCAAATAATAAAATTACAAGCTTAATTTCCCAATTACTCAATCAAGACAATTCGTCTTGATAATGTTGGTGAGTTTAGATCACAGAGATTCAATGAGTATTGCATGTCCATCGGGATTTCTATTGAACATTCAGTTGCTCATGTTCATACACAAAATGGGTTAACGGTGTCATTTATTAAACGTCTACAATTAATTGTTAGACCACTACTCATGAAAACAAAACTCCCAGCTTCTATTTGGGGTCATGCCATATTACATGTTGCATCATTGATTCGTATAAGACCAACTGCTTATTATCAATACTCACCTCTACAACCTGCATCTGGTCATGAACCTAATATTTCTCACCTAAGGGTTTTTGGTTGTGCTGTCCAAGTACCAATCTCTCCCCCGCAACGTACCAAAATGGTCCCTAACGTAGACTTGGGATTTATGTTGGTTTTGATTCACCTTCCATCATTAGGTACCTAGAACCCTTAACGGGTGATTTGTTTACTACACGTTTTACAGATTGTCATTTTGATGAAATGAACTTCCCAACTTTAGGAGGAGTAAAGTTGCATCCTGAAAATCAAGATAAAATTTCTTGGAATGAAGCAACTCTATCTCACTTTGATCCCCAAAGTAATCAATGTGAGCAAGAGGTTGAGAAAATTATTCATTTGCAAAGAATTGCAAATCAATTACCTAATGAATTTGTTAACACAAGAAAAGTGACAAAGTCATATATACCAGCAGAAAACACTCCGACGAAGATTGATGTCCCTGTAGGACAAACTGATATAGCAAGTGAACCTCAAAAACGCCAGAAGCGTGGTTGACCAGTTGGTTCAAAAGATATCATACCTCGTAAGAGGAAATTAAACCAACCAAAGACTCCTAGACGAGTAATAATAGAAAAGATTGATCAATCTAATAGTGGTGACATGGTTTCAGCAGAACCACAGACTTCAATGAAACAATCTAATCGTGATGACGTGATTCCTGCAGAATCACAGATGTCCGAGAATAATGAGATTTCAATAAATTATCTGTTATCTCATAAACTATAGGAAAGGGAGAATGTTGTTATAGATGATATTTTTTGCCTTCCAAATGGCTCTTGAAAAATCTCAGAATAATGACCCTGAGCCTCAGCCACTATCTGTTAAAGAATGCCAACAGAGAGAGGATTGGCCAAATGGAAGGAAGCTATGCAGATGAAATTGAATTCCTTAGAAAAACGAAAGGTGTTCGGACCAGTAGTTCGAACACTTGAAAATGTAATCCCTGTAGGATACAAATGGGTCTTTGTAAGGAAAAGAAATGAAAATAATGAAGTCACAAGGTACAAAGCTCGGCTTGTAGCTCAAGGTTTCTCACAAAGACTTGGAATTGATTATGAGGAAACATATTCTCCCGTCATGGACGCCATCGCATTCAGATTTTTAATTAGTTTGGCTATGTTGGAAAAGCTCGATATGCGCCTTATGGATGTAGTAACTGCATATCTATATGGCTCACTTGATAGTTACATATACATGAAAGTCCCTGAAGGACTTAAAGTGCCAGAAATAAATGATACATACCCGAAAAGTATGTTTTCAATCAAATTGCAAAGATCGTTATATGGACTGAAACAATCTAGACTTATGTGGTATAATCGCCTCAGCGAATACTTGCTGAATGAGGGTTACAAAAATAATGATATATGCCCATGTGTTTTCATAAAGAAAACAAATATTGGATTTGCAATAGTGGCAGTTTATGTTGATGATTTAAATCTTATTGGAATTCCAGAAGAGCTCAACAAAACTGCTAATTACTTGAAAAATGAATTTGAGATGAATGATTTGGGAAAAACCAAATTTTGCCTTGGGTTGTAAATTGAACATTTTTCAGAAGAACTATTTGTTCATCAATCTTCATATACAGAAAAGGTTTTGAAGCGTTTTTATATGGATACAGCACATCCATTAACATCACCAATGGTCGTTTGATCACTTGATCCAAAAAATGCTCCATTTCGTCCACTTGAAGATGGAGAAAATGATGAGAACCGAGAAAGTCAAACCTCGATGCACAAGCTTGTGGGACCCATGATGAGATCCGATGTCAAGGAGGTTCAAAATTCGAGGCTAAACAAGTAATTAAAGTCAAGTAAAGCTAGCTAAGAATCAAGTTGGAGCCAAAAAGTAGAAGAAATTTGACTGAGCCAATTTCGGTCGACCGAAAGTCATTCCGGTCGACCGAAATTCTGCAGATAATTTTTTAAGGCAGCCTCAGTCGCGTTCAGCTGAGGGTTGGTCGATCGAAAGTCCCATTTCGGTCGACCATGTGATCAACTGAAAATGGTTCGGTCAACCGTCACTAGTACAAAAACATCAAAAAAAATAACAAGTTAGCGTAATTTTTCAAGGAAAACGACACTTATAAAAAATGCGGTGGCAAAGTCGTAAATAAATATTGATTAAAGGCGTCAGTTGTTAGGAAACAACCGACGCCAATAAACTGGGCCACTTAAGGGCGTCGGTTCTTATAAAGAACCGACGCCTATACTTAGGCTATATTTAGAGATGGCAAAAAAACTCGAACGACCCAAAACTCGGAGGACCCGAAACGACCCGCCCAGAAAATTACCCGCCCCGAACAGACTTTCGGGGCGGGTTCAGGGCAGGACCGCCCCGCCCCGTGACCCGAGAATTTTTTTTTTTTTTTGGAATGAGAAACTAAAAATAAATTTAATGACGTCTAGAAGAATTGAACCTTGGTGGAATTTAAGGGTATGAGAATATATAACTACTATACCATTATATTGTTTATTGATTTTTTACCCCTTCAAATATACATATTATGTTTAAAGTTCAAATTTAAAAACTCTAACTAGTTCGACTCCTAAGTTTTTCACCTAAAATTTTATTACAAAAAAAAAAAAAAAATCGGGTCATTTGGCGGGGCAGGACCGAGACCCGCCCCAACCTGACCCGCCCTGCCCTGCGAACAGTCGCGGGGCGAGGTCATGCCATATCGGGTTCGGGGCGGGTCGGGTGCCCCGACCCATTGCCATTCCTAGCTATATTTTTCGTGCCTTCCACCAAATTTCACTCATTTCCCCGGTTTCATCTCCAGCTCCAGCCATTTCCCCAACATTTTCAGTTCAACCGAGGTCACTGTCCTACATTCTCATGTCGTCGCCACCGTGCAACCCTCCACCCGACGCTGTAGCACCCCACCGCCACCATCCACCTCAGCCTCGCGCCACCAGTCTGTGGTTCCACAGCCCACTGTGCGCCCCCACCAACCCCCGGCGACTCCTCCCCCGCCCGCCACAGAACCTGCGTGCCCTCCACCAGCCCCTGGCGCCACCGCCCTTGCGCACCTCCACAACACCCCACCCGCGCCACCACCCACCCAAAACCCGCGCACCATCCCACTCTAGCCACCACCACCCACCCCACAAGGTCCACTACTAAACGGTAATTATTCATATTTTAAGTTAAACTATTTTGTTCATTTTGTTAGATTATAATTGAAGTTATCATTTTTATTTATTATGTTGGTTGATTTAGATTATTGATTTTGTGTTAGTAGATGTATACATTCAATTTTAAAAAATTGGAGTTTTATTGAAATTATAGAATGTTAATTTTATTTGAGTTTTGAATTAGTTACGGATAAGTAATGATTGTGAGGTATTTATAAGTGAATTATTTGAGATGTTTTGTACTTGTTGAATGTTTTGATGAGTTGAGAGGATTATGTTGTGATGATTTGGAGATATGAGCGTATATAGTGAATAATTAAGAGGCTAAAAATGTTTGAGTTTTTAACATGTTGATGATGAATATTTTAGACTGGATGATAATGTTGAAGTTTGACTGAAGTTTTGTTTGAGTTTTGAATATGTTGAAGTTAAATATTTTAGTTTTATTGTGGCACTTTGATTCCCCCTACAGTTTGGTTAAGTCCAATTTATAGGGGAGATTCTGTCAAAATTTTCGTAAGATTTTATAAATAAAAATGTAAATAATAAGTTAAGGTGTTTCATTCATATTAACACATGGTTAATATCTTGATATATGTGTTTTTAATTAGTTACGGATAAGTAATGATTGTGAGGTATTTATAAGTGAATTATTTGAGATGTCTTGTACTTGTTGGATGATTTGGTGAGTTGAGATTATTATGTTGTGTAAATTTGGAGATATGAGCATATATAGTGATTAATTAAGGGGATAAAAATGTTTGAGTTTTTAATATGCCGAGAATGAATATTTTAGACTGGATGATAATGTTGAAGTTCGATTGGAGTTTTGTTTGATTTTTGAATATGTTGAAGTTAAATATTTTAGGGGGGTTTATTTAATTAGGATTTGGAAGGAAATTTAAAGACTTTGATGAAATTTAAAAGTTTAGGGGTATTCAATCTAGACTTTTTTAAATTCATTAAAATCTTGAGTTATTCAATCTAGATTTTAATAGACTCTTAAAATGTCTTTTAAAGTCATGGTGTATTGTATAAAGACTTTTAAAAGTCGTGTTATTCAAATTATCAATGACTTTTAAAGACTCCTACGAAATCCTCTATGTACTAACTTCTAAACATAAAGTACAACCACAAAATCTCTTTATTTGTCTCTCATTAACCTCCAAGATTTTGAAAGACTTTTATAAAAAAAAAAATTCTTTTAAATTGTAATTTTATTTATTCTATATTTTTCTTCTTTCATATTATTTTTAGAAACCTTAAACATTTGACTAAACAAATCATTATTTCTCTTCTCTTCAACTTTTTGTATTTTTTTATTTTAAATATTTTTTCTTTATATTTGGACTCTCTTTTTTTTCATCGTTTTTTTCGATTTTTTATGAAAATAAATCTAACTAAAATTCCATAAGATCTTATAGAAAAATAATAAATAAATTGTGTCAAAACAAATAATAATAAGTAAAGTGATTCAAGAATTTTCTCTAGAAATTTTTTTATGAACATAGTACAATTTTTATGTCGATATCAAATGCGATTTTATTTTCCCCCCATTTTTTTAATCACAAATGTTTCTCTATCTTAAAACTATTTATATTTCTCACGCTTTTTTTTAATTCACTTTACATATAATTATTATTAACGATTCATATTCACATCATACGAAAATTAATCTATTAGCGTTTATGTTTTTCAATTAAAAAATAAAAGTCGGTAAAAGTCTTTAAAATTATTTGAAAGTCTTTTAAATTAATCTATAAAAGTCTTTGAAAGTATATGAAAGTCTTTTAAATAAATGTCCACGAAAGTCTTTAAAAGTCTATATAAATCCATAAAAGTCAATCAAATTCAATGAAATCCATTAAAAAAAATCCATCAAAAAAAGTCTTTAAATGTCTTTCGAAATCCCAATTGAATAAAACCCCCTTAGTTTCATTGTGGTATTTTGATTCCCCCTACAAGTTGGTTAAGTCCAATTTATAAGGGAGATTCTGTCAAAACTTTCTTAAGATTTATAAATAAAAATGTAAATAATAAGTTAAGATGATTTCATTCGTTTTAACACATGGTAAATATCTTGATATATGTGTTATTAGATATGGATCGGAGTTGGATGTATGGGAGACGTAATACACATGAATATGTGAAAGGAGTTGAAGACTTTATGAAATGTGCCGAGGAAAACAAAATAAAAGAAGGTGAAGAAATACTTTTGTGTCCTTGTTGTGATTGTAAGAATCTGAGAAAGTTCCGTAGCTCTGAGCAAGTTAAGAGTCATTTGATTCGTCGTGGGTTTAAGGAAGGTTATGGACGGTGGATATGGCACGGTGAGAGTATACTTCCTAGGACGAGTACCGGTGATGATAAGGGTGATCCAGAGGAGAATAATGTGGACAATGATCAGAATGATGTGAATAGTGATCGGATAGATGAAATGATGTGTGACATACAAGAGGATCTCATCAAAAAGCCTGATCATATTTTCGATAGCTTGTTTAATGATTGTGAACAACCTTTATTTTCTGGTTGTAAGAAATTCACAAAATTGTCTTCTGTTTTAAGTTGTATAACTTGAAAGCGAAGAATAGGTGGAGTGATAGGAGTTTCACGGATTTATTGGAACTTTTACGAGATATGCTTCCGGAGGATAACGATCTTCCCAGTTCAATTTACGAGACAAAGAAAATGTTGTGCCCGATGGGTATGGAGATCGAGAGGATACATGCATGTCCAAATGATTGTGTGTTGTATCGAATGAGTATAAGGACTTGAATCTGTGTCCAAAGTGTGGAGCATCGAGGTATAAGCGAAAGGAAGGCAATGTTAATTGGGAGGATAAGAAAGGCTCTCCGGAAAAGGTGTTATAGTACCTACCTGTAATACCAAGATTTAAACGCTTATTTTCCAATGCAAAGGATGCGAAGAACATGCGGTGGGATGTCGATGGGAGGAAAGAAGATGGAAAGCTAAGACACCTGGCTGATTCTCCTCAATGGAGGACCATTAATAGGATGTTTCCCAAATATGGTGGAGAAGATAGGAATCTTAGGCTTGGACTATGTACAGATGGGATGAACCCGCAAGGTAACATGAGTAGTCGACATAGCACTTGGTCGGTTCTCTTGGTGAATTACAATCTTCCTCCTTGGTTATGTATGAAGCACAAGTACATCATGTTGTCGTTGCTAATATCAAGGCCTAAACAACCGAGAAATGACATAGATGTTTACCTAGCGCCACTAATTAATGATTTAAAACTGTTGTGGAATGAAGGTGTGTTAGCATTTGATGCACATAGTCAAATGAATTTCACGTTACATGCTATGATATTTTGCACCATAAATGATTTTCCAGCTTATTGTAACTTGTCGGGGTATACTAATAAAGGAGCTAAAGCATGTCCCATTTGTGAAGAAGATACGGTTGATCTTTGGTTGAAAAACTGTAAGAAAAATGTGTTTATGAGTCATCGTATATTTCTCCCTGTTCACCACCCTTATTGAAAGAAGAAGAAAAATCTCTTCAATGGAAAAGTCGAGACTCGAGTTTCTCGCTTACCATTAACAGGAAATGAGGTTTATGAACAAGTTAAAAATATTGATGTTATGTTTAGCAAACCTTTTAAACCTCCTCAGAAGAGTCTTCGGAAGAAGAGATCCATATTTTGTGATCTACCCTACTAGGAACACTTACAGGTAAGACATTGTCTTGATGTAATGCATATGGAGAAAAATGTATGTGATAGTGTCATAGGGACATTATTGAACATTCAAGGAAAGACAAAAGATGGTATCAAAGTCAGAAAAGATATGGTAGAAATGAGGATATGGGATAAGTTAGCACCGCAAGAGTTGGAAAAGCCTACCTATTTACCCACAGCCTGTTACACTTTGTCTAGAAAGGAGAAAACAAGTTTTTGTGAGTGCCTAAATTCTGTTAAGGTTCCATCTGGATACTCATCGAACATCAAAAGTTTTGTGTCGATGAAGGACTTGAAATTGGTTGGTATGAAGTCTCATGACTGTCATGTCTTAATGCAACACTTGTTACCAGTTGCAGTTCGTGGCATACTCCCAAAATATGTTAGAAATGTCATTATAAAACTTTGCTTCTTTTTTAATGCAATTTACAGTAAAGTTGTTGATCCAGATGCGTTGGACGATTTGTAGGCTGATATTGTTATCACTCTATGTCAATTTGAAATGTATTTTCCTCCATCATTTTTTGACACTATGGTGCACTTACTTGTTCACTTGGTGAGAGAAATCAAGATCTGTGGTCCGGTGTTCTTGAGGTATATGTATCCATTTGAGAGATACATGGGCATATTAAAAGGATATGTGAGAAATCGATTTCGACCTGAAGGCAGTATCATTGAAGGTTATGCTGCCAAGGAGGTTATTGAATTTTGTACTGATTACCTAGATGATATTGATGTTATTGGTATTCCTAAATCTCGTCACGAGGGAAGACTAAAAGGTAAAGGTACGATTGGATGCAAAACAGTTGTGCCTAGTGTTGAATTGCGAGACAAAGCACACCTCCTTGTCTTGCAACACCTTACTGAGGTTCATCCATATTTGGACGAGCACATGTCCATTTTAAGGCAGCAGAATCCTTCAAAAGGTGAGAGGTGGGTGACTAATGAACATAATCGCTCATTTGCAGAATGGTTCAAAGATAAAGTGCTGCAAGAATTATCACAAATGTTGAATAACATTTCTAAAATTGTAAAGTGGTTAGCGTACGGCCCTGGCATGCTTGTGAGGTCTTATAAAGCATATGACATTAATGGGTATACATTTTATACAAAATGTCAAGATGATAAGAGCATGATGCAAAATAGTGGAGTGACTCAAGTAGCAATGTCAAGAGATTTTTCCGTAATGTCTTACTATGGAGTAACTGAAGATATTTGGGAACTTGATTACAGGGAGTTCAAGTTTCCTCTATTTCGATGTAAATGGGTTGATAATAGACAGGGTGTTCGGGTGGATGAATTAGGCTTCACTTTGGTGGATTTTGGTCTGTTGGGTTATTTTGATGAGCCATTCATACTGGCATCACAAGCGAAACAGATATTTTATGTTCTTGACCCAGCAAATACTAAGTGGTCAGTTGTCCTTCAGGGCAAAAGACATATTGTTGGCATTGGTGATGTGGTGGATGAAGAAGAGTATGATCATTTTGACGAAACTCCTCCATTTTCTATTGGTATACAACCAGATGCAATTACAAGGGAAGATAATCTTGAAATAAATTACACGCGTGAGGATCATGAAGAAGGATTGTGGATTGACCGTCGTTCGTGAGGCAATATAATTGTGTAAGATCGTTTACTTTCTTACTTAGAAATTTTTAATATTGTTCATATATGTTCTATTCATTGTTACTATTCGCTTACTAATTTGTTTATATATTTTTGTTTTGTTATATACGCAGATACGTGCACAATCCCGTGAAAGTCATGGCTGATTCTTCCAGTTCATCTGATGATCAGTGTATCAATAAAAAAAAGACTAGAGGACCAACTAGTTGTAAAAACATGAAGAGAAAGGGGGGTGAAGTAAGTGCGATTGAATTTGATGAACGCAATAGGCCAATCGGACCCCATAAGAACTTCAATTCTTATATAGGGTCTTTGGTCCGTATTCATGTGGATATAAATATTAGTGATTGGCATAAAGTCCCTAAAGGCCTTAAAGACATGATTTTGGAAGATTTAAAGGTATTACATCACTTCATACAAAGTAACTTAATAATTCATTATATATTTTTTTATGGGTATAAATATCGCATATTATTGTTGTATTTCAGAAGGAGTTCAGCATACCCGACGATGAAAGGAAACAGAATATTTTAAGAGTTGCTGGGTCCCGATGGAAAGATTTCAAGAGTAAGTTGGTGCATAAGTTCATTAACAATAAGCACCCAAGATACGCATCACCTACTATGCTATATAATTACCTGACCAAAGAAAAATGGGAGCAATTCAAGAAAGAGCGTGAGATTGAGATTTTCAAGGTATATATGACATTATAACTCCTACTCTCCTGTGTGATGATTCTTAATTATTTTTTATTATTGAGTTGAAAACTAATGAATATGATGCTTTATTTTTCAAGGAAAAAAGCAAGAAGGCCAGGGAAAGCCAGTTGCACGACGAGCATCCACATTTTTTGGGCTCCGCTGGTTATGCCGAGATGAGGCCACAGTGGCTTTTATCAGACCCACTACTATCTTCTGCATCTTCATGTGCGTCACTTAGCTCGTCCATGTTAAGTGATGATCCCAGTTTAGATTGGATTCGAGCTAGATCAAAGAAGAAAGAAGACAGATCTTATTACATCCCCAACAAGAAAACGAGGGGGTGTACGGAAAAATTGTAAGTATAGCCTATCATTTTTTCATAATATGATGAAATTTCGCTTAAGTACTAATATTTAGTTTTCATTTTTTTTTTTTTTTTTTGAGAACAGATTGAAAAATCTGAGGAAGCAACTAAATGGACATTTGTCCCAAAGAGACACCACGACATCTTATCGGAAGCCCTTGGTAAGGAGGATCATCCTGGTCAAGTTAGGGGATATGGTGTATACGTCACGATGAGGGATGTATATGACAGACCTGATTCGGCTAGCAGACGATTGAGAGGGGTTGTGTCGGTAGATGATATTAAAGATATTATCATGAAGGATTTGGAGGTTGGTATCACCGAACGTGTCAGGAAAGAGTATGCAGTAGAGGTACAGAGTAAGATTGACAGTATGCAGCAGAAATACGAAGCTATCCTTCAGCGCATGGGCTTAAATGTTGATGTCGAAGTGGACATAACTCCACAACCCCGACCACCAACTCGCAGTAGTTGCTACTCAGTTAATCCAGATCCATTTGATGGCCTTCAGGTATTTACTCTTAAAATATTTTGTTTTTCAATATTATTGATTATATTTCAATTGTAAGGACTATAACATTGAATATTATTGAACAACAGAAACCGATTCCTTGTCGTCTCGCCATAAGTTGTAATGGTGAGCATCAAATAGTGGCTAGAGGAATGTTTTTTCCTTCCGGACCTGAGACTATCGTGCACCATCAACAACTCTTGACCGATCATGTTAAAGTGTCGGTTGATGATGTTATACAAGGTGCCGAAGCGTCACTTCTTCCAGTACCATCTCCACACTACACCGTGGTGGAGGAAGCTATTGGAAGTTTATGTCAATGGCCTAAAGATTTAGTAATTTTTGGAGAGGTAATAATTTTTATATTTATAAAAAGCTTCTTTCGAGTTTTAATTACTTTTAAAATTATATTAGAAATGTTATGATGACAAAAAACATGTAATTACAGGAAGAGTTGACAAAACAAGCAAAAAAAATTGAAAAAAATAAAAAATTCCAGAGTTTTGATATGTCATCTACCAGACGATCACCACTCATTGATGATGCAACGTTACAACGTCTGGGTAATGATTGTAAGATGTTACACTCTCTGGTACTTACACTTCCAGTTGGTACATACTATATCCAAGTGCCTCTAGACGCGACTGTGTTTCATCACACGGAAGGTGAAAGTTTTTATGTTACGATTGACGACATCACCGACTTGCTCTCAATGAAATGACTGAATGTATCTATCTTGCAAGTATTCATAATGTAAGATTGTTGAACACGCATTTATGTCTTTCATTTAAATTTTCGTTTTCGTTTTCGTTTTTTATTCATTGGTTGTTATTTTTAGGTTCCTTCATGGGTTGTGTAAGCAATTTGGTGTTCAGTCAATTGGATTTATGTGTCCATCACAGATTGCGTCGATCAGAGTTAACACACATGTAGAAAGTGTTGTGAGTTACATGGCTGAAACAATGAATACGCTGAGATCCAAGTAATTCATTTTAGCGTTGTACTATCAGCAGTAAGACTATTATTATTATTTATGTATTTCTTTATTTATTTAAAGAATACTTACACGTTTATAATACGTAGGAATCATTGGAAGTTGCTTGCAATATGTTGTGAAGCCAATACTGTGTACTTCATAGATTCAACACAATCATGTAGGCGTAACATAGAAATCAAGCCATCATTGAATGTGTAAGTAATTATTGCATTGTTCAAACTTTTGTGTTTAGTGCATTAATATAGATAAGTTGGGTTACTTTCATGGAATAATCATAGAGAGTTTGAGGTGAAATTGATGTGTTTTTGTTGTGATTATGATAATTGTTAGGATATCAATAATATATAGGTCTCTATACAGGTTGGATAGGTTCAATTTATAGGGGATACTCTGGTAAAATTTATGTAAGAATTTTGAGTTTTATTATTATTTTTATAACTTATTCATATTTATTGAAACTTTAGGACATTTCGAGCTTTTTAGTCATTATGAGGCAAGAGGACAACATCCAATGTAAATTGGAAAAAGATCTCGGTATAAAAATTATAATTTTATAAATTGCTACAAATTCTCATATTAGTTTAATATTCACTTTCATTCGATTACTAATAATAGTTTAAATTTTAAATATTCAAATTTCAGTGTCCTCAGCAATTTGGAGGAGATGAGTGTGGCTTTTATGTTATGAGAAACATGTTCCAGATAGTTACAGTCTATTCTCAACTTACTTCTCTACACGAAGTATAAGTTATTGAAGATAATTGTTTAATTACGATTTATATGTAATTAACATAATAATTATTAATTCTTATTAATTATTTTTAGGCATTTCAAGAATTTTACTCAACAGAGGAAATTGACGAGGTTCGAAATTTATGGGCCAAATACTTCGTCGAATAGTGTATGTAAACTTGGCCCATTTTATGTTAACATGTACAAATTTTTTAACAATATTGTGAATACAAGATTAATTAATTCGAAATTCTATTTATTGAGTTATTAAGTTTTGTTCTGCATTCCTCGATTATATATTTGTTGAAGATAATTTTTTGATGTGTATGTGATTGTTATAGTTTATATAGGTATAAGGAAAATATAAATAAATGAATAAATAATAAAAAAATAATAGTAAAAGGCGTCGGTTGTTATTAAAAAATCGACGCCTATAAGTTACTTAAGGCGTCAGTTGTTATTCAAAAACCGACTACTTAAGTATCTTAAAAGCGTCAGTTTTTGAATAACAATCGACGCCTTATTATTACTTAAGGCGTCGGTTGTTACTCAACAACCGACGCCTTTAGTTAAGATAAGGGGTCGATTTTTGAATAACAACTGAGGCCTTATTATTACTTATGGCGTCGGTTGTTACTTAACAACCGACGCCTTTAGTTAAGATAAGGCGTCGGTTTACAACCGACGCCTTAAGTATGCACTTTTAGCGTCGCTACTAAAGGCGTCTCCTGTACAACCGACGCTTTTTCCGCTTTATAACCGACGCCTTTGACTCTTAATGTACTAGTGCGTGTCGGTAGACCGAAACACTCCGTTTCACAAAAATGGGGTTTTTCTTGCAAATTCCGAATTTGCACATTTTGCCCATTTTGTGCATTATATACACATTCCTTTTCATTTGTAATATAACATGGTTGTTCATTGTGATGCTCTTGAGAGCTTAGTTTAGAGAGACTCCTTTTGAGGTAAGGTTAAACCTCCTTTGTTCTTGTATTTTTCTTGGAAGTTAATCAACTTTGCTTGAGTATTATTATTCTTGCGTTGTTGTTTATTTTCCATCACCTTGGAATTTATTTGGTTGATACCCATTGGGTTAGGGTTAGTTTAATCCTTGAATTTTGGGTTAGATTTAAACTTGGGTTAAGGTGTTTATCGCTTGTTTTACCACTTTAGCTTTCTTGGGTTGGTATTAAAATTGTTATGGGAATTTTCGGTCAATATACCGAAGGGGTTCGTATCATTTGGTATCAGAGATTGAATCTAATTTGGTAAACCTATCATTTACATTTTTGTTGTTGTTATTAAAAAAAAAAAAAAAAAAAAAAAAAAAAAAAAAAATCTAAAATTGAGAAAAAATTGGAAATTGTGTATGCCCATGAATATTTCATGAACTCCACATATTGGGCATTTTGATTGTTGAACTTATTGGGGAATTCCATTAGTCATACACTTGCATTTCTATGTGTTCTAAAGTGTACTCTCAAAGTGTTTGATAAATTGTTCCAAATAAACATACTCCATTAATGTCTTATTATTCAATGTCCATGTCTTGCTAAATACTTGTGGTTGTCATTCTCATTATTGAAATTGTATTCTTGACATGTTACCCCATATATCACTTGCTCCATACATTGGGTAATTATTGTCCGTTCATTCCTTGTCAAATTTGAGTTGTTGGGTGGTTGTTCATCTATCCACAATAAACACATTCAAGGCCACTTCAAGATTGAGTACAAAGTGTTTGCTAAATTGCCTCATTGAAAATTTACACTCTTGTGCTTATTTACTCTACATCTTTGCCTTATCAAATATTTTTGGTTTTCAATCCCATTGCTAAAATTGTGTTCCTAGTATCTTATTCCACATAATAATTGTTCCTTTTGAGTATAGAAAGCACATAAATTCTACTTGCTATTTGTGTCTACTAGTTCTAAATTCTTTCTTCCTTTGTTTGTGATTTCCTTGACTTCACAAGAATTATACTTTGTGGTTTAGTTAATTACCTTCCTTGGAGAACTTGAGAAATGAGATTTTGAGTGGAAAAGGCAAGATTGGTGAGCTCATTAGAGGGTAAAAGTCTAAATTGAGTGAAACACGAGTGAAAAGTATTCTTGTGAGAACACTTTCACACTTGCACACCATGTCAAATTCCAATGCTCAAAAGTAAGATTTGAAGTACTTGTTACAAAATCTTTCAACCACCATGGCTAGACAAATGGATAAGATTGGGGGTGAGTTGGAAAATTTAGGAACAAGGGGGAGAGTACATCTACTAGTAGTGGTGAAGAAAATAGGGATGGTAGGAGAAGGTTGAGGGATAAATTTGGGAACGTTGTGTATAGGGATGGAAGTAGAAAACAAAATGGGAGTTTGAATAGGAAAATTAGAAGAGATGTTTGGAGTAATGAAAGAGATAGTGGAAAAAATGGGAGTATGAATAGGAAAAGAAGAGAATGGTTAGATGATAGGAGAAATGGAGTTGATGAAAATATTGATAGTGCAAGAATGCAAAATTCATCACTCCATGGAATGGGTAAAAGTGGAGAAGTGGAAGAAGATTGGAGAATGGGTAGAAGACGAAGAGAATGGGTAGATAGGAGTGGAGATGGGATGGATGAGAAGGTTGATATTGAGCAAATGAAGACTTCATCATTCCATAGGAGGGAAGGTAGTGAAAGTAGAGAAGTAGTAGAGGAGATAAATGCTAGGCCACCGTAATCTATGGCCCATACTAATGAGGTGGAGGAACATGAGAAGGATAATTTCTACACTAGGTGCCTAGTGAGTGATAAACCATGTAGTCTCATGATAGATGGGGAGATTGACACTAATTTGGTGAGTGCTAGTAGGGTTGAGAAATAGGGGTTACCGGTTATGAAGCATCATAGTCCTTATATATTGCAAAGGTTGAATGACGATGGGGAAGTGAGAGTGAGTGAACAAGTTCTTCTTACCTTCAACATTGGATCCTATTGTGACCAAGTGACATGTGATGTAGTTCTCATGCACACTACACACATAATTTTGGGGAGACCTTGGCAAAGTGATAGGAGTGTGACACATGACAAAAGGAAGAACCGGTGTAACTTCCAAATGGATGGAAAGAGGGTTGTGATCCTATCTTTGAGCCAAGAAGAAGTTTGCAAAGACTAAATGAAACTCAAGAAAGAGTTGGAAGAAGAAAAGAAGAAGGAGAAGGAGAAGGAAACGGAAAAGGAAAAAGAAGAGAAAGAAAGGGAGGATAGGAAAACAAAAGAAAAATCACTTGAGAAAATTGATGTCCACACAAAAGTGGGGCCAAATGAAAAAGAGAGAGTTGGGGCCACGACCCTAAAAAAAGGTGAGGAATTGAGAGTTGGAGCCACGACTCCAAAAAAAGGAGAGGCGAGAGAAGAATTGAGAGTTGAGGTTCTTACCTCAGAAAAAGGTGAGGGAGTGATGAGTATCACAAAGAAAATTGAGAGAAGAGATCCCACAAAAATGTTCTTTGCTCTTGAATATTCTAACGATTCCCTCCCTAGTTTGGTTATTTCTTTGTTGCAGGAAATTGTGAGACCAACTTATCAAGGCAACAAAGAACTCCAAAAGCATGCTTTATGAAAGAAATTCATGGAAACATTTTCCTACAATAATGAGTACAACCAAGGTAAAGAAAATGGAATAACCAATGCAACATCTATGAGGTATGCTCCTAACATTTCTTTGAATGGAAGGTTATTGTGTTTTGAATACATTAGAGGGTTGTATGATCTTGATGTAGATTTGACAAGTGTGTTGTTGACTTGTGAAAATGTAACATGCGGTAAAGATCCTTGTCATGATGAATGCTTAATTTGTAAATGCAACTTTTTGCATGTGCCCAATTGCATAAGTACCAAATCCTTGTGTGAAAATGTTGCATATAGTACATTTCATGGGCATGTTGAATCCTTATTTTGTGAAAATATACTTGACGTGCATATTTGCTCTCTAAAGAAATTGCTAGCTAGGGGAGTCCATGGGAGAAATTTATTGAGATGTCTTGGTGATAATAGGACTTCACTTCTAACATTTCTTGATGCCCCCTCATTTTATTTTGAACATGTTAAGGGCATGCATGTTAATAATCCAATTTTGTTAAACATTTATTAATCATGTTGTGAGCGATATCTTGATGAATTCTATGGGCATGATAATTATTTGTTTTAGAAAATTGGATTGTTTCTTTTTAAATGTGCCATGTGCAAATTGCTAATAGGAGAGGCACATGATAGTTGTTTGATGGGGCGATTTAAAATCAATGGGGTCTTAGGGGTAATACGTGATCAATTTTATTGGCCTAATTTGAAGATTGGTGTTGAACATATTTGCACTTATAGTAAATGCCGAACTTGCAAAATGGCTAAACTCAAGTTTTTGCCCCAAGAATTCCATACATATTTACCCATCATGAGTAAACCTTGGATTACTAATTCTATAAATTTGACAGCGGGTTTACTTAGAACAAAGAAAGAAAATGAAGCTATTTTTGTGATTGTTGGTAGGAGTATTAAAACGTCACATTTGATTGCATGTCATGAAACTAACAAGGCCGTCAACATAGCTAATCTTTTCTTTTGGGAAGTCGTGCATTTGCACGAAGTGTATGCTAATTTTTTGGTTGTTAAATTCGCTTGCAATCAAAGTGTTTATCCTAGTAGCAAATTTTCTCCACTTAATGTTGTTTTTGGCCCTAGCCTACTAACTCTTTTGAGATTGATGCACTGGTTTATTTATGGAGATGTTAGTTTATGTAGGCATAAAAAGGCAAATTTGGTTGAGCCCCTGATAGAGCAGGGCGAGCGTCAATTTAGGGTGCATATTGAAAAATGCACTTCCAATGCGAACCAAGATCGAATTCGAGTTGTATTTTACCCGGGTAGTTGGATGTTGTTCATTTGGAGGAAAGAACGGGTTCCCGATTTAATAAAATCCAAATTGCTACTCTGCGGTGTGGGCACATATAAAGCTCTTGGTAACGCCTACAAATTGATTTTGCACGGTGAGTATGAAATTTCAGTTACGTTTATTGTGTCTGAATTTTCTATTTTTATTGTAGGTGTCGATTCGTGGTCGAATCTCTTTCGAGATGGAGGAGATAATGAGAATCGCGAATGTCCAACTTCATTGCATGAACCTGTGATCCACAATGTTGCAAGATCAAATTTCAAGGAGTCTCACGATAGTGCACTCAAGCAAGATTCGAGGTCGAATCATTTTCAAGAGGGAGGGGATGATGAGAACCTAGAAAGTCAAACCTCGATGCGCAAGCCTGTGGACCCATGACGAGATCCAATGTCAAGGAGGTTCAAGATTCGAGGCTAAACAAGTAATTAAAGTCAAGAAAAGCTAGCCAAGAATCAAGTTGGAGCCAAAAAGTAGAAGAAATTGGACTGAGCCAATTTCGGCCAACCGAAAGTCATTCTGGTCGACTAAAACTCTGCAGAGGATTTTTGAAGGTAACCTCAGTCGCATTCGGATGAGGGTTGGTCGACCGAAAGTCCCATTTCGGTCGACCATGTGATCGACCGAAAATGGTTCGGTCGACCGAAACACTTCGTTTCACAAAAACGAGATTTTTCTTGCAAATTCCGAATTTGCACATTTTGCCCATTTTGTACATTATATACACATTCCTTTTCATTTGTAACATAACTTGGTTGTTCATTGTGATGCTCTTGAGAGCTTAGTCTAGAGAGAATCCTTTTAATGTAAGGTTAAACCTCCTTTGTTCTTGTATTTTTCTTGGAAGTTAATCAACTTTGCTTGAGTATTATTATTCTTGTGTTGTTGTTTATTTTCTGCCACCTTTGAATTTGTTTGGTTGATACCCATTGGGCTCCGGCTAGTTTAATCCTTGAATTTTGGGTTACATTTAAACTTGGGTTAAGGTATTTATCGCTTATTTTACCACTTTAGCTTTCTTGGGTTGGTATTAAAATTGTTGTGGGAATTTTCGATCAATATGCCAAAGGGGTTCGCATCAGAAAATGTTCTTGCTCCAGAAGTACCATATCTAAGTGCAATTGGAGCATTATCATATCTTGCAAATTGTACTAGACCTGATATAGCTTTTTCTGTAAATTTACTCGCAAGATATAGTTTTGCACTAACTCAAAGGAATTGGAATGGTGTTAAACACATTCTTCATTACCTAAAAAGTACTGTTGATATGAGATTATTTTATTCTCACAATTTGGGATCTTCTTTGGTGGGATATGCAGATGCAGGTTATCTCTCTGATCCACATCAAGCAAAATCGCAAATAGGATATGTGTTTACATGTGGTGGGACGGATATATCATAGAGATTAGTAAAGCAAATTTCGACAGCAACATCTTCAAATCATTCAGAAATTATTGCAATCCATGAGACAAGTCGAGAATGTATATGGTTGAGAAACATGACTCATCATATCCAATCATCATGCGAATTGGCTTCGAAAAAAGAAAGCCCAATAATATTGTATGAAGATAATGCAGCTTGTATTGCACAACTTAAAGGAGACTATACCAAAGGAGATAGAACAAAGCACATTTCTCCAAAATTCTTCTATACACATGAGCTTCAAAAAGCAGGTGATATCGATGTTTAACAAATTCGATCAAGTGATAATGTGGCAGGCTTATTCACTAAAGCATTACCAACATCTACACAAATTCGATCAAGTGATAATGTGGCAGGCTTATTCACTAAAGCATTACCAACATCTACACTCAAGAAATTGATACATGAGATAGGAATGCGTCGGCTCAGCAATTTACGATGACTAATATCAGGGGGAGTAGCTATACTCTTTTTCCTTCGTTTAGGTTTTATCCTACTGGATTTTCCTAGTTAGGTTTTAATGAGACAACATTTATTTTTATACTTCACAATGACTGTACTCTTTTCCTTAGCTTAAGTTTTATCCCACTGGATTTTCTTAATAAGGTTTTTAACGTGGCAGACATTGAATATTAGGTCATTCAAGGGAGAGTGTTATAAAATATCTTGGGTGTGAATGACCATTATGCTCTTGTAAAGTTTATATTATTACAATTGTACCATTATCTACCCCTATAAATAGGGTACCCCACTTCTTCATTTAACGCACAATTGGAATAAGAAGAATTCTCTCTATCTCTATATTCTCTCTAATATTTTGATAGTCTTGTTCTCTCTAATATTTTGGTAGTCTTGTTCTATCTAATATTTTGGTATTTTAAAAAAAAAAAAAAAAAAAAAAAAAAACTCCTTTTTCTGCTTAGGCAAGCCTTAGATGGTCAAAATGGGGGTGACTGTCATTTTTCCATCTAAGTATAAGGAGATATTTTTTCACGGGTTTTGCTATTTTTAAAAACAAAAGTAGTTATATGTGAGGGAGTAGAGGTACCAAGACGGACAAGTCGACCGGACTCATGAAAATCGATCTGAATTGACCTTGAACCACGAGTCGGCCGGTGAGCGGTTCATGAGTAAAGAATGTATAAATCACGGGTTTTGCTAGTCACACATTCATGAATCGCAAGTAACCTTACCCGCTAGCATGTGAAACAATCTATGCTTCTATACTATATATTGAAGCAAAATAGCCGTCATTTCTTGTTTTTCTGCCTAAAATACTTTCCAAAAATGTCTGGATATATTTATGTCATATGTTTATATTTATTAAACTTATCTAAATTGGAATGCATTTATATTATCATTAATTTCTTTATAAAAAATAAAAGAAATTAATACATTTTGAAAACTACGCATTAACTTTGAAAAAGATGACTTGGCTTTTTTCATGCATTGATTGAATTAATATTTTATTAAATTTTAGTATTTGTTATTTTTGTTTAGTTAAAAATATTAGTGACAAATATGTTTGTTTATACCTCTTAATAGATTTTTTTTTTTTAAGAAAACAGTAATCTTTTTTTTTTTGGGAGAAAACGGTGACTATTCCTTTTTTTATTACTAGTATCACACCCGTGCGTTATACGGAATAATAATATGAAAATGCTTTTACTGTAAATATCATCACAAAATAGAAAAAAATTGAACACATAATTTGCTTTGATTAATGATACAGACTGTCAACGAATGCTCAAAATAAAAATAAATTATAATTATCATCAATTTTGGAAAACCTCTTTAAATAATGCATTATTTGTACAGTTTGTAATCGCTCACACCTGTGTGATACACGAAATTTGCTAAAGATAAAACATATGTAAACAATTAATATATATAAATGTAACAAATTAAGCAATATTAACGATACACGAAAGTGAAAATCAACCTCAAGATATGTGGTGCACGAATGTGGAATTCAACTCAAGAGATCCTTCGCATGACTAATAATTTTTAATTTTTAAATGCGATGCATTTAGTTGAACATAATTAAATGCATATTTAATTATATGTCAATAAAAAATTTATTAATGAAAATATAAATAAAATATATATAGTGAGTCTTTTTGTCTACATATGTTAATAAAATTAAGAAATAAAGTTTCACCATTTTTTACGGCGTATAATTATTTTTTTAATATTTTAATAAAATTGTAAACCGTTGAATTGTTTTATCTCTTTACGGGAAAACAGATCATGAATTAAGTGTTTTAGAGATTGTACCGTGAACATATCAACTCCATTTCTGGAATTAACGTTCAATAAATGAAATTTTCTTTTTTAAAATAATTTTTGAACTATAAAATTAGGCTCATACAATACATGTGCAAAACTAAATTTACATATTCTCCTTAAGATCGACGCTTTTCTTTTCATATATTGTTCTTCATCATATTCTTCCCAAAAAGAGGTGTAGGATAAACTTTTTTAGTATAATTTGATTTTTTAAGGATTAATTATTAATTTCAAGCGTTTTTCTAAAAAAATAATAATTAATTTTAATAAATATTTTTACATTAATTGATTATTCTTTCTTCATACTGACAATTTATTCTTTCATAGTGTTACATTATTATTTTAATAAAAATTACTGATCGATAAATTGTTTAATAGAAATTATATGAACTAATTGTTAAAATTTATAATATATTTTTGCATATTTTAGTTATTTAACTTTATAATGAAAAATAGAAAAATGAATATAATAGATAAATAAATAAAATAATGTGAAAATGATAAATGAATTGAATAAATCTTAAGTTTGTAAAATTAACTCAACTTAATTGGATTTGTCTTAAAAATTTGTATAGTTGTTATTTATTTTAATTTGATGAGAAAAAATCAGAAGAGAAATTAATCATTTATGATTAAAATAAATTTAGTTAACTAATTATAGATATAGATAATATTATAGTACTTAAATGATATAATTTAAAATGAATTAGATATTGAGAAAAAAAAAAACTTTATCTCTAATTTTTTATATGATTTTACGGACAATATATTTATAATTTGCTCTCACTTGTTAGCTTGCATTAAATTTCTCACTGTGATCTTTAATTTGACAACCATATTACATATTTTTCGATTTCAAAATAATACTATAATTATTAAAAGAATAATAATAAAAATAGAATAAATAACATTTTGATGTTATTAATAGCATAGTACGGATGCTAATTCAATTAATGACACATGTAAAATAATAATTGCTAAAATATTTAATATACTATTTTTTAGCAAAAAAATTCCAAATTTAAAAAGGTTTTTTTTTTAATATAAATAGTATCACACATGATTTTACTGTAAATATCATTACAAAATTGGAAAAAAATTTAATACTAATTTGCTTTGATTAATGATACAGACTATCAACGAATGCTGATAATAAAAATAAATTACAATTCTCATAAATTTTGGAAAATCTCTTTAAATAATACATTGTTTGTACAGTTTATAATTGCTCACACTCATTTGATACACAAAAGTTGCTATAGACAAAATATCTTTAAACAATTGCTCAAATTTAAATTAAATAATAAAACTTTTCAAATATATGTTGTATAGAATAAATAAACAATTTTGTCCAAATATTTTCGACTAACGTGAATATGAATAATAACCTTCAAAATATTATAATTTATATAAAATAAAGTAATTGTAACAAATTAAATATATGCGGTCCTATATATATAAATAAATGTAACAAATTAAGCAATATTGACGATGCACGAAAGTAAAAATCAACCTCAAAATTTGTGGTACACAAACGTGAAATTCGACTCAAGAGATTCTTCGCAAGATTGATAATTTTTAATTTTTAAATGCGATGCATTTAATTGAACATAATTAAATACATATTTAATTATATGTCAATAAGAAAATTATTAATGAAAATATAAATAAAATATATATAGTGAGTTTTTTTGTCTATATATATTAATAAAACTAAGAAATAAAGTTTCACTATTTTTTAAGACCTATATTTATTTTTTTAACATTTTACATGTGTCATTAATAAAGTTTCACTATTTTTTGAAGACCGATAATTATGTGTATTTTGGTGACGGCCATTCTACTTTTATAAATATTAAGATTAAGAAAAAATAAAATAAACTATATATATATATATATATATATATATATATATATATATATATATATTAAGATTAAGATTATTTGAATTAAACCTTGCTTGGATCAACGTAAAGGGTACTGATAATAATTAATAATTGATTGAAACTAAAACAAATTATTATGTTATCACAAGGATATAAATTTCAAGAGAATTATGGAACCCGTTTTGCATAGTAAAATATTATTAATTATATAATTTGAAAATTTGAAAATAACTAATTATATTACTGTTATGGATGACACGTTGATTACATTTTATGACGTGTTTATTGCAATGGGAAATGAAATTGAGGACATATTTTGCGTCCAAAATTTCTATATAAAAAAATGATGACATTTATTGTTATTAATTAATAAGCATTTAATATCAGTTATTTTTTAAAAACGATGTAACTCCAAACAGCATGCAAATATCTATTATTTCTTTATAAAAAAATATCATTTTTTTTTTTTTGCAAATTTTTGCAAATAGCAATTTCAGTTTTTTTTTTTTTTTTAAAGGTGACAATAATAATAATCATTTATTACTTAAATATATAAATTGAGTTTTATTATTCAAATAAGCTATTATAATTTGAAGTAATTTTATTGTTTGTAAAATTTAATAATCATTTTAATATAATGTTATTTTACGCATTTTGTTCACGAAAGAAATTATATATGAGCATTAAAATTTTAAAAATGCTTATTGAAATCGATATAGTTTAATAGCAACTTTCGTACATCGCACGAAGAGAAATACTAGTTAAAAGAATTTAAAACTTTTTAAAAAATATAATTTAAAAAGTTTGAAAAACTAAGGGTATTAACCTAGTTGGAATGTATTTATAAACTATAAATTATAATAAAATAGGCGTCAACCTAGTTGTGATATACTTAAGCTATAAATATTTGATAATAGTAATTAGATATGCATTTTACATTTAGTTGTTATTTGTTTACATTTTATTTAAACTATTTTTGCCAGACCAAGTTGATAAGCTAGCTGATAGCTGATAAGCTAATTGGTAGCTGAAAAGGGAATTGGGAGCTGATAGCTTGTAACTGGTAGCGGATAGCTGATAAGTTAGTTGATTGAAATAGAAATTTTTGAAAAAATTAGCTGAAAAGTTAGCTCAAAAATAAAAAATGACATAAAATGTAAATATATTTTAAATACCCTAAAGGTATAGGGGTGTAATTTTACAAAAATAAAGAGGCTAAAAATGGAATAAAAAAATGAATACCTCATGAAACTTATTTGAAAAACTTGTAAAAGAAGCTTTTGAGATAAATTCTAATTTTTTAAATAAGCTCATCAACCAAACGAGACTTATTTTAGTAGATGAAACTTATAAACTTTCCAAATAAGCTAACTTATTTGGCTTACCAAACATACTCAACTTTGCGAAGTTAGAAATGATTCATGTAACATAAGATATAAATTTAAATTTTATGAGAGTATTTCTTTATATAAATATAAATTTATTATTTTATTTATTTCGTATTTAGCAATTTAACAATATATATATTTTTTACTATAAATATGAAAAATTCTATATTTTTATTTATATAGGCCAAACCGGAATGAATCACGACCCGCATGTGTTCGACCCGGATTGGCCATCGGGCGGCCCTTGGTTGTGGTGTAAAATTTGTGGTCCAACTCGAACCGCCCGTAAACATATAGCAGGCAGACTTTTATTTTTTCATGCAGATCGTTATCGAGCTCATACTTTAGCACATTGACCCAGCATGGACTACCCGAATTAATACCTCTAGGGGTAGTAACCCAATTTGTACATGTAATATGATCATTTTTTCACGCCTCAAGTTTAGGAGAAAAACTTGTGTAGGACAGTCATACCATCCTAGGTGGTATGACCGCCCAATTAAAAAGTAACAAATATCTTTTTAACATTAAAAAATTCATTGGACTTGCTTCATGTGGTTGGCGGCACAGAACAGGAGAAAGGCAAAAGTTGACAAAATGTACATTTATGTCATTCTAAATCTAAACATGAATTAACTTTACAAATATGCTTCAAGACATCAATAAATCCCTGTTCATTATTTAAAAATCTCACTTTTTTTTCAAAATTCATTTTTAATCATACATTTTAACAATAAAATAGTTTACACGAAAACTAAAAAAATATTTGCATTTTAACCACATATTCTTCCAAAATTTATTATTACAAACCGCATTCTTTGAAATAATAGATCTCAATATTATTATTATTATTATTATTATTATTATTATTATTATTATTATATGTGAGTTTAGCTCTTCTAATTTTTTGAATCGTGAGTTGGAGTTAAGCAATTTTCTTTAATTTTCTATTGTTGTTATACCCATTTGTCATTAAATTTCGAATGCTTTCTCTAAATTTATTAGGCAACATTGTGTGATTTATAAATTGATTTATTTATGATTTTGAGATAAAAATTAGTGGTTGAAAATTGAAAAGAGAATGTGTGTGATTAAAAAGTGGTTTGAAAAATTGTGTAATTTATAAACGAATTTATAAATCAGTTTATTTTGTTTATCAAACACTTGCTAAATGATGAAACGTGTGACATATAAGTTCGATGTTTAGTGAATCATAAAATGGATATTTTTGGTATTGCATAGTTTTTAATTGTAATTTCCCATTGGTGGGAAATAAAGATTATTTGGATTTTAAAATAATCTTAATTTCTCACCCCGATTTTTTAATATAAAGATTTTGATTTAAGTTAAAAATCAACAAATATTTTTAATCACATATGTCATTGACCCCACAAATTTTCAATCATATTCATTAAATTTTATTAAAATATTGAGATTCAATATTTCAAATAATGTGGATCATAATAATAAATTTTTGGAGAATATGTAGTTAAAAAATAAGGAACTTTTTTGAGTTTATACATAGATTATTTTATTGACAGAATGTAAGAATGAAAACAAGGTTTGAAAAAAATTGAGGTTTTGAATTTTGGGTATCAAACAAGGATTTTTTGACGTCTTGAAGCATATTTGTAGTTTTTTTTCCTTTCCGGAAGCAAGCCTGTCGGTAAATTGTAAGTTTTTTTATTTATTTATTTTATTTTATTTTTTCTCGAAGCAAGCCTGTCGGTAAATTGTAAGTTTTTTCCCTTTGAAATTGTAAGTTAATTCATATTTTAATGTAGAATGACATAAATGTAAATTTTGTCGACTTTTGGAATGCTTTTTCATTTTCTTTGCCGCTAAGCACATGAAATAAATTTCAATTAATTTTTTAATGTTAAAAAGACACTTGTCTCTTTCTAATTGGAGGATGGTATGACCGCCCTACACAAGTTTTTCTCCAAGTTTAGACGGGCTTTTTAGAACACTATCAACTATCGTCAAGATCTCATGGGTAACCAATGAATTATTGAATGGGAAAAATACATATATAAGGTGTTTAAAATACACAATTTCAATTTTAAGATATAACTTAAAAAATTTCAAAAATCAGGTATCTATTTAACTAAATTCAATAATTAGATTTTTTTTATTATTTATATAAATTCAGGTCACAATACAAGATAAATTCAGGTTACAAAATGTAAATTGCTTAAGTCACAAATAATTTTAGGGTCACAATTTATCAAAATAGTAGGTCACAATAACAGTTTTATCAAGTCACAAATAATTGCAAGGTCACAAGTTTTAAATTAATCAATCCCGAGTTATTTCTAGGTCACAATACAAGATAAATTCAGGTTACAAAATGTAAATTGCTTAAGTCACAAATAATTTTAGGGTCACAATTTATCAAAATAGTAGATCACAATAACAGTTTTATCAAGTCACAAATAATTGCAAGATCACAAGTTTTAAATTAATCAATCCCGAGTTATTTCATTTTTAGTATCTATAATTCTATACTACATCATCTCTCTCTCTCTGGACTCTCATTTCAACAGAGGCGCCACTCCCCCCTCCCGACCACAACCCATGCCAATCGAACTCCGACGAAGATAGCGATGGATGTAGGTGCAGATGCTGCACGCAGATCGCAGCCACAAGGCCGTGCGATCTGCGTGCGATGACGCACGACAGGAGCCTGTACAGCAGAAACGCGCGGCGACGGGCGCACAGCAGCGGTGACGGGCTCACAGGGCAGCAACGTTGTTACTTTGTACATTCTATAATTGGATCTGATTTCTCTTAATCTTTATTGCTAACAGTTGTTGGAGTTAGCTGCCTTTGTGGTGCTGTATGTGGTGCGATGTGTATGGTTGGTGGCGGTGGTGTGTGTGGCGGTGGTGCTATGGTGGCGGTAATAGTAGAGATCCTTGACTGACAGTGGTGGTGGTGGTGGTGTTGCTGATCCGGTTGATGTGGTGGTCCGTGTTTGTGATTGGAGGCGGTGGTGTTGGTGCAGAATAGTTGTTTTGTGGTAATGGTGAGGCAGGGTGGTGCAGGTGGTTGTTGAGGTGCATTTGAAGCGATGACTGTGTTCTCAAGCGATGGCGGCGTGGTGGCCCGATCGATGGTGATGGTGGAGGAAGGGGTGGAGGTGGCCAGATGACGGATGAAGGAGCAGAGGTGAAGATCGCCTAACGAAGGAGCTGTGCCTGTGCCGTAAGGGATTCTGAGAGTGAATATGAATAGAGAGAGAAAAAAAATTAGGGTTTGGTATGGTGTTGTATTTTATGTTTAATAAAATATTATAATATCTTTATTACCTGAATTTTGAATAAATCACAGTTTCCTCTTATTTTTGAAATCCAAAATTAAAATACAGGGTTCCCTGTAATTTTCACTTATTGAATTATTCATTAAAAAATCAATTAGTGAGGTCCATCGATACGTAAACTTATGCTAAGCACCTATAATGATATGCCCATGTTTGATATACAACTTAAAATCTATATTTTAAATCTTAATATAAGTCAAATTAAGAATCAATCTTAACCACATATTTTATTGAATTCACAATTTTTCAAATATATATCTTATCAAATTTTATCAAATTTTATTAAAATTCTGATTTTAAACTCTACCAAACCGTGCTATATGATAATTATTCTATATTATATCATTGGCACTACAAAAAAAATTGGTCCTTCGTTTCATACAAGCAAACATATATTTTCCCAAAAAAAATTCTTTCATTACCAAAAAGCTCTAAAATTATTAAAATTAGTAATCAAGTGACTCGAGTCGAGTCTATTTATGACAACGACAATGGTAAAACATGAATAATCTTTTCAAATCACCAATAATTTTTTATAAATTTAAATAACGTTAAGTATTACAACTAATGCCTAGCACTAATTTAGTTGGCAATAAATAACACATATCCTATAATTGGTTAAAATTAACTAAATACAATTTATCCCTACTTGTAATATGACTAATGAGATTAATGTTATGACAATTTAGGTGGCAACACATTATACATTCAATTATGGGTTTACATTAATTAAATATATCATTTAATGCAATATTGACTAACTCCTAAATCTATCTATCTACTACCGATAAGAGGTCGAACAATAATAAAGAAATATTTTTCACCATTCTAGTCTCGCTAAAATTTTATAAACTTTAACTTGTCCTTATCATTAATCCATACATCTAAAAAATAAATAATTCAATATTTTACTATAAATTCATCCACAAAATTACCTTGGAAATCTGAAAGTTTTTTTTCCCCTTTTAATATGAGTAATTTTTTTTTTTTAAAGTAATATGAGTAATTATTTTATGTGGTTTGTTTGATTTTTAATTTTTTTGAAACAAACTCTAATGGCAATGTCGACACCAAATTTAGCACTGAACTCTTTTTATTACGAGATGAAAGAGCGGTAATAAATTGATTTGTATCGTATTTCTTGCGGGTGTGTTGTAATTTCATAAACTTGTCTAATACTTCATTACTTAGTCTCCACTTGGTAAACAATACATTTTCTCAAATCAGTTTTCAGTTTTCAACCACGTACATTTCCCCAAATTATTTTTCAGTCATGCATTTTACCTTTGAAAATATCACATTTTTTATTTATAAACAATTTTTTTACCAAACATATAATTAACTAATATATTTTGAAATTTTAGTGTTGATTTCACTGTTATGAGATATTATACATAGCAATTTAAAAATAAAATAAAATTGGAAATGATAGTAAAGAACATTTTCGAGATCGATCATCCAGGGATGACAAAATGGTCGATCCAAGCTAGCTGGCCCTTAAACCCACGAGCTTTTAAGACGAGCCGGCCTCGTTGTTCAAGGGCAAAGTAGTGGGAGCAAAAGCCTAAGCAAGCTTAGCCCACAAGCTCACATTTTTTAAATTTTTTTCACAAAATTAAACAAGCCACTCCAGGTGAGCTACTAGCCGAGAGAGCTCGACTCGTAGTTTTGAACCCTGAACTCGGCCCCAGCTCACGGGCCGACCCTCGACGAGCCAAGCGGTCAAACCAACAATCCGAGCGGTCGAGCCATTTCTCACATCTACAATCATCAAAGAGAATTGTTTTGTAGTAAACGGGAAGTCTTGAAGTAGAAATAGAAACAACTCCATTTTAATTTAGATTGGTTATTAACGTTTTGCAATCAAGATAATGTATCGAAATGAAGTGCATAAATATTCAATCATAAAGTGAAGTGCTGAAAAAAATGTCAAATAAGAAGCACCATTATCTTTGTAGGTATATTTTGTTATAATGAAACTTCTAAAAGTTGTCATTTGTGACTCATGAACAACTAGAAATTTAGGCTGTGTTCGGCGGCTTTGGTATAGAATTTAAATTATTTTGTTGATTTATTTGTATTTTCTAGGTAAAATGTAAGGTTAAAAATTGGTTTGAGAAATTGTGTAATTGAAGATAGAAAATATGGATGGTTAAAAAGTGATTTGAGAAATTGTGTAAATTAAATTTGTTGTCTTTTAATGTATTAATTTGACAATTTAATTTGTAGCCGAGCGGACCCTTAATATCCTTACCGTTAAAGACATTTGTAGAAAAAATATTTATATGTCATTGTTATTGTATATGTTAGTAAAATTGTTTTTAAATCAAGACATTTAAGTGGTATTCTGTTTGTATTTTATTTTGTATTTTTATTTTCGAAAATGTTTTGTATTTCCTGTTTTCATTTTTGTTTTCATATTTGCTGAAAAAGCGTTTGGTTTGTCATTTCTAAAAACTGTTTTTGAAAATGAAAAGCTGGAAAACACGTTTCTGTTTGAAATTTTGCAAAATACTACTTAAACTATTTTAATTAATTTGCTTGAAGAATATTACTGACTCAAATTCAAATTTCCTTTCACAATACACTGAAAACATGATTACATGCAACACACTAATGTGAGCATTAAGAGTCTATATGAACACAGCTTGGTCAGGCTCGGAATTTGAGAAAACTCTAGTTCTATTAAAATCCATAAAATGCAAGTTTTTTCAAAACCACCAGAGTCCATTTATCAGTGCATTTTTTGAAATATAACAAGAATTCTCACTTAATTTTTTTTTTTTGTAATGTTGATATTGAATTCAATAAAAATTTATTTAAGCTTAGTTCCAAGTTAGGATAATTTTCAAAAAAAAAAAAAAAAAAAAAAAAAATATTTAGACTTAGTTCCAAACTAGTATAATTCTAAAAAAAAATAATAAAAAAATAAAAACTTTATATTAAACTTAGTTCCAAGTTAAGATAATTCTTTTAAAAAAAAAAAAAAAATTCCCAAAACGCGTTTTCGTTTTCCGCGTTTTGGACATTTTTTGTCGAAATACACACAAAACGCTCAAAACGAGGTTTTGAGCGTTTTGTGTACAATTTTTTAGCGTTTTCGAAAATAAAAAGAGAAAACGACCTCAAAACAGTAAAAAAAACATGATCTTATAGTTGGTGTTCATAAAAGTTTTTTATTTATAAACAAATAATTTATTATAAAATCACGTGTTATATATTGACCACAATGTAGGCCCCTACTACATACAGTAAAATGATTGCACGCTGACGCCGGCCATTTGAGTCTCATAAATGTTAAACTGCGGTATACACCAAATCACATCCAATATAATCTTGTCATTGGGAAGCTCAATGTTTGTTTGCTACAAATAGAGATATAGATCCTGATTTTTCTTTCCCGTCTCCCTTTCTTAAATTCACAAAATTCAAGGAAACTGACCTTTTCTAGCGTTATTTAAGTACAGGCAATTTGGAATTTTGTTTTTTATTTTGTGGATCTGTTAGTTTTTCTGGAAAAAGAAATGGAGGGAGTGGATTATCTTGCGGATGAGAGGAAGAAGGCTCAGTTCGATGTGGATGATATGAAGATTGTATGGGCTGGTTCTCGCCATGCCTTCGAAGTTTCTGATCGAATTTCTAAGCTCGTTGCCGGTGATCCTGTAATTTCGTTTCTTCTGTGTTTTTCCCTTTTTGAATTGATTTTCGATTCTGTAATTTGGTGTGAGTTGGGCGATGAGTAGCGTTAATTAGGGTTCGTGATTCTGATTGCAGCTCTTAATAATGCACATGAACACTGGTTGGTTTTGGGAATATTTCTTTCAATAGCATTGAAAAAGTTGGCATGTTCTGATACATCTTTTGTACTAGAACTAGATTGAAAGTCTTTATTCGACTTTTTCTGTTTTCAGTCGAGTGGCAAATATTTGAGTTGAACTAACAAAACGTTAGTTGTTCCGTTAAAGTATTTTTTAATATTTTGATCTTTCCCTTTTCACGTGTATTAACTAGTGAACCTTGTTTGAGTACTATTGTATTCTGAGCATTTCAACGTCAAAGGAATTGCGTGAGGCTTTGTTTGGGTAGACAGACGTAGATCTTCGGGGGATGAACTACACATGGAAGTATTATATATTAATCGTCTGAGTAACCAAATAGTTTGGTTGAAAATTGGAATATGCGATTCTTCAAGAAGTTCAAGAAATCTAGAACTAGTATAGAATGAATAGAATTTCTGGTTAACAATGTTGTAGGATTTAGCCAAATGGTTGAAATGTTTATATCTTAAATAGAACTTGATGAAGTGAGGTGTTTATTTGTTATAAACGTTGACTTGAAAGTGATTTACAAAAATATCTAGCATGAGTTGCATTTTTTAATTTCTTATGCATTACTTACCAGTTATCTCAAGAGAAGCTGTTGAATTATGATAAAAAGGATTATTTTCATTTTTTAACAATGCGTTATTTTGGGATCCAGGCTTTCCGAAAGGATGACAGAACTATGCTCCCAAGAAAAGAGCTGTTCAAGAATACTCTTAGGAAGGCAACATATGCATGGAAACGAATTACTGAACTTCGTCTATCTGGTAACACTTTACTTAGTTTTTAATGTTTTCTCAGATCTTATATATTGGGAGAATTTTTCCCCATACTATTGTCTTTCTTCTCACAATTTCATTATATAATTATTGCAGAAGAAGAGGCATCTAAGTTAAGGTTTTATGTGGATGAACCTGCTTTTACCGATCTTCATTGGGTAACTTCTTTTATCTTTTGATTTTCTATGTTCTTGTATCTATTGCATAGCTGTCACGTTGTTTCCAATCACTTCCAGTTGCAGAGGCCAGATATTGATGACTGTAGTTCCAATAGGATAATCTTAAATGAGAAAAATGTTCCGTGTTTATGCAGTGTGAATCCATATTTTGGAAATGGAATATGCTTTTGAGTTATATATATATATATTCTCTTCCACAAATTTTCCATTGGATATGTGGCTCCATGTATCGAAAACTGATCATAATCCAGAAAATTTTGAAAGAGGCCTCTCTTTTTCAATATTTATATATCCCCAATAAGTTTATATGTCACTTTATAAGGCCTCCATCCGATATAAAATTGCTCCATCCTTGTGTGTAACTCTGTTTTCTGGTATGTAGGGAATGTTTGTACCTGCCATAAAGGGACAGGGCACTGATGAACAACAGCAAAAGTGGTTGCCATTGGCCTATAAGATGCAAATAATTGGCTGTTATGCACAAACTGAACTTGGTCATGGCTCCAATGTACAAGGTCTTGAAACCACTGCAACATTTGACCTTAAGACTGATGAATTCATAATTCATAGTCCGACATTGACTTCAAGTAAAGTAAGTAACATGTTCCATAAGAGGTCGGTAATCTTTCATTTTCTTGTTGAAAATTAGGCAAGATCTTTTTTCACTTCAAATCTGGTGATTATACTACAGTTGTTTTTTTTTATCTACATCTGTTTTTTATTTTTTATTTGAAGCCAAGCTTGTATGGTTCAGTATAGTTATGATTTTTTGATTCTTCATTGATTTTCTTGAATCTGGTGCTTATTGTATCTTATTTTCTGAACAGTGGTGGCCTGGTGGACTAGGTAAAGTGTCCACCCATGCTGTTGTTTATGCACGCCTCATTTCAAATGGTAAAGACCATGGAGTTCATGGTGAGAAATCTATAACGTCTATTAACATTGACATCCAATTTTCCCGGACTTGTTAGTCTAAGTATTCATCCTGTCTAGGCTTTATTGTCCAACTACGGAACTTGGAGGACCATACTCCTCTTCCAGGGATAACCCTTGGTGATATTGGAACAAAATTTGGAAATGGAGCGTACAACACCATGGACAATGGTGTGTTAAGATTTGATCATGTACGTATTCCAAGAGACCAAATGTTGATGAGGTAGGTTTCTGTTCAAGTATTATTATTTTGCATTGGCTTAAATTGGTGAATCTAGAGTTATCTGTTCCCCAAAGATTAACATTAATCATTTTTTTCATTCAGGATAGTATATGAATATATACAAACCATCTTGTCAACTTGGGGATGAGTATTGGTTTTCAAAACATATAATGTGTCAAATGTTTATTGTTAAAACCTTTGAGATTTTTGGTGCAGGTGCCAATACAATTGTAGGCATGCATAATCTCTCAGAAGTTGAGAATTTGAGACATCTATATTGAAAAAGTTGTTTGTTTGTATGTAAAGGTAGAATTGTATTCAATGGATTCCCTAATTTGTAAGATAAAAAATTAAGAATATCTAATAAAATTACGAAAAATTGAGAATTCTCATTCAATATTGTACAAGAAATGTAACCTCCCTTATGCACATGTGAGACTGATCAAGAGGGGATGATAGGGTTCCTGATTGTTAGCTAAATAAAGAAGATAAACTGACTAATTGCTGGCATGGAAAAGGAACCCACATCTAATTTCTAATGGTTAAAGTTAAACTATCATTTTTTGTGTGATTGATGCAGAAGAGAATCTTGTGAAAAAGCCATGCTTTTAGTCAAATTGTTGAGAAGCATGTTTGACTTCAGTTCTTCCTCTGATGTCGTGCATGCATTAGTGTGACGGTGTTTTGTATTCACGAGCCTCATAAAGATTTAATGGGGTTTTAGGATGGAAATCATCATGTGGTGCCTCGCTACAAAATTTTAAGTTTGGGAACTAGTATATAAAGAAATTAGAACTTGGACCTAACTGCTCATTTAAAGAAAGTTCAGGGATTGTAGGTGCAATTTTTCTTCTAACGTACATTGAATAAAAAAGGCAAAAATAGTAATGTTGTTCTTTTGCCAGCATTTGCAATTGCTCCTGCTTATCTCTTTTACATTCGCTTTCCTCATTTTTTAATTAAAAAGGTTTTCTATCAGTTAGCAAAAGATTTGAAGTCGTTTGATCATTTCAGTGATAACCACAGTTTAGTTGCACTGTCCATTTACCATTAACTCATCTAGTGTATTTCCTTAGGAAGTATGAATATCTAGAACTCAAATTTCTTCTTGAATGTTGTAGGGTTTCACAGGTTACAAGGGAAGGAAAATATAAACAATCTGATGTACCTCGGCAATTGGTCTATGGGACCATGGTATATGTCCGGCAAACAATTGTAGCTGACGCTTCTTGTGCTTTGTCGCGAGCTGTTTGTATTGCTACCAGGTATAGTGCTGTCCGTAGGCAATTCGGATCACAGAATGGTGGACCTGAAACTCAGGTATTCTGGAGTGCTTTTTGGTTCCCAAAAGTTACTTTTTGAATAGTGTAGACTAGCTTGAAATGCTTTCCTTGGCATGCTTTTTTTACTGATAAGAAAATGCTTTCTTAAACATAATTGTTATATTAAATATATGATCGTTTGGTTATATTTGTATCATTAACTGGTCTAAGAGTCAATTCACAAAGTCAAGTCAACCATTCTTCCTGTCCAACATTAATTCTCCTTGCTTTCTTAATCATACCATATTGAATCTAATACATTCCTCAGCTGCAGTTGTTACAGAGGTGATGCACTTGTCCAATTAAATAAGAAAAAGCCTGTCAAATTATATGTTTGTGTTGGATTCACTTTCCTCTACATGCTCTTCGTTATGTCCTTGTTATTCCACACACCCCTCTTACATTTTCCTGTGTAAATTCTCTCATTTTACCCACTTATGTGACATGTCACATGCGATCTTGATTACATTACAAACGTGATATCGAGAAGTTAGGGACAACAAATAGATTTGCCAATATATGTTTGTGTCAGTTTATATCCTAAAAGTATCTATCATATTTAAAAGAACTAGAATATTTCTCATTCTGCTACATACATACATATATATATATATATATATATATATATATATATATATATATATATATATATATAAATATATAATACAAAATTTATGTATATATATATATATATATATATATATATAATACAAAATTAGGAGGGAAACATCTTGTCTAACCAGATTCGAGTCATTTACTCATCAAAGCTCAAAAGTATTGTTAATGAACAATACAATATCTAATTTATGTATTTGCATGTTGTCATATTTGGATCTTGCTTTCTAAAGATTCTCCTTTTACCTTTTCCATTTCATTTTTCTGCTTTATCATTGCTGAATTATGCTGCACTTGTCTCTCTGCATTTCTCGTACATGATTTACTAACCCCCTCCCCCCTTCTTCATATGTCTATTGTACAAATTTGGTTCCATTATACAGAATATTGATCTGCATGAATTTTAGAATGGATTATTTACTATTTATGGAAACAGAAAGAATTTTTGGTTTTTAATTATTCAATCCTGTAATTGTTCACTTGTTTCTGTGATTCCGATATGTGGTGAGGGAATGCCAATGACTTACTTTAATATGGACTTCGATGTTTATTGTTACGGTGACTGACAGGACAAGTGTATGGTATGAACTGAAAGCTTAAAAGTGTTAATTTGTTCATTGCATGCTTTACATATTTAATTTTGGTTTATAATTATGCAATATATACTCATCTTGGTGTTGAACTTCTATTACTAATCCCTGATGACAACTTTACGGTTCACAGGTCATTGACTACAAAACTCAGCAAAGTAGGCTCTTCCCTTTGCTAGCTTCTGCTTATGCCTTTAGATTCGTTGGTGAATGGCTAAACTGGTTATACATGGATGTGACCCAAAGACTGCAGGCCAATGACTTCTCAACATTGCCTGAGGTTCATGCATGCACTGCAGGGTTGAAGTCTTTGACTACTACTGCCACTGCTGTATGTAATAAATATTTCTTTAAAATATGTGTGCCCGAAAATGTTTGGAAGCTTGTGCATGCCTGTGTGCTCTTTAGTATGAGTAAGAGTGAGATGCTGCAGATTAAGTTCTGCTTCACTCTGTACAATTTCAAGTTTGACTGGTATAAAGATTGAGTGAACTGACCGTAAGCAGTTTAACATGACCATGTAAAGTTTGTGTTCATCTTTAGAGTTCATGACATAATTTTGCTATTGTGATAACCCTTATCAACTGTAGCGCATGAGTTTTCCACCAGAAGATTTCTTTAGATTTGATCTGTTACTTGTGATTGGACTTTACTCTGTGCTTGATCAGATATATTTTTCAAGATCTTTGCATTGCTTTTAATAAGAAGGTATTATGGATTGATATTGTACGATGAATATTTTCTTGGAATGCCATTTTCCTTTCAAGTCTCTGATTCTACATTACCTTCTAATTTTTAAAGTTTCACTCTCTAATAATGCTACTGAGTATTTTTGTTTGGTCAAGTCTATTGATCTGCAAACCATCAGTTTATATGTTTCTTATTTAAATTTAGGTATCTCAATCTTTCTGTTTTATAGGATGGAATCGAAGAATGTCGAAAATTATGTGGAGGCCATGGTTACCTCTGTAGCAGTGGACTACCAGAATTGTTTGCAGTTTATGTTCCTGCATGTACGTATGAAGGAGACAACACTGTGCTGCTTCTGCAGGTAAATCTGTGATTTATGCTTACAAAATTTCTTTTTACAATCTATTTCACTTCATCTAAATGACACTTGAAGAGTTTATTTGAATTCAATTAGTTTTATAGAGATTAAAATATACTCTTGTTTGGTAGAGGGAAGTGAAATATATTTAACATAGTAACCTAAGTTTCAATATCTTCTTTGTGCATTTGATATACTTGACTTTTCCCTTCTCTTCTTATTTTCAATTTCCCATTACAAATATAAAGATTCATATTCAATTGAGCCAAAAAGACTAATATTGTCCTCATGTTTGTATAGTGAAAAACTCGGTGTTGAACCTTTAGGTCTTACTTGTTCCTTTTTTTTTTTTTTTTTTTAATCTTATAAAACTGGTGTGTTATTTTCTAGAGCGCTTTGTTTGTTGTTTTGCTTTTTGCATTTAAGAAGGAACTTGATTGAGCTAAGAAGTCTACATGGAGCCTCGATATCTCTGTTTGCAAATATTGCCTGATCCAAATGTTTATACAAATTTATATTGGCGGTTATATTTGTAAAAAAAAAAAAAATAAGGACCAGTTAACATAGTGTATTGACTACGTTGTGTTATATTCTTTTTCTGTTTGACATCAGTTAGACTTGGCCCCTGTTTGAGCCACTTTTTTTTTCCTCAAACTCGTTTTTATTCACACATTCTCCTAAAATACGTAAACTCAAAACTTGTTCTTACTTTTTAACTACATATTTTCTAAAAATTCACTATTACAAAACGCATTTTTCACAAAAAAGTGGGGTCAAACAGTTAGATGGATGATGGACTCCATTTGGTAAATTGTTTATAAACAACACATTTCTCCGAACCACTTTATAATCATACATTACTCTAAATCACTTTTCATCCACACATTTTATCTCGGAAACATCACATTCTTTATTTATAAACAAAAAACTCTTACCAAACAGAGGCTTAGTAATACATCTAAATTTGAAGTAACTTTCATATTTTTTCAATATTACACTTCATTGTTGATCATTTGAATGTCAACGTTTCTTGTATTGTTGGGTTGATCACAAATTATTGAGCTCCTTCTGTAGGTTGCTAGGTTTCTCATGAAGACCGTTTCACAGCTGGGAACTGGGAAAAAGCCAGTGGGTACGATTGCTTATATGGGACGAATTGAACATCTAATGCAGTGCCGTTCTGATGCACAAAATGGTACTTTTCTTCTTGAAAGTACTAAAATATTACGAGATTCTGTTTTCTTTCAAGTGCTTCTCCGACCTTAGTTATAAGCCATGAGTTGAATATGAGTACAGAGTACAGTTGAATTGAGTACAGAGTACACGATATAGCTATCTAGAAGTGTTTTAATATTTCCTATTACCGTTACTCATATAAGCATTTAGCTGGCATGCCATGTTTCAATATAATGCTGCCCATGAAAGTAGGCCCCAAAAATGCCACTTTTGAATTATGATTCATAAATGAGCTATTTAATGTGCAAGTTTGTTGATTTCTGTTTTAATTATGTCATGCAGCTGTGGACTGGCTAAAACCTAGTGTTGTATTGGAGGCATTTGAAGCAAGGGCTGCCAGAATGTCTGTTGCTTGTGCTCAAAATCTGAGCAAGTTCGCCAATCCAGAAGAAGGTACTTCCCCTTGACATGAATGAACTTTTTAGGATCTAGTTTTACCCTTGTTAAAATTTACTTTGTTAAATGATCTGTTAATCACCTAGAAATTATGTTTTGATTGCTTTCTGTGTTGGCAATCTTTGTCATTTAGAACACATTCTTCTTGAATTTGAATTTTGACTTCAAGGCTTCTGAACGTGCTCTAAGTTTTCCTTTATTTTTCTTTCACTCAGGTTTTGCTGAGCTATCAGCTGATTTAGTTGAGGCAGCAGTCGCTCACTGCCAATTAATTGTTGTCTCAAAGTAAGCTTTCTTTTGATGCTTCTCTTGCTTACAAAATATAAGGTGGCGTTCTGTTTGTATTTTATTTTGTATTTTCATTTTCGAAAATGTTTTGTATTTTGTGTTTTCATTTTTGTTTTCAAATTTGCTGAAAACGCGTTTGGTTTGTCATTTCTGAAAACTGTTTTTGAAAATGAAAAGCTGGAAAACACGTTCTGTTTGAAATTTTGCAGAACACTATTTAAACTATTTTTAATTAATTTGCTTGCAGAATACTACTAACTCCAACTCAAATTTCCTTTTACAATACACTAAAAATATGGATACATGCAACACACTAATGTGAGCATTAAGAGTCTATATTAACAAAGCTTAGTCAGGTTCGGGACTTGAGAAAGCTCTACTTCTATTAAAATCCAGAAAATGCAAGTTCTTTCAAAATCACCAGAGTCCATTTATCATTGCATTTTTTGAAATATAACAACAAGAATTCTCATTTAATTTTTTTTTTGTAATGTTGATATTGATAAAACTTTATTTAAACTAAGTTCCAAGTTAGGATAATTCTCAAAAAAAAAAAAAAAAAAATCTTTATTTAGGCTTAGTTCCAAACTAGGATAATTCTAAAAAAAATAATAAAAAAATAAAAAAAATAAAAACTTTATATTAAGCTTAGTTATAAGTTAAGATAATTCTATAAAAAAAAAAAAAAATTCCCAAAACGCGTTTTCCGCGTTTTGGACATTTTTTGTCGAAATACACACAAAACGCCCAAAACGATGTTTCGGGCGTATTCCGTTTTGTGTATAAATTTTTTTTTTGTTTTCCAAAATGCGTTTTCGAAAATGGTAAAGAGAACGCGTTTTTAGCGTTTTCGAAAATAAAAACAGAAAACGACCTCAAAACAGCAAAGAGAACAGGGGCTAAGAATTTGATACTAATTATTTCTTTGAAATAACACTTGGATGAGTTTAATTTTCTCCAGCCATATATGTCATTTTTATGTTGTCGAACTAAATCTAGTTGGATTAGAAGTACTTAAATTTTGTTTTTCAAGTTCCTGGAAGTAGCCTTTGAATTAATAACTAGGACAGCAATAGTCCTATCACTGCATGACATTTCTGTTCTATCTTTTTAAATGGTTTATTTTTCTGCAAAATGACTGTTTGAAGTTATTTCTGCGCCTCATTACATCAACTTTCATGATGGGACGAATAAAAACCTTCCAACATCTATTGTCTACCCATTTCTCTTCAAGATGGTGAAATAAAGAGTGGTTAAAATAGTGTGAATGTGAATGCTGATCTCTCTTATTCTCGAAATCTGCTTTAGAACGTTTAAAATAATCCGTGTTCTGTAGATTTATTGAGAAGCTGCAGCAAGACAATCCTGGTAAAGGGGTCAAGAAACAATTAGAGGTGCTATGCAGTATCTATTACCTACACCTCCTTCACAAGTACCAGGGTGATTTCATTGCTACCAGCTGCATAAGCCCTAAGCAGGCTTCACTTGCTAATGATCAGCTCAGAGCCTTATATTCTCAGGTTTGTCATTGAACTTTGTTGTGAAAATTGCAGTGTTGGTCCCCAATTTTGAAAATGGAACACTTCATCCACAACTTTCAGTTTAGTTGCAGAAGTGGCCCTTCTGGGTGGTTTCCACCCAATTTCCTGCTAGAATGTCAATAAGGGTGTGTTTGATAGCCTAGAAAATGCATGGAAAATGTGAAATTCCACCTTATTTTCCGACTTTAGCTTGTTTGATAGGTTAGAACTTCCATGGAAATCAAGTTCCACCTTTGCAACACACGCGCTCCAATTCCAGCTTTTTGATGAATTTCGTTTCCAACCTGTATAGGTGAATTTATTTTCCAGGGAAAATCACGTACCATTTTCATCACGTTTGATAATTTTTGTTGTTGTTAATTGATTTATTTTTTTCCCAAAAATTAACATTATTATTATCAAGTACGAATGTGTGAAAAAATAAAAAAAAATAATTTTTTTATTATAATAACTAAATTTTGCTTTATTTGCCATGGAAAATAATGTCAATCAAACAACAAAAGTTGGAAAATTCTTAACTTTTTCTACCTAGAAAATTAAATCAATCAAACACATTAAACTTTCAATTCTCAGGAATTTAATTCCTTAGAATTCATTTTCCTTTCACCCAAATTTCACCCTCGCTATCAAACGCAGCCTAAATGTTGAAAAGACAATTCTTCCATTTATTTTTTATTTCCAATAACAAAGTAAAAAGAAAACACACACACACAAAAAGTGAAAAGAAAAGTATAGTATAGAAACCGTACTGCTGCAATTAAACTGAAATCTTGGGGATTAAAATGCTCATTTTTAAGGTTGGTGCTCGAGTTGCCAGAAGCCCAGATATTACATGTTTCTTTTTGTTTTAGTTATGGGATCCTGGAATTATGTGTTCATCATTTTGAACTTGTGATTTGTTTTGTAGGTTCGTCCAAATGCTATAGCTCTTGTTGATGCGTTCAACTATACCGACCACTTCCTCGGATCAATTCTTGGCCGCTATGATGGAAATGTATATCCAAAACTATACGAGGCAGCGTGGAAGGATCCTCTAAACGAATCAGATATACCTGATGGCTATCATGAGTATATCAGGCCTCTGCTTAAGCAACAGCTCCGTGCTGCTAGACTATAGAAGATTTTCGTGGGTGTACTTATTTCATTTTCTCATAAATAGCTCTAGCTTTTGCTCTGTTCTTGCAAAATAATGGCAAAAGCAGAGATTCTAGCGTGTGAATTTACTTGTTTTGTTAATGGTCAAAGTGAGTCCCTATATTTTGAACTCGTTAGTCTAATTATGTTGGAAATATAAAAGAATCGAAGATTGTTATCGATGATAAGTTTAAGATATTTATTTTCTTCGACTCTGATTGTCGATATTGGATTAATCTAGTGACTTCATTTATAGCTCATTGAAGGGCAATCCTGGAAATATGAGTGGAGTGAGAAAACTTTACATCAACGATAGAATTATCAATAGGTAATTATATTACCACCACAAAATTTATTTAATACACCACATTATAATCACACCACAATTAAAATATATTTTCAATAAATGCACCAAAACAAATTTACAATAATACTCCTAATCCTTTAAAAACTTTAAAAAAAAAAAAAAAAAAAATTATTGTGGTGTATTCATTATCTCAAATTTTCAATATTTCTCCCCTTTTTTCTCATCATCTTCACACATTGTTTCCTTAATTACAATTAATTAAGTTCAAATTTTCATGTTACACATTTTTTAATTGATGTTTGATGGATAATTGAAACAATAAGATATTCAATTTCATATAAACATAGTAGGTGGTTGACTTCTAAATACTTGATACACAATTTTTTTTTTAAATACTAGATGCAATTGGAATCACTATTTTTTTTTTAATACTAAATGAAACTGAAAACACGATAGGTGGAATGCAGTATGAACACGCAAATATATGTAATTGAAAAACCATAGAATTCAAAAACCGAATATAAAATTTAATTAAAAATCAAATATAATTAAATAACCAAAATCCTGGGTGATATCAAAATATAGGGAACCGTGAACAATAAAAATCTTTCACTAACTTAAAGTTCTAAACTTTAATTTATGTTATTGTTTGCATGATATTATTTGAAAACTCATATCAAATTATTGTATTAACATATATTCTAATTAACTTGGTATTGAAAAGAAAAAATATAAAATAATAAGAAGAACGAAATGATTTAAAAAAATAAACATAGAGAAGATAAGAGAATATTTGAAAGATGAGATGTATATAAAAATTATTTTTAGTGAGATAATATTAAAAGAATATGTATGTAATTTTATTTATGTCTATTTTTATAAATAAAGAAAATACTTTAAATTGTGGTGTAAAAAATAAATTTTGTGGTGGTAATATAGTCACCATAAATATAAAGAAGAAAAGAAAATAAATTTATTTATTTGAAAGATTGTGATGTATTTAAAAACAGTGAAAGAAAAATAAAATGATATTTTTGTAAATTCTTTTTATGTCTATTTTAGTCAATAAAGAAATCACTTAAAAAGGTGATGTAAGAATTAAGTTTTATGGTGACAATATAGCCATCATTATCAAATAATACTAGTGATCAAAATGGAGATGATAAACAAAATTAAAAACATAAATGGAAGGAAATCACCCGAAATGTAGAAGATCAAGATTATCGATCAATTGCAAGGACACCGAAAATGATCAATGAAGACTCAAACACGTAATTGTTGTCCTAAAGTGGAAATTGCCCCCCCTTTCGTTAATGAGATTGCTTGTGAGATTCATCGACAATTGACTAAGCGGATTAATCAAGCCTTTTAGAAGGAAAATATCAAGCATAAGTTTTTCCTTCAAGAACTTAAAAGAAAGAGTACGGGAATTGAATTTGTTTTAATTGAATCACTACCAAGTTAATTATTGAATTCTCTCTCTTATTAATAACGAAAATCTATCTCATCTATATTTATATTTATACTACTTTTAAAAGTTTCTTAATGGAGAAATTTTTTAAAATTATTTTACCTTCACATCTTTTTAATAATTTCATATTTACCCTTAGTTTTAATTAATGTACATTTTTAATATTTTATTTATTTTTATTTTCGTATTATCAATACAAATATTTCTCATACATTTACAATCTAAACTCTTCACTTTTTCACTATTTTTTTTTTTAAAAAAAAAACAATAACTCTCATATGATTTATAATTTCTAATACGTCCTTCAATTAATATGAGAAAAATAAAAAAATTGTACTTCTTGAATTAATTTTTTTGCATGCATATAATAATATTTTTTTCAAAAAAAAAAAATCTAAAAGGTCTTAAAGGGACAAATTTTTTTATTATTTTATCCTAAATCTTTTAATAATATCATATTTACCGTTGATTTTAATTAATGTACAATTTTTTAACACTTTATTTTATTTTTGTATTGTCAATAAAATTTTTTTTTCATATATTTACAATCTAAACTCTTCACTTTCCCACTACAAGTCTTTTAATTAAAACTAATAACTCTCAGATTATTTAAAATTCATAAACATCTTTCAACTAATATGAGAAAAAGAAAAAAAAAAATGTGTACTCCTTGAATTAATTTTTTTACTTGTATACAAAAACTAAAAAAAAATAAAATTAGAAAATCATCTTCACCTTCTACGTTGAACATTTTATTCTCCATTAGTTATATTCCAATTTTAAGTTTTTTTTGTCAAATGTAATTTGACGTTGATTATATTCTCACCACATAAAAATAGAGTGATGTGAAGATTCACTTTATTCAGAAAGTAACTTTTGAAGTATGATTCGTGTAAAAAAAAAAAAAAAAATTCTAAACTATTAACTGTATGAAAAATTAATTAAATTTTATTTTTCAATCAATTTAAATTCTTATGGTATTGACTTTTTCCGTTGAAGTTTTAAAATGCAGATTTTTTAAGAAGATCATTTGCTTATGTTTTAAGTTGGTGTGTGTGTGTGTATTATCTTGTATTCGAATTTTAAAGTGAAATTTTAGTTTTTACAATTTATAAAAAGTCACGAGGCACGCGCAACCATAAGTTAATATTTTGTAAATACGTATTGTATTTTGTTCACTTCAACTCCTTTTACTATGTTTCTGAACTCATTTTATTATCATGTGTTTATTATGTCAAACAATGAAAATAAATCACAAGGGCATGTTATTATTTTTGTATCATCAAATTGATGAACATATCTCATTAGGATGTAGCAAAATTTGAGATTATGGTTTGTGGTAGTTCTATCAATTTAAAGAAATATTTTTGCTACTTTGGGATTCACATCACTGTGAATTAATTTGTTGAGCAAAAAGTTTGAAGGCATCGATTCATAACAATTTTCCAGACCAAACATTATTCTAATTAAATATAATATCTTCCATGTCTCGAATAATCAGACCTTAGTAGAAAACTTAAATTAGACACATCTCAATTTTTCTTGAACATTTATGATCTAATGTCATTCTAAGTTCTAACTTCACGTACATGATTAGCATTCTTTTTACGTCAGATTGCAATTGATATTTTTCATCTTGATTCTAAAATCTGGATAAATTGTCAAATGATATTTTCTTTTTCTACAGCAACAATGGGTTGATTATGACTATATACATACATAGAGGAGAAATTCTCTCAACTCCAGTTTTTCGAATAAGGTAGCCTAAGAATATATTTCAAGAGATACAAAATCTAAAGAAACCAGTAATCAGTAATTAATAATTAGAAGAAAGATGAGGGTATTGTTGATAAGGGTATTAATGTTTAGGGTAAATTGAGTTTGATATTGAGATTGTGTAAATCAACACTTTGAATACTAGTAGTAAGCACGCACTTCTCACGTCTTATGTATATGATGAATGTTAAAGTGACTTTTTTAAGATCTTCAAAATATATATCAAATAATTATTTAAAATGTCTGGTTAATAAATAAATCACGTGTAATATATTAAGAAGTAATATGATATCATAAAAGATTAGGCAAATCAATAATTTCTTTATAAAAATTAATGGTAAGTCGCAAAAAAATGTGAAAAAAACTGTGTATGGATAGACTGAATTAATTTGTGAACATATTTTATAAGGATTTTTTTTTAATATTATGCTCTCGTTTGAGAGAAATTAAAATAAGATTTTTAATCTAAATTAAAGTTAACAATTAATTTTAACCATACATTTCATCGAACATACAACTTTTCAACCACATTTTATTAATTTTTATCAAAATCTATGAAAAATCTTATTTTAATCATCATCAAATAGTGACTATATAAATTAAAATTAAAATTTCAGTTTTCATCCTTTTTTTGCCCAAAGAGTTTGAAATTATTTGTTTTATATTATTAATTAGAAAATAATTAAAAATATATATTTTTCCTTTTATAAAAATCTTAATAAGAATTTAAGTAAGTTTGAAAATAAAAAGTTTCACACTCACCCTACTTTGAAAATAACTATAAAAAATATTTTTTTATCGATAACTAAAAAATAATTGTTTGAACTAATAATAGAAAAAATTATTGAATGCATAAACACACTATTTGAAATATTTAGTGGAGTTATCATGAAAAATGAAACTTGATGGGACAATATTTTAAAAGTAAATTAAAAAATAACGACACTAAATTAATACTAAATGAATAACCAATTTCGACAACGTGGATAAATTAATGAAATTTCAATTTAGTCAATGTGGATAAATTTATGTTTTTGAAATAAAAATAAATATAAATATAAATAAGTTTCAATAAATGAACTAAATGTATTATTGAAAAACAAGAAAAGAATATGAGGATAAAATGGAAAATCAAAAGATTCACACTCATCCACACTTTTAAGATAGTGTATATATATGTATATATTTTTAGGTAAAACATGCAAGGAAATTTAGACATTTTTTATTTAATTTAAAAAACATTGAATAAAAATATCATAATATCGTTACAGTATCACATGCATCATATACGTTATATACTAGTATTTATAAATTTTTAACCATATAACACGAAGTCATGTCAATCATTCATGAAAAGTCCTTAACTTTTCATGAAATGTCACCAAAATTGAGATTCCAAAAATTAGCCCAACTGTTAAAAATTAAGCTCAAGCGATCGCTTGATTATGAGTCAAGTGATTGTTTGGCATAAGCAAAATGCTCTCAGGTTTGGTTAAAGGCTTCTAAGCGATTGCTTGTCTATTTGCGTTTGGGCATTTTTTGATCCAATACCAATGAAAAATTTAGGGTTAATTGCACAATTTACTCCATTAAGATAAGAAATTTGATATCTACTGCCCCAAATTTTTTTTTTGAAAAGTACTTGGATCGAATATTGGGCCTCTGATACAGCCCATTCCTTTTGAACCTAAAACAAGGTAAAAGGTCAGAACAGAACCCACTCTCTTTCATTTCGGTAGAGGAGTCTTTCGTTTCGGTAGAGAAGAATTAGGGCTTTATCTTCGGTAGTTCATCATGTAAATCTCCGTTGTAAATTCGTTTGTAAAAGTAAAATATACTCTCCATCTCATACGTATATCTAGAATGGTATGCACTCTTAGTTCTAAAGTGGATTCAAGAAGTTCGATTTCGGATTCCACTAAATTGACAAAATTGATACTGATGAAGCGGAAGAAGAAAGGTAAAGTTGGTGTTCAAGGTGGAAATACGAAGAGGAAGAAGAATGCGCCGGAGGCAAGTTTTTTTTTTTAAATTTATCATCCACCTGTTTACAGTTGTTTTTTTTTTTTTTTAAATTGTTATGATGTGGAATATTCAAAGTAGTTATTACTTTATTCCTTGCAGTTTTAGTTAGGTAATGTGTTCAGAATTTATTTAATTGTGCTCTTACAATTTTAAATAATATGAAATTTGTCTGACGATAGGTGTAGTATATACTGCCATCAATGGGTAAAATACTTAATATACTATAGATGATCTTAAAATACTCTTATATATGTTTTAAGTGCTTTCCTAGTGAAGTCGACTTGTGCATTATACAGGGTTGTCAATATTTTAAAGAGAGGTCAGAGGGTGTAAGTGGGGGAGAGGAATGTAATAGGAGTTTTTTTGTGTTTGTTGTTGTGCTGCTGAGTAAGATAGAAGGAGACTGTTTGTTTAAATGATTCATTCTTGTTGATAATTTTGTTTGTTTGTTTGTTCAAATTTAAATTTGATGACAAATGATTTGTTACATATCAATGGTAGAATTCATCATTGAAGAAGAGGAAGAAGCGAGGAGGAACTGTGATAAGCAAAAAGCGGAAGGGAAAAAGTTTGGTTGATGAGCAAGTAGCGGATGAGGCGGATAAGGCAGATGAGGATGTGCCAGTACAAAATGATGAGGATAATGATGAGTTGGAGGACAGAGAAGAAGCATATATTTCTAATGTAAGAATATTTTTTTGCATGTATATATGATTAGAAAATATCATATTAGGTTTTCTTTTATAAGTTTCATATGAGTTTTAGAAGTACCATACTAGGTTATGTTTTAATAAAATATCAATATGTGTACTAAGAGGCTTTTGTATCTCTGTTATTTGTTACATATCAATGGTAGAAGCCATCATTGAAGAAGAGGAAGAAGCGACAAGGAACTGTGGTAAGCAAAAAGCGGAAGGGAAAAAGTTTGGTTGATGAGCAAGCAGCTGATGAAGCGGATGAGGATGTGCCAATACAAAATGACGAGGATAATGATGAGTTGGAGGATAGAGAAGAAGTGCATATTTCTAATGTAAGAATATTTTTTTTCATGTATATATGTTTAGAAAAATATCATATTAGATTTTCTTTTATAAATTTCATATGAATTTTAAAAGTATCATACTAGGTTATGTTTTAATGAAGTATCAATATGTATAGTGAGAGACTGTTTTATCTCTGTTTAATGTGGATTTTCCGTTGACATTATCTTTTGAAAGTATCATGTTATGTAATAAAGTGTCATAAAGTGTTACTTTATATAAATGAAGTTTATACTCTTTCTAATACATTTTCATATTATATTGCTGCCAAAGATGTGCATATATTGATATATCTTTGCTATTTTGGGCCATTTTTATGTGTATTTTGTGATTGACATCATCAATTGAAATAAAATAATCTTATTATTCTTTTATAACAAAGTATCATAATATGTTACCTTGTTAAATGTCCATGTAATATTTACATTGTGAGTCTTTTGTATCATACTAGTTTATGTTTTAATAAAGTATCAGTATGTATACTGAGAGGCTTTTGGATGTCTGTTTAATGTGCCTTTGTCATTGACATTATATTTTTGAAAATTATCATGTTATATAATAAAGTATCATAAAGTGTTACTTTTTATTAATGAAGTATATACTCTTTCTCATACATTTTCATATTATATTGCTGCCAAGAATGTGCATACATTGGTATTTCTTTGCTGTCTACATAATATTTCTGTTCTGGGCCATTTTTTATGTGTATTTTGTGATTGACATCAATTTAAATAAAATCATCTTTTTCTTTTATAACAAAGTATTATAATATGTTACCTTGTTAAATATGTAATTTACATTATTTTTTATCAATTATTTTTTATTACATGGGAAATTTGATCAATTTTTTTATGACATGAGGAATCATTTACTGATATTTCTATACTGGTATCTTTGTCGTTGTCCATATAATATGTATATTGTGAGTCTTTTGTATCATACTAGGTTATGTTTTAACAAAGTGTCAATATGTATACTGATAGGCTTTTGGATCTTTGTTTAATGTGCATTTGTAATTGACATTATGTTTTTGAAAGTATCGTTTTATATAATAAATTATCATAAAGTGTTACTTTTTATAATATGGTACCTTGTTAAATATATAGTTTACCTTATTTCTGATCAATTTTTTTATGACATAGGAAATCACTTACTGATTTTTGTTTGCATATTTTTTTCTTACTTCGTGTTGTTCCTGCTCATCCAGTTGTGTTATTTTATATGACTATTTAATATGTTTTACGATTAGCATTATTTATGAGAAGTATCATATTACATGATAAAGTATCATAATTGGTAACTTTTTATTTATTTAGTTCATACTTACTCTTATTCATTTTTTTGGTTCTTTTTATTATTTTGCAGGATAGGGAATACTTGTTACCTATTGAAAAGTGGCTGAATGGAAAACTAATTGTCAAATTTGAAGCCTCTGTCGTGGATAATATAAAGGGCAAGCTCCTAGCTTCTCAGTTGCAGATGTTCAAGAGCACTTGCTTTGGTGCATATCTTGAACTTAACGAATTCTGCTTACAACTCCAACTAATTCATTGTTTACTTTTGAGAGAGGTTTTGGTTAGAGAGGCAAAAAAGAATCAGATGTGGTTCAAAGTTGGTCACAAGTTTATTTGATTTTCGGAGGAGGAATTCTGTTTAGTGACTGATCTTAAAGTAAATGGGGATGACGACTGGTCTGAATTCAATACAAATGAGTGTAGGCTGAAAGAGGAATTTTTTTCGAACTTCAAAAGAGTGACAACAAAAGAAGTTGAAGATGTCTTCAAGCTTCTGCCTGCTAATGTAAATGATGAAGATACGGTTAAGATTGCAATTGTCTATCTAGTGACATCATTTTTGTATAGGGAAAGTTACGAGAAGTTGGTTGAGAAAGCTATTTTCAATATTGTTGATGCTGATTTTGGAGAAAGTTTTTCATGGGGAAAGTATGTTTTTAAGAAAACATTAAAGAGTCTTAAAGGTTCTCTTAGAGATAGGAAACCTACAATTGAGCCTAAATCAAAAATCTCGTCATATTCGTATAGGCTTAATGGTTTTCCATTAGGTTTTCAGATATGGGCTTATGAAAGTATTCCGAATTTTGATGGAAATGTATGTAAAAGTGTGAATACATCTTACCCTCGAATTCTAAGATGGAAATCTGAGAAGCGTATGATGTCTGGTCAATTTGAAAAGACAGTTTTTGATGATCCTGTTGTAAGTATTTTGTTTTGTTAATTGATTTTATGTAGGTACTTATATATCGATAATTCAACAATCATTTGTATTTCATTTTTTTCAGGTTGAACTCAATGTTATTGAACCAACTGAGGAAGAAAAACAACAGCCATATGTATTGGGATGATTTAGCGACTCTCCAGTAGACATCCCTCCATGTCTACCATCATCATCACTTCATGCTATGAACTCACGTGAAAACAAAAGCAAAGAAAAAAAATGTATATTTAATTTTTTTATTTTTATTAGTTTATGCTATAATTTATCATATTTAATTTAGATTTTTTTTTTTTTTTGACATTATAGGGAAGCTTTTATTGTTCTAAAGAAATTGAGGACCATCTTTTAGACATTAAGTTAAAACAAGAACAGATTTCTGCTCAGCAAATTGATTTGAAAAATCATTTTCTTTGTCAAATGGATGGCTTGAAAGAGGACTTTCGTGGGATGCTATCGAAGTTTATTGATGACTTTGATTGTAAGATTGATGCAATGAATAAGAATCCTGATATTATCCCAGAGGGAGTGTTAAGCAAAGAGGATAACAGTAGGAATGTCGTAGATTTGAAGAATGTGCGTGATGACATTACAAAGGAAGATGATAAACAGTTGAATGATGGTTTTGGTCCTTGCAAGGTCGATACAGGGGTTGAAATTAAGGATTCAGATTCAATTAGTGCAGATTTACATGTGAATCTTGACATGCCTTCTTTTAAGTTATTGGAAGATTCACAGCCTGAGTCACAATCTGAAGATGATAATGAGGTAAACCTTTAAACTTATTGGTTGAAGTTATACATTTCCAAGAACTTTATTAATTCATTTTATTTTCTTTTAAGGATATTGGACGCATTGATGTTCAGGACAATAGTCCATCCACCCAATCAAGAAGTAAATTTATTGTGCAAGACTCTAAATCTGCTCCTGCCTGAGTTGTGAAGGGTTCATCTGCTTTCAAGGATGAAATGTTATCACCATCTGATGATGATTTTGATGAATTTTTAACATGGTACAAAGAAGGCTTTAAAGATAAGAACTTGTAAGTCTTCCGATGCAGTTGTTTTTAATAGTTTATAAAGTTTCATACTTATTGATATTTTCTGAAGTTTCATATTATGATACTTTTGTCATAGTTGTCTTAGAGATTAAAACCGAAGTGTTTTGATTGCCTTTTATCTAAAGTTGCATAATACCGTACTTTTGGTCATAGTTGTCATGGTGATTAAGAACTTGTAGGTTGCTCAGTTATTGATATTATATAAAATTTCATAATATGATGCTTTTTGTCATAGCAGTTTGTTTTTTAAGTTTCATATTGTGATACCTATTTCATTTTTGTTACGTTTTTTAGAACTTGTAGCTTTTTGTCATAGTGGTCTGTTTCTAAGTTGCATATTATGATACCTATTTTATTTGTTACGGTTGTCATAAATTGTAGGTTGCTTAATTATTGATATTATATAAAGTTTCGCAGTTTGATGATTTTTTGTCATAGTGGTGTTTCTAAGTTGCATGTTATGATACTTATTTTATTTGTAAGGGTTTTCAGAACTCGTAGGTTTCTCAATTATTGATATTATATAAAGTTTCATAGTATGATGCTTTTTTTTGTCATAGCAGTATGTTTTTAAGTAGCATATTATGACACCTATTTTATTTGTTAGGGTTTTCAAATTTGGGAGGCCGGGATTGGAAATTCATCCTTCACATGACTTCGGCATTTTGATTGTAACAAAAAAGATTTGGTGGTACTATCTATTTTCAAAAGATGGTCAATTGGAAGAAACAATAAGTTTTGTCTTATTTTTTTCATCATTTGGTTTTCCTTACTTTTATCTTCTATATTGTAATTTTTTACTTTTTTATGTTGTTATTTTTGCATCACATAGATGTTTGCTTATTTTATTTGAGAAAGATGATGAGGTTTAGCATGAGGGTAAAAGATTGGACAACAACGGATTGTAATTTTCAAGGCAAGATTGTTGGTATTTTTGATAAATTCCTGGTCGATGTTGTTGTGATTTTTGAACAATCAACTCTTTTAGAATATGTGATTGGGGAATCAATGAGGTGCAATACACCCTGGATTGAAGTTGATCACGTGCTCTTGCCGATCATGGCAAAGACTAGAAATCACTGGATGCTTGTGCATTTTGCATGAAGCGACGTTGTTTGGATGTTTATAATTCTTATGCTAAAGTTTTTGATGATCAGAAAGTGATTGAATCAGTTCGTCCTTTTGCTCACATTTTTCCTTTTCTCCTGGCAAACGCTGGTTATTGGGATGGGAAACAAAGTGTCTATTTTGATCCTAGTGTACGTGATTGTGATATTCTTGATCCGTTGTTAATTAACGTCGTGCACAACATTCCTCAACAAGAATGTGGGTTAGTTGATTTTTAATATTGGTTCTTTATAGTTATTGCTGTTATTCCTCATTTTTTTTTCTTTCGTAAAAGTTTGTTTAAATTTCGTAGTATATTATGAGTATCGATAATGATACTTTTTTGAAATATTTTATTTTTTTCTTGCAGAAGTGTGGACTGTGGTGTTTTTGTTATTGGATATGCCCAGTTTCTAGTTCAAGACAAGATGAATGAGATGGATGAGTGCTTTGATTCAACCGAGTATCGTGCTGCTCTTGCTATACAACTGTTCCACTATGCGAAGTGGAAAGAAGAAGAACAATGCATGACGGATGATGAATGACCAAGTAAAAGAAGAGCAATGCATGACCAACTGACCGTCTGACTAATGAAATTTTTTGTGATTGGTTGCGATGGCTTTGAATATTTAGAAGTTAGATTTTGTTAAGAAGTAACACATTAGGTTACCTTATAATACAATTATCATACAATGTTACCATATCACATGGGACATGTTTTAATCTTTACTTAATCGATTACTATGCTTTGTATACAATAATTTCTATTAACGTGCTTAAATTTTAATTCAAGTATTATTTGGATTTTTTGTGATTACTTTTTGAGTATTGGAAGTTAGTTTTTTTTAAGTAGCATATTAGGCTACCTTCCCATACAGGTATCATACAACGTTACCATGTAATGTGGTTGAATACTCATTGAATTCAAAGGCACATTAAAATGTTGTTTGGAAAAGCCAAGTATTACTATACTAATAAAGCCAGAGCATGAATATTTTGTTAATTAATATGTATACTGTAAGTCTAAAGGTGGTAATGTGATCTTAGGACATGTCAAAGCTCACATAGCCTATAGTGACTAACTCAGGCTACCTTCCCATACATGTATCATAGAACGTTACCATGTAATGTGGTTGAATACTCATTGAATTCAAAGGCACATTAAAATGTTGTTTGGAAAAGCCAAGTATTACTATATTAATAAAGCCAGAGCATGAATATTTTGTTAATTAATATGTATACTGTAAGTCTAAAGGTGGTAATGTGATCGTAGGACATGTCAAAGCTTACATAGCCTATAGTGACTAATTCCTAAGAATTGAATTTCTTCTTGCATCCTAATAATATTTTCGATTCTAAAATTATTAAGAGCATTAAATGCACATATTCCATTACGAGGTGAAGCAAATATTCCATCATTTATTAATTAAAACGTCAGCTATAATAAAGGAAAATATGTTCTAAGCAGAACTCCATAATCTGGTCATATCACATATTTGGCTATGAAAGTATCAAATATTGTAATGTTTCAATGAAAGTATCAAATATTGTAACTTTTCAATGAATTTCAACATTGATCTTTTATTTTCTTCTTCAACTGTATTGGGTAGTTGCATGTCCTTCGATCGTGCCCGTAGTTTAGGCATCGTCCGCACTTAATCGTGATTCTGTGCTCACCTTTTGATGAAATTATTTTCTCTTTAGGTCTCCCAACCTTCTTTGTTGGAATAGGTGGTAACACCACTCTGGATAAGACATCCATTGGTACAGTCCAACCACTACCATCCCCAAGTGGAAAAATAGTACCTTCGTATGTGTCAACATATGACGACTTTGTGTAGTATGTAGAACAATAATCATAGGCACTGAAGTGTTTTGTACGAATAAAAGCCAATGCATAAGCACATGGTATTTGATCTATTTGAAATTTGTGACACGTGCATGTCCTTTCTTGTATATTCACCAAATTTGATCTACTTGTGCTTTTAACTTCATATACCACTGGAGTTGAAGGAATTGTCTGTTGGAAAAAAATGCAAAGAATGAATTGAATTCACAATGATACTTTTTTAGAATAAAGCATCATATTATGTTACTTTGTTATGTGTATGATGTAAGTGTATTAAACAATTTCATTTACTTTCATTTTTGTTGACTCCATTGTCCTTTCCCTCAATATTTTATCTTGTGTAGCAGCAAGTATTGTGAATGTAGCCATTGCATTTTCTCGATTCTTGGAAAACCAGTTCTGCAACACATATCTCAAGCATTCCATCAAAGCTTCTACGGCTTCTTCTTTGCAGCCTTTACTACTGCGTTCACTGACTCAACAATGTTTGAAGTCATGATTGAATATCTATTAGTCGTCATATATGCTCTTGACCACTTATCATATCCCACTTTCTCCTGTAAAAAGATGATAAAGAAATGTTAAATGTTCAGTATCTATTCTCAGAAGGTATCATGTTATGATACTAAATATCAGAGTCTGATACTTACCAAATATCCACAAATTTTTTCATTTATTTTATCCATCTGAGACATTTGATACTCAAATTCTTCTTTTTTGTACGCCCTAACAGTTGCATTGAACGGTTGTGTTACATTCTTTGCATTTTTTCCATAAGTTGATTTCAAATTCTTCAACAAATGCACTGAACATGCACCATGCAACACGTTCGGATATATTTCCTCCACAGCTACTTCAATGCTTGGATGCCTATCTGAAACAATACACAAACATTCTCTCTCACCATATGATTCCTTAATCCTATTCATGAACTATTCCCAAGAATCATTATTTTCCGAGTCACCTATCCCAAAGCCAAGTATAAAAATATTGTTATTAGCATCTTGAGTGCATGCTGTGAATAACGTACCACCATAAGGTCCCTTTAGGTGTGTTCCATCAACTATTATCACAGGCCTACAGAATTTCCAACCTTGTATGGATGCTCCCAATGCCATGAAAAAATATTTGAATCTATTGCTTGAATCTGTCTCAATTCTTGTTTTGGATCCAGGATTTGCTAATTCTAGCATATGTAGGTATGCTGGCAGCCTTTGATATGATTCTTGAGGATCTCCCATCAACAATTCATAAACTCGTTCTCGAGCTCTCCAAGATTTGTCGTAGCTCATGGACACTCCATAGTCATTTAACATGTCGTTCATAATGTCATTTGGAGTATAGATTGTGTTGGTGGAGGTGTATTTGTGCTTAATGAAGAGGGCTACTGTTGAACTTGAAGCTTGCCGATGATCCCCCAATATGGTGTCTACTGTACAAGTGTGATCGTTCTTTATGTAACGTATCTTAAACATACTAGTTTTTCCAACCTTTGAAGCCCTGAAAGCCCATTGACAGTTGTTGTCAATGCATTTCAACACATATTCCTTTGAGTCAGATTTCTTAATCTTGAATTGAAACATATTACGCATTGCATACTTTGCAATAGATATCTTCAACACTTCTTTATCTTGAAATAGCTGATTTTTTGTAATTGTGGCAACAACTGTTTCTGATACTATAATAGACTGTACCTCATTATCCACTTCACTGTCCACTTGTTTCTTTTGTTCTATGCACTCATACACTTCAGAAGCAATTTCTTCAATCGATTTTACAGCTCTTGTTGTTGAATTCTCACTTTCAACTAGCTGTAGTTGCAGCCTGTCATCATGTTGAATAGTGTCAGAGTGCTGAAGTTGGATGCAATGAGAAGTATCACATGTGATACTTTCTGAAACTGGGGTAGTATCAATTATCAGGGGGAAACTTCCAATGTCATTGTTGATTTTCTTCAGCTCCAAATAGAATGTAACTGAGTTGTTATTCACAAATTTTACCAGTGGCATGCCTTTCTTGAGTTCATAATGCATTGTCAGTGCTACCTTTGTCGAATCCAAGTCCAATGTGGAGAATACAATATCTTGAATTCCAGTGTATGTGCATCCAAGTGAAACCGGTATCCCAACTACTTCATAATCTATGTACTCTTTGTCTTACACCCATTTACCTCCATGATGTAAGATGACAAGAGTTGTATCCATTCCTTCACAGAAAATATTACATGTTACAGCTCAACAAATCATATCAAATAAAAAGTAACAGAATGTGATACTTACAATTTATTCATGCATTAAGTCAGCAGTTGAGCTATTGTAAACAAAATCCAACCATTCTTTATAATTAAATAATAAACATAAAATATATAAGCTTTACATGACAAAGTATCAGAGTTTCATTATGTGGAACAGGCTATGATACTTTAGAATATATCAACATTGGATAATATCTCAAACATATCAACAATGTGACAACATATAATTCATCATGTTTTTTCTTGTGACAAAAACTTGAATGAAAGTGATGTGATCCAGGCCACGGATACAAGCCCGCACAAAGATCCGTTGAAGATCAGAGGAGGACCGATGACTCGATTGCAGACAAAGAGGGCCAAGGAAGCAATGGACAGGTTAGTTCAAGAAACAATGGCCAAAACAATGTTCGTGTCATCAAAAGAAACAAGTTCCAAGTTGGGGCCGAGCCAAAACGATGAGTGGATCAACCTTATTCATTGCGTCGAAGAAAGTGGTGAAATTTCAATGTTACGGCCGTAACATACAAATCCTCACGGCCGTAACCAACCTACTGCTGAAATCTGAAATTTCGAAGAATTGGACTTACGGCCGTAAGAAGCTTTTGTCACGGCCGTAAGTAAGCCTTGGGTTAAAAGAACGAGAATTTCAAGATATGGATTACGGCCGTAAAAATAGTTTCACGGCCATAATGGGGAAACAGAAAGGGTCTTACGGCCGTAAGAAAATCAGTCACGGCCGTAAAATCGAATACGCGTGAATTTTAGGTTATTTTTATTTCCTTGATTTTAGGTAGTTGTTTCCTTGTTTAATTAGAATTCTTAACCTAGTATTTGACCCTATTTATAGGGGTGTAATTTTCATTATTAAAACACAACTTTGATAATATTAATTGAGAGGCTATTTGCTTTCACAACCTTTATTCTTTATTGAATAAAATTCGAACTTGCGAGTTAATCTTGTTTGTTCAAATCTCGGTGAGAATTATTATTTTTTGTGATCAAGAGGTCAATATATCTCAGTGATTGTATTGGTTGCTTGGTTCAATTAATTTTAATTGGATCCATAAATCGAGGTTCTTGGCGTTCTTGGGTCGATTCCAATAATTTGTGGGTTGCGTAGCTACAATTGCTACGTGGTTTGCATCATCTGGTATCAGAGCTTAGGCTCCAAAAATCAAGGTTATATCTTTGTTTTTGTTTTCTTGAGTTTCTTATTCTTGTTCTTCGTGTTCTTCCAGTTTTTGAGTTTTTAATCCAGAAAAGTGTCACAAAAAAATTCAATAGTCATTATTTCCTTCGTTTGTTATCCAAATTAAATTTCGTTTGTTGCGTCTTTCTCGTAGTTGAATTTTCGAGAATATAAAAAAAAAACGAAAATCTCAGTCCAATTAAAATAGATGATATTTGATTTCAAGAATTATTTTCTTGAAACAATCTTAGTTTCCATAAAAGTGTCAAGTCCCTTATAGAGTCAAAATTCAAATCTCTAAAGGTCTTCTTCAAGTTTTTCAACAAATGTATAAATTCTCACTCATATTCGATTTGAATCAATCGGGTTTAAACTTGTTTGAGTTCGGATTCGTTCTTTGAAGCAATTGGGGTGAAAGCCATTGAGTGGAAAAAGGCAGAGAGGTGAGATCAATAGAGGGTAAAAGCCAAACTTGAGTGATACACGAGCGAAATACACGTGAGGCATATAATATTTAGTTTTAGGATGTCTGAACAATCTTCTACTACAAAAAACAACGATTGAGCCAACATGACGGAAGAGATGGTACAACGGTTTGAGCGGTTGTTTGGGGATGTGTTAGGTAGGTTAGAAAGGCTTGAGCAACCTCGGGAAGTGCCTAATGCCCGTAGGCAAGGCGGGCAAGGTCGTAGAGTGGAGGGGATCGATGAGAATGAAGAAGGTAGTGATTTTGACGATGGGGCAATTGTGGATAGAGTAGTTAGGCATGGAAGAAGGGATAGAGATCTTGGTGGCGATAGAATGGATGGTAGTATGAGCAACATCAAAATGACAATTCTGTCATTCAAGGGTAGGAGTGATCTGGAAGCATACCTAGAATGGGAAAAGAAGATGGAATTAATTTTCAATTGCTACACTTATTCGGAAGAGAAAAAGGTTAAGGTAGTTGTACTTGAATTCTCCGATTACGCTATTACTTGGTGGGATCAATTGGTGACTTCTAGGAGAAGGAATCGCGAGAGACCCGTTAGTACTTGGGATGAGTTAAAAGCTATCATGAGAAAGAGGTTCGTTCCTAGTCATTACCATCGGGAGCTGCATCAAAAATTACAAAGTCTCTACCAAGGATCAAAAAGTGTGGAGGATTATCATAAGGAGATGGAGATGTTGATGATTAGAGCCAATGTAGAAGAGGATAGGGAGGCTACGATGGCTCGATTTTTGAATGGATTGAATAGGGATATAGCTAATGTGGTTGAATTACAACATTACTTGGAGATGGAGGATATGTTGTACATGGCTATAAAGGTGGAGAAGCAATTGAAGAAAAAGGGAACAGCAAGGTATCAATCGGGTTCTAATTCTTCTTGGAAGCCGAAGTGGGAAAGTAAAGGAGATGGGGCTGTTTCTAAGGGGAAATTTGAAGCATCAAAAGGAAAGTTTGAGGCGCCAAAAGGGAAGGAGGAACAAGTTAGTAAATTCGTACCTAAAGGGGAGCCGCAACCATCTAGGAGCAGAGACATTCAATGCTTCAAATGCTTGGGGAGAGGACATGTGGCATCTCAATGTCCTAATAGGCGAGTGGTACTTTTGCGAAAGGATGGAACTATGGAGAGTGATAGTGAGGAAGAGGATTATAGCGATATGCCAGCATTGGAGGAAGTATGTGATGATGAGGATGTGTTTTCCGGGGAGCATGGCGAGTTGTTAGTGGCAAGGCGAGCCCTTAGTGCTCAAATCCACACGGATGATTTGGAACAACAACGGGAGAACATATTCCATACACGATGTCGCGTTAATGACAAGGTATGTAGTATGATTATTGATGGTGGTAGTTGCACTAACGTCGCTAGTACTATACTTGTTGAAAAATTATGATTACCTTTGTTAAAATATCCTAAACCTTATAGGCTTCAATGGTTAAATGATAGTGGAGAAATTAAGGTGAATAGGAGGGTGTTGGTGAATTTTTCTATTGGTAGTTATGTGGATGAAGTTATGTGTGATGTGGTACCTATGCATGCCGGGCACATTTTGTTGGGTAGACCTTGGCAATACGATAGGAAGGTCACGTATGATGGGTATAAAAATAGGTATAGCTTTATCAAAGGGTGAAAAACCATTACACTTGCACCATTGACACCATCACAAGTGTATGAAGATCAAATAAAACTGAAAAATGATGAAGAAAAAAGAGTAAAGGAAAATGAGAGAAAGAGAGTTGAGGCCACGACCTCAGAAAAAGGAGAGGAAAAGAGAGTTGAAGCCACGACTCCAGAAAAAGGAGAGGCGAGAGAAAAAAAGAGTGTTGGGGTACATACCTCAGAAAAAGGAGAGGGAGCGAAGAGTGCCAGAAAAGAAAGAAAAATGAGTTTCTACGCAAAAAGGAAGGCATTCATGGAAGAACGACGGATGGTCCTTCTGCTGTACAAGGAATCATTCCTTGCAATTGATGAAACTAACAAATCCCTCCCTAGTTTGGCTATTTCTTTGTTGCAGGAATTCGAGGATGTGTTTCCAGATGGCATACCTAGTGGGTTACCACCCATTCGAGGTATTGAACATCAAATTGATTTTATACCTGGAGCAGTCATTCCAAACCGTCCAGCTTATAGGAGTAATCCCGAGGAGACAAAGGAGCTTCAAAGGCAAGTGGAGGAATTAATGAGTAAGGGGTACATAAGGGAAAGCATGAGCCCATGTGCCGTACCCGTGTTACTTGTGCCGAAGAAGGACGGGACGTGGAGAATGTGTGTTGATTGTAGGGCCATCAACAACATAACGGTAAAATATCGTCATCCTATTCCTAGGTTAGATGATATGTTGGATGAATTGCATGGCTCTAGCATATTTAGTAAAATTGACCTTAAGAGTGGTTATCATCAAATTCGAATGAAAGAAGGAGATGAGTGGAAAACTGCTTTTAAAACTAAGTATGGCCTGTATGAATGGTTAGTAATGCCTTTTGGGCTTACTAATGCACCTAGCACATTTATGCGTTTAATGAATCATGTTTTACGTGCATTTATAGGTAAATTCGTTGTAGTTTACTTCGATGATATCTTGATATACAGTAAAACTTTGAATGAACATGTGGAACATGTTAGGTGTGTGCTTGTGGTTTTAAGACAAGAACAACTTTTTGCTAACTTTAAAAAGTGTGATTTTTGCATGGAAAAAGTTGTGTTTCTTGGTTATGTGGTTAGTGCTAAAGGGATAGAAGTAGATGAAGAGAAAATCAAAGCTATTAAAGAGTGGCCAACACCTAAAAGCATAACTGAGGTTAGGAGTTTTCATGGCTTGGCTAGTTTTTATAGGCGCTTTGTTAAAAATTTTAGCACGATTGCCGCACCACTCACAGAAATTGTCAAAAAGAGTGTAGGGTTTAAATGGGGTGTAGAACAGGAGCATGCATTTGATACTATCAAAAATATGTTATGTGAAGCACCGGTTTTATCACTTCCTAACTTTGACAAGGCTTTTGAGATTGAATGTGATGCCTCAGGGCTAGGCATTGGAGCTGTTTTAATGCAGGATCATAGGCCAATCTCCTATTTTAGTGAAAAACTAAAAGGGGCTGCACTTAATTATCCCACATACGACAAGGAGTTATACTCACTTGTGCGCGCTTTGGAAACATGGAAACATTACTTGTGGCCACGGGAGTTCGTGATACACACTGATCATGAATCCTTGAAGCATTTGAGGGGACAAGCTAAGTTGAGTAAGAGACATGCGAGGTGGGTAGAGTTCATCGAAACATTTCCTATGTCATCCGGTACAAACAAGGTAAGGAAAATGTGGTGGCAGATGCATTGTCTCGAAGGTATGTTCTTTTAAATTCTTTAAACTCTAAATTTCTTGGATTTGAATACATTAAGGACATGTATGCTAATGACCTGGATTTTTCTAATATTTATGAATCATGTGGTAAGGGGGCTGTGGATAGGTTCTTTAAGCACGATGATTATTTATTTCGAGAAAATAAATTGTGTGTTCCTAGGTGTACAACGAGAGAGTTACTTGTGAGAGAGGCCCATAGTGGAGGCTTAATGAGTCATTTTGGGGTTAAAAAGACCATTGAAATCCTAAGTGAACATTTCTATTGGCCTAAAATGAAAATTGATGTGGTTCGGGTTTGTAATAGATGCATTACTTGTAAAAAGGCTAAATCTAGGATTAAACCCCATGGATTATATATGCCCTTGCCCGTCCTTAGTGAACCTTGAGTCGATATCTCTATGAATTTTGTTTTAGGATTGCCTAGAACTAAGAAGGGTCGAGATTCGATTTTTGTGGTAGTAGATCGCTTTAGTAAAATGGCACATTTCATACCATGCCACAAAACTGACGACGCTACAAACATAGCTGAAATTTTCTTTAGGGAAGTCGTGCGCTTACATGGGGTGCCTAAAAGTATTGTCTCGGATAGGGATGTTAAATTCCTTAGTCATTTTTGGAGGGTCTTGTGGAACAAATTAGGTACAAAACTACTTTTCTCTACAACTTGTCACCCACAGATCGATGGACAAACCGAGGTAGTAAACAGGACAATGATTCAATTGTTGCGCACGATAATCAATAAAAATCTGAAAAATTGGGAAGGGTGTTTACCATTTATTGAATTTGCATATAATAGGGCTATACATTCTACTACTTCTTATTCACCATTTGAAATTGTTTATGGTTTTAATCCGCTAACACCATTGGATTTAATTCCTTTACCTGTGAATGAACGTAGTAGTTTAGATGGCAAGAAAAAGGCTGAGATGGTTAAAGCACTCCACGACAAGGTGAGGTTGGCGATTGAAAAGAAAAATGAACATTATGCTTCGCAGGCTAACAAGGGAAGAAAGGGCATCATTTTTGAACCCGGTGATTGGGTTTGGGTACATTTGAGAAAGGAGCGGTTTCCAGAACAACGCAAGTCAAAGTTACAACCGCGAGGGGATGGTCCATTCCAAGTGATTGAAAGGATCAACAACAATGCCTATAAACTCGATCTTCCTGGTGAGTATAATGTTTCGGCTTCATTTAATGTTTCTGATCTATCTCCGTTTGATGCAGGTACAGATTCGAGGTCGAATCCTTTCGAAGAGGGAGGGGATGATGTGATCCAGGCCACGGATACAAGCCCGCACAAAGATCCATTGAAGATCAGAGGAGGACCGATGACTCGATTGCAGACAAAGAGGACCAAGGAAGCAATGGACAGGTTAGTTCAAGAAACAATGGCCAAAACAATGTTCGTGTCATCAAAAGAAACAAGTTCCATGTTGGGGCCGAGCCAAAACGATGAGTGGATCAACCTTATTCATTGCGTCGAAGAAAGTGGTGAAATTTCAATGTTACGGCCGTAACCAACCTACTGCTGAAATCTGAATTTTGGAAGAATTGGACTTACGGCCGTAAGTAAGCCTCGGGTTAAAAGAACGAGAATTTCAAGATATGGATTACGGCCGTAAAAATAGTCTCACGGCCGTAATGGGGAAACAGAAAGGGTCTTACGGCCGTAAGAAAATCAGTCACGGCCGTAAAATCGAATACGCGTGGATTTTAGGTTATTTTTATTTCCTTGATTTTAGGTAGTTGTTTCCTTGATTAATTAGAATTCTTAACCTAGTATTTGACCCTATTTATAGGGGTGTAATTTTCATTATTAAAACACAACTTTGATAATATTAATTGAGAGGCTATTTGCTTTCACAACCTTTATTCTTTATTTAATAAAATTCGAACTTGCAAGTTAATCTTGTTTGTTCAAATCTCGGTGAGAATTATTATTGTTTGTGATCAAGAGGTCAATATATCCCAGTGATTGTATTGGTTGCTTGGTTCAATTAATTTTAATTGGATCCATAAATCGAGGTTCTTGGCGTTCTTGGGTCGATTCCAATAATTTGTGGGTTGCGTAGCTACAATTGCTACGTGGTTTGCATCAGAAAGTGAATGCAGAAATCAACTTAAGCCTGTAGTTCAACAATTGTAATCAAAGTCTGATTATTCCTTATGAACAAGGAGAAAACATATATACGCTTTTCATGACAAAGTATCAGATTCTGATACTTTGGAACAGGGGTATGATACTTTTAGAATATATCATGGATAATCTCTCAAACATAACATCAAACACCTTACTTATAAATATGATACTTCATTGAAATATCAAACTGTGTTACTTTTGAAATTCAAATATTATCACAAACAATTAAAAACTCAAAAAACATAATTGAATTGTTGAATGTAGATATTAGTGAGAGTCAATGTTGGCTGAAATCAAAATCAAAAGCAATAAAAAATAAGGAAGTTCGATTTTGAAATTAACGTGAAGTAATGTTTGCTGAGATTACCTTTCTTCATGAAAACAATTGAATTATTGAATCTCTATATGTGAACCACCATCCAATTGCTTTTGTCGTAATCGAAAGTTGAATTGTAGAAGAGGAATTGAAGTTGAAGTCTCCGTGGCTTTGAATCGAATTTTTATGATGAGGTCGAGTTCTCTGTGGCGAGAAAATAAGCGAATTGGCGAGGAGAAGGGTTGAATTGTTGAATCTATATATGTGAACCACCATCCAATTGCTTTTGTGGTAATCGAAAGTTGAATTGTCGAAGAGGAATTGAAGTTGAAGTCTCCGTGGCTTTGAATCGAATTTTGATGATGAGGTCGAGTTCTCTGTGGCGAGAAAATAAGCGAATTGGCGAGGAGAAGGGTTGAATTGTTGAATCTCTATATGTGAACCACCATCCAATTACTTTTGTGGTAATCGAAAGTTGAATTGTCGAAGAGGAATTGAAGTTGAAGTCTCTATGGCTTTGAAATCGAATTTTGATGATGAGGTCGAGTTCTCTGTGGCGAGAAAATAAGCGAATTGGTGAGGAGAAGGGTTAATTGGTTACTGTAGAGTATTTATCATTTTTTTATAACTTTGTTATAAGTAATATTCCAATTGTATGAAATTTAAGTAAATTTCAGTTTTAACATCAAAAATAGGGTATTTTTGTGGTTAGCCTAAAAATTTACTCAGCTGTCTCATTGTAGTGGATGGTAATTGAAAATTATGTAACATTAATATTATTTGTAATATTACACAGTTTCATTCATTATTTTTTGAAAAAAATACCAGATTTTAGGAGAGAGAGTATTTTTTTTTTTTTGGGTTAATTTCATTAATTATGAGAACATTAAATTTAGGAATGTGGACAGAGAAATGTAATAATTAATTTAATTAGTTATGGTAACCTTAATTTTAGAGATGTAGTTACCTTTTAAATAAACTAATAATTATGAAGTTAAAATTAATCAAAAGTTGTTAATAATGTCATAATATTATATTGTTTGTAATAACATTACACATCGTGTAACTTAGGACATTTGTAAATTTCAATTGGTATAAATTATGATTCCTCGTGGGATCAGGTTGCATTACACGAATTATAGTGGCCGGTAAAGTAATATTACACAGTAGATTCATGTCTTGAAACCGTAAGTAACATATATTCTCGTTGGTATAAACCATTTTAATATATATTTATTATATGAAAGATGAGTAATTACTAAGTATTATAATCTTCATTTAAATTACATTCTCATATTGTAATATACACATGCTATTTGACATGAGACTAATTATAAATAGAGTACTTTTGATAAAATGAAGTGTAATCTTCATTACGCGTATTGTAATTTTTACACATATTATTAATGTAATATTATTGTAATTTTTATTACAACTATCGTAATCTTCATTATAAGTGTGTCAAAACAATTTCAAGTAAATATATCTTCTTGTGTATTCAACTTTGCGTTCAAGCTAGATATCATGTCGTTCGTTGTGTCCATGACAATGCTTGTGTGAAATCAATGATCACGAGGGAGGACAAAATCCCCATCTTGTAATAAAATTCTATTTCAAAAACATTGGCAACAGAAAGCTGCCAAACACTCCGTTAAGAACAGAAAATGATCTAATAAGTAGGATATTAGTGAGTGTAAAATCTTAATGATCATTGAAATAAATCTAGAACAAAACATGCATGCTCACCAAGTCAAGCCCCAGTCCCAGCAATAAAAAAATGTACGAACATACCCACGGCTTATAAAAATGAGGATACACAGCTGCGTCTAGTGGAACCGGGTATATGAGCTCAGAGGTAGCTGTCACATTGTCCCTTGACATAACCACCTTAATATTTTCGGGCAACTCAACAGTGGCGACCCTAGAACCCCAAACCACTAAATAATAATAATAATAATAATAAATCAAAAAGTGGGGTAAGATTTTTAAATTTTGGCAAATGGAACCTATGTGTTGACATTGGTGTCGACACAAAAGAAAATAGTTCCTTGCAAGAACTTTGGTGCCGACACCAATATAGGGAACGTCGACACTTGCACTATTTACAGGGAAGACTTTTTTGGTGTTGACATTTAGGGTTCGATGTTGACACATAATAGATAAAAATCTAGTTTTTGGATATTGAAATGTATCTTTAATCAATGAATTCCATAACAATATATATATTATACAAACTTTTCCAACCTCATTTACAACGTCATTTTGAAAAGATGATTTACAAAAGTACTCAAAATATCCCCATTTCATTTTACATTACAAAACTACAACTACATCTCTATTCTTCACCCTAAAAGTTGTCACATTATACATATTCTAAAGTCTCACTATCAAAGAAGTCAATATAAAAGCGAAAACGAAGAAACCGCGTTAGAGCTGGGAAATCAGATATAGCTATCATGTGTATATCTCCACCACATACATATAATATCTCCCATCAGTCTACATGATCCAATTCCTAGAGATCACCTCGAATATGTCAAAATGTAGCATCTACATTTTATGAAAACATAAAAAATGTGAATTGATAATTCAATGAGTAATTGATATACATGCATATTATTTTCAAAATCATGCTTCCAGGACCCGATTATAGATTATCTCATCTAACCCAAAGTGCTAAACATTTTCATAAACTGGATATCGATACAGTGGCCACAAAAAATTAGATTGCAAGACTTTATCCTTTAGGACTTCTACATCATTTCAATTTTCACCTTGTTCGACTCCAATAAGGCTATTCAAACAAAATGTTGATCTTCACAAACCTTGGAGTCGAAAGGTCCTCTTGACATACAAAATCGATATCCCCGTAACAAAATGATTCTGATAAATTATTATCGAATAAGACTAAATCAACTAGCTCTATTCAATTTTATGACTTTGAAACATGACAATAGTAATATATTAGAATTGATCTGTGCCCAAATCGGATAGCACAATTTGTGACATGGAAAATCCATGCCACAATCAATTCATTACTCCAACCCCCCTAAAAATCCCCCACCCCTAGCCAGTCAAACACGCAATAGCCTGCACCCTACATCCACCCGCACCTACTTCTAAAGTCTTAAATATTTTGTACGAGTATTTCCCAATTTGGTACTCCTTTCGCATTAAATTAAATTCACATGTATTCAATTAATTAATTCATTTTCACAAGTATTGAAAATTCGATTTTTTTTATTTCATGGTGTCAAATTTCAATTTTATTTTATCGTTACACTTAATTTGTAAATTAATTATTTTGTAGTAGACATTGATTTGAAAATCAAACATCGATAATTTAAATAAGCTCAAATCAATAATTCAAACAAATTAGAGTTTGAGAAATTCGATGATGTAGATAAATTAAAAATGTAATCCAAGTAATTTAAAGTTTACAAACGATAGACTATATTAGATGAAAACGAAATTCCATATTAAAGTTTCATAAAAGTTGATATAAGGGAAGTGGAAGTGGTAATCATTGTTGAAAAATCCCGGAGCAGCTTTGTAGTTGTTACTGTCAATACTCATACGCCTATCATCTGGCTCTCGATATGATGATGTTGGTTAGACACATCATACAAGTATTGTGGCTGATTTGTATTTTTCGTTCCGAAACATGGAAAATTATTTGAACATAAGATGTGCGAAGATCAATAATAATAATAATAATAATAATAATAATAATAATAATATGTTGAAATATATTGAAAAAATTGCCTATTATGCAGTGTTGTACACGTTCTTTTTTCATGTCCACTGGTGCCACAAACACGATAATGTCGACTAGACTAGGAAAGTGCTTTCTCCTAAGACGATTTTAATCGTTATCCACATCATTTTGCTTTAACTGGATTCGGGTCACAAACAACTTGAATTTCCTCGTGACTATTACTTCTAGTTCTGCTAAACCAAACATCGCCTCCATTATTAATATCTTTCACCCATATATGGAGATTTTTAAACTCACTCATTATAAATGAACTATGAGCATCAGTTAAAGATCCATCGTCAACAAGCTACGAAGCTTCATGTGCCACCATCCCACGTTGGGATATTGAAGATTGAGTTGTACTATTTTTCATAGATAGTCCAGACATTAGATCAAAAACCAAAGCTAGCTTGACTTTTTTTGTCCACCTAAGGAGAATATTTCTCATGCAACAACATAAGTTGCTTTTTCTTCATATAAGAAAGCATATGTAGACAATGATAACCATTAAATCCAAACATTGACTATTACATGAGATATAATCAGAGGTTGTGAAGTATGTAACCTAACAACGTTGATCAAATGTTTATCCTGGCTCTAATCACTGAACGAAGTACACTTTAGCTTCATCTGTGCATGACCTCTTCGAGCAAATGTATGAATTTTGAATTTCTTTTTGGAACAACAAAAACATCTTTTTGGTATATATCTGGACCATCAGGTTCTCCATCATAAGACTTTAAATCACCTTAGGTTGTTCAGTTAAATCAATGTAGTTGGCTACTAACACTCTATGCCCTCGTTGATGATTTAATGTCATATTGAAGCGTGTAATGAAATCCATCAATGAGTTCTTCATGTCCACGTATTTCTTCATGAATGAATAACAATTTTCTAATCTTTGGGAGCTTGATATACATGTAGAAAATACGTATTTAACGTATGTTGGCACCTATCAACTACATATGTGATAATATTACTTAGACATTAATTACTTCCCAACTCTGTATATTCCATAACCTCGGGCCATCGTTTTTTGAACTCGTCTAGCGACTCAGATTGTATGATACTAACCAACCTGTGATAATGATCTTTAAACAATATGACATTCATCTTTTCAAAAAACTTGTTCAATATGCACCACAAACAATAACGATGCAATGTTATTGGTAAAACCAATGAAACGTCCTTTAAGGTTGCACCTTCTTGATCAATGATAATCACCCTCAAGGCAGTTTGGTTTGACATAGCTTCCAAGAACTTTGAAAACAATCAAATAAAGGAATCGGTCATCTAATCACTGAATAATCTACATTCAAATATAATGGTCTGTCCATGGTGGTTAACTCCAACAAAAGAAGCAAAAATCATCGAGCACATGTTCGTATTGTAAGTTGTGTTAAAAACCAGAGCATCACCAAAATATGTTTATGACCTTCTTGACTCGTACTCGGCCCAAAAATATCAATAAAATTTATTGTCCTCGCCAATCATAGTCATCGAAGAAATTCATATTGTTTTCTTTTTCGAAAGCGAAAAACTCAATCAATATTTCTACGTCATAACCCTAAAACTTTTGTCGTAGATTTCTTTCATGGTTCCTGATATCCCTCTCCACATATCCAGGTGAAGAGGGATATCTCGCATATATCTCGCAAAGTCGAACTTATTGACATGTTGGAATGTTTGCTTCAGAAAACAGTTGCATAAGTGTCTTTTTTGTGCTTGAGACACCTCGATGAAATCTCAACAAGTGTACCCTATTTGGTGTAGCAGGAGCATGATTATGTTCTTCCAAAATTGTTCTAATAACCCATCTGATGAGAATCGAGAAATTCAAACTTCGATGCGCAAGCCTGTGGGACCCATGATGAGAGCCGATGCCAAGGAGGTTCAAGATTCGAGGCTAAACAAGTAATTAAAGTCAAGAAAAGCAAGCCGAGAATCAAGTTGGAGCCAAAAAGAAGAAGAAATTGGACTCAACCAATTTCGGTCGATCGAAAGTCTGCAGAGATTTTTGAAGACAGCCTCAGTCGCGTTCGGCTGAGGCTTGGTCAACCGAAAGTCCCATTTCGGTCGACCAATGGTTCGGTCGACCGAAACACCCCGTTTCACAAAAACGGGGTTTTTGTTGCAATTTTCACAAAAATGGGGTTTTGTTGCAATTTCCGAAACTTGCACCTTTTGCCCAATTTTGTACATTATATACTCTTTTCTTTTCATTTGTAAAGATAACTTGGTTGTTCATATGAAGTGCTCTTGAGAGCTTGGTCTTGAAAGACCCCTTTGAGGTAAGGATAAAAACCTCCTTTGTTCTTGTTGTCTTCTTGGAATTAATCAACTTTGCTTGAGTATTGTTATTCTTGCGTTGTTGTTTATTTTCCGCCACCTTGGAATTTGTTTGGTTGATACCCATTGGGCTAGGGTTTGTTAGTCCTTGAATTTTGGGTTAGATTTAAACTTGGGTTAAGGTGTTTATCCTTTATTTTACCACTTTAGCTTTCTTGGGTTTTGTATTAAATTGTTGTGGGAATTTCGATCAATATATCGAAGGGGTTCGCATCATTTGGTATCAGAGCTTGGCTCTAATTTGGTAAACCTGTCTTTATCTTATTGTTGTTAAAAAAAATCCGAAAATTGAGAAAAATTGGGGAAAATTTATATGCACATGTGTATTGTTGATTCCATATATTGGGTATATTGATTGTGAGTTTGTGGGGGGAATTTCCATATTCATTCACTACAAAACCTACACTTTCCAAATTGTGTATTCAAAGTGTTTGATAAATTGTCCCAATGAAAAATACTCCATTAATGCTTTGTTGTTCAATGCCCATATATTGTTAATTACTTGGGGCCATCTAATTCCCATCATTGAGATTGTGTTATCAACATTTTATTCCATATATCACTTGCTCCATACATTGGAAAATTGTTGATCATTCATTCCTTACCACATTTGGGTTGTTGGGAATTTATTCATAAATCCACATTATACTCATTCAAGGCCATTCAAAGATTGAGTACAAGTTGTTTGATAAATTGTCTCATTGAAAATTTACACTCTTGTGCTTATTGTTTTACATCTATGCCTTGTCTAATAATTGTGGTTATTCAATTCCCTTGCTAAAATTGTATTCCTAACATCTTATCCTACATATTAATTGTTCCTTTTGAGTATAGCAAGCATACAAATTCCACTTGCTATTGTGTCTACTTGTTCTAAATTCCTTCTTCCTTGTTTGTGTTTTATTTGACTCCACAAGAATTATACTTTGTGGTTTAGTTGATTACCTTCCTTGGAGAACTTGCGAAAGGAGGTTTTGAGTGGAAAAAGGCAAAAGTGGTGAGCTCATTAGAGGGTAAAAGCCTAAATTGAGTGAAACACGAGTGAAAATTATTCTTGTGAGAACACTTTCACACTTGCACATCATGTCAAATTCCAATGCTCAAATTCAAGATTTGAAGTACTTGTTACAAAATCTTTCAACCACCATGGCTAGACAAATGGAGAAAAGTGGGGGTGAGTTGGAAAATTTAGGAACAAGAGGGGAGAGTACATCAACTAGTAGTGGTGAAGAAAAATGGGATGGTAGGAGAAGGTTGAGGGTTAAATTTGGGAACATTGTGTATAGGGATGGAAGTAGAAAACATACTAGGAGTTTGAATAGAAAAGAAGTTAGGGGTGAATGTGGGGATGTTTTGAGAAATGATGGGGATGGTGAACAAAATGGGAGTTTGAATAGGAAAAGAAGAGAGTGGTTAGAAGGTAGGAGAAATGGAGTTGATGAAAATATTAATAGTGCGAGAATGCAAAATTCATCACTCCATGGAATGGGTAGAAGTGGAGAAGTGGAAGAAGATTGGAGAATGGGTAGAAGACGAAGAGAATGGGTAGATAGAAGTGGAGATGGGATGGATGAGAAGGTTAATATTGAGCAAATGAAGACTTCATCATTCCATAGGAGGGATGGTAGTGGAAGTAGGGAAGTAGTGAAGGAGATGAATGCTAGGCCACCACAATCTTTGGCCCATGCTAATGAGATGGAGGAACATGGGGAGGATAATTTCTACACTAGGTGCCTAGTGAGTGATAAACCATGTAGTCTCATGATAGATGGGGAGATTGGCACTAATTTGGTGAGTGCTAGTAGAGTTGAGAAATTGGGGTTACCTGTTATGAAGCATCCTAATCCCTATGTATTGCAAAGGTTGGGCCAAATGAAAAAGAGAGAGTTGGGGCCACGACCCTAGAAAAAGGTGAGGAATTGAGAGTTGGAGCCACGACTCCAGAAAAAGGAGAGGCGAGAGAAGAACTGAGAGTTGAGGTTCCTACCTCAGAAAAAGGTGAGGGAGTGATGAGTGCCACCAAGAAAATTGAGAGAAAAGATCACCCCAAAATGTTCTTTACTCTTGAATATTCTAACACTTCCCTCCCTAACTTGGTTACTTCTTTGTTGCAGGGGATCGTTAAGCATACTTATCAAAGCAACAAGGAGCTCCAAAGGCATGTCATGTGGAAGAAATTCATGGAAACATTTTCCTGCAACAGCGAGTACAACCGAGGTAAAGAAAATGGGATAACCAATGCAACATCTAGGAGGTATGCTCCTAACATTTCTTTAAATGCAAGGTTATTGTGTTTTGAATACATTAGAGGGTTGTATGATCTTGATGTAGATTTGACAAGTGTGTTGTTGACTTATGAAAATGTAACATGTGGTAAGGATCATTGTCATGATGAGTGTTTAATTTGTAAATGCAACTTTTTGCATGTGCCAAATTGCATAAGTACCAAATCCTTTTGTGAAAATGTTGCATTTAGTAAATTTCATGAACATGATGAATTCCTATTTTGTGAGAATATGTTTGATGTGCCTATTTGTCCTATAAAGGAACTGCTAGTTGGGGAAGTCCGTGGGAGAAATTTATTGGACTATCTTGATGATAAAAGGACTTTGCTTCTAACATTTCTAAATGTCCACTCATTTTATTTTGAACATGTTAAGGGCATGCATGTCAATAATCCAAGTTTGTTAAACATTTATGAATCATGTTGTGAGCGATATCTTGATGAATTCTATGGGCATGATAATTATTTGTTTTGAAAAATTGGATTGTTTCTTTTTAAATGTATCATGTGCAAATTGCTAATGGGAGAGGCACATGATAGTTGTTTGATGGGGCGATTTAAAATCAACGGGGTCTTAGGTGATCAATTTTATTGGCCTAATTTGAAGATTGGTGTTGAACATATTTGTACTTGTCATAAATGTCTAACTTGCAAAATGGCTAAACTCAAGCTTTTGCCCCAAAAATTCCATACATATTTTCCCATCATGAGTAGATCTTGGAATACTAATCCTATAAATTTTATAGCGGGTTTACTTGGAACAAAGAAAGAAAATGATGATATTATTGTGATTGTTGGTAGGAGTATTAAAATGTCACATTTGATTGCATACCATGAAACCAACAAGGTCATTAACATAACTAATCTTTTCTTTCTGGAAGCCGTGCATTTGCACGAAGTTGGTGCTAATTTTGTGGTTGTTAAATTTGCTTGAATCTAATTGCTCATCATATTAGCAAGTTTTCTCCACTTAAAACTGCTTGTGACTTTAACCTATTAACTCTGTTGAACTTTATGCATATGTTTATTGAAGAAATAGTTGGTTTAGGTGGCCACGAGAATGCACATTTGGTTAAGCCCCTTTGCAGGAGGCTCGAGCTTCCATTTGAGGGAATTGGTATACAATGTATTTCTAATGCCAACCATGGTAGGAAGCATATTCCATTTGACCCGGGTGGCCGGATGTATATATCCATTCGTGGAAGGAGCGACCCCCCGATCAAATAAAATCCAAATTGCTACTATGCAGTGTTGACACATCTCAAGCTTTTGGCAATGCCTACAAATTTATTTTGCACGGTGAGTATGAAATTTCAGTTACATTTATTGTGTCTGAATTTTCTATTTTTATTGTAGGTGTCGATTCGTGGTCGAATCTCTTTCGAGATGGAGGAGATGATGAGAATCGCGAAGGTCCAACTTCATCGCATGAACTTGTGATCCACAATGTTGCAAGATCAAAGTTCAAGGAGTCTCACGACAGTGCACTTAAGCAAGATTCGAGGTCGAATCCTTTTCAAGAGGGAGGGGATGATGAGAACTGAGAAAGTCAAACCTCGATGCGCAAGCCTGTGGGATCCATGACGAGATCCGATGCCAAGGAGGTTCAAGATTTGAGGCTAAACAAGTAATTAAAGTCAAGAAAAGCAAGCCGAGAATCAAGTTGGAGCAAAAAAGAAGAAGAAATTGGACTCAGCCAATTTCGGTACACCGAAAGTCATTCCGGTCGACCGAAAGTCTGCAGAGATTTTTGAAGATAGCCTCAGTCGCGTTCGGATGAGGCTTGGTCGACCGAAAGTCCCATTTCGGTCGACCATGTGATCGACCGAAAATGGTTCGGTCGACCGAAACACCCCGTTTCACAAAAACGGGGTTTTTGTTGCAATTTTCACAAAAATGGGATTTTGTTGCAATTTCCGAAACTTGCACCTTTTGCCCAATTTTGTACATTATATACTCTTTTCTTTTCATTTGTAAAGATAACTTGGTTGTTCATATGAAGTGCTCTTGAGAGCTTGGTCTTGAAAGACCCCTTTGAGGTAAGGATAAAAACCTCCTTTGTTCTTGTTGTCTTCTTGGAATTAATCAACTTTGCTTGAGTATTGTTATTCTTGCGTTGTTGTTTATTTTCCGCCACCTTGGAATTTGTTTGGTTGATACCCATTGGGCTAGGGTTTGTTAATCCTTGAATTTTGGGTTATATTTAAACTTGGGTTAAGGTGTTTATCCTTTATTTTACCACTTTAGCTTTCTTGGGTTATTGCACTCACATCGTGTATGTCCACAATTTCTTTTCCTAGCTCGTGGCACAGAATCCTTATGACAAATCTGGTACGTGTCATCTTCGAGCAAAAAAATAATTTTCTAAAATACTCATTCATTTCTTTTTCTTTTTATTTTTTGCAATTTGTGTACTAAAACCCGCTTCTCGCGCATATTGATTGTAAACATTATAGCCTCATCATATTCAATTTCCTGTCCAACTTGAGGAATAGAACTAATAGTCACTTGTGGAACATACACATTGTCATCATTCTCAAAATACATTCCTCAAACAATTGTAAAGAAATAATATCCATTATAGATCACTATAACATAAAAAAACACTAAAATAACTTCAAAATTGCCACAAAAAAATGGATAAATTAAGTGCAAAAAATTAAGGTTTTATTTGACAAGTTCCAAAAATAATAACAACCTCCACATGCTCTCACACCCCCCCCCCCCCCCTCTTACTTTAACCCCCCAAAATTTCTGTATGTAACTTTCCCTAAACATATATTTGCACAGTCCCATTTTGAAATAAAATTACTAGATAAATGAGATCAAAATAAAACGTAATAAATAAAAAAATATTGTCTCAAGAATGTGCAAAAATTATTGTCCAAATTAATAACAATTACAATATACAGAAACATTAAAATAGCTTCATATTACAAAAAAGAAACCGATAAACTATTTCTGGAACAATAAAATTATTGGACGAATGATATCAAAATAAAGTATAATAAAGGAAAAATATTGACTGAAGAATATGCAAAAAATCATTGACCAAATTAATAACCACTACAAAATACATAAACACTAAAAAAGCTTCAAAATTATTTAAAACTTACCTTACGGTGATAAAAATAGTTGAAGAAGAAAATCTGCAACAACTGAGTTCTTGAGAAGGAAACAAAGAGTGTTTTCGGTTTGGAGGAGAAATAACTACCATCAAAGTTAATAAACTAAATTGAATTGAGCAGGGATGAGTTATTTTGATTGGGTGGGAATGGACGAGATAGGGAGGGTAGGGGCAGGAGCAAAAGGCTGCAACCTTGTAGGGATGGCAACGGGGCGGTTACCCCTGTCCCGTGAGAAGATCCCTGAACCATATCCGCCCCATGACCTGTCAAGTCATTACGAGGCGGGGCATCCATACTGCCCTATTTATTTATTTATTTATTACATAGCACCAAGCAAGTTAAATAACAAACTTTCCTACAATTCAGTTCAACTTTTCGTTGTATATTTCTTGTTTATATGTAGGTGTGCAAGTGCAACTCAGACAGACTCAAGATTTTTTAAGCATTCAACCATTCATAAAAAAATGACACATGCAATAATGCAATAAATAGTGGTAACCAGCAATTTGGTGACATAAAATTAAAAAGAAACAGAAACAGGGCTAGAGCATTTCCAATTATTTTCATGCATAAAACAAAGCATGATATTAGATATATTATGGCATATGCTATGAATTAAGAAATCAAGAACACCTCCAAAACAAACAATTAATTCAAATTGTTGAAGTCTTGCTCCCAAATCCCAAACTCATCTGCAATCTTCTTAAGCAGTACAATCTTCTTGATCATTCATGTCGAAGGCTCATATAACGTGAATTAAGTATCGCATTAGATTAAGATATTATCACAATATTTAGGGTATTTTTAACTATATATTTTCCGTTAAATAAAAAAATATCTCTTCATCAATATCTTCATCACTCAACTTTGTACAACATCCACAATACATTTCAAGTGCATGATTTGCTATCCAAAAAATACATAAATTAGCAATGAACAAAATTATAAGAAAACAAATATGAAAGGTGATAAGTGTATTTTATACACTTATTTCTATCCTAAAAGTATGATTTTATTTATTTGTTTAAGAATATTTGTTATTTATTCTGTTAGTATTTGTTTATATTTCAGGAATAACTCCAAAATTGAGAAAACAATGGAATTAAAGTCAAAATCAAGCAATTGGATGATAAAAGTATCAAAGTATTCAAATAAAGAATGGATGAAGTAGATCAAGTGACCAATTGGAAGAATATTCGAAAAAGAAATCAAATTTGGAAGAAATCAGAAGTTTGAGGGCTAAATTGCAATAATCTAAAGTTGAGGGACCAGCTTGCAATAAAATATCAAGTACAACTTATAGCATTTGACAGATGGAAATTGCAATTCAAACTTGAAACGCGCGATCGCATGTTGCAAAACCATGTGATCGCATGACCGCAAAAATCGCGACTGAAGCCAAACCTGCACCACCGTGCGGTCGCACTGTTGATTTCTGGGCCCATTTGGTGGGCTTTTTCGCGAAATTCGGCATTCTTTTCCCCCAACTAACCTAAGTTCCGAGCAGATCTATAAATACCAGACTTGGGGCACGAAATTAGGGGGTTCCAAACTTGTGAAACTTATGCCAAAAGCTGTCGAATTGCCAAGGGATCCATGCAATGTCAAGAGCACAATTAAAGAATGGAGACTAAAGAACAAGAAGATGAACGGGATGACATCCTTTTTTTTCTTGTGATTTCTATTCAATTATGCTTCTAGGCTAGGTTAGTAGTGTTAGAATTGTGATGAAGTTTTGAATTTTTGAATCCATGTTTTAATCCATTATTTATTTCATGCAATATATGGTTTTGAGCAATTGATTCATGCTCTTACTATTATGCAATTACTTGATCACTAGTTGTATGGTTTTTGGTTATGATTTCTTAAGTTCAAAATATTAGAATTTCATTAGACTCGTTTCAATTGCAACAAAATCCGATAAGGGATAGAAATATATCCCTATACTTTGTGTTATCTGCTATAGTATTCACAAGTCTTGTAATGCTTTTTTATACATTCAGATTCGTCATAGAAATATAGTCGGGTTGTGTATAGGAAAAGGTGTTAAATCTTGTCCGAAAATGAGTTTTAAAAATATTTAGAATATGGATTTTCAAAATCTATGAATTGTATTTAAATAATTTGGTTAAAATATGGATGCTAGTGTCAAAATAGATTCATAATTTTAACGCGTCTGTATTTCATAGTTTTAAATCAAAGTTTCTCGTCATTTTTAGTTTAATCTTTAATTTTGTTTTAATCCAAAATCCTCAAAATCCAAGTTTTCTTAGTTCCGGTTAAAGAACAGTAATCTAAAATACAATTTTCACAATCCCTCTGGGAACAATATTTGGAGTCACGTCCACTTTATTACTTGCGTGACTCGTATACTTGCGGTTATTGAACAAAAGGTAAGTAAATATACTTCTCGTACCGGGAATTTCACCTCACAACCAATCTTGAGCACACATCAAAGCCTCCAAATTTTTAGAACGAAGTATATTTCTATGTGGACTCACAAATCTATTACTAGTACTCATATGTTACGGTAGATACAGGGATGGCCAAAACATCTCTTGCAACTCGACACAAAACTGGATATTTGATTGCATTTACCTTCCGCCATGATAATATGTCAAAATTATCTAACCGAGGTAACATAGGCTCATCAAAGAAAATATAAAGCACAGTTTTTGCATTAACAGTGTTAGTAGTACTAGAAACAAATTCATAGATGTCCGCCATTTGATCCATTTTCCCCCTATTAATAGGCAACTCGGTTTGATAAGAAGAAGTAGAAGAATGATTAAGAGCCTCACTCGAACCATGTTTTATCTCATACTCTTGCACTAACTTACACAAACTTGTCTTACTTTTTCAATTTCATCTAAATCCCCAACTTTAAAAATACGAGGGTAATAATACTCAACTAAATTCATCTTATATCTTGGATCTAACACTGCTGCTACAGCCAAAATCCCATGAATTTCACTCCAATATTTGTTAAACTTTTCAATCATGCTAGAAGTCATCAATTGAATTTCCACACAACAAGAAGTAAGCCAATCATACAATGACAACTTTATTTGACAAATATTTGGAAATAAAAGATTTGATGTTGGATACTTCATCCTAGAAAATAATTCAATGACCTCAAAAAAATTCTAACCTCTTACAAATATTTTCCTCCAAATCCCAATCTTCCTCAGTAGGCAAACATCTATATAACGATTCTCTTTGCTTTAAGTGAGGAAAAACATCCTTATACCATAGAGCAATACGAAGCATAAAAAATGTCGAGTTCCACCTAGTTTTACAATCAAAGCTCAATTTTCGGAACAATTTATATCCAATTGACGAGCATAGTACTCAAATTTTTCTGATCTCTTTGGTGTGACTATCCAATATACAACGCTTTCACGGATTTTCTTAACACTTCCACAACTAATATCCAAACCATCATTCACAATAAGATTCAAAATATGTGCACAACATCTCATGTGAAAAAACTCACCACTCAACAAAAGTGAACGAGAAGAAATCCTGCCAAATAATATATTAATCATTGCATCATTTGTCGTATAATTATCTAAAGTTAAAGTTGATAACTTAAGATCAATATTCCAGTCCACCAAGCAACCTACCTAAGAAAACACATCCGCAGTGTGTGGGCATGGAACATATATAAACCTAAAATTAAAAACAAACCAAATAAGTTACAACCAAGTTTAGTTTGTCAAATATGAAAGTAAGTCAAATTACTGTACCTCATAATACGACTTTCCACTGTCCAAGAATCATCTGTGTAATGAGTCGTGACCGTCATAAATCCTTTCTTCTAATTAGAATTCGTCCACATGTCCGTAGTGATTGAAATTGTGCCCTCGTTATTCTTCAACAAAATCATCATTTTTTACTTCTCACGGTCATAAATTTTTAAGATGTCATTCTTAATAGTATTACGAGAAGGGACCTTAAATAATGGTTGAACATCTCTCATGAATGATCTAAACCAATGTGATCAACCATAGACAGAGGATACTTATGTAGAATTAACATTGTCCCAAAACTCGCCCTACACTTATCTTCATCAAAGTTGTTACTCATAGTAACCTTACCACTATAGACTTATTTGGTGAATTTTAATGTTTCTTTCCGACTCTTAGTATAGCTATCCATTTTAAATATACATCTGTCGATATGATTATGCAAATTATTTGTACCATTTTTTGGATTCACGTCCTAATTTTGTTTTGTAGTGATTACATATATCCTGTCATGATTAGTCCTCACACTTCAACTACACCTAGCCATTCTAGAATATTATGTGATCCTCTATAAATTGATCACATGGAAAAGAAGAAAATGAGTTGAAGAATATTGATCTAGCTATGCAAATACATTTCTCTTTGCCCTTCTATCGGTTATTGTTTCTCTCTCTTCAATCATCTTTATTTCTTCTTCTATCTTTCCCCCTTCTCTTCTCTGCATCTCCGGATTTTGTTATATTCCTTCTCTGTTAGTATGTTGTTCCGCTAATATAGTTTGTACCACGAGCGAACAGGTCGCGTACAAGTAATAAAGTGGACTTTTTGAGTTCGAATTGTCGATCCCAGGAGGAATGTTTATTTTAGATTATACAACTTTAATTAATTTAATTCTAACAATAAAAAGAAACACACAATTAAAAGATGGATTTTTGACAATTATAAATTAAAGAAACTAATTTTAAACCAAATTAAAATAAGGAAAATGAAAGATAAAATAGTTGGGATTCATGATTTCACATAACTCTTGCTTAAGTAATTTTTTAACACATGCAAATTAATAAATTACTCATTTACAATGTTAGACTCGATTTTTCAAGTTTAGTTAATTACCTCTCTCGGGTGAAATTAACTTTAATCAATTGGTTTAACCTATTATATCTTTATATCGATTAAAGTCCAATCAATTGCATTAACTCTTTGTAAAAATAGTTCAATGGATCATTTAGAGTTTAAGGTATATCTCTATCCTTAACAAGAACCTAGAGCATTTGTTATTTGGTCTAAAATGTACAATATCTCTCGATTATCATACACTTCACAAAACATATATTTGGTGATCAATAAAACACATGGAATAATCTCAATAACAAAACACACATGAAATAAACTCAAAATTAATAAACAAACATTAAAATTACTTAAACTATGTTAAGCTACATCAATCATCCCAACATAAAATAACTAGCCCATTGTATAAATATTGTACAAAAGCTGAGGTTTACAAAAATACATCACAAAATATAGAAATCAAAGATTAAAAATACAAGATAATGAAATAAATCACTTCCCTTAATTTTAGCCACAAAATTCTTTCAACAATGCTTTGAATCTTCACCTAACTTTTTGCTTATTTGATCCAATGGAGACTAGCAATATGGAAATAAAACTAAACTATAAACTAAATTAAAAAATAAAGCAAAAACAAAGAAAAGAAAAGAAAAGGGAGATGAAGCTAGGGCTTGGTGAGAAAAATTGGGATCTTTAGGTGTTAAGAAGTGGGAGCATAAATACTCCAAAAAATCTGACCTAAAAAGTCTCAAAAACACGTCCAAAATTGAGTCAAACACGCCCTTAAATCATAATAATTAAAACAGAAATTAAAATCGAAATTAGGCCAAGAATGGCCCACGCGATCACATAGGCAACAGAATAATTTTCTGTTGAATGTTAATGGGCGCTCAGCTAGCACCCATTAACCAAAAGGCATGGGCATATATATATATATATATATATATATATATATATATATATATATATATATATATTATAGTAATTTTTTTTTTTTTTGTCTTTTTGGTCTTTTTCTTTTTCTTTTTTTTCTTTTTATTTAAATTATTTGCAACTCAAGTCCCTCATCTTCTGGTCTTCTTCAATTTAATCCTCGAATTTTGACTTTTATTACAATTATGCTCCTGAAATATTTGCATCTTTAATCCTCCAACTTTCTGAGATGTTGCAATTAAGTCCTCAAACTATTGATTTTTTTCCAATTAAGTCCTTGGACATCAAATTTGCTCCTCTTTTAGCTCAATTGCACTCCAATCTTGTCCATTTGCTTTCCAATTGAGGTTGTACCTAATTGTACAATATAAACAAATTATAAGTAGAAATTCGCTCAATTTGTTAATTAAATTTTCGATTTAAAAGCAAAATAAGTGTGTAACATACACTTATCACAGCTTATACTTGGCGAAAGACACTCTACACAAAAATTTACTTCCAACATGCATGGAATCACCACATGTCTAGATCGTTTCCTTTTCCGGGTCGACCACCCCCAAACTTGTCTTACCTTAGGGCCAAGAGATCTAGAGTATTAGGAAACATTTGATATGTTGAAAAAAAAATTAAAATACAAGCTCACAACCTAGTTCATCTACTCCTTTAACCTCTTCACCCTTCAACAATTCCTAAACTCACCAACAATCAAACATGACTATTGTGCTCAATGTATAAAGGATCTTGCATGGATAAGGATTTTATAGAGAGTAGCACAAGTAGCAAATTCGGTCATAACTCATGAATTAACAACAATTTCAAACATCAAAATCTCTTAAGCCGGAAATTCTATTTAGCATGTTAATAATCCACACAAAATAAGCAATTTCAAACATCAAAACATCAAGAGCCGACAAGGCAATCTAAAATGTTCACAAAGCAACATGATCCCAACACTCCCAAACTTAGTTCAAACATTGTCTTCAATGTAGACAAGAGCATAAAATAAAGAAAGAAATGGGTGATGGAACTTCCCCGGATTGATGCATGAATGATGTTCAACATTGACCAAAGCTTTTGATTCTCTTGGCAAGCAAAATTCCCCCAAACTTGTTGAGAACAAGATCGCTTAGGATTTCAAAATTATTTAACCTACAAAAATATATGATTAAACAAGTTAGATATAGAGAAAATGAAACAAGTAAATATCAACAAGTAAACAAAAGAGTAGAAATTCGGGTTGTCACCCAAAAAGCGCTTGGTTAGAGTAGTAAACTCGACTTTAGGATATGATCACTCCGGATCTGCAAGAGGGATGGATGACTTCTCATTTTCATAATCACCACCTAAGTATGGCTTCAAGCGTTGCCCATTGACTTTGAAGTTCCCTTTGCTCTCATGGTAAAGTTTGACCGCTCCATGTGGGAAGATTTGAGCAATAGTGAAAGTCCCGACCATCTAGAGCGGAGTTTACCAGGAAACAATCGAAGTCTAGAGTTGTAGAGAAGTACTTGTTGCCCAACATGAAAGCCTCTCTTCACAATGTTCTTGTCATGCCACCTATTTGTCTTCTCTTTGTAAATCCGAGCATTCTCATATGACTCAAGGCGAAACTCATCAAGTTCATTGAGTTGGAGTAGTCTTTTCTTACCAACCAACTTAATATCAAAATTCAAGATTTTTGTTGCCCAATAGGCTCGATGCTCAAGCTCAGCTGAGAGATGACATGCTTTTCCAAATAAGAGTTGAAATGGAGATATACTAATGGGGGTTTTGAAGGTAGTGTGGTATACCCATAATGCACCATCCAATTTCTTGGACCAATCTTTCCTCGAGGCATTCACCGTCACTTCAAGAATTTTCTTCAACTCTCTATTTGAAATCTCCACCTGCCTACTTGTTTGTGGATGATAAGGAGTGGATATTCGATGTTTGACTCCATACTTGGTCAAAAGTGAGTCGAAGAGGCGATTACAAAAGTGTTTTCCACCATCACTAATGATAGCTCGAGGGGTACCATAACGAGTAAAAATATTTTTCTTTAAAAAGTTCACCACCACTCGAGCATCATTGGTGGGGAGTATCACCACTTCTACCCACTTTGACACATAGTCCACCGCAATCAAAATGTATTGATTTGAAAAGGAAGATGGGAAAGGTCCTATGAAGTCAATACCCCAAACATCGAATATTTCCACTTCCAAAATAGAATTTAAAGGCATTTCATTTCGATTAGAGATATTACCTAGGCGTTGGCAACGATCAAATTTGGATACAAGTGTGTGAGCATCCTTGAACAAGGTGGGCCAATAAAATCCCGATTAAAGAACATTTGATACAGTTTTCACTGCACCAAAATGACATCCATAAGGTGAAGAGTGACATTGCTCAAGAATACTCTCCATCTCTTCCTCGGGCACACATCTTCGAATGATTTGATCTGGACCCCTTTTGAACAACAATGGGTCATCTCAAAAATAATATTTGATATCTGCAAAGAATTTTTTCCTTTGTTGATAAGAGCGGTCCAGGGGAGTAATGCCACTTGTAAGAAAATTAACATGGTCCGTATACCATGGCACACTAGATGCTTGTAGAAGATCCGTGATTTGGAAAAGTTGCTCATCCGAAAATACTTCACTTATCTCTTCATCAATAACTTCCTCGGTTTGCTCAAGTATAGACAAGTGATCGGTTACAAGATTCTCGGTTCCCTTCTTGTCACGAATCTCCAAATCAAACTCTTGGAGAAGAAGTACCCTCTAATCAAACGCGGCTTGGCATCTTTCTTTGCCAACAAATACTTGAGGGCCGAGTGGTCGGTATACACAATCACCTTGGAACCAATGAGATATGACCGAAACTTGTCAAAGGCAATGACCACTGCTAGCATCTCCTTCTCAGTAGTAGCATAATTCAATTGAGCATCGGTCAATGTTCTACTAGCATAGTAGATACACGCAAGATTTTGTCCTTCCTTTGCCCCAACACCGCTCCTACGGCATAATCACTTGCATCACACATAAGCTCAAAGGGCAAACTCCAATCCGGAGCCACAATAATAGGTGCCGTGATGAGTTTCTCTTTAAGAGTGTTAAAAGCTTGTAGACACTCTTTAGAGAAATCAAATGTGGCACTCTTCTCAAGTAATGAACAGAGCGGCTTCGTGATTTTTGAGAATTCCTTGATGAACCGCCTATAAAATCCCGCATGCCCCAAGAAACTTCTTATGCCCTTCACCGAGGTTGGGGGAGGTGGTTTTTCAATAACTTGAATTTTTGCCTTATTGGTCTCAATCCCCTTGCTTGAAATCCAGTGTCCAAGAACTATCCCTTCTTGCACCATAAAGTGACATTTTTCCCAATTTAACACTAAATTGGTATTCTCACATCTTTTTAGCACCATATTCAAATTATTCAAACAATCATCAAATGAAGTAGCAAAAATCGAAAATTCATCCATAAATACCTCAATAAATTTCTCCACCATGTCAGAGAAGATGGCCATCACGCACCGTTTGAAAGTGGCGGGGGCATTGCAAAGACCGAAGGGCATCCTCCTATATGCAAAAGTTCTGTATGGGCATGTGAATGTTGTCTTCTCTTCATCCTCCGGGGCTATAGGAATTTGATTATAACCCGAATACCCATCTAGAAAGCAATAGTGAGAGTGACCCGCCAATCGCTCAAGCATTTGATCGATGAATGGAAGGGGAAAATGATCCTTCCTAGTAGCATTGTTTAGCTTGCGATAGTCAATGCAAACTCTCCACCCCGTTACTGGCCTTATTGGAATAAGCTCATTATTTTCATTCTCCACCACCATGACGCCTCACTTCTTTGGCACTACTTGCACCAGGCTTACCCATGCACTATCCAAGATTGGATAGATAATATCTGCATCAAGCCACTTCACCACATCGGCTCTCACCACTTCTTTCATGTTAGAATTCAACCGACGTTGATGCTCCACCGAAGGTTTGAAATCATCTTTCATAAGAATTTTATACATGCATAATGAAGGGCAAATACCTCGAATATCCGAGATGGTCCATCCAATAGCCTCTTTGTGCTCCCTCAATACTGGAAGCAATTTATCTTCCTCTACTTCATTCAACAAGTTAGAAATAATGACCGGAAGGCTAGAAGATTCCCCCAAGTAAGCATACCTCAAATGAAAAGGAAGAGGCTTTTGTTCGAGAGTAGGTGCTTTCTCGAGAGATGGTAGTGGCGATGAAGAACTCTTTTTTAACTCCTCAAAGTAGGGTGCCCACTTGTGTTGATATTGTGGTGACACCTCCAAGTATTGAGTCATTTGTTCAACTTCATTATCATCTTCATTATCATCATCCTCGATATTCAAAGAATGGACAATGCAAGACTCCAATGGATCCTTAGAAATCCCACGGTTGAAAGAGTTTACCACTACATGATCAATTACATCCACCCGAAAACATGAGTTGGACTCTGAGGGATATTTAATGGCCTTCAACACATTGAAAGTGACTTGCTCATCTTGCACCCTCAAAATCAATTGACCTTTTTGCATATCAATAAGAGCTCTCTCGGTTGCTAGAAATGGTCTTCCCAAAATGATTGGAATGTTATGATCTTCTTCCATGTCAAGAATAATGAAATCCGCCAAGAAGATGAATTTATCCACCTTCACAAGAACATCCTCAATGATACCTCGAGCATATTTGATAGATCTATCCTCCAATTGTAGAGACACGGTGGTTGCTTTACCTTCCCCTAATCTAATTCCAATTTCCTAAAAATGGACAAAGGCATCAAATTAATGCTAGCACCAAGATCACATAAAGCTTTATTAAAATTAACATCACCAATAGTGCATGAAATAGTAAAACTCCCTGGACTTTGATTTTTGGAGGAAGCTTATTTTTAATGATTGCACTACATTCCTAGCATCACCGTCTCATGGTCTTCAAGTCTTCTTTTGTTGGATAGAATGTCCTTCATGAACTTGGCATTTAAGCCAAGGCATCAGCAAAAGGAATGTTGATGTGTAGCTTCTTGAACATTTTCAAAAATTTTCCAAATTAACTATCAAGCTTTTGCTTTTGAAACCTTTGAGAAAAGGGAATAGGAGGCACATAAGTTTGGTTGGTGTTGGAGCCTTTGATGTTGATGATTCCGGCTCACTTTCCTTGGGCACTTCAACAACTTTTTCGAGTGTTTGAGTAGGCTCATTGTCTTCAATGGGAGCCTTGCTTGATTGAGTTATTGGTTGTGGAGCAGTGATCTTGGGCAATTGTACCCCACTCCTTGTTGTGATAGCTTGAGCATTCTCCCTATGATTTGTTTCGGTATTGCTAGGTAAAGCTCCTTATTGCTTTTCCGAGAGAAGTTTTGCTATTTGGCCCACTTGCTTCTCTAAATTTTTCAAAGAGGCATCATTGCGTTCTTAATATTACAATTGATGATTTGCTAGCTTGGTGATAGCCTCTTCCCATCCTTCTTTCTTGTCTTGTGGCTTTGGATTCAACACATTTTGGTTGTTGCCATAAGATAGATTTGGATGACTCCTCCAACTGGGATTATAAGTAAGAGCATATGGATTGAACCCTTGGCGTTGGAAATTTTGAGCATAAGTAACTTGCTCGCTAGATGAAGAACCACTTGCCACCAATGGACACATTGAACTTTGATGATTAGCCCCACATATTTCACATACCGGAAGGGACTTGAACCATGTTGACGGGCTAAGATGTTGAAGTAGATAACCCTTCCACTTTATTGGCTAAGGAATCTATTTTTGACAAGAAAAGTGCATAATCATCACCCCCACATGCACCACTAGAACTACTTGGTGCACCTCTATCCGGCCACATTTCACTTTGTTCACTCATGATCTCAAACAAGTCATAAGCCTCTCGAATGCTCTTTGTTTTGATGGATCCTTAGAAGATGAATCAACATTTGAACGGAAAGGAGGAGTTAACCCGGAATAGAATTGGTTGACTTGTCGCCCCAATGTAATCCCATGATTCGGGCACTTCCTAAGTATATCCTTGAATCTCTTCCAAGCTTCATGAAAACTCTCCATCTCGAATTGTTGAAATGTAGTAATATCATGCTTGATTTTAGAAACTCTAGAAGGTGGAAAGAATTTTGTAGTAAACCTTTGGACAAATTTCATTCAAGTAGTGATGCTCCTAGGAGAGAAAGTGTCAAGCCATTCTCTTGCCTTGTCTTTCAAGGTGTGCACAAATAATCTCATCCGGATTGCTTCCACATTCACACCCTCATAGTTGAAGTTGCTACAAATTCCAAGGAAGCGTGCCACATGGGCATGTGGATTCTTATCGGTCCTCCCATAGAATGATTAGTGTTGGAGAATAAATTGATGACATCCGGCCGAAGTTGAAAATTTGGATGATTATAGGAGGGATAGACAATGTTTGATTGATTCTCGACAATATGGGGATTCATGAAATCTCCAAAAAGCATGTCTTCTTCATTAACAACGAGCTTTTGAACTGTAACCGCTTGAGGATCAAAATCAGGTGGGATTCCACCCCTTGGAGGAATTGCGGGTAGAGCAATAAGCTTGACGTTAACTCTTTCTCCTTCCATCCCAATAAGAAGTTGTCTCCTAGCTTTCCTTTGTTCCCTTAATCTACGTCGCAAAGTTCCCTCGATATCCGGATCTAATTCAACTAGATCAAGACTCCTAGTTCGACGCATGCACTATTGACAACCTAGAACAACAAGAGAAATTAAAAGAATTTTTTACACAAAACAAAAGAAAATTTGTACAAGAAATAAAAGTAACTAATTGTCAAAACTAATATCAACTAAAATATAATTCAAATAGAAACAATCCTTGTCAACGGCTCCAAAAATTTGTTCGCTAAAATACTGTACTGCAAGCGCACGGGTCGTGTATAAGTGATAGTGGGCTAAATGAGTCTGATTTATCGATTCAACAAGGATTTTCTATTTCAATTACACTCCAATTTAATCAATTTCAACAGTAAACACACATAATAGAGTTTGGTTTGGAAATGTTCTAACATTTAAATCAAATTCACAATAGTAAATAAATAAGTAGAAAATGGTGATAACTTGATGATAAAGGAGTGTTGGAATTCTTGATTCCACTTGACCGTTGCCTAATTGAATTCTCAACAAGCAAATAGAAATGCAATTTACTAATCATGTTAGATCCAATTTTTCAAGTTTAGTCATTACCTCTCTCGAGTGAAATCAACCCTAATTAGTGAAATTAACCTATTATATCTCTATGTTGATAAAAAACATATCAATTGCATTAAATCTTTGTGAAAATAACTCAATGTATCTAGGATTTTAGGTATATCTATATCCTAAACAAGAACCCAGAGCAAATATTGTATTGATCTAGAATACACAATAATTTCTCAATAATTACACATCCCATGAAATCCAAACATAAATTTGGCCACAATAAATGTAAGTCAATAAATACAATAATAAATGTACAAAATAATAAATAACTTAAATTCTCAATATAAGCATTAATATAACCTAAGCTAGGTCAAGCTTCATCAATCATCCCAACACAAAATAATTTAGCCCATAGTGAAATAACAATGAAATTCAAGTATTAAATGCATCATTTCAACTATGAAATAAAGTAAATAGGGAAATATGAAGATTAAGCAATAAATACTTTCCTTCAACAATGATTCTTGTTTCAAAATATCAATATTCTTCCACAATGTTGTAGGTATTTCTCCCCTCAATCAACATTCATCAACCACAAAAACTAATTACAAGAGAAATCACAAGAGAAAATGAGAGAAAACTTGTTTTGAACTTGAAAAGGTGTAAGAATTCTCTAAAACCCTAGAAAAAAACTCTCCAAAAATACCCAAAAATCGCGTAGATCCGCGTTTGACAGCATTTGGGCCGAATCGGGTCACACTGGATCGGTCCAAAATATTTTTTCAAAATAATGACCACGCGCTCGCGCTCGCGCCCTTGAAGGCCTCGCGATCGCATGGTTGACATGATGCACTCTCGGGTTGGATTTTTAGTATGAGTCACGAGGGCGACCTAGTTCGAACCACGCATTCGCATGGTTCAACTGGGCATGGTTTTTCAGTTCAGTCCTTCAATAAATTGCAATTGAGGTCCTCCAACTTTCAATGTTGGTCAACTTGTTTCTCAAAATTTTTGATTTCTTTCAAAAAAATCCTTGTAAAATTGCATCTGAGGTCCTTCGACTTTTGGAGATGTGCATTCTGGTCCCTCTTCTAATCACAAGTCTGTTCCTGAACTTCTGAAAACTAACACCTTGGTCCCTTACTTCTTTGCTTTGAATATTTTGGTCATTTTTCCTCCCATTTCTTCAAGTAATCATTCATTTAGCTTCTTTATTGTATTTTCTTCATGAAGTTGAATGTTAAACCTATTTAACCACAAAATGTGCACAATTAAATAGGTATTTTTCCTAATTACTCAAAAAGTACTATCATAAATGTATGAAATATGCATGTAAAATGCACTCAACATATGTCTATTTACTTGTTCTTTCCTGCAATGCAACAGAAATTATCAGTATATGAAATAAAAGCAGTTCAAGATTTCAAGTTGTGTTTTCCTTTTGAGAAATTTGTTTACACAGCTAGATCAATATTCTTCAACTCATTTTTTTCTTTGCCATTTGATCAATTTATAGAGGATCAAAAAATATTCTAGAATGGCTAGATGTAGTTGAAGTGTGAGGACTAACCATGACATATCCTTCACATGTTCATTAATTTTTTTTCAATATAAAGTGGTCCCAAACTTTAGAAGTTCTTTTCCTCTTTGACCTTCCACTTGTTTCTTGTCCACTTTCATGCTCTTCCTCACTTAAGTCTATTAGCCCCTGTTCTCTTTGCTGTTTTGAGGTCGTTTTCTGTTTTTATTTTCGAAAACGCTAAAAACGCGTTCTCTTTACTATTTTCAAAAACGCATTTTGGAAAACAAAAAAAAAAAAAAAAATTGTACACAAAACGGAAAACGCCCGAAACATCGTTTTGGACGTTTTGTGTGTATTTCGACAAAAAATGTCCAAAATGCGGAAAACGCGTTTTGGGATTTTTTTTTTTTTTTTTTATAGAATTATCTTAACTTAGAACTAAGCTTAATATAAAGTTTTTATTTTTTTTATTTTTTTATTATTTTTTTTAGAATTATCCTAACTTGGAATTAAGCCTAAATAAAGAATTTTTTTTTTGTTTTTTGAGAATTATCCTAACTTGGAACTTAGTTTAAATAAAGTTTTATTGAATTCAATATCAACATTACAAAAAAAAAAATTAAATGAGAATTCTTGTTGTTATATTTCAAAAAATGCAATGATAAATGGACTTTGGTGGTTTTGAAAGAACTTGCATTTTCTGGATTTTAATAGAAGTAGAGCTTTCTCAAGTCCCGAACCTGACCAAGCTGTGTTAATATAGACTCTTAATGCTCACATTAGTGTGTTGCATGTAACCATATTTTTAGTGTATTGTGAAAGGAAATTTGAGTTGGAGTTAGTAGTATTCTGCAAGCAAATTAATTAAAAATAGTTTAAATATTGTTCTGCAAAATTTCAAACAGAACGTGTTTTTCAGCTTTTCATTTTCAAAAACAGTTTTCAGAAATGACAAACCAAACGCGTTTTCAGCAAATTTGAAAACAAAAATGAAAACACAAAACATTTTCGAAAATGAAAATACAAAATAAAATATAAACAGAACGCCACCTTAGAGTTTGATCCATATTTTCTTCAGTTGGAGAAGCTTGCGAGATATTACTAACCAGAGTATTCGAAGTGCTATTACCAGTTGTTCCTACTCCTTGTTTAGTACTCTCAATACTTGGTAGCTACATAGATCGTTTAGATCTTGATAGTGACATCTATACATATCGAAAAAGTAGTTTAACCAATAATAAAAGCATAAGATACGTAACTTCCCAACAAGTTCTCCACATGGCACATGCACTTTTATGAATCAAAAGTTCTAAACACAGCAAATTTGTAAATCACAATGAAAGCCAGGAAATCTGTAAATCACAACTAAACCCAGTAAATTTGTACATCACAAGTAAAGCTAGTAAATCTTAAATCACAACTAAAGCCAGTAAACTAAAAATCACAACTAAAGCCAATAAAATGAAAATTACAAAATTGATAGTTACAGGGCTCAAAACTGGAAATCTAGGTACAAATATGAAATAGATACTAAAAGATAAAAAAAAGTTTACAGTGAACATTAACCAAGCAATAAAAAATTAACAAAACTTAATGAACTACAACAATCTCGTATCCGATATCCAATCAGTATAAATTACAAAGATGATAAACTACAACATAAAAATAGAAAATCTAAATACAAATTACAAATATTAATTATATACTGAAAGAAGGAAAAAGTTTACCTTTTAAACCGGAAAAAAATGGAGAAAGTCAAATGTCGCGATCGGAAGTTAGTACTAAACTGCCTACTGGAAATGGGGATCAACTAAGTGACAATCAATGAAAGGAAGGAGAGGAGGAGGGCTGGTCGTCGCGCCGCATGAGAGGAGAGGAGTCTGATGCTTGACACTTGAGATAGATTAGGTTTTTTGAGAAATGAGTGAGTAGTAGTCTGGACCTTTTTTAAAGCTTTTATATATATACTAGTGAAAGGTTCGTACGTTGTACGAGAACCGTTTTAAAATCGAATGTATTAGCGTTATTTTAAACGTATTTTAACGGAATTAATGCATTTTGACTTGACTGCACAGGATAAAAAAGAAAATCAAGCTACAAAAGAAAAGAAAAGAGAATATTAAACTAAGTGGAAATGAAACTCATATTTGATTGAACACTCACAAAAATCTATATTTCAATCAAGAGCTCATATTAAGAGAAGCTCTCACAAAGATCAACATCGTCAAATGGAAGATAATAAATAAGAGGCAATACAAAACATACCAAATAAAGATGAATCGGATAGACATTGGGATTGGAAGGAAATTTACTAACCACCATGAAATACACTAAAAAGAACACTTTGCAATTGATCTGAAGAAGACCAACGAATGTTTCAGGACAAAATCAACAAATGTACACTCTTAATATTCATCCAAATACTTTTTCATAATAGATTTCATTTATGCAAAAAATGAAGAGAGTGCTTAGGCAACAATATATCTTCAACACAAAAGGATTTAACAAGAAAACTATTCAAATCCTGAACTTCACAATAAAATTAGCTAGATTTTAAAACTGTTCATATGTACATCATCCTTTTTTCAATAAATTTGACTATGTAAGAACATGATACAAGCCAACGGGTTTTTTTCCACAAGGAAAAGTACCAACACAATTGTCTAGTCAAGTAGAAATACATATAAAACTATATATATTATAATTAATATTTTCTCATGGATGAAATTCATACCTGTGCAATATCATATATTATATTTTTTCATTCTTCACACGTGCCTCATGCTTTGAAAGATAGACATCAGGCTTGCTCTTCACAAAAGCAAATCATGGATTTTGGTGGTGTGGTGGGGTGGGGGGAGACATGAGACAATAGCTTGAATATACAAATAGAACTACTTTCGTGCCTGTATTCAAATATTACAAACATGATATCTTCTATTAGGAGAAGGAACACCATAAGACCAAGAAATGTAATATATACAATTGCCAAGTAAATAAAAAAAATTGTTTTATACGAAAGAGCAACATGAGACATCATTAATATGATATTATTTGTTGAGTCCACCAAAAATAAAACCCTTCACGTGATGAAATGAATGGCATGGCATTCAAATGCATGGCTTGGCATTGGACTTCCTCTTCAAAAAAAGAAATGATGGATTTCGTTGAGGGGAATAGGGTACTTTTGGTTTGGATGTACAATGCTAAGTTCTTGTGCCTGTATTCATAAATTAAAAGGGCAACAGATGTCTGGTTATTAGAAGGAACCACCATAATATCAAGAAGTGCAATATATACAATTGCGACATAAAAAAAAAAATCTACGAAAGAACAAATAAAAACTTCATAATATGATATTATTTGTAGGGTTGGACATAAATAGAACCTTTAGCATTATTCCATGCATAACCTAGGGAAGTCACTGTATACATTAGATCTTTATGACAAATCACAAATGAGAAACAGTCATAACAAAAATCATTACCTAATGTATCAATTGGAGCCTTTTGTAATTAGATATTGTATAAAATCGAATGAAAGCATACAAAGATACTCACAAATCGTATGGACTGATTCTTACAATTTATCTTATGGGTCTAAAGTAACTATATGTATTATGTATGTATTTCTAGAGTAACGAGTTCCTTTCTTTACAAATTCCAGTCAAATTATACCGGATGGAATGATTTGTTTAAAGGCTTTTTTTTTTCTTTTTTTGGGAAATTGATTTAGGAAATTGAACATCATGCAAGTAAAACTCAATTAAGGAAAACTATAGATCATATTAATAACCAATAGTAGAAAGATACCAAATACTCTCTACCACCCATGTTAGCCTAGAAATAGATAATAATATTTTGTATGACACAAGTTAGTAACAGTTTGGAGATAGAAATTTAAGATTGTTTAGGCTTTTTCTTTTAGGTTGAAAATCCATAGGTAAAGTTGCAATATGTACGTGAAAACATTACATAAATGATAATGCGTGTAAAAAACTATAATAGCATGCCTAGCAATCCAAAAGCAACCTGAATGATAAATCAATTGAAAAAAAAAATTAAAATATTCAAAGTGAAGACAAGAAAGAGGACATAAATTGCTATTTTGATTTCATAACCAAGAAAAAAATCATCAGCTTCTTCTTACACATTTTTCCATGTTGAATTTAATGTAGTCAAGAATACATGTTTCACAGCTACACATATTCAAGCACATTGAAGTCTCCAAACTTGTAGACTATGTTATTCATCTTGATCTTAGCTATATCTTGATCTCAGCTATATAACATGGAGGCTGTAGAGGAAAACTGAGGAGTAAATGATACCAGACTGAATATGACCGCTCAATCCTTTATGCTTATGATATGTTTCAGGAAACACAATGCGCTTGAGGCAAATGCAACATTCTCCTAAAAGAGCAAACCATATTAATCAGATTTATTTAAAATGAGACTAAAAGCAAATAAACAACATCAAAGAGAGTTATTTACCTTTTTAAGTAAAATTTTCAAGCTTAGCCAAACATGCTTCTAAGAAATCTATAAAATTATCACTATATTCAAAGTGTTAGAAGCAATGCATTTCGACTTGAAAAGCATCTAGAAAAAAATATTATAGTTGGATTAACATATGAAATACACATCCAAGCTTTCAGTACTTTCTCGGGTTTGGAATTGAAGTATTCATTCAAGAAAAGCAAATGAAGAAAAAACAATTTTCTCAGCACCACCATCTTATCTCTCTCTCTCTCTCTCTCTCTCTCTCTCTCTCTCTCTCTCTCTCTCTCCGTCTGAATGAAAATTTGTAAATATGACATAACCAGCAACTGGTACTGAAGCTCACCTTAACACTGGAAATGCCCTCATGAACCCCTAATTTGGGATGTGAAATTCCTTCTACTTCCTATACAATACAATAGAAATTCACATCAGAAATAATGACTATGCATGCACTTATAGATTCATCTATAATCGGAAGATTGATTAGTGCCTAATACTTGACAATACACAGAAGCAAAATGTGAAAAATGGGATCAAGAATACCAAGGTGAATTATGGTTTAAAAAAAAAATCAGAAAATCACTTATGTTGCCAAATATAGCAACGATTATTCAGAGGCGTAAAAAAAAGTCATCGATACCTAGTGAATCTGCGAGAACTTGTGTTAGCACTGAATTCCCATAAGGAATGTTATCCTTCTTTTAGAAGTAAATTGAAGATGCCAAAACATCTCCCAATCTGCATGTAAAATACTCAATGGATTATATAATACATGAGAGAGGTAATTTTTAAAATGAAGCAATCTGAATTATGAAATTAATCTACTAAAAAATATACTTCCATTATCGTCACTTTCAAATGCAAATGTTGAAATAGTATCTGTTTAACTAGTTTCCATCAACAAATACTACCATGTTTAGGAGTAGATAAGAAATTGGGAATAATAAACAACAATAGCAACAACAACATACATACATACATACAAACAAACAATATGGGACTTAAAACTACTAATATGTTATCCAACCATTATAAATAACAATAGTCTACAAAAGAATGAAAAGCTGGTATGATTAAACTAAGCAGAACTATTTTAGAATTCAGGATGTCCACAGTAAAGAAAAGGAAAATCAGATTCCACTATAGTGTAAAACGGGAGGGAAATATAAGATAAGACAAACGTAATAGGACTACTTTTTATGGGAGAATGTTATTGTTAAAGATGTTTACAGAAATACATGCACAACTTACGCTAAGAGTGATTTCAAAACATGTTGATCATCAATTTCTTCTTCTACAATTGAACGTTCACTTCCAGCCAAATCAACAAGAGAAATCTTGCTATATAATTTCTCACTCGTGATCAAGTTGTTATATTATATATGTATCATCATAATACTGCAAAGAAAAATAAATAAGCAAATTTATTAATAAAACCTTAGAAAAAGTGACAAAGACATACTCAAAAACATGATTTAATAAAACGAGTATAAAATTATAAGACATTTGTGCACCTTACAACAATTTATCTAGTTTTCTATCCTTAAAAACCATTTTGAGAATTGTCCATAATAAGCTGCATATACTTCTCTTAAGAACTTCAAGTTATTTAACTTCAAATCAAGTTTTTACACATGGAAGCAAAAAAAATGGATTAATACTCACAACATCTCAAAATGATTTAGTCATAAGGAAATGCAGATATTATTGAAACCTCAAATGGATACTGCTTTATAACATATAATTCAATCACTCCAGAATGATGCAAAATGTGTACTTAAAATTAAATGCACATTTGGTTTTTTATTACATAGGAAAGTACACGTTTTTTTTTTAATTTTTATGATGTTTAGGCAGAAAGTGTTGTTTATTTTATGGAATTTGAGTTTTTAAGATTTCTTATATTTTAGGAGTTTTGAGTATTTAGCAATCGTCCTAACACACAAAGACAAGGTTGCATGGTTTTTTTTTTTTTTTTTCGATAAGTCTCAATTACGACATTTTTTTTCTTTGAATATTGTTTGCATTCATAATAATCTATGATTGGTCATAAAATCTATAAAGAACAATGTCCTCGTTAATTCTTCAATACAGGCATGAAGACCATCTGCACAATTTTTAATTGGTCATATGTGAGACCAGAAATAAAGACCAAAGCAAACAAAAAAAAAAACTCTATATAATAATCAGGAAAAAAGAATTAGTAATGATTTATTTGATAACACATTTGATATGGTCGCCCAATGTAGGTAATGAGCCATATATCAGCAAATTGATATTTTTTGAACTGGAAGCGTGCCTTTAAGAAATACTGCAGTGGAAAAAAAGTATTAATGTTGTAAAAATAATATTGCATTCATATTGAGACTTATTACATGCTAAAAAAAACATGATAATGAACTATTACGTTACTTTATCCCCAATAAAGAAAGAGAGTACCATTAAGAAGGCTTGGACTCCTGCCTCTGCAAGGATATTGAAGAAAGCAACAAATGCAGCAACCTAAAATATAGTGTTGTAATAAGAGGATTGGAAGTTGAAATGATTATTCTTTTAAAACATTGAACAAAATAATAAGATACTTAGGTGGCGTTCTGTTTGTATTTTATTTTGTATTTTCATTTTCGAAAATGTTTTGAATTTTGTGTTTTCATTTTTGTTTTCAAATTTGCTGAAAACGCGTTTGGTTTGTCATTTCTGAAAACTGTTTTTGAAAATGAAAAGCTGGAAAACACGTTCTGTTTGAAATTTTGCAGAATACTATTTAAACTATTTTTAATTAATTTGCTTGCAGAATACTACTAACTCCAACTCAAATTTCTTTTCACAATACACTAAAAATATGGTTACATGCAACACATTAATGTGAGCATTAAGAGTCTATATTAACACAACTTGGTCAGGTTCGGGACTTGAGAAAACTCTACTTCTATTAAAATCCAGAAAATGCAAGTTCTTTCAAAATCACCAGAGTCCATTTATCATTACATTTTTTGAAATATAACAACAAGAATTCTCATTTAATTTTTTTTTTGTAATGTTGATATTGAATTGAATAAAACTTTATTTAAACTAAGTTCCAAGTTAGGATAATTCTCAAAAAAAAAAAAAAAAAAAAAAAAAAAAAAAAATCTTTATTTAGGCTTAGTTCCAAGTTAGGATAATTCTAAAAAAAATAATAAAAAAATAAAAACTTTATATTAAGCTTAGTTCTAAATTAAGATAATTCTAAAAAAAAAAAAAAAAAAAAAATTCCCAAAACGCGTTTTCACGCGTTTTGGACATTTTTTGTCGAAATACACACAAAACGCCCAAAACGATGTTTCGGGCGTTTTCCGTTTTGTGTACAAATTTTTTTTTTGTTTTCCAAAATGCGTTTTTAAAAATGGTAAAGAGAACGCGTTTTTAGCGTTTTCGAAAATAAAAACAGAAAACGACCTCAAAACAGCAAAGAGAACAGGGGCTTAAATTCTAGATTTTACAATATGAAAAAGAATGAAGATTGACAGAAGAGAATTACTTGAGATAATTTTTGGAATTTCATATTTGAGTAGATCCCCTTCTAATATTTTGTTGACAGTTTTAGTCAATTGTATCTTCCTCAATAGTTCATCTTGAAGTCCTAGTTTCAGAAGTACACCTTCATTGTAAAGGCTATCAATATCAGAAAACCACTTGAAATCGTGGTTAGTAGTCAAGATGCTAGCCATTAATGACGGTATTAGGTAGTGAAGCACTGACTTCAATATGTAAAGAACCCAGCAAATACCTAAAGGGAGTGAAGCACTAACTTCAAATACCTCACCAAAATAAAATGTGAAGCACTGACTTCGATCTCCCTTTGTGGTATTAGGTAGTGAAGCGCGAAATTCAAATCAATAAAAAAAATTGTCGATATCTGTTATAATTTGGGCAGTGTTTCATTGGGAAACCAAGATAAAATGTGAAGATTATTTGAGGAGATTTGAAGAAATTGAAATAAACCTAAAAATTATATTTCAAAATATTAAACTCGAATCAAAATCTGAAGATAAAATATTAAAAATAGTAAGTAAAGGGAATAAGTCCTAACCTCAAATCGACAGCTTCAGAATGCACGATTATTTCTATCTCATCATTCATCAACAATTGAATCGGCAGCAGGAAACTAATCGGTTCGGAGCCACTGCTTCAGCTCTTTCTATGACCCTGGGCGAAGTCCTGTGTACAACCCTCACCAAAATATGTAAAGAATCCAGCAAATACCAAAAGGGAAGAACCCAACAACAGAAGCTATAAAAATCACGAAAGAACAGTAACTGACTTTTGCCCAGATCGTCTATGAGTTGAAATGGGTGGATACTGATTCAAGATTCATCCTTTTAACGCACAAACACGCAGTGATATTCAGAATCAATCATACCCATAAAGAAATTCTAATTAAAAAAATTTCACTTTCAAACATCTCAGAAATCATAAATTGTCTCTCGTTCATTTATACAGAAAATAGAAGCTGCTTACCTTCGACTGCAAGTTTATGAACAGAATTGAATGAATAAAACTCTAAACGAAGAACTACACATAAGGTTAAAAAAATAAAAAACACACGAAAAATAAAAGGAAATCAAAAGAGGCCTAACATAACCGAAAATGAGAAACGAAAAATGATTTCTCACGGAGAGAAAGATCGGAAAGAAGACAGTCAGAATTGCGTAATACCGAAGCTTCATGGGTTGGCGCCTGGTGGAGTGGTCTTTGGTAAGAATAGAAGAAGAGAGAGATAGAGAGGCTTATAGATATTTATTTGTCAAAACTGTTGCGGAACCAGTTAATGAATAGTTGGGAACCGAAGTGTGAACATAGAGGTTACTATCGTGAATAGTATAATCTATCCTCCCTTTTAAGGTAGAGGGGATATATATATATGCTTGTCACATAATACTAGCCGCAACAACCCATAGAACCTTTTATTCGCCTCATTGGGGATGGAGCCCTGTCGAGTGCGGGACGGAATTTTTGTCATCCCTACACTTGCCTAACGTGTTGGTATATTTTTCAGAGAGGTGGGGTACTTTTGGGGTTGGGGGAGAAAGGAAATATTAAAAGATGGGAAATGCTACAGTTATCACGCATTTCACCGCTCCCCTCTATGGAGGGGTGGGGCCCACAGTTTGGAGTGGGCCCCACGCCCTCCCGTGTCTCAATCCAGCTTTTGATCTATTGGTTGAACAGATCAAGTATGATAAACATAGATGAACAACTTCAATTTGACTAAAAATTAAAACAATTTAAGTGTAGTTTAATCACCATCTACATGTTTTTCGTTTTTTTTACCTTGGTTTATTAATAACTGAAGTGCCCAGAAAAAAGTAACCTGGTGTGACATTAGTGCTTGATTTAGGTAATTTATTTTTAAACTTGATTAAAATAGAAAGCACAATAATTCTTACTAGTGACAACATGACTATGATTTTTATTCCACTTTGAAAAATGAAAACCATATAATTAAATATTATTAAAAATTCTTCGATCGATGAGTAAGTGTACTAAAACGTGTAAATTATATAATATGAAAAAAAAAATTCAATACGACCCAAAATAATAAGAAAAATGTATTATATAGCTTCATTCCATAAATAAAAGCTCAGAAAACTATATTATTCGAGGTCTCATATTTTGAACTATTGAGAATCGAATAAATTTATCTTTTATTTACCTACAATATTTTTTGTTGTTCAAAGAAAATTAGTAAACAAAGAAATATATAAAGATATAACGTAAAATTTACGGATCGACAAAGTTTTCCATTATATTAAAGATTATTACATTCATATAAAACTTCACTCACCAAACCCCCCAAGTTTTGTAAAAAAATATCAAAGTTTTACAACATCTATTAATTTATACTTCTTTGTACAACTCATAAAGAAAACAAGAAAAAATAATATTCTAGACTACAACTTTTTCTCAAAAACTTTCCAGTCACATATTCAAAAATAACGAATGATATCATCTATTTATAGGAACAACTACTACATAGAAGAGTCAAATTTTCAATTCAACCAAGCCAAAAGAAGCTCTTTCCTATTGCTAAAAGGAAACCACAAGATTTATTAAAAAAAAAAAAAAAATCAATCTTTATTTTTTTAAAATTTTTTTGCAATAGAAGTCCTCAAAACTTCAAAACATCAAAACAATCATAAATGAAATATTTTTAAATACATGGAACAAGCATTCAATTAGAATTAGAACTTATTTTAGGTAATTATCCCAATAATCTCCACCTGGCCATAATAAGTCAAAGCTTATATAATCTCTTTTGTTCATAATACTTGGAAAAAAAAGGTAAACACTTTAACGGTCTCAATTCTCAAAATTGAGAATTAACATACTCCACCATACGAGTACAATTACTTAGAATTAACCACATATTCTAAGAACTTCATCGACTTGTGTCGAAACAAGCTTGCTGAAAATTATGGTGCAACCCTCATGTTAGACTTTCCTGGGAGCTCATCAACCATCGACATTAATTCCACCAAATATCTTGTATCAATGTCAAACCAATGCTCAAGTGCAAACATATGGACCCGCTAGTAAGAACATATTCTCTATCATGGAAACTAGCAACATGCCATAAGGATGTAATACACTACTCAAGGGAAATTACCTAGAGGTGGCAAACGGGCCGAGCCGCTCGTCTGCTCGGCTTGCGAAAATACGAGCCGAGGGCGGCTCGGCTCGTCAAACGAACGAGCTCATGGGGGATCCAAACAATAAAGTTGAACCACGAGCCGATCGTGGTTCAACGAGCGGCTCGTTGGCACGAGCCACGAGCTCGTGCCAACGAGCTCAACGAGCCGGCGAGCTGAGCGGCTCGTCGGCTCGTAAAAAAAATAAAAGATTTAAACTCATTTTTTCACGTTAAATACTATAAAAAAATTCCCACTGAACCTAAATAAAAAAATTAAAAAAATAAATGTTGTGACCGTTCTGGTCCATGATCAAAACGGTCACATTAGTGACCAGAACGGTTGTGACCGTTTTGGTCACCTAAAAAAAAAATTTATTTTTTATTTTTTTTCCTTAATTTTATCCTATAAATACTACACTAACACAAATTTTTTTCTACAATTTTACTACACTACATCTACTACAATTCTCTACTCTAATTTTTATTCTACACTACAAGTCTACACTCTTCTCTTCCTCTACCTCTACTCTACTAACATTTTTATTCTATTTTCTACAATTCTACATTACAAATATACTACAAGTTTGATATTTCAATTTAAATATCTCTTAGTTATAATATATTTGATATTTCAGTTTCAATATTTCAATTTATCATTACATCTCTCAATTACAATCTACACATATTCCATTTTATATTTCAATTTTTTCACACCACATCACATACAAAAGAATGGATCCCAGCAGCCGAAGAATTATTAATGAATTGTTCGATGGTCCACCTGGATTTGGGGAGCATCGTGATGATTCAATACCACAATCTCACATTCATTTCGACGATCAATTTGCCGGTCTCAACGACGTACCAATTTTTGACAACATTGAAGAAGATCCATTAAATCAGGGAATCGATTTAGACGATATTGAAGAAGATACGGATGTTCAAATCTTACAAAATGATCCCGATATTCCCGATGCAAGAGGAAAAAGAAAAGCCAGAAAAGGTAAGAAGCCAACTTCAAAGTGTTGTGATCACTTTAAATTAGTCGCAACGGGGAAAACAATTGAAGGAGAAGTTGAATTCAAAGTTGTGTGTAAATATTGTGCACAACAATTAGCATGGTCAAAGGGAATTGGTACTACACACCTCAACCGTCACTATCGCAAGTGTCATCCCAAGCACGGGTTCGTTGAACCAAATCAAAGTCAACTACAATTTGGTTCATCGGTCGCTAGTGGTTCTGGAGCTGGATCTACAACACTTTTAAATTGGATGTATTCCGAAGCAGAGAATCGAATTGGGATGGTTCAATTCGTTGCGGGCGCGGAGTTGCCACTAAGCATAGTGGACAACGAGAACTTTGTTACATATATCAAGCGTTATCTTCAACCCAAGTACCAAGGTATTACTCGAAACACTCTACGTTCTGATACAATACAATATTTTCTTAAAACTAAAAAACAATTAATAGTCGATTTAAATAACTATGGTGATGTTATTTCTTTTACTTCCGATCTTTAGGAAGGTATTTGTAACGACCCGGGTCCCACTTAACGGACTGTCCCGGCCGTTAGATGACGGCGTACTGTCCCCACTGTACCAACACGAGTCTTTTCAGCATGCTTTGTCCTCACTCGCACGCTCCCCGAGAAAACTTCCCAGGAGGTCACCCATCCCAGAACTGCTCCAAGCCAAGCACGCTTAACTTTGGAGTTTCTAACGATGGACTTCCGAAAAAGAAGGTGCACATTGTTGGTATGGGTAGTACCTATCATTTCTTTTTAAGCTTTCTTAATCGGGGTATTACAATCACCCCCCGTTAGACTCGCGACGTCCTCGTCGCGCTTAACCCATCTCAGGATCTGTTGCCAGGCGTTAGGATTCTAGAGGTGGCTCCCGCCCTATGGCGTAGCACTTAGTTCCCGATTTCCGGCTGGCAGCCGGCTCTGACACCATTTGTAACGACCCGGGTCCCACTTAACGGACTGTCCCGGCCGTTAGATGACGGCGTACTGTCCCCACTGTACCAACATGAGTCTTTTCAGCATGCTTTGTCCTCACTCGCACGCTCCCCGAGAAAACTTACCAGGAGGTCACCCATCCCAGAACTGCTCCAAGCCAAGCACGCTTAACTTTGGAGTTTCTAACGATGGACTTCCGAAAAAGAAGGTGTACCTTGTTGGTATAAGTAGTACCTATCATTTCTTTTTAAGCTTTCTTAATCGGGGTATTACAATAAAATGTAACACCCCAAGTTTAAAATCTAAAACCTAGGCGTGTTAACTTTCATTCACATTATATGCGGAAATAATCGTTTAAAACATTTAAACTTTTCATTTACTATTATAAAAATTTTACAAAAAATTTCGACAGAGTCTCCTCTGTAAATTGGACATAGCCAACCTGTAGAGGGACATCAAAACCATTTTTAAAATACACATCGCAACTCATTCAATCCCAAACATCATCCAAACCATTACAATAAGTCCCAAACTCCTCAACAATATAATTTCAAGTAAATAAACTTTAGCAAATGAAATAAGAGGAAATTTAACCTCAATAATACGTGAATTAAAGAATAAATAATGAGAAATTGAAATAAATTCTAATTTAACTTTATTTTAAAAGGGTTGAAGTGGGGATAGCCTGAGTCAGCTGCCGTGTGCTCTCCTCGGGTCACCTAACTTTCATCACCTGAAATGTTGGGGAGGGATTGGGGTGAGCTAAAGCTCAGTAAGTAAACTTTATGCACGTGATGCATGCTCATGACATGAAATTCCTTAAACCATTCAAAGTAATTACCCTCATTTACTTTACTTTTCAAGACATTCATACCTTCCAAACTTCCACTTAAACATTTCTAAAAACTTTTAACTTCATTTCAAGACTTTCATTTCAAATCTTTCATTTCATTTCAAAACTTTCACTTCATTTCAAGACTTTCATTTCAAGACTTTCACTTCATTTCAAGACTTTCACTTCATTTCAAAACTTTCGTTTCAAGACTTTCACTTAGACGTTTACAAAAACTTTAACTTCATTTCTATCGTGAACTCAATTAGTGTATCTTCTAGCCAATTACAATGCAGTGGGCAATATCCCTTATTTAGGACCAGATTATCATTTTTCCACCGCATAGCGGTTTAATATTTGCCACCGTCAACCGGTTTAGCAATCGTCACCGCAGAGCGGTTTAATATTTGCCACCGTCAACCGGTTTAGCAATTGTCACCGCAAAGCGGTTTAATATTTGCCACCGTCAACCGGGTTAGAAATCGTCACCGCAAAGCGGTTTAATATTTGCCACCGCCAAACGGTTTAGCAATCGTCACCGCAAAGCGGTTTAATATTTGCTACCGTCAATCGGTTTAGCAATCGTCACCGCAAAGCGGTTTAATATTTGTCACCGCCAAGCGGTTTAGCAATCGTCACCGCAAAGCGGTTTAATATTCACCACTGCAACAGCGGTTTAATTCGGGTACGCCGATCTCCCACGCCCCATTTCCCACTCACCTTTCATGACATAGAAGTATACTCATTCTTTCTTAAAACTTGGGATACATGCATTTTGAGAAAACTTAAACTTACCACATTCTTCATTTAAAATCATTTGACTTTCCAATTTCGATGCCAATGCCAATTCATGCTTGATGATGCAATGACATGATAATGTGCATGCTTGAACATTCTTCTTAATACATATACTTTCATAAAGTAAATGAAATTCATTAAAGCAAATAAGTTGCAAACAGCCATTTACACGTTTCACATTTACATTTAACTTCTATGAAAATAGGGGAAGTTTACTTACTTGACGTCCTTAGTATTTACCGTTATCTTGACTTGCAAGTGGGAGAACCCTCGACTGCCCGTGACGTCAATGTACCAAAAGTCCTAATTATTCATATTCATCAATAAATATGACTTTAAGTATTCCTAACTAAAGTTAAAACTTCAATTTAACCTAATGTGACCTTACATTAACACTAAAGCACATAAAACAAGTTAAAACACCTTTCATACTCCCAATTCTCAAAACATTACATTTTAAATCCTTAAAAAGCATAGGAATGTAGGATTATAATTAATGTCTCAATTTAGAATAAAATCAATTAAAATAACCTGCATTAGTAAATTCCAAAAATCTGAAATTCTATCTTTGAGTTCCAAATAAACTCTTAAATCTAAAATTAAAAATTCCAAACCAAAAGTTAAAATTTTAAACATTTAACTAATCCCATAAATTCGAAGTCCTCAAATTTACCCAAAATAACAGAAATTCAATTAAACTAACTCAATTTAAACAAGGTATTTTTCAAAAATTCTAAATCTGAAATTTCTCAATACATACACACGTGCATATAAAAACATATACATATATTCCACCAAGTGAATCAAATGTATACATACATGTATATAAACATTACTCAAATCTCAAAATTAACCTTCAAAATTCGAAATTTACATATTTTGAAATCTGAAATTTTGAGAATCTTAGTATTTATACATACACTCAACATATATATACATCAATAAACATATATGTGTGCGCAAGTGTGTGTAGTGCGTGTGCGTGCGCTGTGGGTGTGTGCGATTGCGTGTGTGTGTGTGTGGGGCGCGCTCGAGTCAGTGTGTGTGCAGAAAGTGAAGGGGAAGGTGTCTTACTGGTGGTGGCGGTCGGCGGTCAGAGGCTGCGCGAGAGGGAGAGAAGCCGAGCGTGAGGTGTGCGAGTGAGAGGGAGTGAGTCGCGAGAGAGGGAGAGAGCGGAGAAGATGAGGTCGGGTGAGAGAGGGGGAGAGCCGAGTGCGAGGATTTTGGTTAGGTTAGAAATAGGATTTAAATCTTTTGGAATTTGCAAATCAGTCCCTCAACTCTCCTCTTTTGTTTAAGTGAGTCTATAAGTTCTATTTACCCTCGATTGACACTACACTTTTCCCCCAAATTTCAAATTGGCATAATAAAATAGAAAATAACATGCTTAGACAATAAAACAATTAATCACATAGAATTGTACGTAAATAATTAAAATAACCAATTTATAAACTTTCGAATTGGTACATTGATCGAGACGGTGTCCAAGTCCTTCCACTGCAAAATAATTCCAATTATAGACATTAAAGATAATTTATGATAACATTCATCACAATATTACGTGAAATTTAAAATTGCCCGAAAAATAGAAAGCGGTCTTACATTATTAACAAAAAAGGTTATATTGCTGCAACTGCACACTACATTGATCCACTTTGGGTTATGCATAAAAAAATTATTGCTTTTAAAATTCTAGAATTTCCTCATAATGCAACCAACATATTTAATGATATACTTGATATTGTTAGAGAAATTGGCTTTGAAAATAAAATTCGATTATTTACTTTCGATAATGTTAGTGTAAATAAACCTGTAGTAGATAAATTATGTAAAATTCTTAATCCGGATTTTGGTGATTTCTTATTCCATGTTAGATGTGCATGTCATATTTTAAATTTAATTGTTCAAGATGACTTGAAACATATTAAAGATGAAATGGATAAAATTAGAGATGTTATAGTGTACATAACCATATCACCGAGTAGAAAACAATATTTTGAAACAATGTGTTCACAGTACAATTTAGATTCTAAGAAATTTATCACCGACGTAGGCCATAGGTGGAATTCTACATACTTGTTACTTAAATCATGCGAATGTTATGAACACATAATAGTGGAATATTATAACAGTAGAACACTTAAAAAAGACGATGATCCTCTATTAATAGAATCGGATTGGGAAGCTGCTTTTAAAGTGAAAAAAATTTTAACTAGTTTTTACGATTCAACCAACATATTATCTGGGGTGTATTACCCAACTAGTTCAAGAGTTCTTGAACGTCTTTATATTATTGCAAGAACTTTTTATAGATATAGATATGAGTCATTTTTTACTAAAATGATAATTGTTATGGAAATAAAATTTAGAAAATATTGGCAATATTTACCTATGTTATTTCCCTTAGCATGCATAATGGACCCGCGTTTCAATTTAAAGGGTATGAAAATTATTGTTTCAAAAATCAATAGCTCATTGATTTTGGATAAACCTATCACTTATAATAATTTAGAGAACACGGTAGTAAACATGTATACTGTATATGCTGCACGATTAGGAACTACTGTTAGTCATACACAATCTGCACCATCACGTGACACTACACTTGGAGACGATGAAGTTGAATTATACAATTTAATGGAAGAAATGAGTCAAGCACAAGAAACTTCTTCTTACAGTATGTCTTCTAGTTCTAGTATCAACGAATCAGGTTCACTTCAAATACCTGAAGAATTGAAAATTTATTTTGGACAAGAACTACTTAGAAATGTGGAGTCTACTAATTCTTTAAAATTTGATTTACTTCATTATTGGCGAACGAAAATATCCGATTGTTTCCGCCATTGCGAAAGATCTACTAACACCTCCGGTTAGCACGGTAGCTTCGGAATCTGCTTTTAGTGCAGGTAAAAGGATTTTGTCAGAAGTCAGGAGCCGACTCAAAGAAAATATTTTGGAAGCGTTGATGTGTGTTAAAGATTGGCAAGACGGTGATTTACGCATACAACATAAGTATGTCGAAATTGCATGCAATCAGGTAAATGATATTTAACTTTACATTTTCAATTTATTTATTATACATATAAAATATAATATAATTTTGATTTCAAAACAAAAATTGTACACATAAAAAATTGTTTGTGTACAATTTTAACTCCACCTACTAGAATATTCAATTATTCAAATAAGACTATTTAGTAGGCGGTCCCAAGCCCGGAAAAAGGAGGAGGGTTTAATTTTATTTTTTAACCTTTTAAATTTAAATTTATTTACTTCATTTTAGTTTTTGTCTTTTCAAATTATAATTGATTATTTGATTATTTGAACAAGTTTTTATTTACGTTATAACTTATAAACTTATAAATTATAATTAATCATTTCGACTTTCAATATAATTCTCTAATAATAATTAACAAACATTATTTTTTTACTTATTAAGTTATTAATAATTTATTTAATATATAACTTATTACTTATTGGTTATTAATATTATACTTATATTTATACTTATTAGTATTCAAGATTTCAAATATTTTAGATATCGATTAGATTGTCGACTAAATAAACTTAAGACGGTAAGACAAGAGGGGTTTTTTTTTTAAAAAAACGGTAAGAGGGGTTTTTAAATAAAAAAAATAAAAAATTACACGAGCTAAACGAGCCGAGCTCGGCTCGGCCCACGAGCTCGCGGGCCAACCCGAGCTCGTTGCTCGACTCGTCCGTTTGACGAGTGGACCAGTCCGAGCCATGGGCCGAGCCGGCTCGGCTTGGCCCGACCTATTGCCACCTCTAAAATTACCACCTCCCATAGAGAGACAAACTATTCATTTGGGTCCAAGCAATTAGCCAAGTCTATTTTGCCTTTTTGAACAATTTTTTCAGACGTGACCAAACTTTTCATACTTGATCGGGTTGATCTTCCTTCAAAAGTTTTATGCAATCGAACCCGAATCAAGACATCCATGACTTCCCACAAGTCAAAACTGATTCTTTACATCAAATTTATCCCCGTCATATTTGACATACATACCAAACACGTTCTATTTTTGTATTTTTATAAAGTTTGTGTAACAAACTACTACTATTACAAACTAGCACAGGGCCGTCTACATGAATCTTTATTCCCATTCCATCGGTTCATGGCTAGATATACTACCAGTTCTGAAGAAAACTGTACAGAGCATGTGTAAATACGAAAGAAAATCTATACTCCTCTAAAATGAATTGAACAATCATTTTTATAATCTTCTACTTGAGCTGTGGAGAAAATGATGTACAATTCCAAGACAGAAGCAATTGATGATATGTCCGAAACTTCATCTTGGAGAGTAACTCAGTATATAGGATGCTGCTGCCAAAGCAAAGAAAATATGATCATCAGAATATTCAGAATTATGCTCCAGTAGTTGAAAGTCTCAAGAAAATATTCGTGCTTGTAACAGATGCGGCGTTCGGGAATCTACAAACGAGTTTTCCTTCTCCCACCATGAAAATAGATAAGCCTGTGAATTCAAGGCAATATTATCCTTAAAGATTGGAATCCGTTCAGCACGCGGCTTAAATTGGTTATACCTTCAGTAGTAGAACACACAAGATAAAAGCGCCGGTAATTATGATGGCTTTGGTATCTGAATCTGGTTAAGTCTGCTATTCCATATTGAATGTAGAATCAAATGGAAGATATCATATCTAACCGGCTGTGCATTCCAAAGGAAATGCTTTTGCAACATTTTCACATTGGTTTGCATGGTAAGATATCGTCTCAAAGGGATAGCTAAGAGTATTTCTTTCAGCTTCGAGATATCCTTTTCAGAAACAATGACGGAAAATGCATTCCAATCGAGCACGTCATTGAACGGAGGGACAAAACCATCGGCAACAATTACCGGGACGCACTCGTAGTATATGGCCTCAACAATCCTCGGGCTGTTCACTTCATACCCCATTGGGCAAACGCAAAATTTGCTCGATTTCATGTGTTCAGGATAAGACATATTTCTAGATACTCTATTTGGTAAAGCCCCATAGATCCTCATGTCCTCATCTTTGTCACTCCAGTACTTGGAAAGTATGGGACGGACCCTACCATGCATATGTCCAGCATAAAAAGCAAGTATTGTCCGTTGAGACACTCTTTTTCCACCAAGATTTCTACGAGTTCTTCGGGGATTCTTTATAAGAGTTTCTGGCAGTGAAACATCTTTTCCAGCTTTGAAGATTCCTTCTGAGGCATCTGCATTGCAGATAACTTTTATCGTGTTTGTTATAAGTTCCTCGTGCTCCTTCAAAGTATATGGTCCCTATGAGTAATAACGCAATAGACTGGATATGAGAGAGAAGAGCATATTAATTAAAACTAATAGAAATGCAAAAATAATAGAAGAAATGAAAACAGAAACAGAAAACAGGCAGACATTTCTATAAGAGTACTTAATTAGCCCCTGTATGGTTCTGATTAAAATCTAATTTTAATCTTATCAAAATATACTAAAAATCCGATCTTAATATATACCAAACAGGGGCTTAGTGTTATTACTGAATCATGCAGAATGTAGTTACAGGGACTCAAAAAGTGACATTTGAATGGGAAAACCTTATAATGTCTAGTGTCATGCTAAAATATCTACAGCGGCAAGTGGGCATAGCTCACAAAGAGTGAATTAGTATAAATCTGTACCCAAGTGTTTTTCTATTTTTCGTGTCTGTCATTATTGCTCTCCGTAGTGGGATTAGAGGTCAATATGTGGCTAAAGTATAGGAAGTTAATAGTTGGCACGTGTACATTTGTACATCATAAAGATATCATACCCAATCGTGGCAAGCAACTAGAAAATGACTCGATCCATGAGTGCGGTTCCAGAAAGGATATTTTGCAGCAAGCATATTCACATAGTCCCGCAAGAATATTGATAAAGGCCTAAGATTATGTGAATTGGGGACATAAAGAGCCGATTGTAACTGGCGAGCACTATATGGAAGATAGAACAAGTGAGCCTTTTCTGGATCCCTTGTTACAAATTGCCTGTTTTCTTCCATTAACTTCATAAACCATCCTTCCGATGCGTAAATTCCTATAAGATGAGGTTCGTGAAATATAGGCCTATTCCCTTCTTTGTAAATGTAAACTTTTAGGATGTATTCCATCCACTCGTAGCTCCTGAAATAAATCATATGTGAAATACTAGACATATATAAGTATGAACATCTATTTAAAAGAATCAATTGATGTAGGAACTGTTGCGTTCATGCATTGTAGATTGAAAGAAAACAGTATTCTGTAAGTGCTGGAAAATAATGGAAGAGAAATTCTGTCTAAAAAGTAGGAATAAATACTAAAAGATGTAGAACTGAAACAAGCAGAACAACAAAATTGTGAAAATGTGAATGGAAGTACTAATACTGCTGCTTGTCTATTGATTAGTTGTATGACAATTAAACCATAATACAATAGCCTGGAACAGATACATCCCGATTTCTGCAAGATCAATTGGCTGCCTTTCCACCACCACATTTGAATTCACGTTCCAGTTAAAGATTACAACTATCTCATAAGAAATCTGAACAAAATATATTGCTCCGAGAAACAATATGTTAGGAGTGTATAATTAGAGGCGGGTAATGATCAATTTTCTTGGAATTTCTTTAGCCGTTGTATATAGATCAAAAAATGTAGTATAAAATCATATTATGTGAAATCGAAATCCTTGGAGAGGTAAAGGCTTGTATATTCCTACCACAATGCACCGAAATGTTCAAGCTGTATCATGAATGAAAATCTTCAGTTCTAAAACTAATAAAGCAAAGCTACTATTTACTTATATATTGCTCGAGCTAGTATCTATCTAGTTATTAGTTACCACCACCTAATAAAATGCACTTAGATTATATAACCAGAAACAAAATCAACAAACATATTGAGACGTACCTTTTGAAAGTAGAAATATTTCGAAATAGGGGGGCATAGAGTTCAGGATCTTCATTAACAAGGGGGGCATTTTCAATCTCTCTTTTAGCAAATGCAAGTGCCTCATCTGGTGTCAATGATGACACGTGCCTCTGCATATATTGAAATATCTTGAGGAAGAAAAGTAACAAAAATAATTGAAATTTCCAAAATCATTATGAGAAGAATGAGGAACTTACAAAGTGATCAGGCAGTTTTCTAACAACATAAGGTGGTGATGGTGGAGTATCCGTTGTCGATTTCTTTTGGTGTTTTCTCCTTCTTCGTCGAGAAACTCTTTGTCGCTCATTGGAAACTATCGCAGATTGATTCACATTCTCCGAAAAATTAAGTGAAGCAATTGCACCAGCATCTTGAACAGATAGAGGGTAAATTTTACTCAAACGTGTGTGGGACGAAACTATTGTAGTCAGTGGGTAAGGAAGTGAAGAAATCTGTATTACAATACTACCTACTGTAAGAATTGCACCAACAAAAAACATCTTTCTCCAGTTGGTTTTGATCAGAATGAATATGATTAGCCGTAAAAACTTAGCCATATCTATCTAACTGAATAAGTTACTTTGAAGCCTCGTTTTACAAAATTTCATCCTTGGAATTGATATACAGAGACATCCTAAACTTTACAGCTTCTGGCAGATTAATGTAACCATCCCATAGTTCCAACATGTTAAAGTGCTTGAATCTGTCATAAAAATGAGAGTAAAATGTAAAATTTTAAATTTTAAGTAACAAATGTATGACTGCTAAGTGAAAGTTTACATAAAGCAATGTCAAATAGGCTTTAGGACAAAAGGCTCAAATTGTCTCCGCATAATTACGATTCGTCGTGTCAGCAGAAAATTCCAAAAAATAGGATATTGTCATACCACCTCGTCTAAAAGTTTAATTTGTCAGAGAGGAGACAAATTTAGCCTTTCGATACATCCATCATGTACGAGCCGCATTATTTTTGCATAACCAGATCAGCATTAAACAAGAAATCCATCTACACTAAACTCTACTCTTCTTAAAGAAATGAGAACAAACGGATTCCACGTGCAGGTACCTCGACTGAAATTCCCATTTATGGCTTCAATTATAATAGGGGGATCATACAAAAATTTCCTTTTATGTTGTCAGCAAAACATTAATACACAATTTCCCCTCCTTAAAAAATATACAAAAAACCAATTATAAGCTCATAAAAGAGAAAGATAAAGTAATAACGGCAGCATACTCATATTTCAAAGGAAAAGAACAAATATCTATTCGGACAATCAAGAAATAACGGCGTGCATTGTATATTTTCCATAAGAAAAAAGAAAAATGGTTTAACATACTATTCAAGCAACCCAAAACTTGAATGGTCGATCAAATACCATTTTGATACGAGTCTTACAAAAAGAAACGACAATTCAAACTCAAAAAAATTAATTAAAATAAAAAAGGCAAATAAATTATACCCATAATACATACAGTATAGAGAGATGTATATGAGGATGTTACCTTGGAAAAACTAAGGTCGGAGAATGAACCAAGAAATAAATTTGAGGATGAAAATAAGGAGAAATTGAAGGAATTTTAGGCGGGGATGATTGGAGGGAAAGAGCGGGTAGCAGCGACTCTGATGGTAACTTCTCAGCCCAAATTTGCTGTCCCAATACGATGTCCCCCCCAATAAAAAAATTACGTGTCATCAAATACTCACAGCTCATCTAACAGATGTTTAACAGAGTTAAACTCATCTAATTAATGTCAATTAAATTAAATCTGACAAAAAACCGTTCCAAATTTCTCTCTCTCTTCTTCATCTTCCTCATTGATTCCAACAGTATTATCACAACCATGAAGTTCCCTTATTCCGATCAGATTATACCACATCCAATCCTTCAATTTCGGCCAGATTACTCCACCTCTTCTGGCTAGATTACTCACATTCAAGGCGCTTTCAAATTTAAATATGCGGGAAGATGAAGAAAAATGTTTGATATTTCTCTAATCCTTGTTTTCCAATTTAAATAAACGGCTGCATATTTATCTCAAGAATGTTTTGCAATAAAAATATGGAAATATTATATGTCTATTTATTTTTATCCTTGTATTTTATGTCGTGTGTGAAATGAATTGAGGTATGAAATTTCTCAAAATTTATGAATTCTGCAATATTACTTTGGATTTACTTTATGCCTTCGTCTTTTGTGGGATCTGGCAGTCGGAGCGTTATTTAGATATATATTGCAAGAATTGAAAAATGGAAGAATCATAAATCAGGAAGACGAAGAGATAAAAAGGTTGAGAGAGAGAAATCTGGAACGATTTTTACTTTTTTGTCAGATTTAATTTAATTTAATTGACCGTTAATTAGAAGAGTTTAACATTGGAAAATATCCGTTAGATGAGATGTGAGTGTTAGATGACATGTAATCGTTAAGGGGACATAATATTGGGACAGTAGATCTCTGCTCGTAACTTCTTCCTATATTTATTATCATATCCTTTTAAATAAAAAATAATTTTATTAGCCTGAGTTTTGAATGTAAACCACTATATTACATATATAATATATATATATATATATATAGATGACTGTATCTTATTATTTTACAGATCACATTATTAACAAAATCAACATTATCAACATTTTTATTTTGCAATTAGCATTGAGCGTAAAACAGTATACCGTTTATTCACGATGGAATCCAATAGTAGAAATTACTCAATTTTTGAGCATCCTAGTTAATAATTTCAATAATTCTAGGTAAACATGCGTAAGAGACATTTTTAAGAGACATGCTTACATGTCATCCTAATCAGCACAAAATAATCATCCTAATTCCTAATAAGCACTCAGCACAAAATAAATATAGGAAATACAATAATTCCATAACGGTTTTTCCTTATTACAATGATTTTCTCTCTCTCTTGCCTTAGTTTGTGATTTACTTGCCTCGTTCATCTCCCAGCATTAACAAGATCCTAAATCTCTTCATTCTACAATCTACACCATCTACACCATCTTCCTCCCCAAGTTCCAAGACTTCATCTATTAAGGTAAATCACTCTCTAATGGTCTCTCTCACATTGAATAAAAAATCATAATCAAGAATAGAAAACTCCAATGTTGATTCAAAAACCATTATGAGGTTGATAGATTCAATCTGGTATTAGCAACGCCAAAGTTATGATTTTTTTTCATATTTGATTTTATTTTATTCAAATAGTAGAAATTCCAAAAACATTTCCTTAGAATCCAATTGAAATGGTTTATTCCAACTATTTATTGAATATATATATATATATATGATTGTTTAAATATTAAATACTTCTCAAGTCGGTAATATCATGCTTTTTTATTAGCTATTTTAGTAATAATTGTTTTTTTATTTGAGCAGAATGGAAACGGAAAGATCGAATGACAAAATTCAGGAACATGTTGCTGAGGATTTAGCTGAATTCAATATATGTAAGGAGAATGAATTAGTTGTGGAAGTGATAAAAGATCCAGAAGTAGGAATGGAGTTTAATTCAATTGATGATTGTATGAAGTACTACATAAAATATGGTAATCAGAAGGGGTTCCCAGTGAAGAAAAGATCTTCGGAAAAGAATTATGATGGGGAGGTCAAATCTTTTACTCTTGCATGCACTCGATCAGGAGTTGCAAGTAGCAAATCAAAAAATGTCTTAAATTTGCATCCTGTTAGAAAAACTGGATGTAAGGCTAATGTTAGGGCCGCGTTATGCCCCGATGGAAAGTGGTGATTGTCAACTATAATCCTTGATCACAATCATGGCTTGCGTCCAGAAGAATCAAGATTTTTCAAGAAGAATCGTATTATGAGGTGTTACGTTAAAAGAAAACTTGAATTGAATGATGGGCAGGTATCAGACCGAACAAAAATTTTAATTCATTTGTGGTTGAGGCTAGTGGGCATGAAAATGTGCCATTTTTACAAAAGGATTGTTATAATTATCTTAACAAGGTGAGAAGGTTAAGACTAGGGAATGAGGATGCTGTAGCACTTCAAAGCTACTTCCAAAAAATGCAAGCTAATAATTCTGATTTTTTTATTTGATGGATTTGGATGATGATGGGATGTTAAGAAATGTCTTTTGTGCTGATGCAAGGAGTATGACAGCTTGTAAGGAGTTTGGAGATGCCATTACCTTTGACACAACCTACTTAACTAATAAATATGACATGCCTTTTGCCCCTTTTGTTGGTGTTAATCATCATAGGCAGTCAATTCTTTTAGGATGTGGATTGATATCGAGCGAGGATACTAATTAATTTGTATGGCTTTTTAAATCTTGGATTGTATGCATGAAAAATCGTGCTCCATCTGCAATAATCATTGACCAAGACAGAGCAATGAGGAACGCGATTGAAATTGTTTTTCCCAATACACGTCATTGGTGGTGTTTATGGCATATCATGAAGAAGTGTCCTGAGAAATTACGAAGTTACAATCAATATGAATCAATAAAGTTTGCAATGCAAAGTGCAGTTTATGATTCTTTAACCCGTGAAGAGTTTGAAGGGTGCTGGAATAATTTCATTGACAAATTTAATCTTCAGGAGAATGAATGGTTGACTGGGTTGTACAACGAAAGGAGTCGATGGGTGCCGACATTTCTAAAAAATACATTTTGGGCAGGAATGTCATCAACTCAAAGAAGTGAAAGCATGAATGCATTTTTTGATGGTTATGTTAATTCAAAGACGAGCTTAAAACAATTTGTTGAACAGTATGAAAATGCACTACGAAGCAAGGTGCAAAACGAGAATGAAGCAGACTTCAATTCCTTCGACCATTGGATTCCATGTATTACTACATATTCCTTGGAGAAGCAGTTTCAAGATGCTTACACCACGGCAAAATTCAGAGAGTTTCAAGATGAGGTGAAAGCTAAGCTTTATTGTGCTATTTATTCAATTACAAATGAGCATGGTTGTCAAGTGTATGACGTTACTGAAGATATGTTTCATGGGACGACTCGTCGAGCAACTTTTACAGTTTGTTTTAAAGAGGATGAATGTGATATAAAATGCAACTGTCAATTATTTGAGTTTAGGGGAATCTTATGTAGACATGCTCTCACAGTCCTACTTCAAAACCAAATTTACATTGTACCAGATAAATTTATTCTTCGAAGGTGGAGGAAAGATTTGAAGAGGTGTCACACTAAGGTGAAAATTATATATTCTGACTGGACCATGAATCCTGAAAATGAACGTTTTGATAGGATGTGCAACCAGTTTTATGAGGCAGCAGACTTGGTAACTGGCTTCAAGGAGAAGACAAACATGGTTATTCGATGGATTCGGTTATTAACTAAAGAACTGCAGAAAGATAATGGAACGGGTGACGATTGTCATTTTATTCCTTCACAGGTAGAACTTGAAGTTCATACATTATCAAAAGATGGTGATATTCATCCCGTGACAAAAGCATCCAACATTCGCAGTCCTGTGGCGGTCCATAAAAAAGGCCGACCACGTTTTAAACGACTGCAATCTAAGACTGAGAAAGTTATTAAAAAGAAAATAGAAAAGCAAAAGAAAAAAGACGAGAAGGGGAAAGGGAAAAGGAAGCGGGGAAAGAAAGACACGGAGAAAGAAAAAGACAGAGAAAATGGTTCACAAGGCTACTTGATACATGGTTCACAGTATTACACGACTCAAGATTGCATGGGTAGTGGCTCACTTGATCTTAATCAACTACCAAATGTTGGAGGCTTCTCTCTTGGCAATACATATTCTGGTGGTGAATATTAAGTTAATCTAACTTTAGTTTGTTTTTATGTTTAAAAAATTCTACCCTACAGAATAAGTTCTGTGACAACAGACTGATTGTATTTTGGATTTAATGCACACTACTGGTTTTAATCTGAATGTGGATTGCTAGTAATCATCTTAATTAATCTGAAACAATTTCAGTACAATGTATTAAAACCAGCAAAGTCAACTTCTTGTATTGGCATATGAGTATAATTTTCTTTAGATTTATGAAAGATTAAACTGTGCTTTGCTTTTCAGTTCAGTGTATGAGTGTATCGGTGCTGGTTTCATCTTCATAAAACAGCTACTGGTTTTCTGAAGAAGGAATTAAAGAAAGAAGAAGAATAAGTGCTGATTGAATCATGATAGAGCTGATTGAATCATGATAGAATAGAATTGAATCATGATAGAAAATAATTTTTTAGCATTGATACTATGAAGCATTACAGTAGACAGATTTCTTTGTTTTAAGATGAACTTGCAGCTGGAAAAGTTAGAGCCATATGGAAATGCATATAACATCAGAATAATAACAAAATAAAGGAAGAATTGAGTTGCAATTTGCACCAAACTGGAATTTCATTCATCTTCAACCTAAACAAACATCAACAGTATATACAATAAGTATCTCCTAATATATATCAAATCCTTTTGGATCGGGAAGCAAGATTCTGGGTTTTGATTTGGAAGCTAGGAGGCACATTTGACAAGCACGATTCTGTATCAGGTTTATATATGAAGCTGCAATCATCACGCATGATTCTCAAGAAACCCAAAGACACCTCATCCCCTGAATTAAGATCACAAGTAGCGTTTTTTTTTTTAATCGACCAAATCTTCCTCCAACTTGCCCTCAACCAAACTCCCTGGACCAACTCCTTTTTGGGACGACTCGCCTTCACCTCGCCACCTCAATCATTTCTCCCATTGAACACCCAAATCAAAATGCTTCTCAAACACCACACACGACACATGAAATACCTTCTTCTTCACCACCAACGCTCAAATCAGGCGCCAATACTACCACCAGCCATCATTTATCCTCAGTTTTCTTTCCCATGGCTTTGACTTCGTATTAGCTTCAAATCTTCATACAATATTCAGACCGGAGAGTAGGAGGTGGTTTTGCACATGATGAGATTTTGGAGCTGCTACTGTGGTGGAGGGATTCAGGTCGGGGAAGTAGGAGGCTCCGGCGATGTGCAATCTCCACACTGGAGTAGCAGATTGGGTGGGTCTCACGGCAGAGAGGAATGGGAAAGGAAAGGGAAGGAATCTCTTGTGGAATTTTCCTATATTTATTTTTGTCTTATTAGGATGATTATTTTGTGCTGATTAGGATGACATGTAAGCATGTTTCTTAAAAATGTCTCTTAATCATGTTTACCTAGAATTATTGTAATAATTTCAATAACTCCCTTATTTGAACATCCTTGCGAAATGTCAATGAAAATGGTGGGTCCGTTTGATTGCGAAGGAAAATTTTGAGTTAAAATAAAATGAATTCCAAGTAATTAGATTCCTTGGAATTGAATTCTTGAGAATTAAAAGTTTAATATGTTTGATTAGTTTAATTTTCAAGGTGAAAAAAGTGAGAAAATTTGTAAGTTTTGTTATTTGATTGACATTATTTTTACAGAAAATAAAACAAAATTTAGCCTTTTTAATAATAAAAAAAACTATATTTTTTTACATATAAGTGATAATAATAATGTTAATTTTTGATAAAAAAATAAGTCGATTAACAACAACAAAAACAATCAAACGAGACGTTTATGATTTGTATGTAAAGTTGGAAATCAATTATGGTAAACATGTTTTTAAACATGTTTTTTCCTATATAATTTCTCAAATCACTTTTTAACAACACACATTTTCTCTCTTCATTTTTTAACCATACATTTTATCTAGAAAACACAAAAAAAAATGTTTTTAAACAAAAAACTTTTAACAAAGAGAGGCCTAAGTGCTAAGAATTTATTTATTTTACCAAAACAAGAAATTGTACAAGCATCATTACTAAAATAGAAAATTATTTTCAAGGCAAAATAAGTGTATCAAACAGTAATAAAGGTAGGAAATTGAAAAAGATTTCTAAGTTTCATGGCAAAAGGATCTTATCAAACACTACCTAACCCCTATTCGAGCCCCAATTTTTTTAAACAACTATTACAAACACGTAATCTCAATCATACATTCTCAATCAAGTCCATAATATTTGAATTTTCAAATAATTTTAAACTACACATTCTTCAAAAATAAAAATAAAAACTCCAAAAAAAAACTCTACACAAAAAGGGGGCCTAATTTCCGATCGTTAGTTTCATGAGGAAGGTTTTGTTAGGGTGTGATGGTTAATTTTTTTGTAGAGTGACGATTGTGAATATTTTAAATAGGAGTTATGATACATGTAAAACACATTCTTATCATTTTTAACTTACAATCTTGGTTGATACAATGTTGTTGATTCACACATCACATCATTTTCAAAATCAACACACCACAATATTTCACATCATGAGTTGTAAGTTAAATTGTACATATATCATAATTCTTTAAATAGAGGGAGGACAAATGTACTGATACCATGGTATGTTTTTTTTTTTTTTTTGTGCGTGAAGTGACAGTGATTATAAATCAGTTTTTTTTAATTTTTTGAGGTAAGATATATGGTTAAAAATTGAAGAGAGAAAATATGTGTGGTTAAAAGTGATTTAAGAAATTATATAGATTATAAATTCGTTTATAAATCAAATTTTAACATTTTCCGAACAGGGAAAATAAATATATTATCTCAGTAATTTTGCAAAATGTGCTCAATTTGAGGTTCGACTGTAATCAGGACGCTACGTTCAGGAACGAAACACAAAACTGCCGCCGCCGCCGATACTGATCTCCAGCCAACATAATGGCTGCAGCCGCCGCCGCCGCCATTTCAGAACCCTTCTCTTTCAAACTCGCCTCTCACCGGTCCAATTCCTCATCTCTCACCAACTTCTCCTCCCTCAAACTCCCTTGTGCTGCTAATTCTCCAAACTACTACGTCAAATCCTTGAAGTCCCAGCTCACTCCTCAATCGCACCACCGCATCGCCACCGTTATCCGCTCCACTACGACCACCCCCGCTGATGTTTCCACCGTCACTACATTCCACGGCCTCTGTTACGTCGTGGGCGACAACATCGACACTGACCAAATCATCCCCGCCGAGTACCTTACTCTCGTCCCGTCCAATCCCGATGAGTATGAGAAGCTTGGTTCTTACGCCCTCATTGGCCTTCCATCTTCGTATGAAACCCGCTTCATTGACCCTGGCGAAATGAAATCCAAATACTCCATTGTAATTGGTGGAGAAAATTTCGGCTGTGGCTCCTCTCGAGAGCACGCCCCTGTAGCCCTAGGCGCCTCTGGGGTGGCTGCTGTTGTGGCCGAGTCATATGCTCGGATTTTCTTTAGGAATTCCGTGGCCACTGGGGAAGTCTATCCTCTGGAGTCGGAAGGAAGGCTGTGCGAGGAGTGTAAGACTGGTGACGTTGTGACCATTGAACTTGGGGAAGGTGACTGCAAGTTGATTAACCATACCAGTGGGAAGGAGTATAAGTTGAAGCCAATTGGGGATGCCGGGCCTGTGATTGAGGCTGGTGGGATTTTTGCCTATGCGAGAAAGACCGGGATGATTCCTTTGCGCTAAACATCATGGCTATATTTTCCAGGGTAAATATATTTGGGCTATTTGTTGTGATTAACCTATTTGGTCAAAACCTATGTGTTGCAGATCAGTCATGTTCATGAGCACTGGCTGCTATGTGATTATTTGATGCTAAAAGATCTTTGTTTACCACTTTTTGTGCACATTGATTGGGGCTTATTCAAAATTATGCTTTTGCAAATTAACTTTAGATCATTTCTTCAAAAATGGAAGGAAAACAAGAAAACATAAAAAGCACATAATGTCAGCTGTGGAGTATAAGGAATTTGCATCTTGTCCATGCTATGTTTTAGTTTGACTGATCTGCTGCTTGTCTTGAATTGTTGACATTGAAGTACAAGACCTCGTGGGATACTCCCTGAAAAAGCCAATACTTTGATAAACTTAAGACCATATATCGCTTCTCTACTTCAACTGAAGTTTAATATGTGATTATATATGTGTGATATGGAAAAGCCTGGTTCTCTACTAGTAGCTAATGGGAACTGAATTTGATGCAGGAGTGCACAAACTTAATAAAAGAACAGTAAAGTGATGGAGAAAAAGAGGATCAAAGGGAAGAATTGAGTGCGAAGAGAAATAGCCTTATTCATATAATTCAAGTGTGTTTCAATACATTGCCCTAAGCCACTTTATATGGGGGAGAATTTAAGACTAACTAGGAATTGAAAACTAAATAAACTTTTGATTTAAACAAGTCTAATTAAAAGATAGCTACTATGATCTAGATAACTAAAATATAAATAAAGATAATATTAACAAGTCTTTCGCTTTGAATACTTTCAACTGTTTGCTTGTTGTATCATTCCTCTCTGATTGAGACGAGGTATAATCCAGATAAGCTGTGACGACCCGAAACCTTAACAAATCGAATGTCACGAAACTTGCATAAACTCATAAGATAAAATAATTTAACAAATAATTTCATAATATTTAAATCGTCATAAGAAAGAACTTAAATTAAACATAATAATTTAATTAAAGAAGCCAACAGTAATTAAATGTATCTAGAACTTTTAAAAGTAAAAACTATAGATAAAAGTCTAATTTATTTTCTGATCCGTTATCGCTCGCCATCTCCACGCTGACCTTCTCGAACCAATCAATTATCTGGAAAGGGGGAAACATGAAGGGGTGAGAAAATCTCAATAAGTATACACGTGTTTATCATAAATCTTGAAATCATAATTCATACGTAATGGAGACATGAAAACTATACCGAACATAGGTGGTATGAGTTTGCATGCGTAGCGCTACTAAAACTCCGGTCCGAATCTTAAAACATACATATGGACCATAGCATATTATTTCAAAAAAACATAACGAAAAATTACACGTATATACTTACTGTCTCGTGGATGAATTAATGATATAACTTTAAAATACTTCGAACTTTGTGCGTGCTAAAATTCTCTTGCTTCCAAATTATATATATATATATATATATATATATATATATATATATATATATATATATTACGTATGTAATATGTATGTTATGATTGATTGATAGAGAGAGAGGGAGAGAAAAAGATGATTTTGTGTGTGGTAAAGAGAAGTGACGTGAGGGGGTATTTATAGGGTGAAGTTTAACTAGTTTTGGTATCAAAATCATTCCTTATATTGAACACATGATTTTGGTCAAGATGGAAGTAATATAATTTGTCTTGGAGTAAATAATATTATTTCCATATGAAATAATATTTTTATTTTCATAATTCATAATTTCCATGCGTACATATATCTTACCATTTTTCCTATAAATCAAATCTCCAATTTTTCCTTATATGGAGATATATACATAAACATCAAAATTTGATTACCATTATTAAGGTAATAAATATTGATTTGAAATAATTATACTAAAATTAAATATTCTAATATATCATAACATGCATCATACCAATTAGATATTATATTATAATATATTACATACATATATATATATACACGCTAACATATATAATGTATAACATACTTAATATATAATATAACATAGAAATTTAACCCTAAAAATATACGTGGGTTTCCAATATGCAGTCCAACTTAATTGCACCCATGATCCTTAGTTAGTGGTCAACATCTAATTGACCCCTAAACTTTAAAGAGATTTAACTTAAGTGTGTGAGTGTTATATAAGCATCCAACAGCTCTACGTCTAACTTAAGAAATTCCTCTTCAGTAATCCAAGTAGCATCATTAAGTACACGATCTTTCCAACGTACCAGAATTCTACAAAAATCTCCACTTTGGAGGCAATGCTCTGATCATCAAGCCAATGTTTAAAAAAGCGGAAACGAATACTGAGACGTTTTTCCTTCGTAAAACAAGGCATAATTTTAGAGGCGCTTTGAGACGTAAGCCTCATCATGAACCAAAAATTTAGTAAAAATATAGAAATATATAAAAATAAACATTCAATAACATAAATAATATGTAAAAGTCTTTAAAACAACAAATTATTAAAATAAAGATTAGCAATTTTTTAAAATTTTCTTTTTCCCTTTTTTTTTTTTTTTTTATTAGTTGAAATTGTTTACTTTTATTTATAGCAAAATAAATAACAAATTTAGGTTTTTAATATAAAGATTTGATTAAATTAGATATGTACAATATGTGAATTTTTGGTTTTAAAAAGTGGAGGGCCAAACATTTGTGAGGCACGCTTCTTAAGTAATGAGGCGTATGCCTCGAGTAAGCCTCAATCAGTTGAAGCGAAAGTCTCACTCAACCCTTAAGAATACGGGTACTAATGCGTTTTTCCTGTGCCTCGGCCTAAGGTAGGCCTCAAGGTGTTGAAGCTGAACTTTTTTTAAACCATGCATCATGCACCTCATCAACCATATCCTGACGTGAAAATGTGGTGATGGGCCCGGATGTGGGGCCCAGGAGCTTAGAAGACAAAATTGGAGGCTCAAATGTGCCTCGATAAGGAGATAATTTTGTTTAATTGGAAACAAGACTAATATTTAATTGCGATGGCAGTTCAAGTAGATAAGCATTAGTTCCAAGCCTCTTAATAATAGGAAAAGGGCCAAGTGATCTAATATAAAGTTTTTTTGTAGCATGTTTTGGAAAATGTTTAGATGAAAGTCGTATCATGACAAAATCGCCAATTTTAAACTCCTTATGCCTCCGATGTAAATTAGCTACCAATTTATAGTGATAATTATTTTAAACGGTTTTTTTTTTTAAATCTCATCATGCAAGTTTCGAATGTGATCAGCAAAAGATTGCGCAGTCGTCGCGGGAAGACAATCAGGAGGCAAAGGAACTAGATCAAGGGGTTAACGTGGGGAGTAACTAGGGTTGGGTGTTTACCAATTCGGTTCGGTTATTAAAGGAACCGAAACCGAATTGAAATTTTAGGTTTGGTTTTGGTTCGGTTCCTTCAAAGACAAGAACCGAATGGTTTCGGTTACGATTCGATTTTCGGTTACTTTTCGATTTTTGTTCGATTCCAATTAAAAAAATTAAGCCCTTGTTTGGCCCCAAGTTTTTGGAAACCAAGTTTTCAAAACACTTAATCTCAACCATCCATTTTAGTCAAGCCGCAATATTTGACTTTTCAAACAATTTTTAACCACACATTCTCCCAAAAATACTATTCCAAACCACAATTTTCTTCAAGAATTGGGGGCCAAACAGGGGCTAAATTTGATGCAAAGACAAAAAAAAAAAAAATAACTCTAATTGTTTGCAAAAATTAAAGGTAAATTCAACCAAATAAAGATTTCAATTAAAATTAAACTACAAATTCATGTAAAATACCACGAATGTGAATTTCAGAATCTTGATGGTTAAACTCTTTTTCTATTTTAAAATCATTCTTATTTGAAAATGAAATCACATCGAGGAAGTAAGAACATTTAAATCTCAGTAAAAGTAAATTTCACAAAATAATAATACTATAGTAGTGTATGAATGACCTAAAAGGAAATTACTAAATTCCATAATAATAGCGTATGAAACAGACAACATATCATACATTGTCTAAGTATCTATAGTATATATTAAAGTGTGGTTTTACTTGGAGAAAATTGTGAGTCATAAATTTCTAATTAAAAATACCTTATCAATCTGGACAACATTTCTCAAATGGAATGTTTTTGAGTAAATTTATACTCTTCTGACCCACTGTCTACACATTAAAGCGTGAGCATAAATATATTTTGCTGTATAATTAAATGGAAAAAAAAAAAATATTATCGGTCTTGATTTCAGTTTTCGGTTTTGATTTTGAGAACTGACCGGTTTCGATTTTGAAATTTTTTTTTTCAATAATCGAAATATTTCAATTTTTTGGGTTCGTTTAGTCGGTTCCGATTTTTTTGTCCACCCCTAGGAGTAACCCTGAATGACTTCAAACGGGCTATGATCGGTAGATCTATTGACGGTATCATTATAAGCTAACTCAGTAGTAGGTAATATCAAATCCCAATTACTCGATTTTTCCTCAACTAAACAGCGAAGTGAATTCCCCAGACTATGGTTGATGACTTCGGCCAAGTTTGACCATTTGTCTGGGGGTAAAAAGTTGATGAAAACTTAAGGATTGTTCCAAATGACTTCCATAGTGTTTTCCAAAAGTGACTAACAAATTTAACATTGCGATTAGACATAATAGTGTTGGGAGCCCGTGTAAACGAACAACCTCTTTGAAAATTAACTTAGCGATATAGGAGTATCAGTCGACTTAGAACAAGGAATGGAGTGGGCCACCTTAGAGAACTTATCTATGACCCCGAAAATGGAATCATAACCTCTAGCTGTTTAAGGCTAACCTAGGATAAAATTCATGCTAAGATCACGCCAGAGAGTGAGGAACGAGGGGAGTATACGTCCCAGTATTTTGACGTTTTGCATTGCCAATTGACAAGTACGACACTGAGACACAACACGGGCAACATCTTCTTTCTTAGGGGAGGCAATAAAGTCTATCTTCAACTAAGGCAACAATTTTGTCTCTACCGAAGTGACATGCTAGACCTCTTGTGTTTAGTTCCCAAACAAGGAAATCATGAAGTGAGGCACGAGGGACACACTTTGTTCCTTTAAAAAGATAACCATCCTTAATTAAGAAAGAAATAGTGTCACTGGAGGAGATAGATAAGAGTTCTTGAAAGATGATACCAAAATTTGGACAACCAGGATAATCTTCCTTCAAGCGCTCAAATCTCACTATCGTTGTGCTCATAGCTTGGAGTATTGTAGTAATACAACCAATAGCATCAGCGGTTTTTTTTGTCAACTCCGACTCGATGGTGGAGGACAAATGTATACTCTTGAAGAAACTCTACCCACTTAATGTCTATCACTCAAATTACTCCGGGAATTAAGATAGCGACTTGATAGTTAGAATAAAGAACAAATTTTTCAAGTAATAAATAACTAATACTATAAAAATGAACTAACTACTATATATTTTTTTTCAGTTGACTAAACTAGAAAAAGCGAAAATTGTTTTTGCGTGGACGACTTTACTCGTGCATTGTGATGTTCAAAGATTGTTTTATGTATGAAGATGGTTATAAGATTTGGATCGGTGATGGAATGTTCTATCATGTTTGAGGATTAAGGATATTAGGTCAAAAGAAAACGAATTGCTCTAATAGCAAATTTGGAGTACACAAACTTAATAAAAGAACGGTAAAGTGACGGAGAAAAAGAGAATCAAAGGGAAGAATTGAGGGTAAAGAGAAATATCTATTCTCATATAATTCAAGTGTATTTCAATGCATTGCCCTAAGCCACTTTATATAGAGGGAGAATTTGAGAGTAACTAGGAATTGAAAACTAAATAAACTTCTAATTTAAACAAGTCTAATTAAAAGATAGCTACTATGATTTAGATAAATTAACACACCGTTCTTTTACGCAATGATTACAATTTATAAACAAATTTATAAATAACACAATTTCCCAAATTACTTTTTAATCACACACATTTTCTCTATCCAATTTTCAACCACAAATCTAACTAGAAAATACCAAAATAAACAAAACAAAAAAAACTATGGCACAGCCGCCGAACAGTTGTAAAATATAAAACAAAGATAATATTAACTAGTATTTCGCATTAAATAGACTTTCAATTGTTTCCTTGTTGCATCAGAATTACTCCCTGAAGATGCTCGTACCTTGATTAATACAAGACTCACATGTTGCTTCTTTATTTTAATAGATACTGACATTACATTGTAAATTTGTAATAATGATATGACATCTGATTTATTTGTGTTGATTATTTGGCCTAGTACTTAGTAGCCTATTGCAAGCAAAATAGCTCGAGACATTTTCTCATTAAACAATTAAGAAGAAAGAAAAGAGGTTAAAAAAAAAAAAAGTGTCAATTTGCTTGGATGGTTATTGAATGGAAATAAATAGATGTTAGGTGAAAAGTTTTAATTTTGCTGCATGTATCGATGGATTGGTCACATATGCATCATATGGGCTAACTATAGTTTATATTTTTATCATTTATTAATTAATTCTAATATAAATACTTATTTGAAAATTTGACGTTTCGTCCTGTATTTTTTAGAACTCTAGAATTATATTGTAGGAGTGTGATTTCATGATTGAGTTTCTTTAGTAAATATGAGTATATTTATTTTATTCTAAAACATAGAGCATATTAAGAATTTTAATTGCAAAGTGAAACAATAAAAAAAATCTTGTTAATCCACGTGTAATGCTTGGAATTAAGATAGTAATATTTGTAATTTTCCATATAAGTTAATTTCCAAAATGGTAGTTGATCCACATGCTCAACCAAATACAAGTCAGAATTTGTTATTCTCTCAGTTCCATGAAGATAGGTTTGTTTTTTTTTTTTTTTTTTTTCCACTCAAATTAAGAAATGTAGTTAATGTATTTGGAAATATAAGTTTTTTTTTTTTTTTTTAAACCTAATATATCCCTAAATGATATAAATAAGATTAGATTATATTTGTTGATAACGATATAAATTAAATAGGGGTATATTAAAAAAAACTTAAAAAAAATTATGCTTTCAATAAGGAAAGTGAATAAGAAATACAAATCTATTTTCAAGGGATGGATGGAATAAATTCATACCAAATCTAGTTTTTTACCGAAAGTAAAATCCTAAGATAAAATTGGAAGAACTTGCATCCTATTTATATCAATTTTTTTGCTAAGTTCAAATAGTCTTATTATGTCTTGTGTTTCTAAGTTTCTATTTCCTCTAGATTTTTTATTATCTTTTGTTGTAATGATCACCAGTACCAGATTGAAAACTATTCCTCTATTATGATTGAATGGAAAAATCTGACATAATTTTGAATTTTTTTCTGTAATTTTATCTTGAAAATGGGTGTTGTCATGCATTAGCTGCTAGCTAAGTTACACTTGTCCTTCACAGCCTGAAGCAGGGTTTGTTTAACATTTTATCGTCATGATCACCAAATTATCACATAAAAACATATTATTCCATGGTTCGACGCAAGGCAAAATTGTGACAAAAATTTTGCAGCCACTACCTATTACAGTTCCCTTGGTTATTGCCAATTATAGAAGCTCACAGAGCTTTTCTCCAACCAAACCTACATGCTATATTTCGTGAAGAGTTTAATTTTTCAAAAATAGTTTTGAACGTGTGAATTAATGTTTCATTTATCCATTATTAGTAAATGTACACTTCTTTATAAGGGAAACTTTCTTCCATTTTTATATTTCAGCATAAACGGATCAGGAAATAAGTGGAGATTGTATTTTATTGCTGAGATTTTTGCTCCTGATAAATGACTTTCTGATTCCTCCATTTGAAGTTTCAGTGTTGAAACCCAAAGATGGAGAAGAGAATATGTTTCGATTTAACTGTTAAGGTCACACGTCCGTTGGGGTCATGGTTAAAACCAATTTATTTGTCTGTATACTGTGGTCATAAATTATGCCTATAAGTCGCCATATTCATTAAACGTTTTCCTGCAGGTTTTTTATCTTGTTGGCTATGTTTGTAAACTGATCAGGATCTCTATTCATCTTCCAGATGTACAAGGCAATGGATTTCACTTCACGTTAGTAATAATGTACTTATATGAACTATTATATTGGGGTTTGTTTTATGTGGCTGATGTTGAATATTACAGTTCTCGTTGTGTTCTGATCATTATGTTAAGACAAAAATTGATAACTGCGTGGTAATTTACTCTTATTAAGTTATAAATAATGAGTATGTTATACATTTGAGATGTGTTTTGAGATTTCTTTTCCATTTTTTGCCATCTCTCTCTCTCTCTCAAAACTATGGAATGTAATTTAGCTTCAAGTTCTGTGAGCAACAGCATTTTTTAGCACCAATAGTTTCCCTAAGAATGGGAGACAAAATGGTCAATTGGGTGCCAATTGAGGTCACGACCGGAGAGATTTCTTCGATAAAAATTGTCATCACTGCTGCATTTGAAGACCTGGCTTCCGAAAAACCAACGCAAAGCTGGATAGGGGATCCCAGAATCGTGACATATATAAACAGAATGGAGGAAACAATGACAGTGTATGCAGCCAGCTTGCTTGGTGATGATATTGCTATTGTGTTGAGATACAGAAAGGGATTAAAGCTCGCTTGATGTAAGAACAGTGTTCCAGGACAATCAGAAGACGCCCTGTTTGTGATGTTGGCAGCCAGGGATGGATCCAGCTAGTTGTGAGTTTATTTTTTTCCCCTACTCTTAGACGATTACTCGTATTCACCTCAATTCGCTCATGCTAATTCAATATCTTATATTCATCCCTAATGGCAGCAGTGATTTTGCAGCCGTAATTGTGACATCAGATTACAACCTGTTCGGCTTCCTTGATTATTTTTTATTTATAATCATTTCAATTTTCAATACAACTTTTTAATCACACATCATTTCTCTCTCCAATTTTTAATCATTTATTTACCTCAAGATTTGAAAAAGTAAATGTTTATAATCAAAATCATAGCCGCCGAATTTGAGAGGGAGTAATCCATTCACATACCGGTGTAGGATCGGGTTTTTCAAGCCCTTTTCCAATTTGCCATCATGAGCTGTCGCCGTTTCTATTTATCAACATTGTTTATCTCATAGATTATTTCTTATGAATTTTATAGATTATGGACTCAATAATTTCTGTAGATTATGCTAATCATTATCGAATTTAGAGTTGAAAATGTTTATTTTTTATTTTCTGATAATGACATTCACTGTATAATCATTGGACAAAAAGGGAATAAAATTACAGCCTTTCATGTTCAATCATATGGTGCCAAGCCAAACATAAAAGCTTCACGGATTGATCTTAACCTCTGCCAAAAATTAGCCAAACAATCTCATTGTATATCAAGAAAATATAAAAGAAATCTTCCCAATTTTACTTCAAATATTGTCCAAGAAATGGAGCAGATGCCTATGGAGAGGTTCATGGAGGCTGCCCGGATTAGGAATATCGACGCTTCGTATGAATTCTATGGTTGGATCAAATTCTATGGTTGGATCAAATTCATCGAATTGGGTACAGGAATCATGAGCTTGAAGCCCTCATCAGCTGGGAAGCTGAATTCAGAGCAATTTAGTCCTCTCGGCTTGGCTTTGTGCAATGGAAATGCTAACATGGTAAGAAGACTCGTACAATGTGATGGTGAGCTGATACGCATTCGAGGGAAGGAAGGATTACTCCATTGCATCATGTAGTAGAAAAAGGTGACATTAATCTCTCTCTTGGCTGAGTTTCTACTGGCTTTTCTTGAATCTATCAACGATACTGCACTTCACTTCACTTCTATAAGACTAGAGGGTCAGACTATGGTGGACGTAAAAGATCAGGTGCTCGTGAATGGTACCATATGGTGCCCTTCATAACCACGTATTGTGTGAAATATGCACATGTCACACCCAACATGTGCATGTGAAGGGAACCATAGTGGTGTTCGCCAATGATTGGTACTAGTCTACTAGAGCCAGATTATTATGGTGGATTTAACAGACAACTAGTGGATGAAAGTAGTGAAATCAGGAAAAAAATTCGACGGCATCGGAGAATCTGGATTCACGTCGCTTGTCCAGGATATTACTTTACAAGAGTATCTAAATTCAAGATAATACATCTCCCAAAAATTAGTAAAAATGCCATGTGATTCTCCAGAACTGAAATTTCACAAGTGAAGCCTCAGCTGACATTATTCGCTCATTACCTCCTCGAGCGTGACCAATCGGCCCTTCTCAATTGAGAGCTGTGCTGCAACTCCAATTGCTACAGAAACCAATCCATCGTGCAAATCTACAGCGGGAGCTTGTGTCCCCTTTGCTCTTATTGCAGATAAAAACTGAACATGTTCTAAATAGCTAGAACCGTGATGTAGTCCCTCATATCTGATAAGCACGAGGTGCGAGATTTAGACCAAAACTTGTTGCGCGATTTAAGTACAAAAGTAAGAAGCACTTACTTTATTCGATCATCCTCGGCTTTTAAAGTTTTAACGCCGTCCCTTCCTTCAGCTCGAATACCACAACGAACAATATTTTCAGGAACAAATGCCTCGCCCTGTGAGCAATAATTATAAGTAAAGCTAACAAGGTGACAGAGAGGAAAATTGTTAGCAGTGGAGCTTAATTATTGCCACTGAAAGGAATTTCACACTTGTGATTTCGATTTTGCTCTTATTTATCTTGTAAACAGGGAGTCATTGTTAGGATTTTATATTATCATTAAGCCTCCGTTTCCCTTTGGTAAATTGTTTATAAACAAATTTATAAATAATACGTTTCTCCAAATCACTTTTTAACCGCAAACGTTTCTCCAAATCACTTTTCAACCACATATTTTACCTCGAAAACATCAAATTCCTTGTTTATAAATAAAAACTTTTACCAAACAGAGGCTAAAAAAAAGGAAGAGATTAGAAAAACAAGGTGTGCGTGCGAGTTTTCTCTTGTAAACTTGTTATCATCACGTAATGAATTACTATCGTGGCGAACGGGGACATAGTCTCACGAATATGTATAAATCTTATGTATTCTTGCGTGTCTATTTACTTCCTGCGATATATTGATCTCGATGATATAGATACGTAGTTTAATTTTCAAAAAATCGACATCCTAAAGCAAAAGAAGGGAGGTGTTAAAAATTAAAATGGAGGAAATGTTTACCTTCCCAATGTCACCAACAACAGATATTTCTTGTTCATTTTTACTCCCTTCAGCAAACATACAGAGGTCAAGAATGCCCCGGGAACCATTTTTGAATTCCACTATTACATAAGCATTGTCAATTATATCAGGCACCTGGAAAACAAAGAGCATTAACATGTGAAAAACACGATCACAGGAAAAGAGTCTTCTTATATGGTAGCTTGGAAATCAGTGTTTTAAAAAGTATAAAGCGTGACGGTAACGAAGCGACGAGGCCTAGCATCACGTAAACATGAATTTTAACATGTGAAAACATGATAACAGGAAAAGAGTCTTCTTATATGCTAGCCTGGAAACTAAGATCTTTCGTACGTAAAAAATTATACCAAATATTATTTACAAAAAATGCTGAAATGCTTATATCAGAAAGTAAAATGATTTCCAAGAAAAAAAGGAAGTATACCTTTCCATCATAAGTTTCATCTTTATGATTCATATCAATGGCTCCAGAAGCCATTACGCGGACGGGATTCGTACCGGCAAAGAGCCTCATGAGATCAAAAAAGTGGCAGCATTTCTCTACCAGGGTACCACCAGTGTTACAGTTGAACCGGTTCCAATTGTTGACCTATAAAAAAAACTCACAGTTCAGAACAGCATTCTCTGCACAGACTGCTGGCTGGGAATTGTGATTAAACCTTACCTTGACTAGAAATGGGAACCGATGTTCCCGGATAGCCACCATCCTGACTCGTCCTAAACGTCCACCTTTCACTATATCTATCAGTTTAGCAACAGGTGGAATATATCTATACTCTAGCCCAACTTGTAATAGTATATCCGGTCTCCTTTTAGCAGCTTCTATGACCTGTGATCACAATTCCAGGTTGCCACACAATCATAAGCATAAGCATAAGAACTTGTGTAAAAATCAAGAGTTAAGTTAAACTATTTTACATGACAAGTGTAGTTCTTTGATCTAAGTATTGACTTATTTACAATCAGTGGCAGATCCAGCTAGTGGTGAGCCTATTCGATTGCTCGTGCTGATCACCCAAAAAAAAAAAAAAAAAAATCTTGCCATGAGGCGGCTGTATTTTTTTCATTTCCTTACAATGTAACGACTACTTGTGCTCACTCGATTTTTCTCATTGAGTTTAAGGTATACCCTGAAGATCTTTCAATTCATAGTTTTTTCCATATCAGTGGTGGATCCAACTAGTGGCGAGCCTATTCGATTGCTTGTGCTGATCAGTCAAAAATTAAGAAAATTCTTGTTATGTGGCGGCCAAATTTTTTTCGACTGCTCATGCCTGCTCAATTCCTTCAATTGAGTTTAAGGTATACCCTCAAGATCTTTCAATTCGCAGTTTTTTTTTTTTTTTTTTTTTTTTTTTTTTTCAAGAAAAGAAAATATTTAGTAACAAAATGCACTAACCTTTTTGCAATCTGCAACTGTTGTACACAGAGGTTTTTCCACCAAAACATGATGAGATTTTGGATGGCTGATGATATCCATTAAAATTTCGCAGTGAGTCATGTTTGGACTGGAAACAACCAATACATCACAGAGCCCACTATCCAGCATCTCCTTGTGCCCTGAAAAAACCTTCAAGAAAATCCAAACATGTTACCATAAATGGAATTATATTTTGCTCATTGACAAATGATTTTTTTTTTTTTTTTTTTGTACCTTAAGAGGCCAATTGAATGATTGTGCCAGATTCTTGGCCTGTTCTTGGGAAGGCAAATGGGGATCAACTACGGCGACCACAGCTACACCTTCAGCCCTCAGATGGTACAGATTGATGACATGCTCTTTTCCCATCATCCCAACACCGATTATTCCATACTTCACAATATCAGCCATTAGATTGATCAGAGAAGAGAAGAACTTATTATTATACACTACAACGCTCTCCTTATAGCCAATGATGATGGTAATGATAAATATTATGCAATTATGGAAAGTTGGAAATTTATTAATAAAAAATAATTATATATGATTCACTGTAAAATGGCATCTTTTGACTATGAATATTCGACTATGCAAATATTGAAAATTTTCTATTAATTTCTGCAATGTATCTAGACAGATTTTGCGTGTTTGTGAAGAGCGAAACTGGTACATTCCTACATGCACCATTCTTGTCATCTCAACCCGATTGAGTTGGGGGCCCACTTCTTTTTCTTTATTTTTTAAATAAGAAATTTGAGATTTTGAAATAAAATATGTGATTTAAAAGCGATTTTGAGAAAGGTGTTTGATTGAAAATGGTTTGAAGAAACTTGCTGTTTATATACAAGTTTACCGAGCAGATAAGCAATATAGATTCATTGAATATGTCCTCCTTTTGAATTGAAGTGATTGAATTATTTTTTTCTACCTAACCTTGGCTCATCTTATATATTTTTATCCAAATCTTTGTATTTTAATGCAAATAGTCCAAAACTTTTACGTTCCTGACATGATTAGCCCTTGTTTGAGACTCATTATTTGAAAAAAATTATGATTTGAAATAGTATTTTTGGGAGGATATGTGATTAAAAAATATTTGAAAAGTAAAAAATGACAAGCTTAATTAAAATAAATGGTTGAAATTGAGTTTTGAATAAATTTAGATTACAAAAAATGGAGACCAAACAAGAGCTTAATCCTTTTGAATGGATTTATATATATACTTTTTTTTTTTTTTTTTTATCTTACTTTTGAATGGATTTATAAGTTCTATTTTTTTTTTTTTTTTTTAGAGCCAATTTTATCAAATAAAAAATAAATAAAAACTGCATCATCCCTCTCCAACCAACACGTCTCCGACCACCACCCACGAAGTCCCATACCATAAAGCTCCCCCACAAAAAACCAGCAGAAGAAACCTAACCGTCACTACCACCACCACCATCAAGATTATAACTGGGTTTTGTCTGAAGTTCTTCTAGACACCAGTTAATTGGGTGATGATTCATAAGTTTGATTTTTTCGCTGTTAATTGATATTTTTAAACCTTCAAAATAGAAGCAAAAGCTAAGCAACTGGATTGCAAGGGGGTGAATAAGAAGAAACAATCAACATTGGTGGGGTGAAAGCTAGTCGATCGAACTCATTTAATGATACATTCATTTAAATATAAAGTCACATTACTCATTTAATTGAACATATAAAATATAGTCACATAAATAGGTGTTCTAGGCATTACTCAATTCATATCCCCTTTGAAAAGATGTGCATTCCATGCACAAAACTAAAGATATTTTTAAACGAAATTCATCGAAACGAATTCCCCTCTGAAAAGGTGCATTCCATGCACAAAACTAATGATATTTTTAAACGAAATTCATCGAAACGGAATTGTTACCGATCTTTCATAAAGGTTTTCAAATTATTATTGAGCTTTAAATTCTCTTTTCAAATTATTATTAAGCTTTCAAAAGTTTTTCGGGTTGTCATTGAAACCCACAAAAGTATAATCTCATTCTTCACAATCACTTGCATTTAAAAATTGAAAAACTTGATGAGCTTTACAAAATATTATCTCATCTAGGGGCATAGATAATGGAGGGGCCAGATGGATCGGGGTCCACCCCTATTCGGGAAAAAACCTTCAAGGGAAAAATATTTTAAAGGTCAGCCCACCTCTCAAAAAAGTCAACCCATCTTATTTTCAGCTGTTGGCTCCATCCCTGATCTCATTCGTTCTTTTATTTCCCACTTTATCAAGTCTAGGGAAAGGCTAAACTCTTGAATCCAAACGAATCTGAGAAGTTCGATTCGATTCTTCCTAGGTATATACCCGAATTGGTACTAGAATTGAGAATCGACGGTCCGACGGTTTTGGTTCGATTCTCAATCTAAATTAAGAACCAAAAAAAGAACTAAATCTCCCTATTTTTTTTAAAAGAAAAATTTAATTTTGAAAAAATCAAATATTTTAATTTCTTCATATATAAATTTGTCAATTAACTATAGGTAGAAACAATGTTATAAGAGTTGACATATAAATGAATTGATTTTGTCTACTATTCTTTAAAATGATTTTCTTCGTTTTAACTTTTTATCAATTTGTTCTAATTTCCAATCAAAGGATATCATTTCTAACTTATCAAACTGAGTTATCATAATGTAAAATCTGGATTGTTAAGTGTTAACTGGAATATTTTTCAGAAAAGTCTGCTTACTTTAAATTATTTTTATTTGTTATTACAAATTACATCCCTAACTATGAAAGAAGAGTTTATGCTCTAAATTAATTAAATAGCTTAAATAAATCATTTTTCGATTTGAATTAATCTCATATAGTATTGTATTCGTTGGTGAATTAATCTTACTAGACAACTTGTTATTTACATATTTTTTAAGGGAAAAGTACAAAACTACACAACTAAAACTTTCACTTTTTAAACATAACAAACTTAAATTTATTTTTTAAAAATCAGGTGTTAGTGTTAATTAGTTAATTAATTAATATAACATTATAATAATTATCATTTATATATTAAATTAAAACTCATTTAATATTACATAATAAAATCAAAACAATATCTAATCCAAAACCGCTCCAACCCAACCCAACCCAATCCAGCACTCACACCACCTCACCCGACAACCCACCCACCTACCCAACCCCGACCAACCCCGATCCCAACCCTGACCCCACCTCAACTCAAAAAATAATTTTTTTCATTCTATTTTTCCACACTCACCTCCACCCTAACACCACCTTACCCACCCCACCCCCCACCCCTCCCCAACCCCACCCACCCACTCACCCCACCTCCACTCACCCACCCACCTCACCCCACCCCACCACAAGAATGATTTTATTTCTATTTTTTTCTCATCTCACCCACCCCCCTGTCCCATCCCACCCCACTCCACTCCTCCCAAACCCACCCACCCCATCCAAAATGATTTTTTTCTACTACTTTTCCACAACTCGCCCAGACCCTACCCTATCCTACCCCGTCACCTACCCCAACCTCACCCACCCCACCCAAAATTAATTTTTTTCTTCTAATTTTCCACTCCCCACAACCTCGCCCCAGACCCTACCCCACCCCATCTCATCCAAAATGATTTTTTTCTACTACTTTTTCACAACTCGTCCAGACCCTACCCCTCCACCCATCCCCACCCCCACAACATCCAAAATTATTTTTTTTTCTTCTAATTTTTCACCCACCCACCCTAACTCTACCTCGACACACACCCACCCACCCATCCACCCCCACCCTACCCCATCCCACCCAAATATGATTTTTCTTCCATATTTCCACACCCTACCCACCCCATCCTACCTACCTACCCACCCCACCCCACCATACCCCATCCAAAAATGATTTTTCTTTTATTTTTTACCCCCACCTCCCCAAAAATGATTTTTCTTCTATTTTTTCACACTTCCCCCCAACTGACCCACCTCATCCCAGCGCACCCCGTCACCCACCATACCCCATCCAAAAATGATTTTTCTTCTATTTTTTCACACTTCACCCCAACCACCCCATCTCAACCCCACCCCACCCTACCCTAGCTACCCCACCCACACACCCACCCACCAAAATTTTTTCTACTTTTTCAAGCCCCAACCCACCCACCCACCTAACCAACCGACCCCACCCCACCCAAAAATGATTTTTTTCTCCTGATGTTTTCCATCACACCACCCCGCCTCATCCCCACCTAATATCATCCCCAAAGTCACAATTGGTCACACAAGTCATGTTTCAATCACAAAATCACAATTACAAATTTAATCGCAAATTTCACCGCAACCCCACACAACCCAACATAACTCTATCGCACAAAGTTACAAACCTCACCCCACTTCCAAAGTCGCAGTTGGTCACACGAAGTCACAATTGGTCACACAAGGTCACAGTTTGGTCACATAAAATCGCAGTTAGGGTCACAGTTGGTCACAGTTCGATCATACAAAGTCGCAGTTAGGTCACATGAGGTCACATTACAGTCACAGATCAATCACATGAAGTCACATATAGTCACAGTTTGGTCAAAGTTCACTCACGCAAAGTCACAGTTCAGTCACACGTAGTAATAGTTCGGTCACATATTATTTATTTATTAGTCGCAATGACCTAATAATTGGTCACAATCATCCATAGTTAACCACATATTTTTTATTTATTAATCACAACTAACTCTTTTTATTGGTCACAACTTACCCCCCCGACCTACCCCACCAGACCGAAAAAGTCACGGTTAGTCACTAAAAGTCACAGTCAATATTTAAAATCACATTTAGTCAATATTTTGATCACAATTACTCATAATTGGTCAAGTTCACCATCCAAGCCACCAATCCCCCACCCACAACTTCCCAATCTAAACAATTTCCTTCTGCTCAACCAAAAAGTCACAGTTCGGTCACACAAAGTCGCCGTTAGGTCACATGAGATCACGGTCTGGTCACATGAGGTCACATTCCAGTCACAGATAAATCACATGAAGTCACATATAGTCACAGTTCGATTACACAAGGTCACAGTTCGCTCACGCAAAGTCACAGTTCAGTCACACGTAGTAATAGTTCGATCACATATTATTTATTTATTTGTCACAATGACCTAATAATTGGTCACAATCATCCATAGTTGACCACATATTATTTATTTATTAATCACAACTTACCCCCTGACCCCACCCGACCGACAAAGTCACGATTAGTCACAATCACTATTTAAAATCACATTTAGTCAATATTTTAATCACAATTACTCATAATTGGTCAAGTGCACTATTCAAGCCACCAATCCCCCACCCACAGCTTCCCAATCTAAACCATTTCCTCCTGCTCAACCACCATGACCAATCCCCCCCCCCATCCCACTATTTTTTGTTACAATTACTCATCAAATTTCAATCTCCAGTCATACAATAACAAACTTATAAATCACATCAACACATTCATCGTCATGCACCAATTCAAATCACTGAGACTGGAAATTAGGTATTTTGAGTAAGAATCAATAGTCCAAAAACAAGAATCTTACATTCACAAAAGGAGATCCATTAAGATGACTATTTAAACTGCAATACCGCATGCTAATTCTATTAATTTCATTGAGAACTACAAAATAAAACTGTAAAAATCAAAATCAAGAATAAAATATTCAAAGGAGAAGAAATACAAATCAAACAACAAAAACTCCACAGTCCCCAAACATCAACACCGCTGCCTCGGCCTCGGCCTCCACCTCCACCACCACCACCACCACCACCAGCAAAACCAATACATAACAGACTGTAAATTTAGTAAAACCACCACATCAAATCCAACATCGTAATTTCACCAAACCACAACCACCAACAATTTTGTACCACCACCACCACCGACTACCGCCGCCATCACCCCCCACCACCAAGCTGGTAACAAGCTTAATTACTACGATGTAAAAAACACACAAGATAATATCCACCTTAGAGTTCTATTGATTTCTATTCTAGCAGCCAAATCCTCCACCTTCAAATTAATTTATGATGATGTATTATCTTCGGCTCTAATGGACGAACTCGAAAATTTCGACCCCAATTTCATTACTACCGGAATCGATGTCGGATTATCATCCATCTCTGCAGTTGAACTCCAGGCTGGACCATCACACAAATACCACTTCGTGAAGGAAGAAGTGGGGCGAAAACAAGAAAATTGCACCACCTAGGTCGCAAAAAACCCATCACCACCACCTGCACCCAATGACCGTTGTCTGCACCCAACGCACAACGCACCACAAAACACCCCCGCCAAGGAGTCAAAGATGTTACGGGGTTGGTTGGGTTGGTGTTCCAGAAAAGGGAATGAACGATGGGGTGGGTAGACTAGAGAGAGAGAGATTAGAGGGGTTAGATGGAAGAGGGAGTGAAATTGGGGGTTTACGTTTTGACATGGTGGGTTGGATTATGTGATTAATTATGTGTTAATTAATTATTAATCATATTACCACCTGAAATTTAAAAAAATTAAGTTTGACACCACGATTTTGAATTGTAACTTTGAATTACCGGTTACAATGTAATTTTCCCATTTTTTAATTAGATTGTATTATTTGGTAAAAGTTAAGATTGAATATATCATTGGTTGAATTAATGCAGCGTTGTTATAAATGTCTAAAAAATTAATTATGATAGGGAATCAAACATTCGATTCAGATCCATAATCAAATTTGGACTCGGTGATTTCACTTAATAAATACTCAAAAATTCTGATTTGATTTGATTCTCTCTATAACTGAATAGAACTATGGAATTGACCAAGTCCAACCCTAATCAAGTCATTACAATTTGTCGCCTCGGTTCTCATTCTCAACAAAAATAAGTAAAAAAATAAATTATTATTTTTTGGATCAAAAGTATTCCTTTTTTATGACTCAAATGTCCAAGATTAGCCATTTAGATCAACGGTTCTCCTCTCATGAACTCTCTTTACGTTGTGAACGATCTCTTGGACGGACGATAGGGCACACCATGGCCATGCCTTCATGTAAATGTCTTTCAACATTTTAAATGATGTATCCAAAAATCAAGACTCGAACATTCAATTCTCCAATTTCAAACTCTTATTTCTTTATCTTAGCATCATGCATTGTATTTGTAGGGCTAGGCAGGGTTCAAAAGTATTATTATTATTTTATTTATTTTTACGACTTAGTGTTCAAGTTTTGCCCCACTAATATTGAGGAGGGCAATATTCCCCCTAATTCGTCATCTACGTAAATTCGAATGAGAATACAAACTATGCATAATTAGAATAGATATTTGGATAATGGTTCTCTTTCCCATGAACCTCATTTAAATCGTGCAGAAGGAACTTCCATAGGGATAGTAGGCCGCACCATGACCTTGCCTCCATGTAAACGACCGTCTTACAACATTTAAGCGACATCTTTCAATAATCAAGATTAGCTTTGGCTGAATATTTTATGTACCGTAAACAACACACTTTAATCATTTATGATGATCTCTCCAAAGAAGCCCAATCTTATCGCCAAATGTCTCTTCAATTACAATATGGGGAAAGTACATAACTACAATACTTTAAGTTTCACTTTTCAAAACTATCAAACTTAACAAATTTTTTTTTTTTTTTCAAAAATCAGGTATTTCATAATTAAAAATAAATATAATATTACATATAATAGAAACATAATTATCTATTATATATTATATTAAAACTAATACAATATTAAATCAAAAACTCAAATCTTGATGTCACAACCTCCCTTATCCCCGCCCTTTCCCCGCCCACCACCTGACCACCCCACCCACCCTTCCCCACCCCACCCCACCCCACCCCACCGCAAAGTGACAAATTGATCTCGCCAAAGCCACACCCCCTCACCCCAAAATTATTTAGCCCACCTCACCCACCTACCCTACCCTATCCTACCCCAAAATTTTTTTTCCTGTTCGATGTTTTCCTACCCTTCCTCATCCCATCCCACCTCACCTCATCGAAAAGTGACAAATTGATCTCGTTAAAGCCACACCCCCAAAATTATTTAACCCACCCCACCCCATCCCACCCAACCCACCCACCTCAACCCTGCCCTACCTCATCTCATCACAACGCGACAAACTCATCTCACCCCAGCCCGCCATCCCACCCCACCCCACCCCCCCAAAATGATTTTTCTTCTATTTGTTCACACTTTGCTCCAACCACCCAATCCATCCCACGCCACCCAACTCCACCCCTCCCAAAAAATGATTAATTATAATGGTCACAATTTTTTCTTGAATACAAATAAAGATTTTTTTAGGTCACAATTTTCACAAATAACTAGTTTTCTTGGTCACATATCATAAATTTTGTAGGTCACAATTTATAAAATTATCTGGATGACTTTTAGAGTCACTTCTTATTATGGTCACAAGTCACAATTTTTTAGGTCACAAGTCACAAATTAGATCATAAGTTTGTGGTCACAGTCACAGTTTTTTATGTCACAATTTATTTCTCGGTCACAAATTTTGAATTTCGTAGGTCACGATTTTTTCCGGTCGCAAATCTAGAGTTAATTGGTCACAAATCACAAATTTCATTGGTCACAATTTTTTCTCGAATACAAATCAAGATTTTTTTAGGTCACAATTTTCATAAATCACTAGGTTTCTTGGTCACATATCATAAATTTTGTAGGTCACAATTTATAAAATTGTTTGGATGACTTTTAAGGTCACAGCTTATTATGGTCACAAGTCATAATTTTTATATCACAAGTAACAAATGTGGCCAAAATCTATTTCTTGGTCACAAACCACAAATTTATAAGTCATAAACTATGATCATAATAATTAATTGGTCACAATTTTTTTTTGGGTCACAAATATCAAAATATTAGGTCACACTAATTCAATTAAAGGTCACAAATTATCAAATTAATTGGTCACAACTTATTTTAAGGTCACAAATATCAAAATATTAGGTCACAATCAAATCAAAATTTTAGGTCACATATGCTATTTGCTAGTCACAAATTGCGCATTTTGGTCACGCACCATCAGCACCACCACCGGCCGCAAACACCGTCGCCGCCAATCACCAACACCGCCTTTGCCTCTGCCTCTGCCCCCGACCCAAGAACCACCACCACTTCACCACAATTGTTTCATCCCTCGCCCTGCTACCACCAGTCCACACTCGTTGCCGCAACAATCATAGCCACAATACACACAACCTAATCTGATTTGTGACTTGTGACCATAATAAGCTGTGAACTTAAAAATTGTGACTTGTAATCATAAACAGTAAAATATATAATTAATTATGACCTGATTATTGAAATAAAACATTAAGTTTCTTAATTTTGAAAATGTGTGCTTTAAAAACCTTAATTAATTATAATTAATCATTTTTTGGGTGGGGTGGGGCGGGGTCAGGGTGGGGTATGAAAAAGTGGGAAAAACCATTTTTTGGATGGGGTGGTGATGCAAACCACGTAGAAATTGTAGCTACGCAACCCACAAATTATTGGAATCGACCCAAGAACGCCAAAGAACCACGATTTAGAGATTGATTCAAATTAATTGAACCAAGCAACCAACACAATCAATAGATATGCTGACCTCTTGATCACAATAAAAGTAAATCTCACCCAAGATTTGAACAAACAAGATTAACTCGCAAGTTCGGATTTTATTCAATGAAGAATAAGAATATGAAAACAAAATAGCCTCTCAATTATATTATCAAAGTTGTCTATGGTCTAACGAATAATGAAAATTACATCCCTATAAATAGGGTCAAATTCTAGGTTAAGAGTTCTAATTAAATTAGGAAAGAAATTGTTAAAAATAAGGAAAGAATTAAAATTCCTAAAATCACGCAATTACTCATTTTACGGCCGTGACTAACGTCTTTACGGCCGTGAGACGTTTTTTTGCTTAACCATTACGGCCGTGAGACGCAGGTTATGGCCGTAAGTCAATTTCTTCAAATTCTCTGTTTTCGTCAGTGGTATGGTTACGGCCGTGACGAATAGGTGTTACGGCCGTAAACTTTGAAATTCCATAATTTTCTTCGACGGCTTGAATGAGGTTGATCCACTCGTCGTCTCGACTAGCTTCCAACATGGAAATTGTTCATTTTCCTATGTCGAATGTTGTTGCGTCGTCCGTGACCTGACTTCTCCTTTGAGCTCCTATCCCGGATCACATCATGTGGGGTGGGGGCAAAGTGTGAAAAAATAGAAGAAAAATCATTTTTGGTTGGGTTGGGTTGGGTTGGGTCGGGGTGGGGTGGGTCGGGGTGGGGTGGGTCGGGTTAGATGAATTTGTCGCGTTGTGATGAGGTGGGGTATGGTGGAGTGGGATGGGATGGGAAATTGTAGGAAAACATCGAGAGAGAAAAAAAAAAAAAACTTATATTTGAGGTAGGGTAGAGTAGGGTGGGGGTGGTGGGTGGGTTAAATAATTTTGGGGTGGGCGGGGTGGGGTCAGGGGGTTATGGCTCTGGAGAGATCAATTTGTCACTTTACGATGAGGTGGTGTAGGATTGGATTGGGTGCGGTGGGGTGGGGTGGGAAGGGTAGGAAAACATCAAGCAAAAAAAAAAAAAAATTATTTTTGGGGTCGGGTGGGTTGGGGTCATGTGATGGGCGGGGGAAGGGTAGGAAAAACATCGAGCGAAAAAAAAAAATATTTTTGGGGTTGGGTTGGGTATGATGGGGTGGGCGGGGTGAGGTCCATTTGTGGGCGGGGGAAGAAGCGGGGAAAAGAGAGGTTGTGACATCAAGATTTAAGTTTTTGATTTAATATTATATTAGTTTTAATATAATATATAATAGATAATTATGTTTATGGGGCGGGGTCGGGGTGGGGTGTGAAAAAGTGGGAAAAACCATTTTTTGGATGGGGTGGTGATGCAAACCACGTAGAAATTATAGCTACGCAACCCACAAATTATTGGAATCGACCCAAGAACGCCAAATAACCACGATTTAGAGATTGATTCAAATTAATTGAAGCTAGCAACCAACACAATCAATAGATATGCTGACCTATTGATCACAATAAAAGTAAATCTCACCCAAGATTTGAACAAAGTAGATTAACTCGCAAGTTCGGATTTTATTCAATGAAGAATAAGAATATGAAAACAAAATAGCCTCTCAATTATATTATCAAAGTTGTCTATGGTCTAACGAATAATGAAAATTACATCCCTATAAATCGGGTCAAAATCTAGGTTAAGAGTTCTAATTAAACTAGGAAAGAAATTTCTAAAAATAAGGAAAGAATTAAAATTCCTAAAATCACGCAATTACTCATTTTACGGCCGTGACTAACGTCTTTACGACCGTGTGACGTTTTCTGCTTAACCATTACGGCCGTGAGACGCAGGTTACGGCCGTAAGTCAATTTCTTCAAATTCTCTGTTTTCGTCAGTGGTATGGTTACGGCCGTGACGAATAGGTGTTACGGCCGTAAACTTTGAAATTCCATAATTTTCTTTGACGGCTTGAATGAGGTTGATCAACTCGTCGTCTCGACTAGCTTCCAACATGGAAATTGTTCATTTTCCTATGTCGAATGTTGTTGCGTCGTCCGTGACCTGACTTCTCCTTTGAGCTCCTATCCCGGATCACATCATGTGGGGTGGGTGGGATTGGGGCAAAGTGTGAAAAAATAGAAGAAAAATCATTTTGGGTTGGGTTGGGTTGGGGTGGGGTGGGTTGGGTCGGGGTCTGTGGCTGGGGTTAGATGAATTTGTCGCGTTGTGATGAGGTGGGGTATGGTGGAGTGGGGCTAGGGCGGAGTGGGATGGGATGGGAAATTGTAGGAAAACATCGAGAGAGAAAGAAAAAAAACTTATATTTGAGGTAGGGTGGGGGTGATGGGTGGGTTAAATAATTTTGAGGTGGGCGGGGTGGGGTCAGGGGTTGTGGCTCTTGAGAGATCAATTTGTCACTTTACGATGAGGTGGTGTAGTATTGGATTGGGTGCGGTGGGGTGGGAAGGGTAGGAAAACATCGAGCAAAAAAAAAATTTATTTTTGGGGTCGGGTGGGTTGGGGTCATGTGATGGGCGGGGGAAGGGTAGGAAAAACATCAAGCGAAAAAAAAATATTTTTGGGGTTGGGTTGGGTATGATGGGGTGGGCGGGGTGAGGTCAAGTTGTGGGCGGGGGAAGAAGCGGGGAAAAGAGAGGTTGTGACATCAAGATTTAAGTTTTTGATTTAATATTATATTAGTTTTAATATAATATGTAATAGATAATTATGTTTATGTTATATATAATATTATATGTTAAATAGGTAAGTATAAGGGTGGCTATATTACCATCATAAAACTTAATTCTTACACCACATTTTTAAGTAATTTTTTTATTAACTAAAATAGATATAAAAGAAATTACAAAAATATCATTTTATTTTTCTCTCACTATTTTTAAATACACCACAATCTTTCAAATAAATTTATTTTCTTTTCTTCTTTATATTTATGGTGACTATATTGCAACCACAACATTTATGTTTTACACCACAATTTAAAATATTTTCTTTATTTATAAAAATCGACATAAATAAAATTACATACATATTCTTTTAATATTATCTCACTAAAAATAATTTTTATGTACATCACATCTTTCGAATATTCTCTTATCTTCTCTATATTTATTTTTCTAAATCATCTTGTTCGTCTTGTTATTTTATATTTTTGCTTTAAAATACCAAATTAATTAGAATAGATGTTAATACAATAATTTCATATGAGTTTTCAAATAATAACATCATGCAAACATTAGCATAAATTAAAGTTTAGGACTTTAGGTTAGTGAAAGATTTTTATTGTTCAAAGTTTCCTATATTTTGATGTCATCCAGGATTTTGATTATTTAATTATATTTGATTTTCAATTAAATTTTATATTCGATTTTCGAATTCAATGGTTTTTCAATTACATATATTTGCTTGTTCATACTGCATTCCACTTATCATGTTTTCAGTTGCATCTAGTATTAAAAAAAAAATAGTGATTTCAATTGCATCTAGTATTTTAAAAAAATAATGTGTATCAAATATTTAGAAGCCAATCACCTACTATGTTTATATGAAATTGAATATCTTTTTGTTTCAATTATCCATCAAACATTAATTAAAAAAAGTGTAACATGAAAATTTGAACATAATTAATTGTAATCAAGGAAACAATGGGTGGCAATGATGAGGAAAAATGGGAGAAATATTGAGAATTTGGGACGATGAGTACACCACAATAATATTTTTTTTATAGAATTAGGAGTATTATTGTAAATTTGTTGTGGTGTATTTATTGAAAATATATTTTAATTGTATTGTGATTATAATGTGGTGTAGTAAATAAATTTTGTGATGGTAATATAATTACCCTAAGTATAATCTGATTTTTGAAATATTAAACCTATTATCTTAAAAATAAATTATGATATTTAAAAATATGACTACATGTAATTTCCTCTTGCACAATATTTCATCATCTAATTTCAACTCTCGTGGCTTATGGGTGCACCATATCCATGTGCAGGTTTGAAAGTATTCTTATATCGACTAATACTGATCGGACGGTCATTATTACTTCACAATCTCATTTCACCCCTTTCCTTTGCTACAGATTCAACAAAAATTGATTTGAATTGGTTCTCCATAAATCAAAAGAACCATGTCGGTAAGTTCCTTTGTCTCTCTGGATCCAGATCACCTCACAATTTACATTAATTTTGAGCGAAGTTTTATTCATAGTTCAGTGCACAATCGAAATGGATCTTCTTGCGCGAGAATGAATATGTATTTGTGTCAATTCATTCATAATTTAGTGTTCAATTGAAATGGGTCTTCTTGTGCCAGCATGAATTCGTATTTGCACAAGTTTATTCATAATTTAGGGCTACAACTGAAACTGAAATGGGTCTTTTTGATTGGGTGGTGATGCAGATGGTATTGGTGGAGGTGGAGCCGCCGAGCCTAATCAGGTACTTGATCGGAGCAACCATAATGATGTTGGGAGTGGTGCTGCCTGTGGGTTATATGATGTTTCGCAACAAAAGAGTTCCTTCCTCTTCATCATACTCCAAACAGACGTAGGTGTGCCTTTCATATTATTCAAGAAAACAAAAATATACTTTTCTAAATAATAGCCCAAAACCCTGGTTATTTATTTTATGCAACCTGCATTGGTGTCTAATATTTGATTTATTATGATCTTCAAATGTGTCGAGCTTTTTTTTATGGAAATGTGTCGAGCTTATGTTATTTGTTAGATTTATGCCATTATGTATACATACGAAATAATTTTTTAATGTGAGCATTTACATACTTTTTTGTTATGTTATAATTATTATCGAGTGATGATGTTTGGATTAGTGATATATGGATTGAGATTGAATGGGTGATTGTTTCGTGTTACAGGAACAAGGTTTTGATATAGAAGTATACTCGAGGGTTGATTAGTATGTTGTAGGAGGAAAAGGAAGACGAAGAAGACACTGAATTATCTGCGTATTATCTGTAAATGTCTGAACTCGTGCATTTTATCATAGGTGGTTCTTTCATTTGAATTCTTGGTCAAAGGGGGATATGCATGTTGTTTTTCGAACATATGGCTACTTAATATTTGCGTTTAACTGCACAGGTGCTATCAACTGTGCCTTTTCCTTGTGTATCTTGGGGATGTTTTGTTACGTTCTTGTCTTGAAATTATGGCCTTTGTTATTTCTTCAGTTCAAACTATTAGAATGAGGATGAGTTGGAATTTTTTTTTCCTGGTACAGTTCAAAATTACCGATTTATCAAATTTGTCAAGAGCTTGTCACTAAATACCCTGTTACATGTCAAACATAAGATTTAGACAAACAATTTGAAGATTCTTGAGGTGCTTATGGTACTTGTTGATGTTGGATTATGATGAGTGGTAATCTGCAACCTAATAGGACCTCGGTTTAGTAAGCTCGGCCACTGGAGGTTGCAGTGGTGGCCGATTCACAATGATGGAATAACAGTGAGCTTGAGAGTTGTCTTCTCTTCTCTTATTCCAAATTTTCCAATTCTCATGAGTTATACAAGGGGGGTCAAACTAATAGGTTAGGTAGACTATTGCTTCTCCTGGCAATTAGGACGTAGTTGATCTCGACACCTTCACGGATTGTGTTGGTTTTGCCAAGCTTGGTGCTGAGCTGGTTTCCTTCTTGTTCTTTGTCTGGGATGATCTCCATGGCTTTACTTCGTGATTTACCAAGGACTTTAGTTCAACCTTAATTGCCTTATTGGGTAGCTTTCTGTCTCTCTAGCTCGGCTTCTAGTGCCACGAACTGGGACCTTTTGAGCTGACACTCTTTGCTAATGTTAGACTGTTTGAGCTCCAAAATAAACATCCATGTCCGAGCTATTCACTTTGAAAATTACTAAAAATACTGCTAAATCTCTAGAAATGCATGTTACGACTTTATTTTTAGTGCTTAGGAAGTTAAATCTTATCAGTATTTATCTTTTATGTTGTAAGATTTAGCTTTAATTATTATTTAGTTATAAGAATTATTTATGTGTTGTAAAACTATTATAAAAACAATAGAGAATATAGAGAGATAGGAAAGAATGAGAGAGAACTTCTCATTAGGTTCATTTCTAATGAAATGAAATAGCTTCTATTTATAGGAGGGAATAATGACACAATCGTAATATATAAAGTTTACAGGGGTATAATGGTAATTGGTCATTCACATATTTTATTATTATATTTATAACACTCCCCCTTGAATGACATATTCTGCAATTGTCTGCCTCGTTAAAACCTTGTTAAGAAAATTCAGTGAGATAAAATTTGAGCGAAGGAAAAAGAGTACAGAAGCTCCCCCTGATGTTGGTCATGGTGAATCATTGAATCTAATGTTCGAGTAGAACAAATCATGTACTGAATCTTGAAGTTCTGAAGTGCTGCCTCGTTAAAACCTTGTCGGTAAAATTCAGTGAGATAAAATCTGAACCAAGGAAAAAGAGTACAGCCGTTGCCTCGTTAAAACCTTGTCAGGAAAACCTAGTAGGACAAAACCTGGACGAAGGAAAAAGAGTACAGCATGATTCTCCCCCTGAAGTGTGTAATCAAGTATTTATGAACCTCTCGAACATTGATATCATCTTTCTTCTTAAATATAAAAATCTCCTTGTATATCATTCTACATAAAATGTCTATGATTTTCTTCATTTGTTGATATCATTCCAGTATAACAATGTGTTGCTGAATTATAGCTTGTTGATAGCTATGATGATGCCTCAAAAACCTTGCTAGGAAAACCCTGTGGGACAAAACCTCAGCGAATGGAAAAAGAGTACATTATTCTCATTAATTTTCATCAATACGCCTCAACTGTTGCCTCATTAAAAACCTTGCTAGGAAAACCATATGGGACAAAACCTCAGCTAAGGGAAAAAGAGTGCAACGCGTATTTATTCCTTTCATGGAATATCACAAGTATATTGGTGCAATCATATAATTTATGATGAGCTTTATATAAATTGTTCATAGCTCATGATGTCATAACATGCTATATTAAGCAATGTTGTATTAATTTATCGATTGCATCTTTCACTTCTGGTGAATAATTAAATTTAGAATTCACTTCTTGTGAATAATAAAATCTAGAATTCACTTCTGGTAAATAATTAAACATATTCATTTTCATATTCACTTCTAGTGAATAATCAATTTCCCAGATGTCATAAATAGTACACTCCAATTTCACTTTCAACATATTATATCATGGAGTCATTTGTATCATCCTATAGTGATACTAATCTTGGCATATTGAATCTTTCAATGATTTATACATGTATGTTCTTGCACTTTATAAACTGCAATTTCTAATTTGCAGGAACATAATCAATCATTGAAATAGATATCAATTTCGACATATAATTTACAATCATTTTACTTGAAATCTCAACGTACCGCGACCAACTAGTACATCAAAGAATACTCTCAAAGTACCGAGATGAGAATCATACATTTTGATCTCACTCATTGGTATATCAAAGAGCTCAAGCTGGTGATTTAGACTATAGTCTATCCACCATATGTCATGCAAGTTCTATGAAAAATCTTGCGCGCAACGAGTCGTCTTTTACGACTATGAAATATTTTTCATTTGTACATATAATTACTGGCTTTACACATTTAAGCATTTGGACTTCAGGCCCTTGAACAATAATCCCTACATTGGGGTTATATACTTGGTCAAAGTATTATAATTTCATCAACCTCATTTTCATAAGTGGGTTGTTTATGTCAATGTTTAAAAAGGCGAAAATAGATACTGAGGCGTTTTTCATTCATGAGGCGATGCGTAAGCTTCAAGGCGCTTTGAGGCATAAGCCTCACCACAAACCAAAAAAATTAGACAAAAAATTAAATTAATATCATAAAATGTATTTCACCAATAAAAATATACTACTTTATATTCATATTTGATGTAGCAACTACATAAATTGTCCAAAATTAGTAATTTAATATTTGAAAGTTCAGAGACGTGCCATATGGTGAGAAAATTATAACAAAAATGCATGACTCGACTATCAAAAATATTATGTTTGGGAACATGTTTTCACTCATTTTGCAATTAAAAAAAGGTTAAACTAAATTTTTTTAGAAGGCTTTGCTCTGATCATTATCACTACTAGTAGCATCTTCCATGGAATCATCATCGTATCTAATCTCCCCATCATCTTCACTGTCAATTTCTATGAAATCATCTTCTTCATCGACTAATAGCAACTTTCCCTTTCCCTTCTCCTTATGTATAAATTAAAAAAAAAAAAGGTTCCATTAATATTAGTATATTATTTGTTACCATATAAATAAAGGTAAATTTTAATTAGACTAACACGGATACCTTTTGTTGAATCTGGGCATTTTCTTTTACGATGACTTTGTGTATGGCTAGAACTTCCAATTCCTTGGGCATCAAGTCCTTCATCATCAACATCAGCAGCAATTCATTCATCATCTGATGAAATATCTTTGACAACCAAATGATCTTCTCCATCTTTGAGAGACTTTAATCGTACATGTCGATCTTTGAGCCTCTTGTTGTATATAATATAAACCAATTTCTCCAATCTCTTCGTTGTCAAACGGTTTCTCCTCTTCGTATGTACTTGATTAAATGTACTCCAATTGCTCTCACATGCAGAAGATGAGCAAGTTAGACTCAAAACTCTTATTGCAAATCGAGAAAGTTCTGGAGTACCAACACCAAATTGAGTCCACCAAGCAACCGAGGAAAAAAATATTATGTGCAACTATTAATTCAAGTTAAGAAAAGGAGTGCTCGGTAAATAAAATCTAAAATTAAGTGCATATATTAATTAATTAATACGTACCAGGAGAACGTTTTGTGAAAGTAGACTTTGCTTGTTCTAGACCAAAGAACTTTTGTTTTGTTACAAACTCATCAAGTTGGAGATCTACATCCTCCCTTTCTTTTGCATTGGGGATAAGTCTCAACATGCAATTGTATAAACCTGCCACGAATTCTGGATGCCTTGAAAAATTATCCGCATATTGACAACGAGGATTTAAATAATAACCAGCAGCATGTAAGTCTCTATGCAATTGGAACTCCCATTTTTCATCTATGATAGCCCAAATCTCCTTGTATGCACCCTCTTTGTCACCTAAATTTTTTGCTATCTGTTCTTTTGCATTATCCATGGCCCCATAAATAAATCCCATAGCTGGCATCTGTTCTGAATCCACAAGTCTTAAAACACTAACCAAAGGATTTGTGGTCTTTAACGCATACGCCACACTAGGCCAAAAGTTTTTATCCGTCAGTATAATTTTTTTGATTTCTTTGCCGTCGGATCTCTTAGCCCAAGTAGAATTTACCCATTGCTCCGAAGTAAAAATAGCCTGTAGTGGTTTTTTCAACTCATACATTCTTTGCAAGGTCAAGTAGGCCGTAGCAAACCTAGTAGCACCAGGTCGAAGTAACTCCTTCTTTGCAATTTTCCTCATCAAGGCCAACACCCAAGTATGATTATGTATGAAGTTACTGACCTTCTTAGCCTTCAATAATGCGTGTTTATGTTGTGGCAACTCTCCAAGTTTTTCAAGTATTAAATCAATATAATGTGCAGCACAAGGAGTCCAATATAAATGCTTTCTTTTTTCCATCAATTTTCGCCCAGCTGCTTTGTAGTTACTGGCATTGTCTGTCACAACCTGTACAACATTTTCTTCACCAACTTCTTGGACAACATCATCAAGTAATTTAAACATGAGCTATGCATCCTTAATCGCATCTGAAGCATCAACGGATTTCAAAAACACCGTTCCTTGGGGAGTATTCACTAGAAAATTGATCAAGCTTCTATTCCTCATGTCAGACCATCCATCAGATAGTATAGAAACTCCGGATGTTCTCCAAGTAGACTTTACTCCTTCAACTATTTTATCAGTCGACTCTTCTTCTTCTTTAAGGATCCATGTCCGGAGTTCATACGATGTTGGGGGTCTGAAACCTGTACCATACGAACCAATAGCTCAACACATGTTAATAAACGAGGGAGATTCTATAATGTTGAATGGTAATGCATTTTCAAAGAAGAATCTGCCAATATCTGAACAAACTCTATTTCCCAACTCTTTTGCATTTGCTGCTGTCATCTTCGGATTTATCTCTTCACCATCATCATTGTTTGTAAAAAACCTGTCTATTGGGCCTCTAATGCCTCTCGTAGAATCAACTCCTTTTTCATTTTTTTCAATCCCATGATAAGAACCTAGTTCGACCCTGTCTTCAAATTGTTGTTATGTTAGGTTTTTTTTCATGTTTCCTGCTTTCATATATTCTTGGATCTCCTTTTTAACATCTTCAGGAACTCCAGGACATGGGGCTACATTTTTGTGAGTACATGCTAAATGTTCCTTCATCCGCTTGACCCCTCCCGTAATGGTTTTGTTGCAAAACATACATTCAATATAAACATATGATTTTTTATCACCTACTGATTTGTCGATTTCTCTTCCATATTTCCAAGCTGGATCCTTTCTATTGTTCTTTCCCATCTTACAAATAACAAAAAAATTATACAACACTTAAATAACAATACATAATGGTATGACCTAACAGTAAACGAGGGAAATAACAATGCATAATTGAAAAACTTATCATGAAGGTGCCGGAAAACAACACTATTTAGCAAGGACGTGAAATAACAATACATAATGCTATGACCAACAATTTCATTCTATGATAACTCATAAAATAAATTCATTTTTCAATTCAATCAACACAAAACAACATTTAAGGGAAAAAAAATAGTGTAATATAATAATATAAAAGCAATCAGTTACAGACTTACAGTTCACTGTTCAAGAATAAACTTTGCATGGTCAGATACATGGAATGATGGAAAATCACAGCAAAAGAATCTGCCTTTCGGGGAAAAAAAAGGAAGGAAAAATTACTCACCTGTTTGATTGATTTATACAGTAGTAAGTGAAGAAGAAATAAGCAACAGTCTGGACAATATCTTGCTCTTCTGTAACTGTGAAGGAAAAAAAAAAAAGAAATCGAGAGATAAAAATAAAATGAGAGACAGATTAGGGAAGAAGACAAAGTTAAAGAAGAAAAAAGAAAAAAAGTTTACCTTTGCAACTAGAGAAGGCTGACACAGAAGAAGCCGAGATGAATTGGAGAAGAAGCCGAGATGAATTGGAGAAGAAGCCGAGATGATCTGAAGATTCTGAACCGTCTCTATTCATCTGTGTCTGACTCTGTAGTTCCTTCTTAGATACGATTGAAGTCTGGTTGGGTACTTGGGTTTTGTTTATTTAAAATGTTTAGGGCTTGGGCTCATGTTTTCTAGTATTATTATGTTAAAAAATAAGTCCAGATTTATATATTCTTTAGGCCCAAGTATATATATTATTGTTTTTTGGGCCCAAGTTTTAAAATTTTAAAATTACAATTGAGGCGCACGCCTTGAAAAACGAGGCGCTCGCTTCACAGGAAAAAGGTTTTTCCCAGCGCCTCGAGGCGCCATCAGAACGCCTCAGGCTAAGGCGCGCCTCCATGGTTTATGTATGCAGTCGACTTATTTATCGATTCCATTTCAACTAAATATAACATAGAGAGATCTCTTTATATGTTCTATCATCAGGTACCTGAGTCTCTTACATTTAATGATGTCCCTTTTACTCATCATGAGTATTTAGCCTTAAAGGGATCATTTCAATCATTCAAGAGATATTTATTTTTGGAATCGATAGTCATTATGCTTCAGGCATAATTACGCTTCAGACGTGTTTTCCTCATAATGTTCTCAAATATTATCAATCGGCTAAAATGTCATAACACATGTCATTCTTTTAGAGATATAATATCAATCATATATCTAAGTACGCTTTGGTGGATTGTATACATATCGCACTTTTACAAATCATAAAGCTTCTTGAGTTAATCCCTATTTGACATAGAATATTGTTGTATGATAAACAATTTCTGAATAAGTTATTCTCATAGAAAATAATTTGAAACTTTTGATAATCTAACCGTTTATTATAGAACTTCTGGTTCAATACGGTTTTATTTCATTTCTATGTATGAATATTTGATTCAATACAATATCGCTAAACTTCTAGTTCAATACAATGTATATTTCATTTATGAACTTCTGGTTCATACTATATACATATTTCACTTGTACATATGAACTTCTGGTTCAACAAGATATTTCACTTATACATATGTATGAACTTCTGGTTCAATACAGTATTCATTTCATCAGTACGTATTTCTGTACATTTCAAATCAGTATATCTTTATTACTTTTAGTATACCGAAAAAATTAGGTACAATATCCAAGGAAATATCTCATGATATCAATCTTGTCGCCAAATCTTCCCTTATATCGAAAAAGGTAATGACACATTATCTCATTGTTCCCACCTTTTCATAATTTATTCCATTATTTTTTTATGGAATCGATATCACTGACACACAGAGCCACCGTTCTTTTACGCGTTAAATAATGCATTTAAATAGATGATTTGGGAAGAAGGCTAGATCCATCAAAAATGGATATCATACTTTTAAATATTCGCAAATATTATTCCAATCTTCCAGTAAATGATTTGAGAAAAATATATCGAATTAGGCTCGAAAGATTGAGGTTGCTGATGGATCATGGCATCCCAGAAGATGTTCGCTGGTTGATCGAAGCAAAAGTTCGATTAGCTGGTGAATTACCAGATTCATTTTCTAAGCACAAGCCTGGCTTAGGTAAGAGTACTTTTGCAAAGAAGCGAAGAGCAAAAAGATTAAATAGTTGCTACAAATGTGCTCGATGGACATGTGATACTCGTTGCAAATCAGTAGGATATTCTTCTAGAAATCGGGATGATAAAATCGATTTCATTAAGGGTGGACTGAGTAAGGAGTCATTGGATGATATCTGATTGACTCTTTAGACGCACCCTAGTGGGTATGTGCAGCGTGAGCTACTATCTTTATGGGCTAAATTTATCAGGGATAAAGAGCGTTATAGTCTCAAAAATATAATAGCAAAAGATCATGTTTACCAGGCTGTTATAAACAATGATGTTTTGGCTATTCAGCATTGATACAAGGTAAATCATTTGATATATATGCACATATAAAATATTTTTCTGTTTCCTTTCACGAGTTTTGATAAAGGCTGGTTAAAAATATTAAATCACCGAAAGGTGAGTAGGGTGATTTTGTCAAAAGTAAATCTTCACTTTTTCGAAAGACGAGCAGTAAATAGTGAAGTTTTTCAAGTTTAAAAAGTCAATGATTTTCACAGTTTCATGCATCCCAAAATATCATTTTCTCATAAGTTTTTCCTTCCTTATTCTCTCAAAGATGGAATGACCAAAACTTCGACAGATCAAAACTATCTGTGTATTTTGTGGATCAAAAGTAGGGAAAGGTTTTGGGTATCTAGAAGCAGCAGTGGATCTTGGAAAGAAATTGGGAGAGAAAGGTATCACTCTCGTGTATGGAGGAGGTAGTAGTAGACTGATAGGTTGTGTTTCACAATCCGCTCAAGCAGAGAAAGCAAGAGTGATAGGTGTTATACCCGTTCCTTTAGTTGATATCGCAGGCAAAATACGAGGGCATGAAGTACAAACCTTATCTATCCATGAACGCATAACTTGCATGTTATATGGTTCTGATGCCTTTATAGCCCTGTCCGGAGGTTTTGGTACTTTAGAAAAAATCTTTAATATTACTTCATGGGCTCATTTAGATCTCCATACCAAGCCTATTGGGCTTTTAAATGTTAACAATTTCTTTGATGGTTTACTAACATTTCTTGATTATGCTGTGGAATAGAGATTCATCTCTCCATTTTCTAGGAGAATCCTTATTTCTGCTCCTACTATCGAGGAACTGATGGATAAGTTGCAATCATATATTCCAATACAAGATCCAGCAGGAGTTAAGATAGATTGGTCGCAAGGAAGGGGAATCAAGCGAAAATGGAGTCCGGTTAATGTAAATTTATCTTTGTGAACCCTAGAATAGGTGGTGGTAGAGTACGGGGTATTCTCACTCTTGAGACACACCATAAATTTCTAGGATTTTATCAATGTTTAATCTTGTGTACCTCAAAGATTTAAGGTGGTAGAGTACGGAGTATTCTTACTCTTGAAACACACATTTTTGAATGTTTCTTTATTTCCTCAAAAAATCAGAGGTGGTAGGATACGGCTACTCCCGAAACACATCTCTAATTTTGAGGATCATAAATGTTTCCCCTTTTGTATTTTGCATGTATGACTCGTTTATGCTTCTTCAGGAGCAATAATAATAATATCATTTCAGTATGTTTAGATGATAATCTTTACTTCTTTTGGAGTAAATATGTACTTCTTCTGGAGTACATAAGTGCTTGTGCAAGAACTTTTATCAAAATTGCTTATCATAATTATATAACATTTATCTCATAATACTGATGAGATTATTTTCACATTAGCCATATCCGTGCTATCATGTGATATTATCTTATCATACATCAAAATTTTCTTATTGAATAATTTATTTTCATCCACCATTTCAACTACAGATATTGGTAACTTTTGTACCATTGGATAAAATATTTTTATCAACATTTACCAACTTTTGGTAATGATAACTTCTGGTATCATTTGATAAAATATTTTCTAACTTTAGTATTGATAACTTCTTGTATCATTTAATGAAGTATCAAATAACAATAATATTGTATATATAATAATACTGGGGTTATACCACCACGTATATATGTTAACAACAACCTCCAATATGTTAGAATTAACCAACAACTGAGGTGTTTCTGAAATAATATAAAATATGAATATATGTAAAGTATTCCATATATTCAATTGATAGACCGACCATATAGGCGGTACAACATAATGAAATAATTACCTTTCATGAGTGAGCGAGTCATATCTTTCAGTCAAGGTATTCATAATAGTTCAATCCGTTACGATAATGAGTTATATCCAGTTAAGGTATAAATCCAGTCCATAATAACTCAATACATCACGGTATGGCAACTATTATGTTACTTTTAAATCTTTTATTTTATCGTATTGATCACATAGTAGTGTGAAATAATTTAGAATATATATTCTATTAACAATTATCATCATATAATTAATAATGATTAATCAAATTTGTTAAATTACGATTAATATACTTTAACGTATTATCAAGGGCAAAATCATCCATATTTTAATATACTGATCATATGGATAAATCGAAACCGTCAATAGGTTTGAAATTTAATTTATAACAAACTTACTTTTGGTCCGAAGTTCAAAATATCGCCGGAATTGCTTCAAAAATAGTTTTTACGACGCCGTCACATTCGACCATCGGAAAATGTCCAAAACTGCATCAAACAGAAAAGTAAGACCATAGAAAAATCAAGAACGTTGATATGAACAAACTGCTTTTTGACACCGTCGCCGGAAAACGTCACACGCGCCCTCACGCGCCCAATTGACATCTGCGCGTGGGCGTCACACGTCGTCGCGCCGGCGACTCTGACATCGACACGCGCTGGTGCCGGAGGATCTTCCCGTCGCCGTCGTCATGGATCTGGTGTCCGATCATCGTTTGGATTTACGGTTTGGCGTGAATTTGCTTTGAAAGTTTCGATTTTTTCAACTTTTCTTCTCCGGTCGATATCTTCTGTTTCATCCGTCGGATCATCCCCAAATTTCAGGCGAGTCTTCTCCTCGACAAGCCCGTTCTGATGGCGGTGGCCGATCGTCGATCGGATATCTGGATCAGTCGGAATCATTCTTTTTCAGTTTTAGAGAAAACGAAACATTGATTAGTAATAATCAAGTTTCTGATACAGAGATTCATCATTTAGATGCAACTGTAGAACATACTCCCGTTATATTACTCAATTGACTAGAGACTCGTGCTGATAACGTGTTGTAAAACTATTATAAAAACAATAGAGAATATAGAGATAGGAGAGAATGAGAGAAAACTTCTCATTAGGTACGTTTCTAATGAAATGAAATAGCTCCTATTTATAGGAGAGAACAATGGTACAATCGTAATATATAAAGTTTATAGGGGTATAATGATAATTGGTCATTCACATATTTTATTATTATATTTATAACATTATGTATTATTATTGGGTTGGTTTTATCTAAATTTTAGGAGTTAGTGGGTGTGTAGTGGGAGGAATTAATAATTATTATTGGCATTTTTAAACTAACTAGCCGACAATAAAGTTTCCTACCCTTTTTTGGTATAAGTTATTTCTCGGGGAATTGATAAACTTACCCCTATGGCACATTCCAATTGGGAAAGGTTGGGATCTACAAACGTTGACAGTATTCGGGTCGCAGGTTCGAGTCCTTTCAAGTTCAAATTTGCTAGGTATCTTATCAATCCATTATGTGATACATAGATCTTGGCCAGGTTGGAACATAACATGCGATTTACCTCCTTCACCAATTTCCAGGGTAAGGGGTGAGGGCGCCTAAGGTTGACTTTCAACCTTTGATAAACTTGATGAAAGTTTGCTATCCATTTGTTATCTACTAGTGTAATATATCTTTCATTCATTAGCTTATTCTTAAATGAGGTGGGAAATATCCCGTCCATGTATAGCATTCTTCAATGGCATCATAGTTTGTATATGTAGAAAAACTCAATAATGTCAAATAAGCAAGTAAAAAGTCAAATTTTTTTTTACTGAATAAGTAAAATAAAATTTTGATGTTTTGGAAACTTCTCGTTGGATGCCATTTTAATTAGCAATATCTTCAACCCATGAGACTTTCATATCGTACGGCTCAAGAAAAATATCCAAATATTAAATTGCAATGCATATATATGTAATAGAAAGTTTGAAAATTTTAAATCTTGTCCAAATTTAAAAATAAATAAAAATTGAAAGCTCTCGTTCACGATGATAATACTATGAAAATTACATCCACACACGATTTATTTAACTTATCAATTAAAAAATCAAATTTACAAAATTTTTGTTAAAAAATCAAATGTTAATTACTTTTTAATATTAGTTAATAATAATAATAATAATAATAATAATAATACAAAAATTAAATTAATATCATCTGAAACCCTAATTATTTTTCACTCCCCTATCTCTGACATCTGTTGTCTCCACTAAAGGAGCATTGTCGGACACCGCGATGAAGCTTGTTGGTCGGACATTGCAATAGTAAGCACCGCTGGATTACGCTGTGTGAGCGCTGCTACCTTTGTGCCGCCTCTCCCTGTAGTGGCCTCTTCTTCTGTGCAATGGCCTCTTCGCAATTGCTGCATCTTCTTCTTCGTCGACTGCTACACATCTTCTCGATCGGTCTTCGCGGTCGGTGTCGCCCATTTTGTCTTCTATTTTGTCTTCATTGTGTGATGTGTAATGATTGTTATTGTAATGTGGGTGGAGGTGGTGTGGTATGATAGCAATGAGGAGATCGTATGGTAGTTGGAGCAAGTTGTGGTTGTAGTTTTTGGTGGTGGTGGTAATGTGTGCGCATTCTTGTTGTGTGCTATGGTGGTGGTGGTGGTGGTGCGACGATGGTTGTGCTTGTGCGATGATGTTGGTAGTGCTTGTAGTGGCGTGGGTGAGGTGCAAGCAGTGGTTATGCATAGGCAGTTTGGAGGTGTGTGTGTGGTGGTGAATGGCGCTAAATCCAGTGATTGTGGTATAGGTGGTGGCTGAAGTCTTGGTGGTACGCAGGCGTTGGCACCTGAGGCTGAGGTTGTATGGTTGGGTTTGAGGTAGGTGATGAAGGATAATTTGGGACAGTTAATTGAATTATTGTGACTTAATAATTTGATAATTATGATTAATTAATTTAATAATTTGTAATCGTGAAATTAGTTGTAATCTAAAATAAGTCATGATGGATTTTGATAAATTGTGACTCGTGAAATGAGTTATGACTTAAGAAATTTGTAAATTGTGATTGAAATATAAATCGTGACCGTAATGTTATAATTTATGATGAGGAAGAGGTCGACCTACAACATTTTAGATTTGTGACTAATTAATTTGATAATTTGTGACCGTCACCATAATTTTATATTATTGTGACTTTAACATATTTAATTACTTATTTAATTAAAAATATATGTTTAATTATCTATTTTCTAATTAAAACCTGATTTTTTGAATTAAAACTATTTTTTATATGTATTTATCCCTTATTAAATTGGCTTAATTTTCTTTATGTTGATTCTCACGGAACTCTTAAATTATCTATTTAATTATATCTTAAATTTGTTTTGTATCTAAAGTGGACGAGTTCGTTTTCTTTAGCTTAACTTTTTAATGCAATGCCTAACAAATAACAATTACAGAAAAACTCTATTTCATCCTGCTTGAAAAACCACATGACATTTCCCTCTTCCGCTGTATATGAAAAAGGATAACTTCTCAAGTTTGTGACATTAACTCTATTAAAATTATTCATCCTCGGACTTTATGTTGATTTTATGTTCCTTTTTCAAGAGAAAACTACTAAGTTATGGATCGGTGTGGTAGTCGAAAATACTCCCATTCCCATGTTATGTTAGTGTATGGAAATTCAAATTGGATTTTCCATGTTCTTGCATTTTGACTTGGATTTGTTTTCAAAGAGATGTCATGTTGTGGTGGTGGTGGTTTATTTGAGAATACTAAAATATTAAGCAAGCCTCAAAGTACCAAAATTTCATAATTTGAATAAGATTTCATAATTTTAAAACTCTAAATTACTTCACTAAATATAACTTCTTTTACTCAATTTATCAAAATGCAAGTACTCAAAAAACTACTATCTGTAAGTGAGATTTACAGCATTGAACCCTGCAAAAGATTCTCATGAATATCTATGGTAAACTATCTTGGTGTTTTTAGACATGATCCAAACGACTGGAGGAAACGCATAAATCGATAATTTGGATACATGTTAATCGGAGTTTATCAATCTCTAGCATCTACACATGCCACTTTCCCAGTGCTTCACCCATACGGATTCTTTCGCCCCTCTTTACACAAAACTTAAATTCCGAGGAAATACCTTTTTCTGTAGATGCTTGTGAAATTGGAGCTTGAAATACCAGCACAACTGTTGATCCCATTTTGAAACCAGCTACCTGCAAGAATTTAAGGCCAAATAATGCAGCACTTAATATTCAGCTTAACAACGCGCAAGTTGTGACTTTAGGCATTATATGAAGTAATCTTATTAAATTTTACATCATCAAGGTGAAAAATCAGATGCAATTTAGTCATAGAAATTTTCCTCACAAGAGACGAGACCATTCATAAAATAAAATCTTCTGAATAATGAATGGAAGAAAGAAAATAATGTGCGCGAATGAACATCTTCATGGTTTATGCCCTTTTCTATTCCTTTGCAAGGATATGATTACTAAATATATAAGGTGTTTTTAAACAACATTATAAGTAATTCTCTATTCAAACTTTGACAAGATCTTTTTTTTTTTTTTTGTTCCCATCCGAAACCTGGAAAAACTTATAGAAGTGTTTCGTCTTTTACAGAAATTAAAAAATGCCTTCATTACCTCATCTCCCTTTTTAAGCATGATCCCCGTACCTTCAGGCTCATACACCCGTTCTTCTGGAGGTAATGGATGTAGCAGTTTCTTTCGGGGCTGATTCGTCCGCAGTGTTGGTTCAATAAAAAGCTGTAGTGTATGAAACATTAAGAATTTTTTTTTTTTACTTGAAATAAAAAGAAGAGGAAATATAACGTGAAATTCTAAATTGAATAGCTTTGACAGGTAAGAAGTGCAAAAAAAAAAAACTACCAATAAAGTACGCGACGGAAACTAAGACCAAATACTGACAAAGTTTGTTAAGAACTTTGAATTTTCATGTAGTAGTTTTTTCCTACCAGCTGACTTCTGTTTAATTATCCAAAGTTCATGCTTTCTCAATGGATACTTGTGCAATGGTGGTTTTCCAAAGGAGGCCATTACTTAATAATACTAAAGCATGTTCCATTAAGCTTAGGGAAAAGTAGAAGCTAAGAGTTAATTAATTTTTTTGTTCTGTAAATAACAAAAGTTACTCATTTGAAAGTAAATCTTACATTACTATCAAAATAAATAACTTATAGCAGTGCAATCTGCTCATTCAGCATTAATTCATCCAACAATGATAAGGGAAGGTATTTCTCATCATTACATCTTTTTGGGTGCAAGGTGCAGATTAAAATCTTTTTTGGATCATTGTATTTATCATGCATATTTCTTCTTCATAAAACCAAGTACAAATGATTCTCTAATTGTCAGAAAGTATAGAAAACAGATGCTTTAATCTTTATTATTAAGCCTCTGTTTGGTGAAAGAATTTTGTTTATAAGCAAAGAATTTGATATTTTGGAGGTAAAATACGTGATTGAAAAGTGATTTGGAAAAATGTGCGGTTAAAAAGTGGTTTGAGGAAATGTATTGTTTATAAACAAGTTACCAAACACACTATAAGAGACTTTTCCTGTGCAGGCTCTTCCATAAGTGTAGATTAGTTTTCAATTTCCTTCCAGAATGTGTATCAGGTAAAAATCACTCTTATTGAAATAGTATAGCCATCTAACCTCAATGGAACCAATATTTGTTGCACCAATTGCTGCCAATGCCATGAAACCTTGTCGCCACTGGCCTTCAAGAACAACCTGGTCATTGTCATTATTTGTTAGGACAACATCCATAGATATAGAATTCCAGGTGAAAGAGGAATCGGTTATGGACCAATTTCTATGCCTATGTCCAGCCGAAATACTATTCGACGGATTTCAAATGACAAAATGAGCATAATATTAGTTCATTTGCACCTACTTGAGGGGATTGAGATGGAGTTATACCAAACTGGTACAAAGAAATGCTAGCCAATTAAAGATGAAAATCAATTTATATTTCAATGCTTCATGTCTCTAAGGTGCGTTAAGACAAGATTTTGCAACATCAAAACATTGCTAGTAACATTAGTACTTCTAACCAGAAAAACCAAATCATGCAATGACATCAAGAAGACGTGCAGGGAAAAGTCAAAATACTCATAAAGTTAAATGTAGAGGTAAATAATAGATTAATTTTTTTGCATGATCACTGTAGTTAGAGATTAACAGTCCGTTCGGTAAGCTGTTTTTTTCTTGTTTATAAACAAGTTTTTTTTTATACAATTTCCCAAACCATTTTTTAACCACACACATTTTCTCTCTCCAATTTTTAATTACACATTTTACCTAGAAAATACAAAAAACACAAAAGAAACCGTGCACAAAGTTTCCGAACAGTCCGTAAGATTCTGGGCAGTTGTAGTGATCTGAATCCAAAGTATGCAATTCATAAAACCAGGAAAATCACTGGGAAGTGCACAAGATACACAGCATTAATAGTAAACTAATATTTTAATTTCTTCGGGTTATTATCATACATTATACATTGTGATTGAACAAGTCCTAGTCATGAGACTGGGACTTCCATAAGTACAAGTAAATCAATCTACTAAGCTATCTGCAAGAACTAAAATAACGCAAGATGTCTTTTAGATAAGGGAAACTTTTGTGACTAAGGTTCAAAAGAATGATAGCAGTTGGTATTTGAACCGTTACATACATCATATCAATTTTGCTTTATTCTGATTCCATAGCTATCATGTCACCTAGCATATTGATTGAAAGGGGATTAGTTAGTATTGACACGGACATGTGTGTCCGATATGTACCGAACGTGCTAACATGCAATTTTTCAAAAAACTACTGGGAGGACACTGATAGGATACTAAAATAAGGGAAGTATTATGGGAAATTCATATAATAAAGAGTCTGTCTATAAATACGGGGGTTAGGAGCTCATTTAGGACATCGAGAAAATAGTGCAGGGAATGGGAAACCATTTGGGAGAGAGTTAGGCCTCTCGAGAGCTTAGCAATTACCTTTCAATTCATACTGTTCATTCTCATTGTAATAGCAGTTTATATATACAAATCACTATACAATACTTTTGTTCTAGTATTTACATTAATAAGCAATTCTATCCATTGAATCATCATCAACAGCAACCTGTCATTAACATCACCAACACCAGCTTCCAGGATCCTATCAAAATAGTATCAGAGCAACGATTCTCGAAGGCAAATGGAAAAGGATTTAAGCACAAAACTGGAGGATAGTTGGAGCTCGATATTCTATGAGTTTGAGCAAATGAGGTTGCGACTAGGAGGAGTTGATCGAGCTGGTAATTCTGGATTGGATTCGGTTGGCAGACTCAATACATCGACATTCTATGGCGAAAATCGAGATTGTTGGTTGTGTGAAGAGAAGGAATGTCAGGAGCCATTTTCTGTCGGAAAGGGAAAAGGTGGAAGCTGTCGTCGCTTGCTTTTCCGACGAAGCTTGGGAGTGGTTTCAGCGGGTAGATCAACCTCGACCCATGCAAACTTGGGAAGAATTGAAGAGAATGATGCTGGAACAATTCCCATCACCACCAGAACTTCAGCTATTTAATGGATAGAATTGCTGAATAATGCAAATAGTAGAACAAAAGTATTGTATATTGATTTGTATATTTAAAATGCTATTACAATGAGAATGAACAATATGAATTGAAAGATAATTGCTAAGCTTTCGAGAGAGGCCTAACTCTATCCCAAATGATTTCCCATTCCCTGCACTATTTTCTCGATATCCCAAATGAGCCCCTAACCCCCTATTTATAGACAAAGTCACAAATGTCTATACTATCTATTATATGAATTCCCCATAATACCCCTTATTTTAGTATCCTATTAGACACGTCGCCTAAACGTTGATTAAATTTAAAATTCTTCCTTTATATAGTTTAAATTTAGTTTTATACTCGTTAATACTTTTTCTTGTTGAAAACTTTTAAATATGACCTATTTGTTATTTAATAATAGCTTTGAGTTCAAAATATATAATATTTCTGATAAAAAAGAAAAATGATATGGTAGAGTGTCCGAGAAGTGTCAGTAGTATTAGACATGCGTTGAACACAGACACGCCACCCTACCCTAGTTTTAAGTGTCTGTGCAACAAAGGGATTAGGTCTACTTAAAGAAATGATAATATACACCAATACATAGGGGTAAAACAAACGGATAATAAACTAAGAGAATGACAACTCGGGTGGTTGGGACGTGTAGATATCATCTCATTCATAAGAGAAATGATGGCATGTAAATTGGAATATTGATTTGAGAGGATTACATCTACTTATAGAATTGATGAATACACCAGTATGTAAAGGTAAAACAAACTGAATAGATGAAGAGTGTGACAAGTCAGGTGGTTGGGACATGCAGTAATCATCTCATTTCATTAGGCGATATAATGCCCGTAGAACAGATATAAGAGGGAGAAATTGAATAATTTTACATCAAACTTATGGGAATGAGGTTTGTACTTGTTGCGACAAATTGAAACTTAAATTTCAAAGCGACTCCATCAAATATTTTATGCTCCCGCTCATACGTATTTTAAAGAAAGAAAATTTATTCACTTTGATACTTAATTCAGTCACCACAAGCACAAACACCTCTAACAAAAGCATTTGACAGTACGACTGTCAGCAACGTGTCCATGTCACATTGCTAAGTAGAATCACGACTATACCGAAGCACGGAAATGTGTAAGTGGCCTGTGAGTCAGTGGTTACCCTTTCATTTTCAATGTACAGGTTTCTGATAGTTCTTGCGGCCCGCTCGTTCACTGGGAAAAGATGACCTGCAAAGCAAGAAGTAAAATAAGAGAATCAGGAAAATTGCATAAATATTTATATAACATAAACTTCAGTCAGTCATAAAATGAATAGATGGCTAAACAACAGCACAAAATGCACGTGGCATAAATGGAAATTATTCTCAATCAATTTGCAATGTCTTGTAAGCTGATCATAATTTTCAGTCTATAGGAAGAGACATTTGCTCTTCAACCCAGAATCACTAAATCAGTTACCAGTCCAGTTCCCTATTCGTAGAACCACAGAGAGAAATAGAAAGAATAACTTATCTAAATTGCCTCAAGTAAAAACGTGCTTAAAGAAGTCACTTTCACATTCCCTGATAAGCATTTTCCATATGTTTCACATTCTCCACAAAGGTACCTCTCACAAATCTGATCACAATAAATAGCAAAATATTATGACTTCTGGCATGAAGCTAAAAATTATCAGTCCAGGGTGGTCTAATAGGACCCTGAATCTGTATTGATGAAATAAAAGACGAAATTAAATTACAAGGTTTGATGAGCATTCGTGAGGCCCATCTCTCACCCCATTCCACACCCTAGTTTCTGCCTATTTCAGGTATCCCCACTTCAAATGAAAAAGCATTATACACAACCAACAATTTAGGCTTTATCAACTAAAAAGCTGTGTGTCAGAAAACAATAAACTACTCATGTCTTTTGCAGCCATGGATTACGGTTCATAGACAAAGATTTAGCCTCTACTTATAGGGGTTCAAACTATCATAAGCTGAGTAGGAAATTAATTCGAAAATATAATCTAAAAAAGAAACTAAGAAAATAATACTAGTCTAACACAAATGAGAATGAAAGAATCCTGAACAATTTAATTCTGACTATTAAAGAAATCCTAAAACATTTAATTCAGTTACAATCTCGAATACACTTTTAGTATTGCATAATTCTCCTTGACTGAAGTGAAAGGAACTCAACAATGGAGAATTATAGTCGATATAGGCATCCAATAGCTTGGCATCTAGTTAGCAAAACTCATCTTCATTAATCCAAGTAGTATCGCTAGGCGGACTATCTTTCTAACGCACTAGAAAACTACGAAAACCATCATCTATCGTAGCAACAATTTGATCCTTGAGCACCTCATCAATAATATCTAGAAGAGAGATGGGGGGGAGAACATGACAGTCAAGCGGGGTTGGCAAGGAGCCGACCTACAAAAATAGGTGGTGGCAAGACCATATGTTTGAATACGCCTCAATAAGGATAAAAATCTGCTATCTTGAAACTGAACCAGTATTTAGTAAGCAAATCAAGTCGATATGCATTGGTTCCAAACTTTTTACTGATAGGATAGGAAAGGAGCCAAATAATATAGGAAAAAGATATTTACAGCATGCTTTGGATAACATTATGGAGAAAGTCAAATCATGACATAATCTTCAACATTATATTCTTTATGCATACTGTGTATCAGTTTGTAGTGATTATAAAGTAAAACGATTTTACGTTTAACCATCATACAAACAACTCATGAAAGGAAAAAGCTTGAGCAGAAGCAGAGAGATGAAAATCAGCAAGCAACGAGACAAGATAAAGTGGTTGGCTCAGTGAGGACTATCTCGAATAAGCTATAATGGTTAACCTATTGACAAAATTACTGTAAACAAATGTATAGGTGTGCAACATAAGATCCCTACAGTGCGGTTAACTACTTTAGTTTGACTACCTGTATGGGGATGAAAAGCAGAAGATAACTTAAGTTCAGTCTCAAACAATTTTTACGGTGTTCCCAAAAGTAACAAAAAATTTTATCATGGTTAGTCACTATTGTGACTAGGAGCATTTAGGAAGACAATTTCTTTAAATGTAACTTAGCAACATGGGACGCATCAATAAACTTGGAACATAAAATGAAATTTGCAATATTTGAGAACCTAGTCACGGCAACTAAAATCAGACCTGAAGCAGTCTTAGGCAAACATAGAACAAAATTCATACTAATATCACACTGTGGAGTATGAGGAATGGGGAGAGGAGTGTACATCCACTCTGTGCCTTTCCTAACTAATAGGTGCGATATATAGAACCAATGGGAGTGATGTCCCTGTTGAGGGAGGACCAATAAAATTGATCATCTACTAAAGTGAGTGTGATTAGAACAAAGAGTTAACCCTCTATAAATATAGAGGTTTAGATAATGCTAAGCTACATAGGAAATTAATAAAAAAAATCTAATCTAAATAGAAAACTATGAGCCTGTTTGGTGCCCCGCTAAATTTTCAAAATTTTCTTCAAGTTCATTTTCAACCACATATTCCTATGGGACTTACTACTTTTTCACACTTTTCAATCACTTTCAATCACATATCCTCCCAAATATCCAAAATTTCAAAAAAAAACTACCTACACCAAACAGACACTAACTGAAACGATAATCTAATATATATATATATATATATATATATATATATATATATATATATATATATATATATATATATATATATGTATGTATATAACACAAATAGTCACAAACTAGAATTAAAGAAATCCTAATTAATATAATTCCTTTTTCGCCTTGAATACACTTTTAGTGTCGCATCAAGAAATTATTGTTGCTCGAAGGATTATGAATTCACATAACTAACTGAGACTATTGATGAAGTAATTCTTGATTTTATTTTATGCAAATCACATAGGATTTTTTTGGTGAAAAAAAATCTAATACAAGTAAATATATGATAAGTAAAAGATAAACTTTTTTGACATAATATCACTTCATCAATAGAACCAGAAAGAGAGAAGAAGCCTAATGCTGAAATTAAATCTTTTAAATTTAAAGGACAACAAATAACTCTACGGACTGCGCTATCAGTTTTCATAATGTCTAATAACAACCAACAAAATAAAGATGGCAATTTGTAAGTTGTTTATTAACGGCAAGTGCTTGTTTAGAGAGATTATTGAAGTGAAATTTGATTTTTTTTAGATGTAGTTAAAAAATGGGAAAATTAAAGGTCCACATGCAAATTTATTTTATTGGAATAATGCTTGGTTTGAAATGAGTTCGATAAAAAAAAAAAATTCAAAAAAGTTGTGCCAAACAAATCCTAAATTATAAATAGATACAAATGAGAGATGGATAAATGAGTAGTACTTTTATATCACACAAATTATGTGGATAAAAATGGTTTGACGGATTATAAATAGTTTACAAAAATTAGCCGAAGATGAGCTATCTGTTCCGTCTAGAAAAAGTGACCAGGTGCAAGATTGAGCAGTTATGAAGTGTCTCGTAGAAAGAACAATAGAAATGAATGAACTTATAAACAACAATCAATCAATGGACAAAACAAATAATTACATATTTACCTGTAAAATGACGACGAACTAGAACATTCCAATCAACTGGAGAGTGTATCCGGTGATAGTCACCAGGCCTCAAGTAAATAACGCAGTAAAAGAGGCCTTTCATTGGGCTGCATTCAAATTAAAACTGACAAATTAAGTTGCATTTCACTTATTCTTTTTGTTGCAATATCAATCTTCTCCTTTTCGAAAGCATCTTTTAGCAACTTTTTTGTTTCTTTTCCAGGATAAATGTTTATGCTGAGGAAAAATCTCTAATGCCAACAGACGAGGTTTAACTTCTTCTTTTAGCATCTAGTATCTATCAAAGCTCGTTCTTCTTTTAGACAATTGTGGATAGGAATCAGATGATGAAATAGGCACCCGAAGATGATTGTAAGAATCTATCATTAAATATTGTTGGAAACATAATTTACATAAAAACGGTTATCCCCTCTTCAACAATGTAAGCTTTAGATGAAGCAGTTCAATATTTCTTTTTAGAGGAGGTGATGCGGACATCCTTTGTTGGGCCACATTTATTTATGTTACGTTTAATGTTTTATTGGGCTTGTGTATCGGTTTGGCCCAATCCCTTGATTTTGTTATTTATATGGATGTAATTGAGTTTTTAAGGCAGTTTGATGAAGAAGATTATTCACATTGTTAGCTTTTGCCCACATTCCCTTCCCTGTTTCTCTCCCTCTTCTTCTCTCACGTCCTCCCTCTCTTCCTCTTCTTTTTTCTCCTTCTTATTGCACCTTTTCTTCTCTATATTGATCCTACATCAAAGTAGTATAAGAGCTAAACTTGGGAAATACTTCAGTTATACAGCTGCAAATTTCAGCCACATTCAAACCTAAAGCACCAGAACCATCCGCACCGACCATCACTGATTCCACCACCCCTCAACAAATCTGACCTCCACACTTCAACCTTCAACAATAATCCATAACCACCAAGAAATCAAGTTTCGTCCAAATAGCCAAAGCCTACTTTAAACCATAAAGAACAAGGAGGGCAGCAGCAGCCAGAAGTCCCTTTTTTTCTTAGTTGTTAAAAAAAAAAATTATAAGTTGTTTATTGATATATCCATACATTTCATTTAGTTGGTATTTCAGTGCATGCAGTTGCGTAGTGGTCGTTTTGTCACTTATAGTTCCAATACTTTAACCATGGACCCTTCCCGATTTGATGCTCTCACTCGACAATTAGCTCAACTTCAAGCTCAGTTAGCGACTTACCAAACTGAGATGACTGCTACTCGTGAAGAGAACAGATACCTAGCTGCTAGGGTGAACATTTTAGAACACCCCCCACCCTCGACGGACGTTGATAACTTTGAAGCGTCACATAATATACCCTATCGTCATCGACGAGGTGGTTGACAGCATGGTTGACGTGATCGAAGAAATGGGGAGCAAGATTGCGAGCGTGACTGAGGCCATGACCGTTATGGTACTCATTTGCCTCCTCTCCATGAGGAGCTTACTTTCGAAACATCAAATTAGATGCTCCTACCTTCGATGGCTACTTAGACCCTAGAGTTTTTACTCAATGGATTAGACATGGACCGTTTCTTGTCATTGTATAGAGCCCCCGAGGATCGAAGAGTTCAATTTGCCAGCTTGAAATTAAATAGTAGTGCCAACTCTTTTTTTGGGAAGTGTTCAGGATCTCCTTAAAAGACATCGTGCACCTCCTGTTGGAAGTTAGGAGGAAATGAGACACCAGCTTCAAGAGAAGTACTTACCCTAATCTTATTGGGGTAATTTGTTGGACCAGTGGAATGCCCTTACACAAGGAAATCGTTCAGTGACTGACTATATTACTCAATTTAATGAATTTCGAATGCAATGTCACGTCAATGAGGATAAAGCTATGACGAGTAGGTTTAGACAGGGCCTAAGAGATGATCTTAGACGTGAGCTTGTCCTTCGAGGTGTTATCACTCTTGATCATGCTTATTCCTTAGTTCAAGATTACAAGTTGGTTACTAAAACTTCGTATAGAAGGCGTAGTGACAACCGTCATTCCGTCTCATCGGCACAAGCTCCCCCTGTTAAGTCTATTCTAGGACCTCCTCCGTCTAACATGCCTCCTATAGACAATAAAGATATAGCCCCTGAGATTTCAAGAACTCCTTCTCGCTTACGGTGCTTCAACTGCAAGGGATTCGACTATATCTCCTCCATATGTCCGAGTCGAGTCTTAATTATTGAGGAATTGAGGGATGTGGTAGATGAATCATTAGAAGATCAAGTTTATGAGCCTAATTTGAGAGTTTGATGATCTGGATGACAATGAGGATGCCTTGTTGAGATCCCTTCATACCCTTCCTATAGGTCTAGGACTTCTAAAACCCTCACCCCCGACACCTCTCAATTAAGTGTCGTAAGTTGTACCCTTACCCAACCTAAAGGTGTCAATGATTGGCGAAGTCAATCCATTTTTCATACTTCCATCAAGATCAACGATAAGAGTTGTACAATTATTGTGGATAGTGGGAATTATATTAACCAGGTTTCTCTGGCTACGTATCTCGTCTTGGGTTGAAACCAGTCCCACGCCCTCAACCGTATAACATCTCTTGGGTTGACACTTATTCTATAGCTGTGAAAGAGCGTTGTCTAGTACCCATCCAATTTCTTGAGTATAAGGATCATATATGGTGTGACATCATTCCTATGGATGTCGGACACTGTCATTCTTGATCGACCTTTGTTATTTGATTTGGATGCGACTATCCACAATCGGTCAAATTCATGTTCCTTTGTGTTTAGTGGAAAGAAGATTCACCTTAATCCTTTACCACCAAAAACTATTGACTCGCAGCTAGCCAAAAAAATTGACAAGCGGAAAGGATTACACGTGATTAGCCCTACAGAATTTGAGCGTACACTCGTGGATGATTCTTTTGTGTTTGTTGTGGTTGCCATGGACTTCCCGTCGGATTCCTTTGTAGTGACCTAGGCTGAGGCCCAATCAATTCTTCACGAATTTCAAGATGTGTTTCCTAATGACCTCCCTGATCTATTGCCTCTTTTATGAGATATTCAACATGATATAGATCTTGTTCCAGGTTTGTCTCTCTCGAATTTGCTTCACTATAGGATGAATCCTACTGAGCATGCTGAACTCCAGAGGCAAGTGGGTGAACTCCTTAGCAAAGGATTCATTCGTGAGAGTTTAAGTCCTTGTGCGGTTCCCGCCATTCTAACACCAAAAAAAATGGTTCTTAGAGGATGTGTGTTGATAGTTGTGCCATCAATAAGATCACCGTCAAGTATCGTTTTCCAATCCCTCGACTTGACTATATACTAGATATGATGGTCGGTGCCACAATCTTTTCCAAAATCGATTTAAAGAGTGGGTATCACCAAATTAGGATCTGCCCTGGTGACGAGTGGAAAGCTGCATTTAAAACGAAGGATGGTCTTTAAGAGTTGTTGGTCATGCCTTTTGGACTAATGATCCAAGTACCTTTATAAGAGCGATGACACAGGCCCTTAGGCCTTTCATGGGTAAATTTATTTTTGTCTACTTTAGTGACATATTTGTGTACAGTAAAACTAGGGAACATCGTGATCATCTCACACGGGTTTGTTATGCACTTCGTACAACAAGCATGTATGCTAATGTGAAGAAATGATGGAGTTGTCTTCCTAGGTTTCATTGTTTTTGCGACAGGAATATCCGCTGACCCCACGAAGATACAGGTAATTGTTGGTTGGCTTGAGCCCAAGACCACACACGACGTTAGGAGTTTTCATAGCTTAGTTACCTTTTATCGTCGTTTCATCAAGGGGTTTCTCACAATCATGGCTCCTATCACGGAGTGCATGGAGACGAGAATTCCATTGGACGCTGGAAGCGGCTAAAGCTTTTAAATTAATCAAAAAGCGACTGACATAAGCTCTTATCATGCGACTTCCTCATTTTTCCAAAGTTTTTGAGGTCGAATTCGAATGTTATACGTCTGGGGTAGGAATAGCCACGTTTTGAGTCAGGAACACCATCATATTGCTTATTTTAGTGAGAAATTAAATGATGTCAAACAACGGTACTCGACTTTTGATAAGGGGTTATACGCAGTTGCACAAGTTTTGCGCTATTGGCATCATTACTTACTACCCTAGGAATTTGTCCTCTTTTCGGACCAAGATGCCTTTCGCTTCCTTAACTCCCAGAAACGGTTGAATTGTAGGTTTGACCGTTGGATCGAATATTTGCAAGCCTATTCTTTAGTTTTGAAGCATAAGAAAGGTGTTGAAAACCAAGCAGCTGATGCTTCAAGTCATCGCATCTCCTTTTTGTCCATCATGAGTGTCAAGGTCATAGGTTTTGAAAGACTCAAGGAGAAGTACAAGGCATGTCCTGATTTCAAAGACATTTTTCTTACTTTGCAAAGTGGGAAGATAGATACTACTGATGGTTTCAGTTTGGAGGAGGGCTACCTTTTAGATCAAATAAGTTGGGAGTCCCTAGGACTTCAGTTCGAGATTTATAGTTTGGGAAAGTCATGCAGGAAGCTTGGTCGAAAATTTTGGGCATGACAAGACCATAGATGATATTGAACGTTAATTCTATAATATGGGCCCAGTTTAAAGACAGATGTGCCTAAGATAGTTGGCGCGTGCAACATCCACCAACAAGCCAAGCAAAAGAGGCAGAATATGAGTCTCTACACTCCTCTTCCTGTTCTTAGTTGTCCTTGACAAGACGTTAGTATGGATATTGTGTTAGGGTTGCCACGCACTCCAAAGAAACACTACTCTATTTTCGTTATGGTGGATCGCTTCTCGAAAATAGTGCATTTTATCCCTTGTAGCGAAATTTCTGATGCATCCAAAATTGTCAAGTTATACTTTCATGAGATCGTCAAGTTGTATAGTCTTCCTAAGACCATTCTCTCGGATAAGGATGTTTGTTTCACTAGCCATTTCCAAAGAACCCTATGGTGTATGGTTAGTACTAAATTGAAATTCTCTATTGCATACCACCCACAACCTGATGGTCAAACTGAGGTTGTTAATCATGGTCCTGATAATTTATTAAGGTGTCTAGTCCAGGAAAATCTTAGAAATTGAGATTTAATCATCGCAATAGCCCAACTTGCATATAATAGTTTCATGAAACAGTCTATAGGTATGAGTCCTTTTGAATCTGTTCATGGTTATAAACCTAGGAAGCCATTGGACCTTATTCTCATGTCTCCACATGCTAGTGTGTGTGTCTGTGTCAGCTGAGGCATTTGCACATCATCTTCATGACTTGCATATAAAGTTCGAGCTAATTTGCATAAACGACACGTTGAATATAAAATTGAGGATTATGTTATGATTCATATTAGTCCGAAAGGCGTCCATCTGGACCCGCGTCTAAGTTGCAAGCTTATAGTGTTGGGCCTTTATAAAATTTTAAATTGAGTTGGTCTAAATGCATGTGTTATTGATTTTACCATCATATTTTGGCTACAACTCTACCTTCAATGTTGAGGATTTAGTTCCTTACAAAAGTTATTTTAATCCCTCTGATGATCCTTTTATACCTCCATCTATGGACCCTTAACCCGAACACATTACTCCAACCCCGATTTAACCCGCCACAGCATACAAAGATAAAATTGATGCTATTTTAGATAAACAAATTTTGTTGACCAAGGATCGAGAGATTCAATGCTTCCTTATTCGTTGGGTAGGTCACCTTGATTCTGATTGTACGTGGATCCTTAAAGAGACATTTCAACAAATTGACCACGATTTATTGGAGCATTATAGGAGCTAGCAGGATCTTCCTTTGCTCGGATCACATTCACCACCCTTAAGTATCTATAGACGTCACAAAAAGTTTGTTCAACCACTTATTTGTGATTGGGATTTTGATAGTTACCCACTGATAGGGTCGAGTTTTTCTCCCACCCCTAGAGTGTTGATGCAGACATCCTTTGTTGGGCTGCATTTATTTATGTTATGTTTTATTAGGCTTGCATATGGGTTTGGCCCAAGCCCTTTGATTTTATGTAATTGGATTTTTAAGGCAGTTGATGAAGAGCTTTTGCCCACTTTCCCTCCTTTATTTATCTCCCTCTTCGTCTCTCACGTCCTCCCTCTCTTCCCCTTCTCTTTTCACCTCCTTACTGCATTTCTTCTTCTCTATTGATCCTATATTAGGAGGTGTCTCAACGCAGTACAAGGACAAATAAAGGTTCTAAGTTCAAGTCTTCCTGTAACCAAAGTTGTGCACATGTCGGGTTTTTTAATTGAAAAATGAATTTGACATGAAAGTGATGGATTGCACTGAAGAAAAAATTCAAGTAAATAAATTTGTCCCTCTCTCACAACTTAATCTTTTAGATGAGGTGGTTACTCAATTTATCAATACAAATTTTTGCCGCAAAAACGTTTGAACTATACCTTGCTGTGTCTCTAACCTTAGGAGAAGCGAGATATATTCTCCACCACGACCTTTGTGTCTCATCTCTCATAGTGTTCTCTTCCTCGCCATTTTCTTCTCTTGTAACCTCTGTAGCAATCATAGGAAGAAACGAGCTTGCACCAAGAAGGGAAGAAGCCGAATAAGAAAATCCTTTCACTTGCTCAATCATGGCCCCTGCTCCTCGCAATTCACCAAATCTCAAAACAATGCCATCTACAGGACTGACCTATGACCACGGTAAAATAAAATACAACGAGGTCAAATTAATTTTGACAATGCAGTAGAGTGAATATGCACAAAACATATCTCCAAGAAGCTTGTTACCATTTACCAGACAGTAAGGGTTAGAATCGATAGTTCTTGATCCTTCTTTCAATGTGCGAACAAAAAACTCCTGTAGAGATACGTATTCTTCCAAAGGCAGACCAGCTTCTTCTAAGTCTATAATATAAAAATAAGAAAAGTTGAGTAAATTATCGTCTATGCAACAACCATAAAAAGGATCGACTGTTCGTCGATTATATTGACAAATAAGAAATCATACTAGAGTGGAATGCTCGGGCCCATGCTTTGTACATGTATGGTCTCAGCCAAATGGGTAATTCCTGGTAAAAATATATTTTAGCATGTTGATAAAACTCTGAATTATCAAATATTTGCTAATTTTAATGTCAAATACTCACCAAGCTTGTCAAGGAACCCCACAATCTTGAAATGGACCGCAGTGGCAGCAATCTCAAGAAACTGGCCTGTTAGTAATGCATGTGAGTTAAGCAGTCTAAATCAAGAACATGATGATATCTTGTATTATTTACATCTGAAACGTGGAATTACTTTAGCATCAGGGTGGAACTCCAATTCAACTCCTTTTTCCCTTGACTCTTCAATCTGATGCTCAAATATTAGAGAAGATACAACAATCAATAAGAATATGCATATATAGGCAATAAGCATGTATTGGTAATATGATATAATTTCAGACAGTTATTGATAATATGATAGGTTGGATCAAAAGTTCCAAATCAACAATGCAGCAAACGAAACAAAAATGAAACTAAATATGATGTAAGCAGTTAAGAAAAAGCTGCCAAAATATTGATTTCATTCGGATCCCTAATTGAGGTTTTGTGTATCCTATTTATAATAGAATTACATGACATCCCCAACAAATTGATGTTGAAAAATCAAGAAGTATTGATTTGTCTGCAAGGAATTGATGAAGCCGAGCCAAAAATGGGTTCCAAATCAAAAGATTCAACACGATTAGTATGCAAACTAATACCAAAAGTCATGCCAAAAGTGGGTTCCAAATCAAAAGATTCAACCCAATCAGTATGTAAATTGATACCAACAGTCAAGTCAAAAGTGGGTTCTAAATCTAAAGATTCAACCCGATATCAAAATCAGTTAACAAACAGATCCCACAAAACCAAAGAAACTACAATCACTAACCAAAGGGCTCACGAGCCCAAAACAACCCAAATTGTCCAGGGGCAGCAAGGCAGGGCCGGCTTCTCTTTTCTAATCCGAAAATCAAAGAATGAACACAAACATGATGAAAAAGGAAAGTTGACTGGAAGAGCGGCATGAGGCCACTCGTTGAAGAACTTAGACTTGCAGTTTAACTCAAAATAAAACTAAACTAGCTCCGATACCATGTCAAAATATTGATTTCATTCAAATCCCTAATTGAGGTTTTGTGTATCCTATTTATAATAGAATTACATTCATCTTAGTATAGTAATTAAATCTCCTGATCTAGGAATAATATGATAATATTCTATTTTAGAAAGGATAATGAAATCTCGCTAATCAAATTTTGCGTGATCTAACAACTCATTGACAAAAGCCTATGAAGGAATTACAAGATTAAAACAGAAAATATGCCAGAATGAATAATAATAACTGGTGCCTCCATGGATAAAGAACACTATTTAGCTGGCTGAACTTGCTAGAAACAATCACAGCAGGATAAGAAGATAGATATGGTTCTCAAGTGAAAAAATATCGACAGTGAAAAAATTGGTGAAATTTACCAAGCAGATTCTCACCAGTAGAGGGCAAAGAAATAAAGGTGACCTTGGTAGTTAATCAAGTGTGTTTTATTTTCGAACATCCCAAAGTTTTCACTTTATTTTGGTTATAAAACATGCATAAACCAAACACAAAGCTGAATCACGGTTATAATTTGGAACAATTTAGAGCCAGTAGTAAATGGATATGTAAGCTTCGACTGTAAAGGTAGGTACAGAACGTTTAGGATAACCTTCTTACGAAATTCCGTTTGTTCTGAAATGAATAGCAAAATAGGTAAGATATGGAGAAGGCGAAATGGAAATAAGATGTTCTGCTCCCACTCTTTCTTACTTTTACCCTGCACACTGACTTTTTACATCAATGGACACGATGCTAAACAAATACATCAGAGCTTTTATCCCCTTCATTGTGGTTGTACAAAAATCAATCCAAATAGAGTCCAGATCCCATCACCTAGGAACTAGATTTGTTTGTGAAGGTATTTATACAATCCATGACCACATGTGATTAACGAAAGTTCAAGAAGACGAATCCCATGCAACCCGTCCAATGGGTTTATAGATGAAAAGGACATAAGGCATGCAAGTAAATAAAGATATTATGCGAAAATAGCATATTCCTTGGGATGACATTTTCTTCTACTAAACTCAAAATGGTCATAAGATAAGCATGGCTTCCCATCTTGAGCAATATTCACAAAAAACTACCTTCTTATCTTCATAGATACGACGAGCATGAAGAGCACCAAGCATAAGTATAGTTGCCACAGTTGCCCCAGGCACCAAGAAAGAATTCCCTGCACAGAAATCAACTGCAAGCTTCACTACTTGTTTGCCTTCCAAAATTCTACAATGGTAAAGTAATAACAGCAATGCAGGCAGGCCCTCAACACAAAATGGCATGCATTTTTATTTTTCTTGTCTCCCCTTCTTCCTAAATACTTAATGTTCAATAAAGATTCTACTTCGCACTAAAAAGTTCCAAAAATTAAGCCAAAGATTATCAAATTGCAACAAATTAGTCAAATGCTGCACCTGTGCGTAATTATTTTGTGCATAAGTTGCGACAAGTGGAAAGACCTTATTCAATTAAATAAATATGAAAACAGTTTATCTTGGGCCAAAAGTAACATATGCAATACTCAGACTAAATGTTTTCCCTTGCACCTTCTGAGCGACTGGCATTGCTACCACTAGCGCCGCCGCCGCTGGCGTAGGCTCGTGCTAGAGTGGGTGGTACCTTGCTGAGGAAGGTAGTGAAGTGGAGACCGCGGCGTTGGTAGAGATTGTTGATGTGTGTGTTGGAAATGAGAACTGGGAGTCTCCAATCAACCCTCCACTTCATCATCTTCTTACAGTGTGTTCGTGTTAGTGTTAGTGTCTGTGAGAGAGGGGAGGAGGAAGGAGGGTTTACGATTTAAAAAATAAATAAATAGAAATAATTAAATAATAATAATGATGATGATGATGATGATAAGTTTTACAATAAATATAGGTCAATTTCATTGCAAGAATGGAAAAATACATGGAAAAATTGATGAATTTTTCAAGCTTTGTTGATTGATTAGCATTATTTTTCATGATAAATAAAATAAAATTTAACTATTTTAAAAAAAAATTATTTGTTTACACATTTGTACTTGAAATCAGTGTTTAGAAAATCGAATCGGACCGGTCGGTCCGATCGGAAAAATCGGAAACCGGTCCGGTTCATCCCGAAAACCGGTTCAACTGGGAAATCGGTTGAAAACTGGGGAAAAATCGGTCGGTTCAACCGATTTTCATTTATTTTTTTTTATTTTTTTTGGTTGTTTTAAGCTATTTTTGTGTATAATTTTATTTTCTAAATAAGTAAATATTAGTTTATTTATAAAATAACTTGTTTTTTAGAATTTTTGTTATTTTTTAATAATTTTTTATATTTTAATTGAAACCGGTTCGACCCTGGTTAGACCTTTTGACCCTTGACCCGTTATCTTTTTCGGTTCAAACCGGTTTCCGATTTTTTAAACATTGCTTGAAATAATAATAATAATAATAATAATAATAATAATAATAATAATAATAATAATAATAATAATAATAATAATAATAATAATAATGTTAATGTTAATTTTTGAAAAAATTAAATTAATTAACAACAATAAAAATGATCGAATGGGGGCAAAAATGATTTTCCACCAAGTAGGAAAATCGGTTCTATACTCAAGGGAAAACAAATTCCTTTTTTTGAAGGCAAATAAGGTTGCGTTTGATAGCAGTTGTGGAATTTGGGTTGAAAGAAAATAAATTTCAGGGAATTGAATTCCTGAGAATTGGAAGTTTAGCCCTTGTTTGAGCCCCATTATTTCTCATTATTTTTACAAATATTTTTTACTGTAATCAATCTCAACCATCCAAAAAAATCAAACTTACAATTTTTTACTTTTCAAACCACTTTTTAACCATTGAATTTTCAAAACCCAAATTATAAATTGAAATAATTGGGCTCAAATAAGGGCTTAATATATTTGATTGGTTTAATTTTATATGTGCAAAGAGTGAGAAAATTTTCAACTTTTATTGTTTGATTGACATTAATTTCTATGGTAAATGAAGCAAAATTTAGCTATTTTAAGAAGAAGAAAAAATTTCCTTGCACATTTGTACTTGATAATAATAATGTTAATTTTTGAAAAATAAATAAATCAATTAACAACAATAAAAAGGATCAAACGTGGCGAAATTGATCAAATATTTTTCCATGGAAAATAAATTCACCTCCCCCTTGCAATTGAAATTCCTTGAAAACACGGAATTTATGTTGATTTGACCCATGCCAAGAAAATGAATTTCATGAAAAAACTTGTCAGTCAAATACGTCAAAATTGGATGAAAAATCACATTTTTCATGAAAAAACTTGGCAATCAAATGCACCCTAACATCATGCGATGCTTAAAGGAAAATATATCCCTTGGAAAAAGTTGAACAATCAAACAACAAAAAGTTGGAAAATGTTGAAAATTTCTCCATCTTCCTAGGAAAATAAATGGTATCAAACACTGTCTAATTGTTAAACGAATTACTTATTTATAGATTAAAAAGTAACCCACCCTTGTTTGGCATCATTATAATTTAACGTATTTTCCCTCTCTTTCTTTCAAACACATATTCTCTAATACATTTTTTTTTCTCTTACTCTTAACCACGCATTCTTAAAAAAATCTCTATTCAAAAAAAAGAACTCATTTTACTGGGGATCAAACATAATTTTTCTATTGAAATTAAATTTTAATTTGTTTTAAATATTACATGTATCAGTGAATGGTGTTTGTATTAGTACATTACGAAATATTATTATCTTATGTATCTCTAATTCTCCTCTAGGTCCTGGATCTTAATAAAACACAAGTTTACTCACTCATTTAATATTCTCTCTGTTTCTTTCTAATTTATAAGACGTTATTAACACGATTCTCTCAAAACATTAGTTAGAAAATAATACTTTTTATAAAAATAATCATTTATCATGTGCAACAAAATTAATTTGATGGCATGCGATTTTTTATATATATAATATAGAATTTTGAATTTCTATTTCATTCTACACGGCAAACCAATTCATGTCAAATTCATGTGTTTCGAATTATGATTTACTTTGCTAACATTTTGACGGTGTATATATATTATTATTGACGTTATTTTATAAATCTTAAATTGATAATTTATTGTATTATTGATCCTGAAGTAGCACGACGGTATATTAATATTTCAGAAGATATTAATCATAGATTTGTCTATTACAAATATTTTTTTGTTTCTATTGAAGTAGCATAGCATTATAATTAATATTTCAGAAGAATATTACTTGTTCCTGAAGTGCATAAATTATAATTATCAATATTCTTTCTTGAAGAAGTAATAACAAAATACAACGTGCTCCAGAAGTTGCATATATGCCTCTATTTGTCAAGTCATTTATAAAAGGTTATTTATAAATAACGATGTGTCAACATTTCGTTAGTCAATTTTTTGAAAAGTCAAAAAAGTGGGCGAGAATTTTTGACCAGCCGAAATTGTTGATTTTTCAAAAAAAATGGCTGATGAGATGTTAACACAAAATGCATCATATTATGTTATCCACATTCTCATGATTGATATTATGAACCGGAAGTTTAATTTAAAATACGAATGAAAGTTCGAAAGATAATGTAATTACAAGACGCACTTATTCAACATCCATAAGAGATTAATAAAATCTCATATACTAGTTACAGATGCTTAATCTCATAATAATGTATGGAACATCTAAATAGTAGCAATATTTGATTCAAACAAAGATCCTCTGTCACGTCCCAAGAATTTTCCGTAATTTTTTTTTTAGCTACTAGTAGCGTAAGATATAACTAAATTTTACTCTGTATGGTTACTAGTATCACACAGTGGAAAGAAAATCAAATTTCTTGTATTCCTTTTACACATGAAAATCTTTATAATTACTTACCAATTTAGAGGATCATCAGTAAACCTTAAGGAAATTCATAAGAACATAACATTACTTAAGATTTTCATTTACTTATCATGTCATAGTAGAGTTCCCATACATTTCAAGATACCCTACTCTTTCATAATAGAGTTTCCTTACTTATATTACAAAATATACTCCCCATATCATTACTCCCATTTTTATCACTCCAAAAGCAAAAGAATGGATTGATTTACATGCTTCACCAAAAGCAAATGGGGTTCTTCATTACATGTCTACTCTTGACTTCAAGGAACTCTTTTTAAAACAAAAGTTTTACATCACACTTACTCCTCACGAAATAAAAAGCAAAACGCCCTTTGGTTCATAAGTAGAGGCATCGTACACATGAACAATCTTATACACCCTTTCCTTAAAGTACATCCCCAAACAAAAGGGAAAATGAGCCCAAACTTCATGACGTGAAATGATATGATAATCTGTGCCGTCATGAGAGGTCCTTCCCCAAGTCTTTACAATCTCAAAGAGCTCGCGTTCCATTTCCTATATTAGTCATGAAAAGACTTATAAACTATGAAGCTTATGAGCAAAGTGTTAACAAATAAGTATAATTCACGTGCTTAATTAACTTCAGCTCTGAACTTTGTTATTTACCTTTCATTTACATAGTTAAGGTAGCTATAACTACATAAACACAAGCACAACATGAAAAGTATAATTTTCAACATCAAATTAATAGCTTCACCATGGGTGTAAAGTATCACAAGAGTTATTATGAACCTCTTCACACTTTTATCTTTCGTCTTCTCACATGAATTAAAACTTATATAACATACATAAAACATCACATTCACTTCAACGTCAATCAATAAGGAAATATAAGTATAATGTATGAAATGTTATGCATGATGATCATGATACTTGTTTGCTTTATACTATCCTCTTGCTTCGTTTATCTTTTTCTTTGGGTCATTCCCTATTAGGGTCGTACGTCGCGGGCATCATATGTGTACCTAAGACACAGGGTCACAAATTGGCGTTATTTTACGCCCTAAGTACAAAATACTTGGCCATCATTCTTTTTGGGCTTGCTAGCATAAACAAGGTACTTACTCCCTAAGGGTGTCTAGAGAGATACTTACCCCTCAAAAGGTATCTCACGGCCAGTGACCAATTAGGGAGCCTTTTCCCTAGATGCAACGATCTAAATAGGGACATTCTTATTTATTCATGATCAATATTCTTAAGTTATAGCCTACCTTTTAAGGTTTCATGATCATGAATGATATTATGATATGCACAATTTTTCTCAATCATCATTTGTAACTTATCATAAATCAAACTCATTTCTTAGACACAGTGCATGACTCATATGCGAGACAAGAATTACATTCTTTTGCATTGTAACCAACCTTTTCCTAGATTTTTATAATTTATCATCACATCATCACTTCTTTCATGCTTGCTATTCCTGCGATTCACCAAGACATAATTAAGTGGCAACTACACTTCTAAAAAATGTGACAAAACCTTATTAATACCGATGACAAGTAAATTTTCATTCTCAGCAGTATATGTTATTCTTGTTCATTCATTCATCCCTTTGTTTAATTTTATAAGAGAATAAATCACAAAGTTTCCTTCTTTTTTGTATTTGATGAGATTCGAAGAGCGGAAGAAACGCTGGAAAGTTCCGAACTCAGGTTGTGGTTGGACGGATGAATCATGACCCGATATTCACGACGCGATGAATCGACGATGCGGAATAAAGAACCACGAATTTCGAAACGCCACAAGGATTTGTCCAATCTCCTTGATAAGTCTCTTATTTTTAACACCACAAATACTCTCTCGAATATTTGATAAGTTTTGGATGAACGCCACAAGATAATCAATCTTGATAAGTTTGAGTTCGTAATGTGAATCCACACATTAAACAATTGAAAAACATTCAATCTCTTTTTATTCAATAATCAAAGTCTGTTTACAATGAATGGAAAAAGCGTATAAATAAGCAAAATAAAACCCTAGTCGGTAATGGACTCAAAATAGAGTTTTAACTAACCTAAAATAGTTAAAACTGATAAGGAAATAAAATAATGCGAAATCTGGAAAAATCTGATCCGTTAAGCAGTTACGACCGTAAAGATGACACTTACGGCCGTAAGTGTGTTTCTGTTTAAATTTACGGTCGTGACACTTATATTTACAGCCGTAAATATGAAAATCTTGAAATTCTGCATTTTAACCCGAGGGGAGGTTACGGCCGTGACATATGTTGGTTACGGCCGTGACAGCCCTTCTGCATAATTTTCGATTCTTTTCGACACAGTTTGATCTTCAAAACTCGTCGAACCTGTTGAATTCTTGTTTTAGCTTGAATATTTAAATTTTCCCGTCAAGCCTACTATGACTCCGATTGTCGAGGGTCTGGAACACGTCATACTCTCCTTCTTTAGGATGATTCGTCCCGAATCATAGCTTTGTTCCTATTGTTTCACTTCACCACCTGGATCAAATGGAAAATTATTGCTTCCATGCCATGAGTTTAGTAAATTATGCTCATTTGATTGGAAAACATGGAAGAGATGGAGTTTGAACTTCCTTTGCCATATGTAGTGTGGTTGAAGCTCCCAAACGTAATTAACCTGCAAAAAAGATTTAAACAAAATGAGGAGGGACATGTTAGCTTCATGAGGTACAAGGTATGTATTCTTGTATTCATGATAAACAACTACCAACTCCACTTCTTGAACCACGAGGCTCTTCTCTTCGCCTCTTTTCTCTTTTGCAACTTCTTGTTCAAATTTTTCATCTTCAAACTCAACCACATCTCCTAATTCCACATTTTTATCACCATGCTCGTACACTACCTCATCACTACCCAAATGTGGATTTTTCAATTCAAAGTTCAAATGTTGAACTTCTACCTCAACCTCCAATTCATTCCTCTTATCATCAACAATTTCTTTCTTAATCACTTCCTCGCTACCCAACTCCACATTTTCCTCATCAAATTTTGGAGTTTGATTATCCGTTTTTAATTTAAACTCCCCCTCCTTCTTTTCAATGTCCTTACCCCCACGACGCCTCCTATTACACCACCTTTCACTCTCCTTCCTTACCATTCGTGAATCTTCTAGTGCATCCTCTAATGTCAACCCATATAGTACGCATGCTTTCCCTTTCTTAAGAAATTTGTATATGTGCATACTCTTATCATAAACAGCCTCCCTCCTACGTCTCCATGGTTTTTCCAATAAAATATGATAAGATTTTAATGGCACTACATCACACCATACATCATCACTATACCTTCCCTGAGCAATAGGCACTAGAACTTGTTTGGTTACTTTGAAATTCCCAAACTCCCTCATCCACGTCATTCTATAAGGTTTATAGTGTGGTTCTAGGGACAATCCTAATTTTTCAACTACGGTGCTACTAACGAAATTAGTAAAGCATTTTCCATCAATCGTCAAACTGCACCCCTTATGATCCACATAACATCTAGTTTGGAATAAAGAGCCCGGATCATAATTCATTCCTTATGTGGCGTTAAAAACAATCCAAGAATGAAGAAGATTTAGACATCAAATAGCAAGAACAACTTTTACTGACTTGGAAGGAAATAAATATCAAGAATTTTAAAGAAACTCAAGAAAGTGGTTCTTGAATTTGGATTAACTCTTTTTTTTTTAATAATGAATTTTAGGAATTAAATAAAAAATAAAAAAATTAATTTTTTTTTAATAAATCCGAAAATTCGACACGAACACAACAAAACAAACGAAACTTAATTCGGATAAGAATTAAGCAAAACAAACACTTTTGAAATTTTTTTAGAATTATTTTCTGGATTAAAGACTCAACAAACTCAAGAACAAAAAAAAACTGAAAAAAAAAACACTCAACAAGATATGGATGATTTTTATGGGACTCGATGATAAACATAAAAATCAAACTTGATAGAAAAACCTGAATTCAGAGTCCAGCTCTGATACCAGATGATGATGTTCGAAGCGCGGAAGAAACGGCGGAAAGTTCTGAACTCAGGTTGTGGTTGGACGGATGAATCATGACCCGATATTCATGACGCGATGGCTCGACGATGCGGAATAAAGAACCACGTCTTTCGAAACGCCACAAGGATTTTCCCAATCTCCTTGATAAGTCTATGATTTTGAACGCCACAAATATTCTAACAAATATTTGATAAGTTCGATATTTGAAAGCCACAAGAAATATTCTTGATAAGTTCGAAAAACATAGGAATCCACCTATAACTTTTATTGAATCCTCAATAAAAACTGTTTATATCAAAATCGAAGTCTGTTTACAATGAATGGAAAAAGCGTATAAATAAGCAAAATAAAACCCTAGTCGCTAATGGACTCAAAATAGAGTTCTAACTAACCTAAAATAGTTAAAACTGATAAGGAAATAAAATAATGCGAAATCTGAAAAAATCTGATCCGTTAAGCAGTTACGGCAGTAAAGATGACACTTACAGCCGTAAGTGTGTTTCTGTTTAAAGTTACGGTCGTGACACTTATATTTACGGCCGTAAATATGAAAATCTTGGAATTCTGCATTTTAACCCGAGGGGAAGTTACGGCCGTGACATATGTTGGTTACGGCCGTGACAGCCCTTCTGCATAATTTTCGGTTCTTTTCGACACAGTTTGATCTTCAAATCTCGTCGAATCTGTTGAATTCTTGTTTTGGCTTGAATATTTAAATTTTCCCATCAAGCCTACTATGACTTCGATTGTCGAGGGTCCGGAACACATCAGTATTGAACATGAACATTAGTAGACACATGCAAAAGGTATAAAATGTGTTGCACGGATTCCTAAACTAGATTTAATAAAGTTAATTTGTTCTAACATTCATGTATTATGGAAAATATCTTAACTTAAGCACATATGGGCAGAATTTAATAGGTTCAACTTGAAAAACTTATTCTAAACCCTTCCTAATACTCAAAATTCCATATTTCTAAACTGATTGCTTCTGTTGGGATTTTCCAATCCCTACCTTTTAACATATTATTTCCTAAATCAAAGATTTAAGCAATAAGGAACAACATTGATCATAATACCATTCAATCTCCACTTCAACTCTAAGCTTATCATGTATAAATTATTCTCAGTTCACCCCCAACTATTAATTAAATTTCTATATATATGCATGACAGAATTTATGTTAGAATTGGAGTGCCAAAACTCATAAATCGATTTCCTCCAGTTAAATCACGTTTAAACATCTCCTCGGGAAGTAATTTATAAAATGTTAGTAACATCAAACATAGCATTATTTCCAAAACTAAGACAGATTATAGGATTTATAAAGTTTCTTTCTGTTTTGATCATAGCTATTATATTTATTAAGACTCCCAATCTATAAGGAAAATCTCATACAAATTCCATGAACACTGTAACTAGATGTAAGAGCAACTTATGAATCATTCAGAAATAATTAGGAAACACAGAAAATAATTCAGGTTCACTTTACTCACAAAATGTAGAAGTTTTCTCCTTAGTAATGTGTCCTAAAATTACAACTTACAGATATAAACAAGTTAGAAATTTGGGGGATTAAGCTCTATAATCTGATTTTTTTTACTTAAATTCCAGAACATTTCCCTTTTTGGCCAGAAATCCCAAAATCTGTGTTGACAGATTCGGAGGCTACTAGTGGCATCTGAGTCTGCTGATTAAAATTCTGAGTTTAAATGTCGATTTCTGGTATAATAAGAACATACAAGTGATGAAATTCTTACCTATATGAATATTTACTACTTGTACATTCATAGATTAAAAGGAAAGCAAGAAGAAATGGACTGAATTCTTAAAATTCTAAGTTTTTTGGAAAAGAATTTTACCTGATAGCAATGTAAACGAGTTCTGGGTTTAATCTGATCAGAGTGGGAGTATTTATATAGAGTTTAAGTGTTAGGATATGTTTGGTTGTGGGTTACTTGTTGATTTTCAGCTTATTTAATGATTTATGTTGTTTTCGTATTAATACAACGATTATTTATATGCATATTGGTCACTCTTTATACCGTTGGAAAGTTCACGCTACAAGATTTATAACGGTCGCACATGCAAACAAGATCGATCACTACACAGTTCGTACCACTCATCCAAAGTTGGCTACTTGACAGAGTTCTACACTTAGTCAGATTTTCGGGGTTTTCAACATATCTGGGTAGGCGGGTTTGGCTCAATTTTTAAGGTAACTCCCGACCTCATATGCACTCAATTTTTATACCAATACATTCAACTCATGATGATCTACGATATGGTTTAACATGCATTGGAAGTGGATCAATATACATTATTTACCAAGATCTCAAAGTCGAGCTCTTAACAATAGCAATTCTGTAAATTAAGCTGAATTTTCCCAAATTTTCAGTTTAATCCCCTCCTATAAAATTAGGTCTGATTAAGTCCAAATAATATCCATAACATTATTTTATGTCAATTTAGCCCCCAAAATCATGGTTAAGGTTATTTATTGCCCTTTTCTGAAAATTCCATTGCTCTCCCATTACCGAAAATATAATATTGACTACTTCTAAAATAGAATAATTAAATCAAAATTTCTAACTTATTTAAAATTTAAAGCATGAATTTTCGAGGTGTTACATCCTCAAATTAAAAAAATGGAGCAAATGATTATGATGGTTTTACTGAGGAGTCATATACTCTTGATAGAGTATATATTGACATAATTAATTGTAAATATCTAGAAGATGTTTAAGTACTTGAATTATTGAAAATTGAGATCTCTGTGGTTACGTTGTCATGGGGAAATAAATTGAATTGAGATGACAATTGTGTTGACACACTTTATAAAGCACTTGCACAAAAGCAAAATGTGAAGCTGGTCGCAAGGTGCTCGAAGTCTTCAAGCTAGTAAAATTTTATAATAAAATATTTAATAATATGAATGACAGTGAGGATAACAAAAAAAATTACACTGAACAAAATCGAAATAAAAATAGTTGTCCAAAGTATGCATCCAGGTTAAATTGAACTTACTACAAAAATATGAAGTTTTAGGACATGTAGTCTAAACACTTAAAAGTGTAAAATCAGAAAATACCGCTAGGTATTTGCAAATGAAAAATAAAATTGTACAGTCGTAGTACATGACTTGTTGCACAATGAATGTTTCAAAGATCTGGCTTTGAATATGAAACGATATGCAATAGATGCAATATTTTATTTTCCTGACAATGCATTATAATTTCCATTAAATATATGATTATTACCAATGTAAATTCTTAGAAGATGATTGACTCTAATTACTAGTTGCACTCTTTGATGTACCAATGAGTGAAATCAAATGTGAGATCAACAACTAGGTACGTTGAGAGTATTTTTTGATGTACCAGTGAGTGAGATTCAAAAGGATAATTAATAACTCGGTACTTTGGGATTGTGCTGAATGATTAGAGAAATGTTCTTCTATTTAAAGTTTCACGGCTTAAATTTGATTGTAACAATTTGACAATTGCAATATAAAACATATAAAATGCTTAAAGCAAACAATTATAATAACTGAATGATTAAATATGCTCGAAGCATTTAATGCAACATTATTTGATCAGAGTGTATAAATATTTTTTATGATCTGAATATATACAATGTAATTAACTTAGTGAATAAATATGGTACAAGATTTACCAAAAATGTTCATATAATACAAAGATTAATATTTGTATTCGTTATTATCTTCATTGATAATTTAAATATGGCTGGATCTCTTGAAGAGTTTTCAAAGACATTTGAGAAATTGATAAACGTGATATACAGATCTCAAGTAATAATGGGGCATATTCTTTATACACTAACGTTACACGAAGAGTGTTTTTATGATTAATGTGAATTATCATAACGTATAGGTCATATATTCTCATACATCTATTGTTATACTTTCATTTATGAGACTCCTAAAGAGATCAATATATGGATGAGGCAATACATATTTAATTAGGTAGAGTGACTATACTATTTTATTAAAACTTTAAACTGGATAAAAATGTAACTAAACGATACTTATTCTATTAAAAAAAATAGAAATTAATTCAAGGTAAATTAAGAAGATGAACTAAGTCACAAAGGAAAATATTGAGAAAGTGATAGAAAATAAGAGAAAAAAATCGAAATCGAATATTTATCACCTATCAACAATTTTTCATAATAAAAATTCAATGTCATCACTAAATTAGTGATTACCCTATTTAAGAGCTTCTTTCATATTTGTTAGCAGAATGTTGACATAGAAGGCATGAAAAAATCGAGAAAGCACATAATAATAATAATAATAATAATAATAATAATAATAATAATAATAAAAAATATTTTGTTGAACAATGATCTTAATACTAATGCTCCCAGCACCAAATATTCACCCTCTTTGGGATTCTGTTAACGCCTCTAGTAACATTCTTTCCATTCTATTCATATTTCAATTTAAAAATCCCTTCATGAAAATTGTTCGTGATCATCCAAAATTATTTAAAAAATCAATAAATTGTCAAGACAATTGCAATCAAGTTACTAGATTATCACCTAATAAAAGTTCGTAATCAATCAGCTCTACTGTTTTTCCAGGTTCTAAACAATCCAAATAACACCGATGGCTAGCACCACTCCGATCCTCAGACGAACAACAATAAAAATCATTAAAATATGTATAATGCCAAAGTAAATTCTAAAGTTAAAACCAAATTTCATCACTACAATTTTGCAAAAATCACTAAAATTATAAGTCAAACCATAAAAAAAACTTATGCATAACCGATGATAAAGTGGAGAAAAATATCTTCTAAGAGTAATAAAATTGGCATTTAGTAAGCAAATAAAATAATGACATTCCAGCTAAAAAATCGAAAAAAAAAGAAGTGAACATACTTTATAAATATTGTTGAAAAATTTAAATTACAAGAGATAAAATAACTACAAACGACATTTCAACCTTCTTTTAAGTTGCTCTAAAATTTATATTTTTTCGTCACTGAGAAAATAAATTATCCACCAATTTTCATGTAAAATATTTTTCTTCTCTGAGATTGACTATTCAAACATAAAAATTAACTTATTTTTTTTATTTTTAAGAATACTTATTTATTCAATTCAGTGTGATAGACATTCATTCCTAATTTCAATTTAACAGAAATATAATAAAATGCAAGAAAACAATTAAGAACAAATCAAATTTCATAATAAAAGGAAAATATTGGAAATATACAAGAAAATAATGGTGAGGCAGGCAATAGGGGCTTTACAGGTCTGATACGATCCGGACCAGGCATCGAAGGGTGAAGACGTGAAGTCGAGTCATCGGCAATATGACAGTGATCTACGTGCAAAACGGAGCAAGTTCCATGTTGGGGTCGAGCCTAGAAGAGGGACGGATCAAGCCGAATCAAGAAATCGAAGTTCAGAGAAAAAAAAGGTGCAGAAGTCATCTTACGGCCGTAAGAGTGGAAGTTACGACCGTAACATAGCTATCACAAATTTTGAGCAGAAGCCTCATTACGGCCGTAAAGAATAATCCTCACGGCCGTAACTCCGCCTCGGGTTTAAATGAAACATTACAGAGTTTTATAGTTACGATTGTAAGTCCTGTCGTCACGGCCGTAAGTCTTAAGTAGAAGGTCACTAACGGCCGTAAATTAGTTCTTCACGACCGTAAATCTAATTTTCCGGATTTTCGCTTTTTTTTTCTTTCCGTTTTTCAGTTATTTTCCTATTTTTAGTATTTTAGTCTAATTAGGATTCTGTTTTGAGCCCAATTAGAGGCTAGGTTATTTTTCTTATTTATATTCTCTTTCATGATTGTAAAAGACAGTTTGAGTTTTGAGATTAATATTATTTGAGAGAGGATTCTCCAAATTGAAAGGTTGGGTTTTCCTTTTTTTCTTGAACTTATCAAAGATATGTTCTTTGTGGCGTTCACCAAATGAACTTATCAAGGAATTGACAACCCTTGTGGCGTTTACCAATCTTGGTTCTTCAATCCGCATCGTCATTAATTACGTCGTGATTGTCGGGTCAAGGTTTTATCGTCGATCTATCTTTAATTCCGTTATTTATTTCCTAGTGTTCTTGTTTATTTTTACGTTTAATTTGTCTTAGATCTTTCCTAGGTTTTAATTGTGTTATTTCCGCGTGTTTGTCGAGATTCCCCGATTGGGATCTTATCATCTGGTATCAAAGCTTTGATCTATTTCAGATGCTTGCATTTCTTGTTATTTCTTGATTTTCTTGTTCTTCGTGCCAGTTATAAAAATTTTCAGTTTGATCCATAAGAGTCAGTCCCAAAAATTCAAAAGTGTTTTTCTTGTTCGTTTTTCGTCCAAATCCAGTTCCGTTTTTCTGCCATACTCGTAGTCATATTCTATGACAGATTAAAAAAAAATCTGAAAATTACTAAATATTTCTCAAATATTCCGAATTTTCTCAATTTCCAAATTTCCTTGTTCTTGTTCGTGTCTTACCCTTTTCCAACCCTTGATTGAGTTTTTGGATTAGTTCTTGGGTGAAATTTGAAGGGATAGAAGAGTGAAACACGAGTGAAAATACACGTGAGGAGAAATTTATTTTTTTTTGAAATTAAAAATGTCTGATAGAGAGGGTTCCACATCTTCATTTTCTGTTGGAGACAGGAAACAACTCAGAGGTGTGAATAGAAAGGATGAACAAGGTAACAATAATATTGCAGCAATGAGGGCACAATTTGAGAGGTTTATGACTCAGATGGAGAATCGAGGTGCAGAACGTGAACATAGACCTCGGGATCAATCTCATGATGGTTCTTGGGTGAGGAGAGGTAATAGGCGTGAGGTTGGTATGGAGGATGAGGACATGGGCAGTGAAAGTGGGAGTATATCTTTGGTGGGAAGTATGCGAAGGAGGGATAGAGGAGATAGGTATGAGAGGAGGCATGATAGGGAGCGTCGTGATGCTAGGAAGCATCGTGGGGGTAGAGATGTTGTTGATGATGACCTTGGAAAAATTAACGTGAAAATACCATCGTTCCAGTGTAGGAGTGATCTGGAGGCGTACTTGGATTTGGAAACCAAGGTTGAACGGCTATTTGATTGTCACAATTATTCGGAAAAGAAGAAGGTGAAATTAGTTGTGATTGAATTATTGAATTTACAGATTATGCCAATATTTGGAGGGATCAACAAGTGACGGGTAGGAGGAGGAACCTTGAGGAGCCAGTGGAGACTTAGGGTGAATTAAAGACCATAATGAGGAAGCAGTTTGTGCCGACTCATTATTATAGAGATATTTACCAGAGACTGCAGGGTATGACTCAGGGGTCGAGAAGTGTAGAGGATTATCACAAAGATATGGAGGGGGCGATGATTCGGGCTAATGTGGTGGAGGATCGGGAAGCTACGATGACTAGGTTTCTGAGTGGGCTAAATAGAGATATTTCCAATGTCATTGAGCTACAACATTATGTGGAGCTAGAGGATATGGTGAATATGGCCATGAAGGTGGAAAGACAACTAAGGTGAAAGGGGGCAGCAAGACACTCACCATCTTATCCTACCTCACAACCGAAGCAGGAACACAATGATGAACATAACCCGAAAGGGAAGGAGGAATCTACAACAAAAGGTAAAAATATTTCTGATTCTCAAACTACTCGGGATAGAAATATTAGTGTTTTAAGTGCTTGGGTATGGATCATATAGCATCCCAGCGTCCAAATAGGAGGCTAATGATCTTGCGTGATAGTGGTGAAATTAGTTCCGAGGATGAATTTAAGGGAATGCCTAAGTTAGTGGATGTTGGAGCTAGTAGTAGTGATGAGGAAGGGTTGACTTATACTGTTAAAGATTCACTTGTTAATCGGCGTGTCCTTAGTATTAGGGTCAGGGTGGATGAAATTGGTGAGCAAAGAGATAATTTCTTTCATACTAGGTGCTTAGTGGGTAAAAAGGTTTGTGGTATGGTGACTGTTGTACTAATGTGGTTAGTACAATGTTGGTTGAAAAATTGGGCTTGATCTTGATGAAACATCCAAACCCTTATAAATTGCAATGGCTGACCGAGTCTGGAGAAATTAAGGTAAATAAGCAGGCTAGGGTCAATTTTTCCATCGGGGGTTATAAGGATGAGGTGGTTTGTAACGTGGTACCTATGCATGTCGGCCATATTTTGTTGGGGATGCCATGGATACATGACAGGAGGGTAGTGCACGATGGGTTTAAAAATCAATATTCATTTGTGAAGGGTGGGAAGAAAATTACCCTTGTTCCGTTATCTCCGAAAGAGGTTCAAGAGGATCAGTTAAAAACCAAATGTGAGAGTCAAAAAAGAAATATGAGTGTTGAGGCCACGACCTCAGAAAAAGGAGAGGGTGTGAAAGTTGAAAACAAGAGAGTTGATGCCACGACCTCAGAAAAAGGAGAGAATGAGTGCAAAAAGAAAAGAGAGTTCACCCCCAAATTGAGTTTTTTGCACAAAGGTTGGTATACAAGGATTCTTGCCTTGCACTTAACCAAGCTAACAATTCCCTCCCCAGTTCTATTAAATCTGTTTTGCAGGGACATAAATCAAACCATGAACTTAAGGCAGGGAAGAAATTCATTGGCAAAAATGAGCAGCCAAAAGTCTAAAGGATCGCACGAAGCTTAAACATGATCATCGAGCCCAGAAAAGCAGGAGGAGTTTGAAAGGCCGACCAAAAATGGATTCGAGGTCAAATCCTTTTCAAGAGAGGGAGTATGATACGATTTGGACCAGACATCGAAGGGCGAAGTCGAGCCATCGGCAATATGAAAGTGATCTACGTGCAAAACGGAGCAAGTTCCATGTTGGGGTTGAGCCGAGATGAGGTACGGATCAAGCCGAATCAAGGAATCGAAGTTCAGAGAAAAAAAGGTGCAGAAGTCATCTTATGGCTGTAAGAGTGAAAGTTACAGCCATAACACTGCTATCGCAAATTTTGAGCAGAAGCCTCATTACGGCCATAAAGAATAATCCTCACGGTCGTAACTCCGCCTCTGGTTTAAATGAAGAATTACAGAGTTTCATAGTTACGGCCGTTAATCCTGTCGTCACAGCTGTAAGTCTTAAGTAGAAGGTCACTTACGGTCGTAAATTAGTTCTTCACGGCCGTAAATCTGATTTGCCGGATTTTCGAGTTTTTTATTATTATTTTTCTGTTTTTAAGTTGTTTTCCTATTTTAGTATTTTAGTCTAATTAGGATTCTGTTTTGAGCCCAATTAGCGGTTAGGTTATTTTTCTAATTTATATTCTCTTTCATGATTGTAAAAAACAGTTTGAGTTTTGAGATTAATATTATTTGAGAGAGGATTCTCCAAATTGAAAGGTTGAGTTTTTCCTTTTTTCTTGAACTTATCAAAGATTCGTTCTCTATGGCGTTCACCCAACGAACTTATCAAGGAATTGACAACCCTTGTGGCGTTCACCAATCTTGGTTCTTCAATCTGCATCGTCATTAATTACGTCGTGATTGTCGGGTCAAAGTTTTATCGTCGATCTATCTTTAATTCCGTTATTTATTTCCTAGTGTTCTTGTTTATTTTTACGTTTAACGTGTCTTAGATCTTTCCTAGATTTTAATTGTGTTATTTTCGCGTGTTTGTCGAGATTCCCGATTGGGATCTTATCAAGGTCTTTGCTAATGGCTTTGGCAACTCCATCGATAAGAAGATGATTTGGATGTCGAACTGATTTTTCTGCTTCCATATATCCTTTGACTTCTATAGCATACCATGTTTCCTTATAGTATTCGATCCTCCTTCCAAACACCATAACTTCCGATTTCTTTTGATTTTCACATCTTATCTCTTCGTTTATCTAAAAAATATGTAATAATGGAATAATATATAGTTCGAATGGAATAAGAGCAAAAAATGACCAATAAAATATGAAAGGGTTCAATTTTACGTTACCGGAGTGGAAATGAATTGTAAGTTTTTAGAAGAATGAAATAATTATTAAATGTAAATAGTGGAATGTTGATATTTTTTTTAAAACGTGGATGAGCAACACGTGTAAATAAAAAAAAAATATATGTAAGGGTAGGAACGTCTAAAAAAAAAATTCCATTATAGTCCCTTTTAAACGATGGGCGAACATGTAAATAAAAAATATGTAAGCGTAGATACGTCCAAGAAATTTATCCTTTATAGTCTATTTTAGAAGTAGTATAGATAGATATAGATAGAATATTTATTTTTATTTTAAAACATGAATGAGGGAATACGTAAATTGATAAGTGTATTTTATATACTTATTTATATGTCAAATTTAGAATAAATTATTGTCGTTTTAGAATTAATGTTATTTAATTTGTGGTTATTTGTTTACATTGTAGAAAATATCCCAAAAACATGAAAATGAAGCAATTGATGGGAAAAATGTACAATTGAATGCTAATTGGAGCTTAATTGAGTGATTGAGAAGTTTGTGACGTCAACTGGGAAGCATACATGGTGCTAAAGAGAGTAGATCAGAAGTTAGAGGACCCAATTGAAGGAATTGAGAGCTGAAACGAGAAAATTGAGAAAATTCAAAAGTTGGGGGACTAAATCACAACAATTGGAAGTTGAGGACCGAAACTGCAATTAAAAGACGGGGACTAATGTAAGACCGCTTTTCATTTCTCGTACAATTTTAAATTTCACGTAATACTGTGATGAATGTTATTATAAATTATGATTTTATGATCTTTAATGTCTATAATTGGAATTATTTTGCAGTGGAAGAACTTGGACGCCGGCTCGATCAATGTACCAATTTGAAAGATTATAAATTGGTTATTTAAATTATTTACGTGCAATTCTATGTAAATAATTGTTTTATTGCCTCAGCATGTTATTTTCTATTTTATTATGCCAATTTGAAATTTGGGGGAAAAGTGTAGTGTCAATCGAGGGTAAATAGAACTTATAGACTTACTTAAACAAAAGAGAAGAGTTGAGGGACTGATTTGCAAATTTCAAAAAAAAAAAAAAACTTAACCTAACCTAACTGAATCACTCTCTCACTCACTCACGCTCTCTCCCTACGCGGTCTCTCTCTCACCTCGCTCTCTCTTCCGCATCGCTCTCTCTTCTCTCACCCTCTCTCTCGGCCGCCGCCCTCTCTTACTCCGTTCGCGCGCTGCAGCCACCAGCGCCACCACCACAGCGCGCACCTCCCTCTCACCGTAAGCCCTTTTTCCCCTTCCCCACACACACGAAAACCGAACGCACACTCACGGTTTTACACACACCCGCTCACACACATACACATACACAATTTCTTATGTTTAATTGTATGTATATATTGATGTATATAGGAATTAATGTATATATGTATTTTTACCACAATTTTCAGATTTCAGTTTTTGTTTAATTTCGAATTTTACCATCAATTAAGGAGTTAATGATGTTATGTGTGTGAGTATTGATGTATGGGAATTTGTATATTATTATGTATGTGAGATTTCCAGATTTTAATTTTGCTAGCTGAAAATGCAATTTTTATGTATTAATTTTAAATCTGGGAATTTTATGATGATACTGATATCTATAAATATAGATATCGAATGTATGTAAATTCAGACTTTAAATGATAATGGTATTTAATTGACTTTCTATTGGTTCAATGTTGATTTTAATGGAAGTTTTCAAATTTGGGGATTTCAAATAATCAGGTTGTTTAAACTGAATTTTAATGTACATTTTTATTATAATTGTTATTTTCAGATTTATGAGTAAGTAGAATGGTAATTGAAATTGTCCATGTGACAATTAAGTTTTGATAATATTGTGTAATTGTGATTTTTGAATAATTTGATAAGTAAGATTTCAAATTTGTCCTTGAATTTAATGTACTACTTCGAATATGATATTATATGTGGTGTTAAATGTATTTGTTATATTATGAGTCGCATGAAAGTCTCAACCTCCTTTAAGAGTGTTAAATGTGATTATTTCACTAAAAGCCATATTTTGTTAATGAATGAGAATTAATTAGGAAAAACGGTACATTGACGTCGCGGGCAACCAAGACTTCCACCTGCATATTAGGCAAAGTAACTACTCAGGACTACAGGTAAGTAAACTCCCCCCCTACTTTCATCAAAGTTGAATGTTAACGTGGAATTAATGTGCTTAATTGACATTCGTGTTAATTACGGAATTTTAATGCTTTTGGTCTACCATATGCAATTATGTGTAGTTAAGGAAATGTTCAAGCATGCACGTTACATGTCATTGCATCATCAAACATGCATTGGCATCGAAATGGGAAAGTCAAATGTTTTAATGAAAGGAATGTGTCAAAGTGCAATTTTTGTCAAAAATTATGTATCCCAAGTTTTTGAAAGAATGTGTGTACTTCTATGTCATGAAAGATGCGAGTGGGAAATGGGGCGCGGGGGACCGGCGTACCCGAATGTAATGAGCCGCTTTGCGGTGGAATGAAGTGAATGAGCCGCTTTGCGGTGGAATGAATGTAATGAGCCGCTTTTCGGTGGAATGAAGTGAATGAGCCGCTTTGTGGTGGAAATGTGAATGTGAATCTGGTTCCAAATAAGAATTGCCCACTGTTATCTGATTGACTAGAAGATACACCAAGTGAGCTCACGATGGAAATGAAGTGAAAGTTTTGAAATGTAAAGTGAAAGTTTTGAAATGTTAAGTGAAAGTTCGAAATGTTGAAAGTTTTGAAAGGTTAAAGTGAATGGGGATACATATTTCAAAGTTTAAAGCATTTCATGTCATAAGCATGCATTCATGCATAAAGTTTACTTACTGAGCTTTAGCTCACCCCAATCCCTCCCCCATATTTCAGGTGATGGAAGTTAGATGATTAGAGGAGAGCACGTGGCGGCAGGTTCAGACAGTACCGAATTGAATTATTTAAAATTTAATTTAATGATTTAATTTAAGTTTTTAGTTGTTATTCTTTTAAATTGATAAATCATTTTGAATTAGTTTGTCGGTTCTTAGTCAAAATAAGTTATGGTATTTCCCTGTGATTAGTTTTTTATCATGTTTCATGAGTTTATAAATTTATACTTCAAGTTATTTTGGTTGAGGAGTTTGGGGAATTGATGTTGAAGTTGAATTTTGGAATTATGGTTGGATGTTGAATGTTGGATTTGAATGGGTTGAAAATTTCATATTTATTGTAGGTGTGATGTCCCTCTACAGGTTGGTTATGTCCAAGTTATAGAGGAGACTCTGTCGAAATTTCTATAAAATTTTAGAATAGAAAATGAAAAGGTTGAAGTTTTTAAATGATTTATTTCCGCATTTTAATGCTTAAACGATTTATTTCCGCATATAATGTGAATGAAAGTTAACACGCCTAGGTTTTAGACTTTTGAACTTGGGGTGTTACAACTAACTTACACAGCTGGGAAAGATTGAAATTGCGTCAACAGTCCTAACCACGTGATCACCGACTATCAAAGCACGCGATTGCGCGAAGCCGTTTAAAAATCACCCGAGAGTTTCTGCCTCAACTGCGCAATCTCCGACTTTTCAACTACACGATCGCGTGGTTATCGACTGGGCCAAAATCGGGCTTTTTACTCACGAATTTAGCAGTTTTTCCTCTTCTTTAACCTATGTTTCTCCAATACCTATATATAGAACATAAGAGGCATGAATTCTTAACCTTTGCCTCTTATAAGAACGAGCCACAATTGATAATTCAACATCAAATTCTTGGAGAATCAAGCATTGCAAAGGGATGTGAATTGAAGATAATTGAAGAATTGAAACTTGATGCCAGCGTTCCTTTTTTCTTGTTGTTTTCAATTAACGTTTTATTTTATTTTTTTTGCTCTTTAATTACGATGAGTAACTAAACTTCATGTTGGGATGAATGATGTAGCCTAGTTTATTATTTTAATTTCAATTTCCATGTTTTAATGATTTTGTTACATTTATTGATTTATTATTGTTCTTAATGCGTGAATGAACTTGCCACTTATTCATGAATTATCAAGTTATTTCCGTAATCTGAGAGATGAGTTAATAACTTAGATCGTGGTAATAAATCGGGTAATTGAACAAGAGATAGAGATATACTCTTGTTATTATTGCAGTCATTATGAGAATTCTTGTGTGCTATGCATCTAGATAAGGAATATTCGGACCCTCTGTAGAGATACATGGTTGACTTATTTAGGTAGGATTGATTTAAACTCGAGAAATAAATCTCAATATACATTAGTGAATTCGACTGAATGCATATTTAGGAAATAAAACTGGAATTGGAATTGAATTAATTGGTTAGGTGAAATCTTAAATCCCAACTATTTTATAATCATTTTTAGAAACAAAACAAAGTCTGCAATGTTTAATTATTTAGTTCAATTCTTTAATTTTAGTTTAAAATCTCAAATTCATTTGTCCGTTCAAATATGGATAAGAATTAATATATTTCAGTACTTAGTAAACAGTCTCTATGGGACGATAATCTGGACTCCTAGGTTCACTTTATTATTTCTCACAAAACGTCAAAAAATGTTTAGATGGTCGAACATGTAAATAAAAAAAATGTAATGGAGGAAATGTCAAAAAATATGTAGAAGGTATGGATGTATATTGCAAAGTTTTTGAATGGTAAGGATGAATTCACTAACAAAGATTTTGAGGCAAAAAGACTTATTCATCTTCCTTCACGTGAAGAGACTATTACTCCATACTCATTGTCAAAAAAATACCTAAATTAGAACAGTTGTTGCAAAAATCACATCTCATGAACAAATGATAATGTTAATATCAAGACGTGGCTACGACAATCCAATTTACAACATAGTCACAAGAAAATCCAAAAATCTAGCTTCTAGCTATTATTATCTGCATCTCCCCATAAATTCAAAAAAACATATCTTTACTTCCACTAGTATTTTCACTCTTGCGATGTACGAGAATATGTTTTTGAGGATGATTTCGATTAAGATTTATGAAAATGTGTTAATTATACAATCATATCAAATAAAAATAGAGTACAATAACATTTTAATACAAAATATTATTAATTCAAAACTTAAAAAAGACGAAACTAATCAAATTAGGAAATGCAATATGTACGAAATTAATCAAAATTAGAAAATCCTGATCTTTTTAGGAATTTTCTTTTTCTTTTTAATATTTTTTTCTTTTCAAAATTTTTTTTATTTAATATTTATTTGTTCATTGAACTTTTTTTCTTCTAAGCCCCTGTTTGGTGACAATTAAAATCAGATTTTAATTTAAGACAAAATCAAAAAATTAATTTTAACCACACATATTATGGAGTTCACAAATTTTCAACAACATATCAAATCAGTTTTTATCAGAATTTACTAAAAAATTGATTTTCATCCCCCACCAAACAAGAGCTAAATAAGTTATTTTTATCTAATTTTTTATACGTTAAAATATTTTGAAATAAAATAAAATATAATAAATAAAATTAACAACCATAAATTTGCTTTAAATTGGTAATTTTGAAACTAAAGAATATTGTTTTTATATTCTTTGTGTATTTAATTTTATCTCCAAATGAGTAAATGTTGTTTTATTTGTAAAATAACTTTTTTATTTAGAAAATTTTGTGATATTTGAAATAATTATTAATTATTTTATTAAAATTAGTCTGACTCGGTCTGACCTTGATACGATCCGGACCAGACATCGAAGGGCGAAGTCAAGCCATCGGCAATATGACAGTGATCTACGTGCAAAACGGGGTAAGTTTCATGTTGGAATCGAGCCGAGAAGGCGAAATGATCAAGCCGAGCCGAGTAAACGAAGTAATTTGGGCAGAAAAACCATTACGGCCGTAATGGAGGACCTTCACGACCGTAATCCATATATTCACGGCCGTAACTCTAACTATCACGGCCGTAACCAATTATCGAAAAAAAGGAATAATTTCAGCAGAACGAGGCTTACGGCCGTAAGCCTGGAAGTTACGGCCGTAACATTCAAGTAGGGGCATTTCACGGCCGTAAGAAATTCGTCACGACCGTAACTAATAAAACAGTTTTGGATCAGAGAGGCATTTACGGCCGTAAAAGAGTTCTTCACGGCCGTAATTGAGCAGCGCCAGATTTTTGCGGGGATTTTTCAATTATTTTATTTCCTTTTTGGTTTTTAGGTTATTTTCCTAATTTAGTGTTCTAGTTTAATTAGAATTCTATTTTGAGTAAATTATCGACTAGGTTATTTTGCTTATTTATATTCATTTTTCATGATTGTAAAGAACAGTTTGAGTTTTTAGATTGATAATATTTGAGAGAGGATTCTCTAAATTGAAAGGTTGAGTTTTTCCTTTTTTTCTTGAACTTATCAAAGATCCGATCTTTGTGGTGTTCACCCAACGAACTTATCAAGGAATTGACAACCCTTGTGGCGTTCACCAATCTTGATTCTTCAATCCACATCATCATTAATTGCGTCGTGATTGTCGGGTCAAGATTTTACTGTCAAATCTATCTTTTAATTTCCGTTTCTTTTCCTTGTGTTCTTGTTATTTTCGCATCAAATCTGATATAGATCTTTCCTAGGCTTAATTATCGTTATTCCACGTTGCTCGACGAGATTCCCTGACTAGGATTTCGTCATCTGGTATCAGAGCTTAGATCTATTTCAGATTCTTGCGTTTCTTGGATTTCTTGATTTTTTTCGTGTTCTTCGCGTTCTTCGGGTCAGTCATAAATTTTTTCAATTTGATCCATAAGAGTCAGTCCCAAAAATTTCAAAAGTGTTTTTCTTCTTCGTTTTTCGTCCAAATCCAGTTCTATTTTTTCTGCCATACTCGTAGTCCAATTCTCTGGCAGATTATAAAAAATTTCGAAAATTCCCAAACATTCCCAAAATATTCCGAATTTCCTTGTTCGTATCTTAAAAATGTCTGATAGAGAGGTTTCCACATTTTCATCTTCTATTGGAGACATAAAATAGCTCGGGGGTGTGAATAGAAATGATGAACAGGGTAATGGTGATATTGCAGCAATGAGGGCACAATTTGAGAGGTTTATGGCTCAAATGGAGAATCGAGGTGCAGAGCGTGAACAAAGACCTCGGGATCAATCTCATGATGGTTCTCGGGTTAGGAGAGGTAATAGGCGTGAGGTTGGTATGGGTGATGAGGATATGGAAAGTGAAAGTGGAAGTATATCTTTGGGAAGTATACGAAGGAAGGATAGAGGAGATAGGTATGAGAGGAGGCATGATAGGGAGCGTCGTGATGCTAGGAGGCATCGTAGGGGTAGAGATGATGTTGATGACAACCTTGGGAAATTGAAGTGAAAATACCATCGTTCCAGGGTAGGAGTGATCCGGAGGTGTACTTGGATTAGGAAGTCAAGGTTGAACGGCTATTTGATTGTCATAATTATTCAGAAAAAAAGAAAGTGAAATTAGTCGTGATTGAATTCACCGATTACGCAAATATTTGGTGGGATCAATTAGTGACCGGTAGGAGGAAGAACCTTGAGGAGCCGGTGGAGACTTGGGGTGAATTAAAAACTATAATGAGGAAGCGGTTTGTGTCGACTCATTATTATAGAGATATTTACCAGAGACTGCAGGGTATGACTCAGGGGTCGAGAAGTGTAGAGGATTATCACAAGGATATGGAGGTGGCGATGATTCGGGCTAACGTGGTGGAGGATCGGAAAGCTACGATGGCTAGGTTTCTGAGTGGGCTAAATAGAGATATTGCCAATGTCATTGAGCTGCAACATTATGTGGAGCTAGAGGATATGTTGCATATGGCCATGAAGGTGGAGAGACAACTAAGGCGAAAGGGGGCAGCAAGGCACTCACCATCTTCTCCTACATCACAACCGAAGCAGGAACATCATAATGAACATAACTCGAAAGGGAAGGAGGAGCCTACAAAGAAAGGTAAAAATATTTCTGATTCTCAAACTACTCAGGATAGAAATATTAAATGTTTTAAGTGCTTGGGTACGGGTCATATAGCATCCCAGTGTCAAAATAGGAAGCTAATGATCTTGCGTGATAATTGTGAAATTAGTTCAGAGGATGAATTTAAGGGAATGCCTAAGTTAGTGGATGTTGGGGCTAGTAGTAGTGATGAGGAAGGGCTGACCTATGCTGTTAAATATTCACTTGTTAATCGGCATGTCCTTAGTACTAGGGTGGATGAAATTTGTGAGTAAAGGGATAATCTCTTTCATACTAGATGCCTAGTGGGTAAAAAGGTTTGTGGTATGGTGATTGACGGGGGAAGTTGTACTAATATGGTTAGTACAATGTTTGTTGAGAAATTGGGTTTGAGCTTGATAAAACATCCGAACCCTTATAAATTGGAATGACTGACCGAGTCGGGAGAAATTAAGGTAAATAAGCAGGCTAGGGTCAATTTTTCCATCCGGGGTTACAAGGATGAGGTGGTTTGTGACGTGGTACCTATGCATGTTGGCCATATTTTGTTGGAAAGGACATGGCAACATGATAGGAGAGTGGTGCATGATGAGTTTAAAAATCAATATTCTTTCGTGAATGGTGGAAAAATGATCACTCTTGCTCCGATATCACCTAAAGAGGTCCAAAGAGGACCAATTGAAAATAAAGAGCGAGTTTGAGGGGAAAAATAAGAGCGTTGAGGCCACGACCTCAGAAAAAGGAGAGGGTGTGAAAATTGAAAACAAGGGAGTTGAGGCCATGACCTCAGAAAAAGGTGAGCTTGAGAGTGAAAAGAAAAAGAAAAGAGAGTCCACCACAAAAATGAGTTTATTTGCATTTTCTAACACATCCCTCCCCAATTCTACTAAATCTGTTTTGCAGGGTCATAAATCAAACCATGAACTTAAGGCCAGGAAGATATCCGTTGGCAAAAATGACCAGCCTAAAAGTCTAAAGGATCACACAAAGCTTAAACATGATCATTGAGCCCGGAAAAGCAGGGGGAGTCTGAAAAGCTAACCAAAAATGGATTCGAGGTCGAATCCTTTTCAAGAGAGGGAGTATGATACGATCCGGACCAGGCATTGAAGGGCGAAGTCGAGCCATCGGCAATATGACAGTGATCTACGTGCAAAACGGGGTAAGTTTCATGTTGGAATCGAGCCGAGAAGGCGAAATGATCAAGCAGAGCCGAGTAAACGAAGTAATTTGGGCAGAAAAGCCATTACCGCCGTAATGGAGGACCTTCACGGCCGTAATCCATATATTCACGGTCGTAACTCTTACTATCACAGTCGTAACCAATTATCGAAGAAAAAAGAAGAATTTCAGCAGAACGAGGCTTACGGCCGTAAGCCTGGAAGTTACGGCCGTAACATTCAAGCAGGGGCATTTCACGGCCATAAGAGATTCGTCACGGCCGTAACTAGTAAAACAATTTTGGATCAGAGAGGCAATTATGGCCGTTAAAGAGTTCTTCACGGCCGTAATTGAGCAGCGCCAGATTTTTGCAGATTTTAGTGTTCTAGTTTAATTAGAATTCTATTTTGAGTAAATTAGTGACTAGGTTATTTTGCTTATTTATATTCCTTTTTCATGATTGTAAAGAACAGTTTGAGTTTTGAGATTAATAATATTTGAGAGAGGATTCTCCAAATTGAAAGGTTGAGTTTTTCCCTTTTTTCTTGAACTTATCAAAGATCCGGTCTTTGTGGCGTTCACCCAACGAACTTATCAAGGAATTGATAACCCTTGTGGCGTTCACCAATCTTGGTTCTTCAATCCGCATCGTCATTAATTGCGTCGTGATTGTCGGGTCAAGGTTTTACTGTCAAATCTATATTTTAATTTCCGTTTATTTTATTCGTGTTCTTGTTATTTTTCGCGTCAAATCTGATTTAGATCTTTCCTAAGCTTAATTGTCGTTATTCCGCGTTGCTCGACGGGATTCCCCGATTGGGATCGCGTCAAACCTTCTGACCATTGACCTGTTACCTTTTTTTCGGTCGAATCGATTTCAGGTTTTTTAAATACTGAGTATTATATAACTTAAATGATTTGATTTAAAATGAATGAGATATTATTGTGAAAAAGTAAGAAAGATACAATAAACTTTTACATTTGATCTTTGAGAAGTTTTTACGGACAAAGTGTTTATAGTCTGCTCTCACTGTTATTTTGTATTAAACTTCTTATTGAGATATTCGATTTAACACACGTATTACATTTTTTTCGACTTCAAAATAATATAATAATTATCAAAAGAATATTAATTAATACAAAATATAGATAGTATTATAGAATTTAAATAATATAATTTAAAATGAATAAAATATTAAGGAAAAGTAAAAAGTATAAAAAACTTTTACATTTAATATTTAAGACAATTTTATAGATAATATGTTTATAGTTTGCTTTCGCTTATTAGCTTGTATTAAATTTCTCGTTGAAATCTTCGATTTGATACTCATATTATATATTTTTCGACTTCAGTATAATATAATAATTATCAAAAGAATAATAATTTTTACGAAACAAAAAAATTGTTTATTATTATTATTATTATTATTATTATTATTATTATTATTATTATTATTATTTGCACAGGTTTCTAGATTTAGAAAGTGATTTTGAGCGGGAAACCATGTGTGTGTTATTTTTGACTTGTATTTTGATATTATTATATATATAGAAGATTTCTAGATTTAAAAAGTGATTTTGGGTGAAAAACTATTTGTGTATTACTTTTTGCATGTATTTTGTTATTATATATAGAAGAAGATAAATTCCTATAACTAGACTCAGTATTATCTACAATGATATAGTAATCAACCTATACTGTTACATGTGACATATTGAAGAAGTCAGATTGATGCCGAAATGAATTAAAGGTGTAGATTTTTCAAAATTTCCCTCAATAGTAAGAAAATGTGACTTTTTAATTGGATTAGATAATGATACAATTAACAGAATGTGACGGTAGGGACGATTTTCACAAGGAGTTGATAAGGTAAGGTGAATTTACCAAAACATTAAAGGTAGGAACAAATTACGCAAAGAACGTAAAAGGTAGGAATGAATTGCGCTAATTACCTAATAGAAAATAAGTTCTTATGTAATAAGAATCTGGTTTTCAAATAAAATTAGTATAGGATCTTTTTCTCCTTTTGGTTCATCAGGGTCTTTTGGAAATTGGGTTTTATTGGGCCCAACCGACTGATCCTTTATGGGTTAAGTACACAAATACAAATCTTGAAGAGACTTAATTTTTAGGCTTAATTTTTAATATCAGGCATTCTGAAAGTTATTTTAAAAATGTAAAACATATTACCAAAATCAGGTAACCAGACAAATCATATTGACTGTTTGTAATTAATTACAATTGTAACTTAATTTCAAATTTGTGATCAATTACAAATGTAACTAACTAATTATTTACAATTAAGTTGCAATTCATAAAACATGACATATTTTCTTGTTAAAAATAATTGAATTAGTTACATTCACCTTAATTACAACTTAATTACATTGGTTATTAGTTACAGTTTAGAATTAATTACAATTGTAATTTTATTTCAATTTTGCTATTAAATACAATTGTAACCACCACCACCACCTAAAACAATCACCAGTAACTATCACCGATAACCACTATCGAAAATAAAATTGTAACTTTATTTCAAATTTGTAATTGGTTACAATTGTAATTTTAACTACAATTGCAATTAATCAGATTTTGTAGGCAAATCATATTGACCGTCTGTAATTAATTACAATTGTACCTTAATTTCAATTTTGTGATCAATTACAAATGTAACTAACTAATTAATTGCAATTAAGTTGCAATTCATAAAACATGACATATTTTCTTGTTAAAAATAATTGAATTAGTTACATTCACCTTAATTACAATTTAATTACATTTGGTCATCAGTTACAATTTAAATTAATTACAATTGTAATTTTAATTTAATTTTGCTATTAAATACAATTATAACCACCACCACCACCACCACCTAAAACAATCACCACCAATAACCACCGTCGAAAATACAATTGTAACTTTATTTCAAATTTGTAATTAGTTACAATTGTAATTTTAACTACAACTGTAATTAATCAGATTTTGTAATTAATTACAATTGTAATTCTCTTTCAATGTTTCGATTAATTACAATTGTAACTAATAAAATTGTAAAACATGATAGATCTTTTTGTTGAAATTAATTGAATTATTTACAAGATTTAATTAGTTACACTCACCTTAATTACAACTGCAATTATAACTTAATTAAATTTTGTTATCAGTTTATAATTAATTACAATTGTAACTTTATTTCAATTTTGTAATTAATTGCAATTGTAATTTATGAATTAGTAAAACATTAGTGTAATTTGTAATTAGTTACATTAGTGTAATTTGTAATTAGCCACTACTACAACCACAGTTGAAAATAAAATTGTAATTTTATTTTAATTTTGTAATTAATTACAATTATAAATTTATGTCAATTTGTAATTAGTTACCATTGAAATTTTAATTACAATTTTAACCAATCACCACCACACCAATCACCTCCAACAATAATAATCTAAAATCATCACCACTAACCATCACTACTATTATTCAACCACCGTAAGTCCTGCAGTTCTAGAACTACCTCACAAAAGATTTCCTTTCCCTTCATAGATTGTTTAGATATCCATTACTACTCAATAATTAGTGGCCCCCACAGTAGGAAGTCCTAATTTTGAACCAATTCCAGCGTGAAGAAACTGTGGGTCGCCCTGTGGTATCCATCATTCCCTGTATAACTAGACTATATATATATATATATATATGTGTGTGTGTGTGTGTGCAGAGAAGCACCGTCCAAACCAAGCTGTAGAAGAAGAAAATCGTGTGAGGCTAGAGGTAGAGAAGCACCGTCCAAAAAGGGCTAAGACCGAAGGCAGAAGCCAAACCAAGAAATTGACACAAACTCGGTGGAAGAGAGAGGAGATCAACGAAGCTCGACTAAAACAAGTCTAAAACCATCGGGAAACCATATTTGATGAGCTCTCCATTCCTGTACTTGTCAAGGCCCATAAATATCGTGAAGTCTCCAGCTTTAGGTCGAACCTTGAAGTAGAAAACCATTGCTTCAATTTCTCTCGAGTGCTTCAAAAGTTTTTCCCAAACTTTTGATTTATAATTGCCTGATTTAATAAAATAGTTTCTAATAACCTGATTATAAAAATTTTAAATCAAAAAGTATGAATGGGCCTAATTTTAAGTTCATATTTACAAACATTTAGGTTTAAAATTTTTTGTAATCAGGTGATTTGTAATTAATTATATAAGTATCAAAATAATTTTCAAAATCTGGTTTTTTTCCTAAATCAAAATCAAGTTTTGTAATTAATTACAATTGTAACTTTATTTCAATTTTGTAATTAACTATAATTATAACTTATGAATTAGTAAAACATTAGTGTAATTTACGATGAATTACATTAGTGTAATTTGTAATCAGCCATACTGTACCACAACCGTTGTCATCGTAGGATCATTGTTGAAAATACAATTGTAACTTTATTTTAATTTTGTAATTAATTACATTTGTAACTTTATTTCAATTTGTAATTAATTACATATGAAATGTTCTCAATAGCACTACCACCGTCTCACATGAAATTACTCAACGCTTTATAACTTCAAATAAAGAACTTTCCATTCATTTCAATTTCGTCTCCCTCTATCTCTTCTCCATCTCATATATACAAACGAAAATGAAGTTCAAGCTCCTCATTCCCATACTCCTTTCCATTTCTTCAGCTTCTGCACATTTTTTCCCCAATATCACTTCAATTCCACCTTTGTTAATCCCAAATAGAACAGCGTGGGAGGCTTTTAATAAGGTTATGGGCTGCCGTAGCGGTCAAAATAAAGTTGATGGGTTAACCAAATTCAAGAAATATACAATATTTTGGTTATCCAAATTCTTCTTTTTCTGGTTTCTCAGATGATTTTGATGAATATCTTGAATCACCCGTCAAAACTTACCAGCTGAATTTCAATCTGAACCCCACCGGTGAACTTGACGAACAAATGTTAAGTACACAATTACACACATTTATGTTTCAAATTTTTGTAATCAGATGATTTGTAACTAATTACACAAGTATCAAAATAATTATCAAAATCAGGTATTTTTTTAATTAGACTCATGTTTTGTAATTAATTACAATTGTAATTTTATTTCAATTTTGTAATTAATTACAATTGTAACTTATGATTAGTAAAATATTAGTATAATTCGTAATTTGTGGCCAACGCCACAATCGCCGTCGTCGGATCACCGTCGAAAATAAAATTGTAACTTTATTTTAATTTGTAATTAGTTACAACTTTATTTCAATTTTGTAATTAATTACAATTGTAACTTATGATTAGTAAAATATTAGTGTAATTCGTAATTTGTAACCTGCCAACGCTACAATCACTGTCGTCGGACCACCGTCGAAAATAAAATTATAACTTTATATCAATTTATAATTAATTACAATTACAATTTTATTTTAATTATTAATTAGTTACAATTGTAATTTTCACTACCATCACCGATCACCACCTAAAACCATCACCACCAACCACAGCTAATAACTACCTAACACCATAACCACCAACCAGTCCCCCATCACTATGAGAATGTGGCAACCTTAACTTGGTCCAATATTTTCACAACCCAGAGAAACAATATCTGTAAAACACACCAATTAATCCAACTCACCAATTTCACAACCCAGTAACTTCCATAAATTTCAATCGTTGGAGAGCAAATTTGAGTCGGAGCCTGAGCCTGAGCCTGAGCCTGAAACTGAGGATTTTGAATCCAAATTAGATGACTCTCTGTCGGGAAAGAAGTGGAAAAGGATAAAGGCGAGTTCTAGGTGCTGTTGATTCTATGTTAAGAATCCCTTCCTTGCCGTTCAGTCGTCATCGTTGACTTTGAATAGTTGTCTCGCGTTTGAACGGGTCACAATTGAAGGCTTGGGATTTTTGACAAAATTGAGGGCTTCCCTTCGATGTTGACTTTGTAGATGAAATCATTGTTCGAGTCAGTTACGTAAGCGTTGTTGGAGAAGTCAATTGCGACATAGTTTGCAACGATGGTTGAGGGAAGGGGGTAGGAGGTAGGGGAGTGAGGAAGAGTTGGTGATAGGTGGAGACGTGATAGGAGGCGAGGCGTTGAAAGCAGTGGTTGTGGGAGTGGATGACGGCGAGGATGCGTTGATGGTGACGATCCAAAGTGAGATCGAGGAAGAAGGAATTGGGCGGGACTGATGATGATGATTCAGAAGAAAAAAATAGAAGGGGGAGGATATCTGATTTTTAAGAATAGTTTATAGATACATGATTTTAAAAATTTTAAATCTAAATTGTAAGATTTTGTGTAATTTTCCCTTCCTTTATGCCATACGGGTCAATTTCATTCCGGGGCACTTAATACCCTCTCAAATGTCGCCTGGAAATCGAGAACAGGGTCGACCTCTCCTTATGTAGGTAGGTTGGCCCAATGGCTGACCATCACAGGAGGTGCCACCAAATGGGCCTCATAAGGCACATTCCAATCTTAATGACCGAGTTTTGACCCGATCATTAATTGTGTTACTTTGCTAAGTAGAGGCGTCTGTACTGCTTTTCCACATACCCATTTTCATTCTGGCTACTCCATTTTGCTCCCAAGACTCATTTTGATATGTCCATGTTTGAACATATGAGTGATACGACCATTAGGAGTTGCAGTGAATGCCAATATGAAGACTCCTTCACGCCAATGATGTTATAGGTACCACAAATAGTTATATTGTAATTTGTAAGGTGACGTTTTGTTTGTATTTCATTTTCTGTTTTTATTTTTGAAAGCATTTTCTTTATGTTCTTAGTTTATATTTTCAAATTTACTGAAAACTCGTTTGTTTTGTAGTTTCTGAAAATTATTTTTTAAAATAGAAAGTTGAAAACATGTTCTATTTGAAATTTTACAGAATATTAATTTAACTATTTGTAATTATAATTTGATTGTGGATTAAATTATAAAAGTTCTTGTATTTTGAAGATCTACTTAAAAAAAAAAAAAAAAAAAGATAAAGTTAATAATGAACTAATTTATAATTCAGTTTGTTAATTGTGTTTTCAAAATTATTAATTAATCAAGATTAAAAAAAATAGATAAAGTTAATTGTTATTTGTTAATTCATAATTGAGCTTTTTAGTTAATGGTTAATACTTAATATTATAAGAATTACACAATATTATATATTAGTAACGTCCAAATATTGTACATGCCAGTATCAGCTGGTGCTTTGGTTAGAATGTTAAAATTCAATTTTGAAGATCAGTGTTCAAAGTTTGCACTTTTCTAGCCATTGTCAACCAATACCGAGTGGATCTAGAATTTGCTTGAGAGAGCCTTAGGCCATGCTCTCTTTCTTGTTTTTAGGTCCTTTTTTGTTTTCATTTTTTGAAATAGTGAAAATATGTTCTTTTCTCCATTTTTGAAATTTCATTTTGGAAAACGAAATAAAAAATTGTAAAAAAATGTGCAAAACGTGGAAAAAGCCATTTTGGGCATTTTCATTTAAATCAGTAGGAAATGTTAAAAACGCGAAAAATGCTTTGATGTCACCAACACCCTTCTAACTCAATTGGTAGAGACTCTGAATTGTGAAAGGGTTTGAATCCAAAATGCATCTAAATTGTGCATATGTGAATTTTTTTTTAACAAGAAGAATTCAAACTGCTTTAAAAAAAATTCGTAGGCTTCAAGGATTGAACTAGGGGTGAACAAATAAATCGTCAATCCGCTAAACCGAATCAAACCGCAACAAATGGTTTGGTTTGGTTTGAAAAATCTCCAACCCCTTTAAACGGTATGGTTTAGGTTTCAATTGTCGAAATTGCGGTTTGAAGCTGCAACCCACCAAATTCTAAATAAATTATAAAAAATAGTACATGAATAGCTTATCAAATCCAGATTGTTATTGAAACCTGTAAGAAATTTTGAGTGCTGCTTTGATTTCTTATTCCAGTAGAAATGAGTTATAGAATAACTTTTATCAAAATTTGGACATGTTCTTGAAAGATTTTAGTCTCTGCCAATTCAAAAAGATATTTCCATGAATAAAGTTATGCGCTAATCTATGCCCGTGTTATCCCTCCTATAAGCAATTCAAACTCATTCCCAACTAGAATTATTGAATGTTGTAGAAAAGTTAAATTGAGACATGCAGTTTTCATTGAATGATTTTATACACAAATTAGAAGAGAATTCATTATGATACATATTTATAGCATACTGAATAGAAAAAATACTCTTGCAGCAACATTGCGTGTTTTCTTTTATTTATGTGAATAGTTCTGAACAAGTAAATATCATTTGTAGCAACAACCTATCGGAGTAATCTCCTTGCTAATGTGACTTGCATCTCGAAAAAAATTAAAGAATACATTTTGACGTAATCTATAAATGGTCGGTAGGTATTTCTTAGTTATACCGACCGTGTAGTTGGTGTTGATCCTTCACTCAATGTTGTGTATCGATTACGAAATTTGTGATCTTTGCTATTGGCAGATTAATCATTCATTCATTATTACTTTATCGTACAAGAATGTGGCTTGGTTTGGGATCTACTATCTTATTTAATTGCAAACCGCACCAAATCGTAAAAAAATGGTTTGGTTTAGGAAATGAAATTGTTTGGTTTGGTTTGAAAAAATTTCAAACCGTTTTAAACTATTTGGTTTGAGATTTTGCTCCTAACCGCTCAAACCAAACAGTGTTCACCCCTAGAAAAACATTTGAGGAAGAAGGAATGAAGTCTAAATAATGTGCTGTGCATAATCAAAATAACCTGGAATTATAACTTGAAAACTGGAATAACACCCCCATTAAAAAAATTAAGAATGAATGCTATTAGGCACATCCCAATTAGAAAAGGTTAGGGATTCACAAACTCTAGTAGCGCAGAGGTCACATGTTCGAATATGCTAGGCACTTTGTTAGTTCAATGAATGGTACACAGACCCTGACCAACCTGGGACATAATTGTTGTAATTAAATTTAATATAGATGATTTGTTCATCTAAAATCCATAAACATCATGCTGTAATTATCGGATCGAAACTGAAACGAAAGCTTACCTGAATCCATTATTGTGTTTGATCGAACGGGGCTATGACCTTCCAACTGATTCGTGGTTTTATCCTTATTTTCTCCTCTGTTGATGGGGATGTAGAGAATTATGAAAAGTCACGCTCAATTGGGGACCATGACCTGTATAAATAGCTGTAGAACAACTATCGTGTTTCAATGTTATTAAATTGGCCCATCATCAATTTAAAACATTAAATCCGTCTCTACACTTTAATCTCACGACACTTGATACCCATTAGTCCTGAATAATCTTTAGTGGATCACTTTATTGACTAAATCCTTAAGATAGCACCACACATTTTATTTTATACATGTTTGGCCCCACATTATTGAATTTTATCCAACAATCTCCCACTGGGCCATACATGTATCCTTACAAATGTGTACAACCTTATGAGCTCAAAAAATTGCTATCATTATTAAGGGTATTTCCAAACAATCTCGTCCATCAATCATATCAATATAGGATCAAAGCGACTTTCGTTACATTAATCGTAACTAATCCATCAATGGTCACGTATACCAATACAACCAAATGACATAGATCAATCATTAGAGTGTAGTATGAAAATTACATGTTATGTAATCCAAACATGCATATTTTCAATTGGTCCAACTTTATTCCTTAGGTGAGATCAATACCAAACATAATGTAACAGAGTAGAATGAACTGAATACTTTATTTCTGTACAGAAAATTATCCAAATACACAAATGTGTCCAAAACCAAAACATAAAGCAACCAAAATACAAACTCCCACTAAATCATGATATCCTCAAGAAATACTACACCCATACGAGCAGTGTGCTCATGAAAGACCTTGGGTGCTACTCCCTTAGTAAGCGGATCCGCAATCATGGAGTTTGTCCCAATATACTCTATGGAAATCTGTCTACTCTGTACCCTTTCCTTCACAACCAGGAACTTAATGTCAGTGTGTTTTGACTTAGTTGAGCTCCTGTTGTTACTGGAATATAAATCTGCTGAGTTATTGTCACAATATAACTTTAGTGGTCTTTCTATACCATTCAGAGTATGCAGCCCAGTGACAAAATTTCGCAGCTATATTCCATAATTAGATGCCCCCAAAATTGCTACAAACTGTGCTGCCAAGTGAAAGAAGCTAAAGTGTTTGTTAAGCACTCCTTCCGGAAATAGCTCCTCCAACTAGCAGATAGATGTAGCCTGATATGGATCTTCTACTGTTTTGGCATCTAGCAAAAATCGGAATCATAATACCATATGATCTCCAACTGATCCAATTTTCTGTATGTGAGTATGTAATCTTTTGTTCTCTTTAAATACCTTATAACTCATGTTTGGCTGCTTTCCAAATGATCCATCCCAGGGTTACTTAAATATCTCCTTAGTATCCCAATAACGTATGCAATATCCGAAGGGATACAAATTTGAGCATACATCAGATTTTCTATAGCTTAACTATATGGGATACTCTGCATTTCTTTAACTTCAAGATAACTTTTCGAGCATTAGTTGAGACTAAATTGTCTCCCTTAACGATATAAGGGTGTCCCCTGATTTACTGTCTTATATGCCAAACCTCTTAAGTACTTTATCGATATAGCCCTTTTGTGACAATCCAAGAATACCTTGAGAACAATCCCGGTGTATCTGAATCCCTAATACAAAAGAGATGTCACCAAGACTTTTAATCTCAAAATTCCTTGATAAAAAATCTCATAATTTTATGTGACATGCCTATATCATTAGTGGCAAGCAATATGTTATCAACATACAAAATCAGGAAAATACACTTACTCCCACTGAACTTGTAATACATACAATCATCAACAACATCAATCTCAAGACCAAATGAGATAATTGCTTGATGAAATTTTTATTACCCTTAATGGGAAGCTGGCTTGAGCATACAAATGGATTTCTTTAATTGCAAACCATTTGCTTTGGGTCTACTGACACAAAGTTTACTGATTGCACCATATAGATTGTCCCATCAATGTCTCCATTGAGAAACGCCACCTTAGTATCCATTTGATGTAACTCGAGGTCAAAATGTGCAACAACCTAACTTTCCTGAAAGAGCCTTTCGTAGAAACCAAAGGGAAAGTCTCTTTATAATCAATGTCATCATTCTATGTAAAACATTTAGATACAAGACGAACTTTATATCTTTCACATTACCTTTCGAATCCCCTTTGGTTTAAAAATTCATTTAAGACCAATGGGCTTCGCACCTTCTAGTAATGGGACAAGATCCCAAACTTTATTATCTTGCATATGCTTATACTCCTTATTTATGGCATCAATCCACTTTTGAGAGTTAGAACCCTACATGTCCTGATGGAATTGATTGGACCATCTTCCACCATTCCATTATTTGCTTATGTTCTTGAAAAAATACTATTTAAATTATCCGGAATAGCATTTTTTTCTCTTTCTCTCGTGGATCTCCTTAATGGCTTTAGTTATTGAGGTTGTTGAGTTTGTACTTTTGAAATTTACCTTATTTTGGATGGGAGGTTCTTCAATATTGTCGAATTGAGGTTCTGGATATGCTTGTTGATCAATGACATGTATAAAAACTTGCACATTGTCAAAAGCAACAATAGGAATCGAAACCGAACCTTCCTCAACTTCTTCCTTAAAGACAATATCTCTAACCTTATTCTCCCCCAAACTCAACATCCTCAAAAAATGTTGCAGTTCCCATTTCAAAAATTGACTTAAGTGTGGGATAATAAAATTTATAGCCCTTAGATCGCTCAGAATAACCAATAAAGTAGCTGCTTACTGTTTTGGAGTCCAATTTCTTTATGTGGCCTATAAGGCCTAGCCTCAGCTGGACATCCCCAAATGTGGAAATGCTCTAGACTAAGCTTTAAGCCTGTTAAAAGCTCATAAGGTGTTTTAGTAGCTGCTTTAGTTGGTATTATGTATGATCTTTCTTCAAATGTCCAGAGTTATGGCAAAAGAAACAATCCTTAATGTCTTTATGTAGTTTCTTTTGTTCTGAACCCTTAACAACTTTATTTTCTTTATTTGTTTTCTTGCCCTTATCTTTAGAGGTGTTTTCCAAGTGAACACTTTCAATTCTATCATGCTTCAACTTTTCTTCCACTTGCACACAAAAATAGAATGAGCTCATTTAGAGTTCATTTATCCCTTTGATAGTTACAACTGACCTTAAATTGACTGAATTGTGCAAGAAGCTTGCACACTATTAAATGAGCTCATTGAGAGTTCATTTCTACTTTGACAGTTATAACTAACCTTAAATTAACTATATTGTGCAGGAAGTGATATCAATACCAAATGCACGAGCAAGTCATTAGACAAGTCGAGTTTTAGTTCCTTAAGTTTTGAAGCAGTGTGAGACATCTACATGATGTACTCCCTTATTTTCTCATTGCCTTTGTACTTTATTGAAATCAAGCTTTGCATAAGCGTGCTTGTTTCAGCCTTATCGTTTTTCGCAAAACGTTTCTTAATTTTGGCAAGGAATTCGTTGACATCATTTACCTCCTCAGATACTATGACACTAAAGGCTTTCGGAATGCCGCACTTAATGATCATGAGACTCACGTAATTTAAGCAATCCCACTTCTCAAAGTTCCTCATTTGATTAGATGAACTTTCATGCGTAAGAGGAGCAGGTTGCTCAATCCTTAGTACACGGTCTAGATTCATGCGGCCAACGAAAAGTTAATGTTCTTGTTTTAATCCTTGAAGTTTGTTCCATAAATACAAGGATTAAATTTGAGCTTGTAGATATACTACTAGCAGAATTTGACACCGAATAGAGAACACTTAAACAAAATAGCTCACATAAATACCTTATTATGCAAATCATACTTTCAAACAATGGTAGGGCCCATCACAAGATACCTAGCACAACATCAATATTTAGTCTTTGGACATAAATATTGACTTGTAAGTGGTACTCTTGGTGTAGTAATCAAACACTGACAATAAGACATGTCAACCAACAAACCTTTATTTGGACCGATTTATTGATCACATGTAAAACCAAATAACCATCATGTATTTATCACCACAAGTTCATGTGAAATTCGAGCCAAATATTGACCTTCCTTTGGGCCGATCAATATCCTCATGAAATAACACACAAACACTTAATTTTCCCTTGGTGTAGTGATCAAACACTGACAATAAGACATATTAACCAATAAACCTTTCTTTGGACCGATTTATTGGTCACACGTTAAACCAAATAATTGACACGTGTTTATCACCACAAGTGCATGTGAAATTCGAGCCAAATATTGACCTTCCTTTGGGCCGATCAATATCCGCAATGAATAATACACACAAATACCTTCTAATATTCAAAATTAATTAATATCCACAAGAGAGGTTGCTTTGGAAACATGTTGCTTCAACTAACTCACTTTCGAATATTATATCTCTCAAAAGAGTCCGTAGTACCAAAATTTGAAATTGAAATCCATTGATTTGCATTTATATTTGACTTTTGAATTATAGAATTCAAAACTTTAGAATAAAGCAATCCTTAAGTTGAGAGAGTCAATTGCAATATTCTTAAACCTTAGGTGGTCAATTATGTGAAATTTTAAGCTTGAAGGGCTTAAATTACAATTTTTTCAAAACTTTATTGGCCAATTTAGAGAAATTCCAAACTTTACTCCCAATTTGAAAGAAAATCAAACTTTAGAGGTCCAAAATAGTAAATTTGGAAACTTTAAGGACTGAAAATGAAAATTTTATGAAAATTTTCAAACTATATGGACCAAATTAGAGAATTTTAGGACTTTAGGTGCTATATTAGAAAATTTTCAAACCTTAGGGGACTGAATTAGAAAATTCTCAAACTTTAAGGACCAATTTTGAAAATTTTCAAACATTGGGGGTTGGGTTGGAAAATTCTCAAAACTTCAGAGGCTGTATCATAAAATTCCATAACCCGAGAGGTCCTGACTTAAATAAATTTATAACTTCAGGGGCTGAAGTTGTAAATTCAAAAGTTTAGGGACTGAATCGTGAAATTCAAAACTTTAAAATCCCAACTTAAATGAATTCATAACTGTAGGGGCTGGTTTTGTAAATTCAGAAGTTTGAAGGACTTATTTAAAAGATTTCATAAGCTTAGGGTTTTATTAATTATTAAAAAACAAATCAGGAGGACCTGATGTGAAATAAAAGCAATTTTCGTGAATTGCATCCGGGCCCTTCAAAATTTCAAATTTCTTATTAAGGCCCCTGAACCAAAAATTGCAACAACTAGGGTTTGCAACCAAACCCTAGCCACCGCCGCACACCAACCCTAAGAAAGCGGCGCCATCACCGGCACTGCAACCAAGAAAATAGCGTCGCTGTGCGTGACGCTATGAACCAGAGCAACCCACATTGCGCGCGGCGACGCTTAAATCCGCCGCACGCCATTGAAATCCGACGCCGCAATGCGCGGAAGCGCGGTGTCCCCATCTCCGACCAGATTCACACAACATCTCAATCACAATTCACAGAATCCATAACCATACATAACAACCCAATTCGAAATATACAAAACCACATGTTGCGAAAATTGAAGTCCAAATTCGGAATAACTTATATATTATACTACAAATCAGATTCAAAACCCAATTTTGAAAACCAAGATTTCGCATATATGCATACTGAGAGATAACGATTTTGCTGTATACACCTTCGGCTGAATCCAAAATACTAAAATCATGTTTCCAAAATTTTCGATCTTGCAGTGTGTATAATTTCGAAATCAGAGACTTATGCGCATATACATACTCACACAATTTGGTTTCACATATATGAGATCGAAATAGATCTAATAATTCAATACGATGTTGGCTCTGATACCACTTGTTGTAATTAAATTTAATATAGATGATTGTTCATCTAAAATCCATAAACATCATGCTGTAATTATCGGATCGAAACTGAAGCGGAAGCGTACCTGAATCCATTATTGTGTTTGATCGAACGGGGTTATGACCTTCCAACTGATTCGTGGTTTTCTCCTTATTTTCTCCTCTGTTGATGGGGATGCAGAGAATTATGAAAAACCACGCTCAATTGAGGACCATGACCTGTATAAATAGTTGTATGGCAGCTATCGTGTTTCAATGTTATCAAATTGGCCCCTCATCAATTTAAAACATTGAATCCGTTTCTACACTTTAATCTCACGACACTTAATACCCATTAGTCCTGATAATCTTTAGTGGATCACTTTATTGACTAAATCCTTAAGATAGCACAACGCATTTTATTTTATACATGTTTGGCCCCACATTATTGAATCTTATCCAACAATAATTTATAATTTACATCCTCCATCAATCCCCTGGGCAAGGGCGATGAGGGCGCCTAAGGTGGCGCTCAACTTTTTTTTTTTTTTTAGAATGAATGCTATCATTCGTTTTGTCTTTCCAACTATATCGTCATTTATAGACAAATTGTTCAGGAAAATTCAATAATTCAACGCCAAACCCCAAATGTTTATGAGGATTTTGTTTAAAGGACTATACATGAGCAATCGGTTTCAGAAATGTTTGAAAAGAAATTGAAGGAAGAAGACAAAAATGATTAGTTCTTTCTTAGCCTATATTATTTAACACAATCATTACAATTTATAAATAACACAATTTCTCAAATAACTTTTTAACCATATACATTTCTCCCTTCCCTTTTTAACCACACATTTTTCTCAAAAACATAAATAAACTAATTTATAATTGCTAAAGTTGTAGCGATCGAGAAATTTTCAAACATAAAAGACATGTTTTACCAAACTTGTCGCTACGACTCTCCAACCTTAACGGTCATTATTTTCAAAACTAGCGCCCTCGTCTAGTCATATTAATTATTTTAAGATTTTAAGAAAGAAGAAATTTTGAAGTACCCAAGTATTTTAGATCAAAAAAATTTTAAATTTCGAGGACGAAATTATTTCAAGGTGGTAGGGTTGTAGCGACCAAGAGTTTTTCATGATTTATTTGAATAAATATTATTTAAAACGTATCGCTACGACTTTACCAATTTATTTTAAACACGTGTTCGTCTAATCAACGAAGTAAAATTTTATTTTAAATTTATCTTAGTCAAATTCCAGTTCCACTAAAATGAATCATTTTCATTATTTATTCCCAAGTCCAGATTCCAATTTTTAATAGATTATCCAAATTATTTGATTTTATGTCCAAATCCATTATTTATTTTAAAATTCAATTCTCAATTTATGGGATTCAAATTATTTTAAGTCCAACATACTTTAAATCCCCAATTCATGTTCCAATTCAAATTTAAAACCCAAATTCCCTCCCCAACTTCAATTTTCATATTCAGCACATATTTTTTTCTCGTCCCCATGATCACTCTTCAATCCACCAATCAACTTCAATCCCCTGCAAATGCCACAATACTGCCTAAACCCATTTCACCCCAATTCTCCACGTTTTCTCTCATTTCTTCCTATAAATTCTCTCTTCCAAGTTTCAAGCTGTCCATTCATGGAGGATTGTTATTTTCCAAAATTCTGCCCCCTCAATCCGCCATTGCTCTCTTGCAGGTACTTTAAATCACTCCCAAATTATATGCTACCAAAATTAACAGACAACTCACAAGACATACTTCCCTTTCCTCAATCACCAATCATGCGCCTGCCAAATTTGAACACACACTACACGTTTATAATCTTCCATTCCCCCCCCCATCGTCATTCTCAAGCACAGACACACCACAAAGAAATTCAGCAATCAACTATCCCTTCCTCACAATATTCAAAGCAACCGTCTGCAAAATTCTGGGTATGAACTTCCTCCTCTAATACTACTTTCACGGCAGCCACACTTCTGGAAACTCATGTTGATTCTAGGACATCAATTCCAAGGACCAACAATATGAGAAATCCAATACTTCATACACACAATCAAACCAATCTGCAAGATCGAATTCCACGCACTCAGTGCCTCTAATCCTAATTAATGGAACTAGGGGATATTGAGAGTGTCGCCTCGATTTGATTAATGAATCGAAGGAGACAGAAGAGAATTCAATAGAAAACAACGCCAAAAATCTGACCACCACCGCCACATTCAACCTCGAAACCGAACCCGAACTTCACCCAAACCAAATCCGAAACACTGGCTGCATCACCCACAATAACCCAAAACGTAGTCGAAGCCATCGAGCCTCCACTTAAAACAGGACTCAATCACACGAGCATAACACAATTTCCATCATCATCATCATCATCATCATCATCACCCCAATCGGACATCACTGCACAATCACTTCACCCTCACCCCACTGCAACCACACGGCCTCAATCAATTTCTTAACCAAAGTCGCTGCCTCCACTACCGTTATCACCAACACCGCTGCCACTACACTAAACCGGAACACCTCCATTATTGAACACCAGCACCTGCAACACTAAATCCACCCTCAACTTAACACACAAATCAACCCAAAATTCAAAGAATAAACCTCCAAATAACTTACCTTCGACTGCTGTTTTCGTATGGACCGGAATATCACCAAAGAGTATCAACCCTAGCTCGAAATCGAGCATCGGTTCCAGCCCCAAATCGCCCAAAATCCCTCTCTTTCGCGCACACACACACCCCACTTCCCCGCCGCCATGTTTTGGCGGCGCCATCGCCGGCTGAACCGCCGGTGGCACGAATCGGGGGATGGCCGATCGCCATCTCTTCTCTCTCTCTCGTGTCCTCTCTCTGTTAGCGAAAATGGGAAAGTGAGAGAGTTGAGAGATATAGATACATATATTTTTTATATTTTTGAAAATTTACCAATTAAGTCCCTTATGTTTCAAAATGATTTATTTCAGCCCCTTAGCTTTAAAACTTATAATTTCAGTCCTTAAGTCTTAAATGATTTCAATCAGCCACTCCATTTTTTTTAAAATCTATTATTTCAGCCCTATAGTTTAATATTCGTTTTGAGTTTCAACTCAACTTTCAAAAGTATCATTTTAGTCCCTCAACTTTTAAAGTATTCATTTTAGTCCCTCAACATTCAAAAGTAATCGTTTCAGTCCCTAAAGTTCAAGGTCATTTAAATAAGTTTTAAAGTATTAAATTGAACTTATTATTTTAAGTTATGCTGGACGAGGCGCGAGAGAATTAGAAGTATTTTCCAGTTTGCTCAATACTCGAGAAATTAAGGTAGACTCTTATTCACAAATTTACGTTTTTCAAAAGTGCGCATCAATAATTATTTGGATTATAAGTTTAGCATGTATGATTGTGTTCATGAGAATTACTTGCTTTTTAAGAATGAGACTATGTTACGAGAATTTACTTGCTTAAATGCATGAGACTTGAACTTTTATGTTCATGAGAATACTGGTGATCGTTAGACACCTGAGAACTTGAATATCATGATTATGTGTTTTAATTTATAATGTTAAATGATTATTATGCGCGAGTCTACTGAGTATTTCTTTGAAATACTCACGTTTTCCAAAACAAATTTTGCAGATGACGGAGTCGGCGGCGAAGCGTGCGATGGTGGCAATTATAGAGATTTTAGAAATGTTTTATTTGAAATTGAAACTTATCTATTTCATGTTTGTTCCAAGTTTATTTTCAAATTATTTCAATATCCGAATTGTTGACATTTTGGGTCAAACTTTATAAAATTTAGTTTCCGCTTTAGCTTTTAAATAATGATTGTGATGTTTACAAAAATTCAATTATTTTTCGCAAAAATGTTGTTTCAAATGTTTCAAATAATAAATATGATGTTTGAAATTTTTAATTATTTCCGCAATAAAGTAAATTTTAAAGGACGAAGTGGCGTCCCGGGCTCCACGGAAACCGGGGCGTTACAAAAGTGTTGCCGAATAGAGATCTCGAACGGTGGATTATCATGTCTTTTGAAAAGATCCAAATTCTAAAAGCTCCTTTTGGACTCATTTGGCTAATTTTGTGAAGTGTTTTAAGAAAAACTACCAACAAATTTTTTTTATACTTCTTCACTACTCGTACGGGTAGTTAAAATAATTTTTAGAAGAAGTTGGTCTAACTTGAGTTCCTCTAAAAGTAAAAATCATGTTAAATAAGCCCTTAAAAGAGCTTTCTTTTCTACTTTTAAAATCTTATAAGGTGTATATAATTGATAAATAATCACCGATCGTAAGGAAGGTCTCCTCTTGCTACTTTCACAAAAGACGACCTTGATTGTCCATATGCCAATATATCTGTCTTCAATTGACAGAAAACACTGTTTCTCCTTCATCTTTTCGCCTCTTTCTACCATCTCACATTTCTGCTTGTCTCTGAATGTGTTATGGAGTTTCAAATTCCAGCATAGTTGGTTTGCGTGTGCAAGAAGTTCATTTCGGCCAAAATCAAGGACTTTATACGTTCATCCCGATCATAAATTCTCTGATATTTACGATCGAATCCCACCGTGGGAAAACAATATACTATCTAGACTAGCCATACTGCTACTTCACATGCCCAATAAAGTCCCCTTTTATTAAGTGCTTATTTGTTCATGAGTAAAAACTGCTTTAACTAACGAGTATTGTTAAGTGCATTTTTTATACATTTTTCATACCTTTAAATTAGCATATTTTGGAACATTTTGAGCAAATATCTACTAATTTATGCATATTTTGTGTTTAAATAGGTTAATATCCAAGTTTGAGGCCAAAAACCACAAAAGAAGTGTAGATTACGCTGAAATTGGAAGTTTGGGGACCATTTTGTCACTTCCGGGAAGTTTTGGACAAGCCGCGCAATTAATCGAGGGACCAAATTGCAAGATTTCAAAAGTTGAAAGGCCTAAAGTGCTATTTTAGAATGATATATTTGAAAGAAATCTGAAAAGTTGGGGTCTAAATTGCTCAAGATTAAAAGATGGAGGACTTAATGACAATTACTGAAGAGACTTAGCTGCAAAAACACCCTCCAGCTGAGCCACGCGATCGCGACTTGGACCTCAAAACGGACCCGAGACTACATTGGAGCTGAAAACTCAAGCACGCGATCGCGCGCCTTTAAAAAAAAAAAAAAAAAAAAAATTTCCGGGCAGGACCTGGTCAACCCGGCAGACCCGGTTCGGCCCAGAAGCTGAATTTCGCCGATCTTTGCGTTTTTTTTAGGGTTTTGGATGATTTTGGGGTATTATAAAGAGAAAAATCAGATTTTTTAGGCCACCTATGTAAGTTCTTCCCTCTTTAACTTTCTTTTGTAATTTTCATCTTGATTTTCATACTTTTAATGCAATGTTAAGTTAATATTTTTATGTTTAGTAAAGTTATTGTGCATTTAAGTTGTTTATTATTGTTGGGCTTTTGATTATTGTTATTTTCTCATATTTTCCATTAAGAAGGTCATTTATTTCTTATGCATTTAATGCTTTGTGTTTGAGTTGTTAAAGATATTAATGGTTGATGAAGAAATTTGATTCAAAGTGAAGGATTCTTGGATTTTCACTTCAAGAACTTTACAAAAAGGGGAAGTTTCATTTATTCTCTTGTTTTTAATCTTTATTTTTAGTATTATTCATATGTTTATGTTGTTTGTTAAATGTTGTTGTTAGTTTATTATGGGTTAATGTTATTGTGTTGGAATTTTTGACTAGTTTATTTTTATTTAAGCATTTTAAGTAGTTTTTAGATTTTGGGTATTTATGTTTACACGTTTATGATTATGAATGTTGTTTTAGGTTTTTGTAACTTTTAAATGTTTGTTACTATTTTAAGATGTCATTGGAATTTACTACACAAGTTAGGTGATTTTAAAATTTTCTATGTAATTTGGTTGATTAATTAATTACCACTAATTGATTTGAAAAGAAGAAATTAGTATAGTTATGAAAACTAAATTCACTTTGTTTTATGTTATGTAACTTGTTTCAATTATCAAGTTTATATTTTCATCAAAGTATTTAGATTAATTAGTTTTATTCTAAGTTTCATGTTTTTATCTATTTGCTTTAGTTAACTAGTTTATATATTGTCATGTTTCTTATTTGTGTCACTTAGTTAGTAATTCACCACCAAACCATATTTTTATGTTACTTGATTTTTCTTTTAAAATGAAATCAATAATTTTAGTTACAAATCAATCAATCCTCGTGGGTACGATAACCGGGACTTCTCTAGTCCACTTTACTACTTGAACGCGAACCGTGCACTTGCGGTATACGATTTTAGCGAACAAGTATCCAAAGAAATATAAGCTGAATATCATGCAAACCAACTGAAAACACTCTTCTGTACTTTTACACACGGAAAAGTCTTAACATAATTTCTAATTCTATTGACAGAATTGGACACAACTTTTGCAAGCAGACTATTGTTTTTGAGTTACACTGAGCAACTTACAATTACTTGTAAGAATCAAGAGAAAATTTGAGGAGCCTAAAGTTATTAAATTCTCTTGATAACATTCAACATTCTTAGTGTGTTCTCAGTTTCTTCAATGCAACTTGTTCTCTGAAGATGTCTTTGAATTCCATCAACCCATTTCTGCTTATGAATTTTGTTCTTGCACTTGAATTCCAAAAGGCCTTGTGCAGTTTTCACCCCAAAGTACAATTCCATGTTTTCCCTTTCTTTTCTGAATGGCCATGCTGCACTCTCATCAATGACTTCATAAACAATACCTGGTTTACCATGGAAAAACATTAGAGACGGTGGAAACACTTATGAAATTGTACAAAGTCGTGATTTCAATAGAGGGTAATGAAGATCGACTCGGAAGGTTTAACTAGAGTCAATGTAGAGTCCAGATCTGCTGTCCCAAAATGGTGTCATCTTTAACTGTTCACATCATTTTGGGACAGCAGATCTCGACTCATCAATGTATTACTTATTCAGCACCTGTTTTTTGAAACTTAAATTCAAAACTTTAATCAAAGTCAACAATTAATTTTAATCACATTTCATAGGACTACAACTTTTAACCACACATTTCATCAATTTTTATCAAAATATACTAAAATTCTAATTTTAATCCCACCAGACGGGGGTTCAATTCTTCAAGATAGGCAGGTTTCGACCATGGTTTCCTATTTTTCTCAAAGAATCCTTTACAAAATTTATCAAAAGAGAACTTACATTTATTCTTCTTGGAAAAGGCTCCTCCAACATGTTTACTTTTCAACTTGATTATTACCTGCAAATAGGATTCATTTTCTGGGTGAGAATCACATATCTCCAATATGCATATATGATATATATGTATCTATTTATATATATGTTATGTACCTGGCATTTATTGTTGATGTAAACAGAGACATTTTTCCATCTTAGCACACCTAAGAATCCAAATAATAAGTAAATTATACTTTAATGAGAGCTGTCGAATTCTGTTTCCATTTAGTACACGTTTTGGTATACAGTACTAGACCGTAGTGGAAATAATGTTTGGCTCTACTTAAAATCTAATCTAACGTCAAAGTCAATTGTTAATTTTAAAAACACATTTTATGAGACTACAACTTTTCAACTACATATTTCATTAACTTTTATTAAAATTTCCTAAAAATCTGATTTTAATCTATACCAAACAGGGTATAATAGATAAGATTTTACCTTTACTCGAGCGTTGTAGTAAGTCTCCTACACAGGGAGTGTCTTCTTCTTCAATTTGATTAAGAAAAGTTGCAGAAGAATGAGTATCTACTATGTCTTTTCTGTAAGGACTTACTGCTGCACTCCTCTTTGCTTCTGTTGGCAATCTTGCTTTTAAAGCTGCTTCCCCTCTCAAAGCTATTCAAAAATATTTAAAGATGTTAACTATAAAAGAATTCCTATATTCCTCACACTCTCCATTTTTTAAGTACTCGTGTCGGACACATGGATATGGGATAAGGATATGAGATCTTTCTCGAATATTTTAAACCAAAAGATGATACTTTATACCATTTAAATTAAAAAAGAAACAATTATATCTCCAAAAAATGTATATATAATTACCAGTGCATAAATTTTTAAAATAATTTGAAATTTATATGACGTATTCATGTATCTTTGTCAAAATTTTGTGTCTTGTTAACCGTGTCCCGTATGCTAGATTTTGAAAAGAAAGATCTCATACTTAGATATGTACACGTATTCGAGTCCGAGCAACATAGTTAAGATTCAGTGTGTATTTGTTATTGTTTGAAAATAGTTTTTTTTTTTTTTTTTTTTAAATGAATAGTGATTTTTAGGAGATTGAATGGTTGAGATTTTTTTAATTGTTGTCTAAGATTGAATTCTATGGGAAAAAAAATGTTTAAAGAGAACCAAATAAGGGCTCAATAAATATGAACACAGATTTATAGAAGTAAGAAACTATACCAGTTGCTGCAGCAGCTGTCAAAGTTACTAGATCACTTGCCCTGCGAATGTCTACCGCTGATCTAACAATAGAGGCTACATGATCATGGTCGGCTCCTGCAGATTCTGCCAGCTCAATACAGTATGAGGCCAAGAGCTCTGTGGCTGATGCCATGGCTATGCTCATTTTCGAGCCAGAATTTTCTGTTGCAGTAACAGCAGCCAAGGCTGCTGCTAGTCCAGCAACAGACAGAACTGTGTGAATACGCGCATTTTCCATTCGCGCTTTTTCTTTCCTTTTCAATATGCTGCTACTGTTGGATTCCTTGTGGTTAAACAATCTCCCAATTGGTCCAGGTTTGCGACCATTAATCGGAACCGGGATCTTGTAGGGCTGCAGTAAATTGCCAAATTATCAGGAAAAAGATTGGAAGAGCTAGCATTTAAGTGACTTTTTATTATATAAGTAAAATCCCGTGACTTACAGTGTGTTGTGTCATCACAGGCTCGGGAATCACACATGGATTCTTGGATGTTGGTGGCATCTGCGTTTTAGCGAGAGCTTTTGATATTTCATTGACAGAAAGACTCCAAGATCTGGAGAGGAATTCCATTGGCTCCTGTGGTGTTTCTGGTTGAGGAACTGAAGGTAAATTTGATTCTCCTTTCACCTCATTATGATCATCATCTTCCACATTTTGAAGCCAGTACGACATGTTCTTCTTCCTATCCAGCTCTTGAGTTTTGTCCATTTGGATTCTTGAAAACTTCGAGTGGTCAGTTTACCTGTTGGACAGTAGAAAAGTGAGACTGCAACGAGTTGTCGGAAAAGAGGCTTAATTACCTCGGATAATCCGATGAGTTCAGTAGCAAGAACATGTACTAGATAGAGAGCTACTCCTCACACTTGGGGTTTGAGGCTTTGAGCTATGCGCATTTTATATGTAGGAGAATTGAGAAGTTGACAACAGTGAGACATAATCAGGGACACCAAATACGAATTCTTGTCTCGTGCTTGGAACCTCCCACAAATTCTGGCTTCCATTCCTTGGAAAAATACTATTATATATATGACTATGTATGTATGTATCTATTATTTTAATTAGTAAAAGGGTCGGGTTCGGGTGTTCGTGTTAATATTCTCTAAGGTAATACGTCATGGTATACAAGAGTTGGTCTATAAGAGTGATATAATTTCAGCAGAACATGTTGAAGGAGATAGATTAATAGTTATCGACCTCGTGGAGTTCCTAAATGAGAGAATGATTGATTATTTTTAAGCAATAATTATAATTTATAAATAACTCATTTTTTCAAATCACTTTTTAACCACACATATTTTGTTCAATTTTTAACCACACATTTTTCCTTAAAAAAAAAACCGGTTGCTCCAAGCCGCCGAACAATCCGTAAAACAAACGTGAGCTAATTGAAATTATTATTAGACGTTATACTACATGTAAAAATAAATTGAATGGAATGTAAAGAGTAATTAATTCAATCTGACTTTAAACATTAGGGGTCGGACTCATGGTTCATTTGGCAAGGCTTTTGAAAAGCCAAAATTTATTTCTAAAACTAAAAGATTGTTTTAGAAAGCTTGTTTTGTAGAAGTGTTTTATATGATTAAAAGAACTTTTATATAACATTGACATTCCTCGTACAACTATTTCATAAGAAGCAGAAATCATGTCAAACGGACTCTTATAATTATGAGTCTATTTAATGTAGCTTTTTTTTTTTTTTGCTAAAAAAAACTAATCAAACTTTATTTTTACCGCCCATTCATTCCATCTACAATTTTTAAATATTTATTCTTTTTTAATTACACATTTCTTACATCTTTTATCAACCTTCACTTACTAAAAATCTACCCTAAACATGGTCTTGACTCTTGAGTCATGTAAGAGAATTATTCAATAGGAAATTTGACAACATTTTCCTTGAACTATGTTGTTTTGACCAAGGACATGGATAGAGGAAAACATTGTCCTGATTAAAGGGGGGAATGGTTTCTTTACAGCCATGCAAATATACTTGGTCTAAAAGCACAGAATCATTAATTATATAATCAGCCACACGCATGTAGAGATAAAGATGTATGTATATTTAATTTAATCCAACAGGATGGTTGTTTATCAGATCATGCGGTCGGTTTGGTGGTTACTTTTGATGGTCGGTTTTTGGTGTGTGGTTCGAGAAAAGTGAACAAGGGACCATTCAATTATTAAAACCTTGGATTTTATTTTGATTTTGATCGAGGAGGGACATGTGATTCATAAAGTGCAGCCACGTGCAATGCAATACATGAAAGAATAATTTGGGAGGTGCCTTTGTTGGGTAAAAAAAAAAAATTAATTTTTTTTTTTATAAATAAAGAATATGATGTTTTCGAAATAAAATATATGATTGAAAAGTAATTTGAAGAAATTTGTGTGGTTAAAAGTTATTTGAAGAAATATGCTGTTTTTAAATTTGTTTATATACAATTTACCAAATGAAGGCGAAAGTCATAAATAGTTTTAGGACCCGTTTTACACTACTTCTACTTATTTAAAGAATAACTCTAGAAAAGAATTATCTAATTTTTTGCTCGAAAACTAGTTGTTAAAAAACTTTCAATTTGAGAAGTACTTTTAGAGAATGTCACATTTGATTAGTTTCCTTTAAATCTCTTTTAATTAGAAGAAACACTTTAAAAAAAATTAATTAAATGAAACCAAAATAACTTTTGGATTTCAAGAACTCTTTTTGACTTCTCAAAAATCATGTCAAATGGAATCTTAGTCAAACTTGCTTCTTATTAACACATTTCATAGAACTTATAAATGATAACTACTACTTATCAATCACTATTTCTCACATGTTTATAATTTAAACTAATTATAAACGCACTCCTAACAAACGTTGTAATACAATTAAACCTGTGTTTACTATGGATTAAAATCAATTTTCAATAGATTTTAATAAAAGTTGATGAAATGTATAGTATGAACATTTATAAATCCCATGAATTATATTGTTAAAATTATCTGTTGACTATAACTTAGATTAAAATCTGAATTTAAATATACTAAACTAGGGCTAAAATTCTTTAAGTTAAGATATTTGAAATTAGAATAATGATATTTATGAGTAATGATGATGAAAATCAATTTATGTAGACTAGTGCAACCACTGTTACATTGTATAATGAATAAAAGTGCAATCACACATTAAACAATATATAAGTAAATAAAAAATGTATGGTAGAAAATCTTAACATAATTGTTACCCGTGCATAGACGTTATATGCATCATATCCAATTCCAGTTATATACATTCGAAGGCACATTGGTACCACCACCACATCGGCCGTTCACGATACTAACTTGACCTTTATCGAGAGGAGAGAATAGGGTAAGTAGCGGAAAATACTCGATAAGATACAAATCTCTTGTGCACTTTCAAATAAAAATTATCAATATTGTTTGGTAATTGTCTCAAATTAAGAAAATTTATCTTTTTTCTACAATATTCAATCTCAATCATTCATTAAAAGTCAAGCCCACAAGATTTGACTTTTCAACTAAATTTCAATCATTCATTCTTTTAAAAATCACTATTCATTTCAAAAAAAATCTTTTTAAACAATATCAGACACACTCTTAAATTGTAGTTGAAGTGAATTATGATTTCTTTTGCTGTTACGTATTCTAATGAATAATGGTTTGAGGAAATCAATTATTGGTAGAATTGTTCTTCTACAGTTGCTTGGCCAGTGAGATTAGAACTTGAGACTATTGTTAATTGTTCTTGTGGCAGTGGCAACCTAAGGTATATGTTCTTCTATGGTAGAATAGCAGTTGATCATGGAATAACTCTCCCAGCCGAATTGAACGATGGTCAGATGACATGGATTTAGTTATATAAATATACTTGTTATTCTCTTTTGTTTAGATATACATTGATTATAGAGTTTTGTGAGGAAATATTGTAATCTAGTATCTTGATTTTTCTTTATTTCTTCGTGAGTTGTACGAAGAAGTAGAAATTGGTAGATGTGATAAAGTTTTTATATTTTTCTTACAATAATTGAGGAGTTTGATGAGTGCAAAGTTTATATAATTGTAACAATTTAGTATATAGTGAAAAACTTTTAGCGATCCGTAAATTTTACGTGTTATTTTATTTTATTATTTGCTTAATTATTTCTTGAATATCAAAAATTCCTAAGGTTTAAATTGGAGAGGAAATTGACTTTTAATTCCCAACAAACATCACACATTACAACAATTGTACCATCAAATTTTTCCAATGAACTGAAAGTTCAGTAAAATCAAATATAATCTCAAGGGTATAGCGATTTAGCCTATATTCGACGGCTGTTATTTTTTATTATTTGTGTTTTCTAGGTAAAACTTATAGTTAAAAAGTAGTTTCGAAAAATATGTGTAGTTAAAAAGTTGTATTAAAAATTATAATGATTATAAACATTTATTATAATACTAGTGAGACACATGTGAATCGTTTTAATGGTACATTTAATGACCTATTATAAAATTCGATTCAATATTCTAAAATTTAATGGCCTATTATAAAATTCGATTCAATATTCTAAAAGAAGAAAAATTGAATCGAATGCCATATAATAAGAAACTTGCATTCAAATTAAAGTGAAATATGCCGATACACATACATGTTAAAATTAGCTAGAGTGCAAAAAAAAAAAAAATATTTGAATAAGAAAAAATCGAAATAACCAATTGAGAAAAAAAGAAAGAAAAATAATGACTCAAATAACTTATATGGTTCAAATGACTTATTAGGTTCAAAACATTCACAAAGTATAATCTATTAATTAAAATAATCATATTATCAATGTTAAACGGGACAAAACCGATACACATCGTAATCCCACTTTTAAACTTTGAGCATATATTTATGAAATATAAAATGTTTGCTTACGCCCTACAGTTGTCGTAACTTTTTTCTCGAAATTGACTTGTGTTTGCTTGTCTTGAAAGGTGAAAGTAAAAATGCAATAAAAAGGGTTCTCTTTCTTTTATCTTTCTAATAAAGTTTTCTCTGTTGAAGATAAGTGTATATTTGAACAAGTATGGGTAAAATGAATCATAAGTTATGTGTCAAATCCTTATTTAACTTTTGAAAATAAGCAACAAAAGATAAAATTTAGCTGTTCACTTTCTCTATAATCGAGTTCTAAGTGAAAAAAGTTAGAGATGCATGATTAAAGTCGCTCTAGAAAGTTTAGTTAAAGCTAAGAACTAATCGTTTAACGTTATTTTAACATAACCATAAAGTTTGTATTTCTAATAAAGATGAAAGATTATCTTGCTAACTAGCCTCACGTAGACACATTCTCGGAAAATAGTAACTTAAATTGACTTAATGGATAGTTTGACACGTTCTTGGAAAATAGTAACTTAAATTGATTTAATGGATAGTCAATATTTTAATCTTAATCTTAATCTTTATCTTATCTTTATATTATATATAATAACAACATAACCGTTACATAAATTCGCACATAGTTTCCCGCCATTTTTACCTACTATTTTAGGAAACTTTGTAATTTTATTAATAATTTTAATAATTGAATTAAGAAACTTCAATTAATACAAAATTAATCATAGATGACATGTAATAAATGACTTATTGATTTGTAAAAAATAAAAAATCTATAAAAATGTCAAAATTGTATATTATTTTGATAATTATTGTAATATTTTGAAGTAAAAAAAAATAATAATATATGTGTCAAATTCAAGATCTTAACGAGAAGTTCAATACAAGCTAACAAATGAGAGCAAACTCTAAATATATCATTCATAAAATTGTCTCAAATAATAAAGGTAAAAGTTTTACTTATAATTTTTACTTTTTTCAATATCCAATCTTTTTAATTTATCTCATTTAAGTCATAAAATGATATCTATCATTTCTTACCTAACTTCAATTTGACATAAATGATTAATTTCAAATCTTTTTTCTTATCAAATTAAAAGAAATAATAGATATCCGATCTTTCTAAGTAAATTCAATTGAATCATTTTAATTTCTACAACTTTAGGTTTCGATAAACTTTTTGGTAATTTTGAAATTAATTTTATAAATTTACTCATTTTGTTCATTTATCTATTTTTTAATTTTTATAAATTTAAAATAACATCAATTTGTAAAATATATACTACAAACATTAACAATTAATTCATTGAATTTTATAGAAAATAAGAATATAAGGTTTTATCGAAGTTATTCTATTTAAAAATAAAATATGGTCAATACAGTTATTTAACATACACAAAAAATAGTTTTGTGTGTGTATGTTTGTGTGTGTGTGTGTAACATGGTCATTTTTAATACTTGGTGAAAAATAAAATGTCACATTGTATTTGAAACAATTGAATATGAGTAAGTTTGATATAGACTATAGAAATAGTTTTAAATGTATGATAGAAAGTGAAAGAAGGTAGTATAAAAAATAAAATGATTGTCAAATCAATCAATTGAGTGGTTGAAAATTAATTTTCTTATTTTAGAATGTGTGGTTAAAAAATAGTATGTGCAATTGTGAAAAATTAGTTTTTAAATAATATGTGATTGTAAATGAACATTAAAAAAAAATTATTTTTAAATAATCAATTCTATATGAATAAATAAACTAAGAAAATTAGAGAATCGTGAACAATTAATTGTTAAAAAAAATGCAATTCATAACTTCTTCTTCTTCTTTTTTTTTTTTTTTTTTTTTTGATATTTTGATTGTATATTGAATATACAATTTATACATTAAAGTAAGAAATCCTATAGGGAGAAATGAAATTACAAATTATTCACAATGTGTATGTAAGTTGTTGTTGTTGTTATTGTTATTATTATTATTATTATTATTATTATTATTATTATTATTATTATCAGGCATTTTATTTTTACAATTTATTCAATAAATATTATTTATTCAGTGCATCGCACGGGTGCTATTACTAATAATAATAATAATAATAATAATAATAATAATAATAATAAGGGGTTTCCCCAACATTTTTCTCCTATTTTGGTTTTTACTAAAAATATTACAAAAAATTATATTTGATCCAATTAGCGCCCCTCTGGTCCCCATTTTTTTTTTCTCAAATTCATTTTCAACCACATATTTATATAAAACTCACAACTTTCACATTTTTCAATTACTTTCAACCACACATTCTTCCAAAATCAAAAAATTCCTCAAAAACTTGAAAAAATAGTTGAGACCAAACATGCTCTTAGTCTTGTGTTTTACACCAGCTTATCATTTGGCCGAGATATATGAAATTCAAATACAAAAACATTTTTTATCCATTCACAGTCGAAAAATAATTATCATTTGCGTATTAATAATAACTTATAGTATATTTATAATTGGGGGAAAATACACAAACCATGTGATTACAATACCACATTATGTAAAGAAATAAGTTTAAAATTTTAAATATTAGATTGTAAATAACATAATTAATGTAATTCATAAATTACCCCACCCACCCCAATCTTCCATATCCAATATATTGGAATGCACGACATAACCGTACAACACCACCACTGATATGAATCGAAGCGCGGAATTAAACGACACAATAATAGGAAAGATCTAGATTCAGCCAAACACAAGAAAACAAGAAACGAAACGATAAATAAATAAAAGATAAAATTGACGATAGGACCTTGACCCGACAATCACAACGAGAAGATTCGACGAAGCGGATTGAAGATTGATAAGTGTGTTTTATACACTCATTTGTACGTCTAAATTAGAATAAATTATTATCATTTTAGAATATATGCTATTTAATTTGTGTCTATCTGTTTACTTTGCAGAAAATATCCCAAAAGATGAAGAATGAAGTAATTGATGAGAAAAATGCACAATTGGATGTTGATTGAAGCTAAAACGAGCAATTGATAAGTTTGTGACGTCAACCGGAAAGATGCAATGTGCCAAAATGAACGAATCAGAGGTTGGAGGACCTAATTGAATGAATTAAGAGCTTAAATAGGCAAATCGAGAAGAAGATAAAGTTGGGAGACTAAATTGCAACAATTGAAAGTTGCGGATTGAAGGTGCAATTAAAAGTCAGGGACCAACTTACACAGTCGAAAAAAGTTGGAAGTCGCGATCGCTGCATACATACCACGCGATCGCGAGAAGACACAAAATTGTAACCCGATAGTTTTAATTTATTCCATGCGATCGCTAGGGTTTTACCCACGCGATCGCGTCCTTATCAGGCTAGGCCGACTGTGGGCTTTTTCTCGCGATTTTCAACAGAATTCTCTCTTTTTGACCTAGGTTTTCTCCAAAACCTATATATACAACACATGAGGCACGAAAATCAAACATTTGCCTCTCCATAGAACGAGCCACAACAGAGATTTTAATTAAAATTCTTGGAGATTCAAGCATCGCAGAGAGGCGTGAATTGAAGATACTTGAAGAATTGATAATTGGTGCAATCTTTCCATTATTCTTTGTTATTTTCAATGAACGTTATATTTTATTGTTTTTTTTCTACAATCATGATGTGTAACTAATTTTAACGTTGGGGTGAACGATGTAGCCTAGTCATATTATTTTAATTCCATATTCCTTGTTTTAACGCTTTGATGCATGTGTTGATTGCGTGAATGAACTGGCCACTTATTCATGATTTTATGTGTTATTTCCATAATCCGAGAGGTGAGTTAATAACATAGATCTAGGTAATAAATCCGGTAATTGAACGAGAGATAGAGATATACTCTTGTAATTATTGCGGTCGTGTGTGAATTCTTGTGTGTAATGCATCTAGATAAGGAATATTTGGACCCTCTGTAGAGATACAATGTCGACTTATTTAGGTAGGATTGATTTAAACTTAAGAGAGGAATCTCAATTTGAATCAGTGAATTCGATCGATCACATATTTAGAAAATAAAATCTGGAATTGGAATTAATTTAATTGGTTAGGTGAAATCGTGAATCTCAACCACTTTACATTCATCTTTTAAAACAAAACAATTTCACAATTTAATTATTTAATTCATCTTCTTAGTTTTAATTTAAAACATCAAATTCATTTATTCGTTCAAATAAAATGTAGAACTAAAATATTTCGATAATTAATAGCAGTCCTCGTGAGACGATAATTCGGACTCCTAAGTCCACTTTATTACTTCTCACGACCCGTGCACTTGCGGGGGTATTTCGCATCGCGAGATATCGGTGAACAAGTTTTTGGCGCCGTTGCCGGGGACTGTTAATTAATATCAATATACATTAGTTCTTATTTTACTTTGAACTTTATTTTGTTATTTTTATTTTTATGTTAATTTTCAATTTTTGTTTTTAATTTATGTTAAGAAGGAATAAATCATTTGATTTGCTTCCTTTTGATACAGAAATTGAACGCACCTTTCGACAGAGGCGTAGACAATAGTTGGAAGCGAATCAACAAACAGACTTAGCCATGGCAGATGATAGAATTGAGGATAATCAGTGAAATCCACAAAATCTGCCAGCAGTTGTGAATGGACAGCAAAAAAATCACGGAAGGCGTGTTTTGAGAGACTACATGGTTCCTCCTGTGGGGAACATTGGAACTTGCATAGTGCCGCCTGCTATCCCTGCTAATAACTTTGAGATCAAGACTTCTTTGATCTCTTTGATCCAAAATTCTGCCGTATTCCACGGGCTACCGTCTGAAGATCCACATGCACACCTACGGACTTTCCAAGAACTATGTGACATGCAGCGCATGAACGGAGTTCCGGGTGATGTCGTGAAGCTGAAACTATTTTCATTCTCATTGGCAGATAAGGCAAAGGCATGTTTTTACACACTACCCCTCCACACAATTACGACTTGGGAAGTAATGAGTCAAGAATTTGTTGATAAGTTCTTTCCACCTGGCCGGATGTCAAAGCTAAGGCGTGAAATTCTTTCATTCAATCAACATCAGGGGAGTCAATTTTTGAGGCTTGGGAGAGATTCAACGAGCTGGTTCGACAATGTCCTACTCATGGAATAGCTAATTGGATCCTAATTCAAACATTCTATAATGGGCTGACAAATGAAAACAAGAAGCATGCAGACTCAGCAGCAGGAGGATCAGTAATGGATATGACATATGAAGAAGCATCTGAGATCTTTGAAAAGATGGCTGGGAACAGTTACCAGTGGTACTCAGATAGATCTACACCAAAATTTAGAGGAATTGCTGCAGTTAGTGAAATTATAGCATTAACTGGTAAATTGGATGCGTTGACGAAGAAAATTGACAGTATGGGTGTGCAGACAGTCAATTCAGTTCAAACAGCACTATGTGATTTTTGTTTTGAAAATCACACTGTTAATTTCTGTCCCATGCAACATATTCAATCAAATCCAGAACATTTAATTTCGTGGGCAACAGGCAACATGGTGGTCCTTATTCACAAACCTACAACCCAGAATGGAAGAACCATCCCAACTTCTCCTGGTCTAATAATCAGAATATTCAGCGTCCGCCTGGTTTTCAACAACAGCAACAACAACAATCTCATAAAACCATGGCAGAAAACATGGAGATGTTAATCCAACTGGTCAAGAGTCAGAATGGTGAGATTATGAATCAAGCAGCTGAGATTAAGAATTTGAAGAGACAAATAGGAGAGCTGGCAGCTAGCAGTTCAATAAGAAAGCCAGGACAGTTACCCAATAATACTGAAATAAACCCTTGGGAGCAATGTAATGCAATAACAATGAGGATCGAGGTTCAGCTATCTGAAGTGACTGTAGAGGAATATGGGAAGCAGAAGAACCAAAAGAAAGATGTGGTGGAAGAACAGGAAAGTGAGGAAGAACAGAGGTCGACTCCTGAAGTGCAAGAAAAAGCTGAAGAAGAAGTTTGAGTTAGACCGCAAGTCAAAGCTTATGTGCCTCCAATTCCATATCCACAAAGACTGAGAAAACATCAGTTGGAGCAGCAGTTTGGAAAATTTTTGGAAATATTCAAGAAACTGCACATAAATATCCCATTTGCAGAAGCGTTAGCTCAAATGCCCTTATATTAGAAGTTTATGAAGGAAATGCTGTCAAACAAAAGAAAGTTGGTTGATTTTGAGACTGTAGCACTGAGTGAGGAGTGGAGCGCCATACTTCAAAAGAAATTACCACAAAAATTGACTGATCCAGGGAGTTTCTCGATCCCTTGTACTATTGGTGAATTTACTTTTGATAATGTATTGTGTGACTTAGGGGCTAGTGTTAATTTAATTCCTCTTTCTATGTACAGGAAATTAGGTTTGGGGGAGCCTAAGCCAACGAATATCACTTTAAAGCTGGAGAATAGATCAATCCAATATCCATATGGGATAGTGGAGAACGTGATAGTAAAAGTAGACAAATTCTTCTTTCCAGTTGACTTTGTGATCTTAGACATGGAGGAGGACACTCAGATGCCCCTCATTTTTGGAAGACCGTTCCTAGCTACTGGAAGAGCTTTAATCGACATTGAAAAGGGAGAAATCATCTTTAGGGTCGAGAAGGAACAGGTCACGTTCAACATTAAGCCAAGACAGGATCCAAAGACTCAAAATGAAAGTTGCTTCAAGGTGGATGAAGAGGTCAAGAAACCAAATGGTTGCATGAAGGATGAGATTAAGATTGAGAAGACTTTAATCACAAAACATGAGTTTCTAAAGGTAAAAGATGAATGGAGAGACAAAAAGGAGGAAAAACCAAATTTTAGTCAACAACAAGTGGAAAAGGAGGCCTTGGAGTACAAGAAAGTGAGGAAACGAATTGAGAAGTGCAAGGCTGGAAATTGCAAGATGTGTAAGGCTGTGAAGTCATGTTTCAAGCCTCCATGATTTGGAAGTACAAAAAGTCGGGCTCGGGACTCAAAACGGAGCGCTTGTTGGGAGCCAACCCAACTTTTCTTCCCTTTTACTTATTACTATTTCATTATTTACTTTATTATTGAAATTTTAGATATATGCATGGTAGGAAATATGTTTGAGTGTTTTGCATGTTTCATGTTAAGAGCACTTGTGCATAATAGTCTATTATTGCATATTTAAGTATGTTTTTGATTTTCCATGTCTACATTAGGCTAGGTTTTTATCGTCATTCCAAACTCACACACACACACACACACACACACTAGTTTGAATCATGAAGTTAATGTTTGGAAAATCATTGCATCGATCATGAAGTGATTAGGGGGATAAAAATGATTTTGAAAATAAAAAAATAGGAAAAATTTTCATTACTGCCGGGAACTACGCGATTGCGTGTCAAGAGGATCTAGCGATCGCGAATTTGCATTAAAAAATGAACAGATTTTTAAACCTTGAACCACTCAATCGCTGGCACTTCAGCCAGGCGATCACGTGGCTATACTAGGACCAAATTCGGCAGTTTAAGTGTTGTTCCTCATGTTTTCAATTTCAAACATTATAAACTCGTTTTCTCTCCCTCAATCACCTCATATTTCATCTTACATCTTGTGTGCATGTCATCAACACTTTGTTGCATCAATATCATTGCTTACATGACGTCATAATCCAATCGAAGGTATGATCTCTTCACTTAAATCAATCTTTAGTCAAAATTGTGAAAGTCTCTTTAAGTTCTTCAACTTAGAAATTGAGAATTGGGAAGAATAGGCATAGGTTAGTGGTTGGAGATTGTGATTTGTGGTTAAGTAGACAAAAATTTTGCGTTCATTCATGCCTCCAACTCTATGCATACCCATTGATTTTTGCAATGCCCATTAAGTGTTTGATGAAATGCCACAAAGAAGTTCTTGTGCTAATTTTAGAAATTCATTTGAGCATTTATCTTCATGACATGTTCATCATTGATTGTGTGTATTTAGTTCTAGAATTAGTTCACTACATTGCATGAAAATCATGAAAACCAACATTGCATCAAGGCAGCCCCTTTGCAAGGCCATTGCACCCAGAAACAGTCTCACGTCACCTACTTCTCCACAAATTTTTTGTGACCAAATTGATCTTTAAATGAGCTGAATTTTTAATAAATTGTCGATCATCCTGTGAAATTTAACCTATCAAAAGATGGCTCGGGAAAATTTATGTTTTTCTAGGTGATGTCAAGGCTTGAATGTGTGTGGTCGACCAATTTTGAAAATTCAAAATTTTGCTTTAACTTTAGTTTGGGGGTGTGTGGTACTAAACTTTCATCATTTCTTATTGGTGTTTATGACTTCTACTGTTACTTATCTCTTATTTGCAAGGTAAACACCAATCAAGACACTTCCAATCAAGTTGGGCACAGCAAGAATAGGGTCAAATTCATCCAACGTCATTTCAAATGGAAGCATCAAGGCAACAAAGCATCTACATTTCACCTGGGAAGTTCCCGTTCTCTCATCTTTGTCTTGGATTACATTTTTTTAGATCTTTTTGACAATCATTGAGGACAATGTTTCTTTCTAGTTTGGGGGTGGAGAATTTCATTCATATCAATTGCTTTCATCCTCATTGAATATATTCATTCGATTCTTTAGGGACAAAAAAAAGAAAAAAAGAAAATGTGTTAACTTATTTATTGCCTAGGATATAGTATGAATCAATTTGTGCATAAGCTTGAAAATTGGACAACATGAAAGCATGAACTTATTTTGAACTAGTTATGCTTTGCTAGATTCCATATTTATTGCGCACATAGCCAGTGTTTGATAATTACTTGTGTGAGGGATTTTGTTTAAGTGGGGCAGATGTTATGCAATTTGAAATTAGGAATAACTCAAAAATCCCTGAACTTTGATCATTAGACATACCACCCCTAAATTAGTACCAATCATGCTAAACGGCAAGTTTGGGGGTAAAATGGTTGGAATTTGTGTGTATTGACGGGTTGGAGGCCTGTGGTTCTTGGTTTTTCACTTTAGTCATTACAGTTTGGTCAACGGGTATAAACCATTTCCAGCATAAAAACAGAAAAATGTTGAAGGTCTTATTCTGCCCTTCAAATACCTTTTTGACTTGAGTAAGTAAGTTCGAGGGGTCCTTCAAACCTGGTGCCCTAAAACCAACTAGTTTGGGAGTCATCGACCTAAAGTTCGTTACAGGGGTCAATTAGAAAGCAAGTACGGAGAGTGAACTTACACATAAGACATTATAACATCTTTAAATTTTCTGTTTAAGCCTTTATGACTCGGGCAAGTACGTCTGAGGGGTTCTTTGAACCTGGTACCCTAAAGCCAACTGGTTTGGGAGTTTCCGATCTGAAAGCCCGCTACAAGGGTCATATAGAAAGCAAGTATGAAAAGTTCTGCACAAAGATGGTAAAAGATATGGACATTAAAAGAAAAAGTCGTCCAATAATAAATAAAAAAAATTATTGCATGGTATAAGCTTTGTTGACTAAGCTGTGGTGGTTGAGGTTGTAGAATTGGGGACCGCTTTCTTTTGATTTGTTGTGCACACTTATTTCTGATTCTGACTACCTTGTGAGGAAAAAGTAAAGAATATTTTTAGAACCCACATAGATAAAAACCCGGGATGTGAGAGAAAAGCAGAAATTGGTGATCATCCATGAGCACTGAAAAGAATTTCATTAGAATTCATAAATTGACCACATGGGATTCGGGCTGAATTACGCATAATGAGCCACACAGTGTTGAGTATATCTTTTGCATAAGTATGCGTTTGACATTGGCTATTCACACACACACTTAAAAATCTGGCAGATATAACTAGAAATTATTTTGCATTGTTGTTCATGACTCTTGTTTAAAGCTTAAATTAGTTTGGACTATGGAGGCATATGGTAAACATGTTGACACAACAAAAATATTTGTTCTCTTATTTCTTTGATTTTTGTAGTTTATTTTTCATTGTTCGAGGACGAACAATAATTCTAGTTTGGGAGTATTTGATAAGTGTGTTTTATACACTTATTTGTACGTCTAAATTAGAATAAATTATTATCATTTTAGAATATATGCTATTTAATTTTTGTCTATCTGTTTACTTTGCAGAAAATATCCCAAAAGATGAAGAATGAAGTAATTGATGAGAAAAATGCATAATTGGATGTTGATTGGAGCTAAAACGAGCAATTGATAAGTTTGTGACGTCAACCGGAAAGATGCAATGTGCCAAAATGAACGAATCAGAGGTTGGAGGACCTAATTGAATGAATTAAGAGCTTAAATAGGCAAATCGAGAAGAAGATAAAGTTTGGGGACTAAATTGCAACAACTGAAAGTTGAGGATTGAAGGTGCAATTAAAAGTCAGGGACCAACTTACACAGCCGAAAAAAGATGGAAGTCGCGATCGCTGGATACATACCACGCGATCGCGAGAAGACACAAAATTGTAACCCGAGAGTTTTAATGTATTCCACGCGATCGCTAGGGTTTTACCCACACGATCGCGTCCTTGTCAGGCTGGGCCGACTGTGGGCTTTTTCTCGCGATTTTCAACAGAATTCTCTCTTTTTGACCTAGGTTTTCTCCAAAACCTATATATACAACACATGAGGCACGAAAATCAGACCTTTGCCTCTCTATAGAACGAGCCACAACAGAAATTTTAATTAAAATTCTTGGAGATTCAAGCATCGCAGAGGGGCGTGAATTCAAGATACTTGAAGAATTGATAATTGGTGCAATCTTTCCATTATTCTTTGTTATTTTCAATGAACGTTATATTTTATTATTTTTGTTCTACAATCATGATGTGTAACTAATTTTAACGTTGGGATGAACGATGTAGCCTAGTCATATTATTTTAATTCCATATTCCTTGTTTTAACACTTTGATGCATGTGTTGATTTATTATTACGTTTAATGCGTGAATGAACTGGCCACTTATTCATGACTTTATGTGTTATTTCCATAATCCGAGAGGTGAGTTAATAACATAGATCTAGGTAATAAATCCTGTAATTGAACGAGAGATAGAGATATACTCTTGTAATTATTGCGGTCGTGTGTGAATTCTTGTGTGTAATGCATCTAGATAAGGAATATTCGGACCCTATGTAGAGATACAAGGTTGACTTATTTAGGTAGGATTGATTTAAACTCGAGAGAGGAATCTCAATTTGAATCAGTGAACTCGATCGATCACATATTTAGAAAATAAAATCTGGAATTGGAATTAATTTAATTGGCTAGGTGAAATCGTGAATCCCAACCACTTTAAAACAAAACAATTTCACAATTTAATTATTTAATTCATCTTCTTAGTTTTAATTTAAAACATCAAATTCATTTGTTCGTTCAAATAAAGTGTAGAACTAAAATATTTCGATAATTAATAGCAGTCTTCGTAGGACGATAATCCGAACCCCTAGATCCACTTTATTACTTCTCACGACCCGTGCACTTGCAGGGGATTTCGCATCGCGAGATATCAGTGAACAAAGATCCAAGGTTTTCTAAGCACTACAAGGACTTGTCAATTTCCTTGAGAAGTTTCTGATGGGAACACCACAAATATATCACAATATTTGATAATTTCAATTAGTTGTTCTTGAAGAACACAAAAAGGGAATCATCAACCTTTTCAACAAGAGAATCATCTCTCAATTTTAATCAATAATCTTCAAAACTGTTTTATAATAATGAAGTTATCAATAATATAATGGGAAAACACGTCTAACCCTAACCCTAGCCGCTAAGAATTAAAAAAAGGGAAAATAATTAAGAAAATAGAAAATAATTAAGAAAACGCGAAAATCTGGATTCGATTTCAACCGCTTGATCGTGTGGTTATAACACTCTTGATCGCATGGTTAGTCTTGAAACTCTCGGGTGATTTTTTGTGCAGTCGCGCAATCGCTCCATCCTTGGCCTACACGATCGCGTGGTCTTCCCGGCTGATTCCAATTTTCTTCCTTTTGAAACAACGTAACCCGATTTGATTCTTGGTTCGGGCCCAACACGGAACTTGCTCCGTTTCTCTCGTAGATCGCTGTCGTATTGTTGATCGCTTGACTTCTCCCTTCAATGTCTGGTCCAGATCACATCATCCCCCCTTTCTTGAAAATGATTCGACCTCGAATCTAGAACTTGTCCAATCCTTTTGCAACTCCTTGGTTTGTTGGCTTTTGGACCATGCTTATACTTGCTTTTGCTTGGTTGATATTCATGTTGGGACTTTGTGCATTCTTTGGACCTCTTAAATTGCTCCTTCTTAATGTTACATTCAATCCCAACTTTAATTTTGGAATTTGACTTGGGTACCTGCAAAACAGAATTAATAGAACTAGGGAGGGTGTGTTAGCGTGATTAAGTGCAAATAAACTCATTTTTATGGTGGACTCTCCTTTCTTTTGCTTTTTGCACTCAATCTCTTCTTTTTCTGATGTTTGGAACTCAACTCTCTTCTTTAATTTTCACTTCCTCTTCTTTTTCTGAGGTCGTGACCTCAACTCTCTTTATTTCAATTTTCTTTTCTTCTCCTTTTTCTGAGGTCGTGGCCTCAACTCTCTTGTTTTCCCCCTCAAACTCACTTTTTACTTTCAATTGATCTTTCAGGGCTTCGGTTGGAGATAAAGGCATTAGAGTAAACTTTTTTCCCCCTTTTACCAAGATATATCTATTCGTGTAGCGACCAAGAATTTTTACGCATTTAATAATTTTTTTTTAAATTTAGAAAATTGTGTCGCTGCTATCTCACCCATATTTTTAAGTTAACGCCGCGACTTATACGTCTAGCCAAGTCAAGAAATATCGAGTTCATTCGATTTTGATTAAATTCCGAATTTCTAAAATTATAGTATTTTAACTATTTATTCAAAATATTATTTTCAAAAATCATTTTAAACTCCATTTTTCTTATTAAATTATTTTAAGTCCGAAGTACGTAATTCATTTTTATCTCAAAATTTATTTATTCTCAAATTTATTTTTCAGTCCAAAATATATCAGTTTTTAAATACATTGCCAAATCGAAGTTAGTCTAATTTTTAGTTAATTATCCTAAACTAATCCTTCATAACTAATCTATCTAATTGCACCCCACGTTTTCCTCCTTTCCACCAATGCAACCATCATTTCATATCAAAGATTCCTTCAATTTTGATGTATTCCACTATTCTTTACTATAATTCCTAAATCAATACACTAATTCTAGCATCTAACCATTTGAAATACAGCAAAGCACCATCATTATCATCACCAATTTCACTTACCACACTCCCACCTACCACAAATCTATCATCACCTATTTCTTCATCATCATCTCCACAGCACAAACCAACACACGATTTCATTTCCCATTCACCTCTAAACCAACACTTATTCCCATCAAACTCTTTCATCATCTTCATAACCATCAGAAGACCAGCACTGCCAACTTCAACCAACCAAGAATCAAGCACCCTACACTGCAAATCCACAGCTCCTTCAATGCCGAACCGCAACAACACCCCAATTACTACCAAACTGTTATCAACTGCAACTTCTCAATCCAGCCATCACCCTGCCCCGGTTGAACTCCAAAACCAGCATCACCAGCCATTCACCTCCACCTTCATCCCCAATCACCACTGATCAACCACAATACGTCCAACCACCATCAACCACTGTTTCATCACTACCCAAACCACCTGCAATCTACACAATCACAGTCCAAGAACCACCACTCTGCCTCCTCCAAAATTCACACACCGAACCACTCACCACCGCCAACCCACCATTTACGAATCAATGCATCAATTTCTGCAACCACAGTCCCCTACACTGCCTCACCCCAACACCATCACCCACCAACGCTACCATTATCAAAGCCACCCCCCCCACTGCCAATTCACTCTACCAGCCGGCCACCATTACAACCAAACCTTCACCAAATCGAATCATAAATATCATCATCACTGCACGTCCCAAACCAAGGCAACCACCACTATTTCCCAAACCGCCACACGCCACCCACAACCACCACTGCCCCAAAACTTCAACCCCTCAAATTTCATCCAAATCAGAAAACCAAAACCAAGAATGAACAAAACCCAAGTACATACCTCAGCTGCAGAACCCTTTTTCAGCCAAATTATTGCCGGAAAACCGCAATCTTCAACCTCGGTTTAACCATTGATTTCGCACACCTCAAAACCAGAAACCTCACCTTGGCCGCCTCTTGCCGCCACCCTACGATGGCGATTCCGCCGGCCAATCGCCGGTTGTAGCGCCGGCAGTTGATGGAAGGAGGGAGTCGCCCTTATCGATTTCTTTTGCCTCTCTCTACTACTCTCTGATTTAGGAATGAAAAAAAAGAAGAGAAAATATGATTTTATTTATTTGAATTTTCAGAAATTGCAATGATGGTCCCCAAGTTTGAAAAGTTATTCAATTCAGTCCCTTTTGGTTTCAAATCATAATTTCAGCCCATTTAAGTTTTAAATAAGAATAATCAGCCCCTCATTTTTTAAAATATATTATTTCAACCCTATTGTTTTGAGTTTCCGACCCAAATTTTGAAAATTTACATTTTAGTCCCTCAAGTTTGAAAAGTACTCATTTTAGTCCCTCAACTTTCAAAGTACTCAATTTAGTCCCTCAACTTTCAAATCATCAATTTTAGTCCTCAAATTCTAATTTATCGTTTTTAAACTATAAATTTCTAAAGACTAATTTAACTTATTGGCTAGACGAGGCGTACGGAGATTTGAAAGATTGAAGTCATTCCCGCTCAACCACACTCGTTAAGTGTAAGGTAGACTCGCCCCCACTAATTGATTTATATTATAATTGCATGTGTTATGTGGATTTGTGTGATTTTATGCTTAATTGCATGAGAAAAGAATATCTCGTATGAGATAAAGAAAAGAATATCTCTTTTGAAATAAAGAATATCTCTTTTTGAGATAAAGAAAAGAATATCTCTTTTGAGATAAAGAATATCTCTTTTTGAGATAAAGAAAAAAATATCTCTTTTGAGATAAAGAATTATGTTATGCTGGGCATAACTTATCTACTAGCATGATGCAAGAAAAGAATGGTTCATTTGCGTTCACTATGTGATGCCTATGAATAAGAAAGAATGTCACTACATTATTTGCATAATTTCTTGTCCAATTATCTTGTATATTAATTATTGGCGATGAGTCTGCTGAGTATTTCATTTTGAAATGCTCAACCCGTTGTTTTAACAATTTTTGCAGATTTCGGAGACGGTGGCGAGTGATGGGCAATGACGGCAAATTACAAATTGATTTTTTCTTTTAAAAGTCGTGAACTTTGAAATAATTATTTCATATTATCAAGAATTGTCATTTTTATAAATTTGTACGAATTTACTTATTCCAGTTGAATTATCGCTAAACTATTATTCGATAAATGCGATATTTAATATTTTGTCATTTTTCGCAACAAAGTTTATTCAAGAATTTAGAAAAGTGACGTTCCCGCGCTCCTCGGAACTCGGGGCGTCACAATTCGTATACCCATCATGTAGCACAGCCCCTTCATGTTGCCAAGGCCTTCCCAACAATATGTGACTAATTTGCATAGGAACCACGTCACAAATGACCCCATCCAAATGACACCAAGTCCTGTCTCTTCACCTTAACTTTCCCTGACTCAGTCAACCATTGTAATTTATAAGGCGTTGGATGTTTCGTTAAAGGTAAGCCTAATTTTTCCACCAACATTGTACTAACTACATTAGTACAACTTCCCCCGTCAATCACCGTGCTACACACTTTATCATTCCTATGCATCTAGTGCGAATAATATTATCCATCTGCCCATCCACATTATCCAAAACATTCACCTTACACCTAACGCTACGAGCATGCCAATCAATAAGTGACTTATCCACCACAACATTTTTCAACTTTTCACTATCACACCTAACTTTTTTACGTGGACAATCAAATGCAATGTGACCCCATTCCAAATATTTAAAACACTTAACATTTTTATCCTTAAGAGGTTTTGACTCAGAGTGATATTTACCTTTCGGTGTTGGTTCCTCCATCCTTTTGTGAACATGATCACTACTCTCCCGTTTTGATATCTATTTCTGCTTCAATGGCCTTTCATCAACCCCATCACCACCCCTAGTATGGGATTCACGCCTCCTATCCCTTCTATCCATCCTAGCCATCAATCTCTCAAGTTTTACCTTCATGGCCTCCATCTGTTTAAAATTCTTGTGGTCACCTGTTGATGGAGATTTTTCCCTGCGAGACATGGTTAGTTTCCAAAGACAAACAAAAATTCCTCACCAGTTCATTTTCACTTGTGTATTACACTCAATCCCTTCAAATTTCACCCAAGAACTAACCAATGATCAACAATCAAGGAATTTATGGAAGACACGAAAAAGTAGAAAATTAAGAAATTCTCGGAATATTCGATTTTTTTTCTTTTTTTCTTTTTAATGTGCCAAAAAATTTGATTAAGAGTATGGTAGAAAAAAGGGAATTAGATTTGGACGAAAAACGAACAAGAAAAACACTTTCAAAATTTTTGGATTGATATTTATGGATAAAAACTGAAAAAATTATGACTGACACGAAGAACACGAATGAACACCAAAAATCAAGAAAATCAAGAAAAATACCAAGAACTGAATCTAAATCCAAGCTCTACTACCAGATGATACGAATCGAAGCGAAGCGCGAAATTAAACGACACAATAATAGGAAAGATCCAGATTCAGCCAAACACAAGAAAACAAGAAACGAAACGATAAATAAAAGATAAAATTGACGATAGGACCTTGACCCGACAATCACGACGCGAAGATTCGACGATGCGAATTGAAGATTCAGGGTTTTCGAAGCACCATAAGGACTTGTCAATTTCCTTGATAAGTTTCTGATGGGAACGCCACAAATATATCACAATATTTGATAAGTTCAATTGGTTGTTCTTTGAAGAACACAAAAAGGGAATTCTCAACATTTTCAACAAGAGAATCCCCTCTCAATTTTAATTAGTAAACTCAAAAATTGTTTTACAATAATGAAGTTTTCAATAATATAATGGAAAAAACGCGTCTAACCCTAGCCACTAATAATTAAAAAAAACAGAAAATAATAAAGAAAACAGAAAATAAGTAAGAAAACGTGAAAATCTGGTTTCAATTTCAACCGCGCGATCGCGTGGTTAGTCCTGAAACTTTCGGCTGATTCCAATTTTCTTCCTTTTGAAACAAACCCGGTTTGATTCTTGGTTCGGGCCCAACACGGAACTTGCTCCATTTCTCTCGTAGATCACAGTCGTATATATTGTCAATGGCTTGACTTCTCCCTTCGATGCCTGGTCCGGATCACATCAACCACAGTAGCTGTCACCTTTGCTACCACATGTTATGTGCACCACCATCTTCGAAGTATTTTCACCACCATGCACAACGACCACCACCACCGCTGCCACATCTCCGACGCACCCCCTGAATATTACTGCTGCCTCCACCACCCACTCCTTCACCCAGAAATCCACAAGCTCAACCAATTAAACAATAAAAAATGTCCTCTATTTTCAGAATTGAGAATCCTTCAGAAGAAAAATGACTTGTGACCAGCAACATATAAATCGTGACACGTGAACTTGATTTCGTAACCTGTTAACAATTCAGAAAGAAAGTAACATGTGAGCATATGAAATCTGTTTGACGTATAAAGTGTGAAATGTGACCTGAACATTTTTGAAACATGTCTTGTGACTTAATGCATCAAATGTGACTTGTGACTTGAACATTTGAAGAGTGACATGTAACCTAATGTATCAAATGTGACCTAATACGTCAAAGGTGTCCTGAACATTTGAAATGTGACATGTGACATAATGCATCAAACAGGTTGTTTACTAGATTCTCTGATCTGTGATTAAATGAATTGTGACATAAGACCTAATTAGTGTGACCTACGATATACGAGGTGTAAAATGTGGCTTGAACATGTGACCTATAACCCGTGACTTAAACATGTGACCTATGAACTGTGATACGTGACCTTACAGTGCGACATTTGACTGAGGTATGAACTTGTGACCTACAACATTGAACTTTGACATGTGACTTTAAAGTGCGACGTGTAACGTAAAATATGACCATGTGACCTGTGACTAGAACATGTGACCAGAAAACCTGAGAAACCTTCATGTCATCACCAATTTACAGTTAATACAGATTCTTTACCAGATTTCAATTTTGAGATCCAAACAAAGATGAACTTTGAAACAACCTCAAGTGAACAATAGTCCACATCTCATATCACTGTAAAATATGGCACCCATACAATTCACGTTCCTGATGCAAAGTCTGCTGCTAAACATAGGGTTATAACCTCATCTTCAAAATCTTTTGAGTTGCAATTGAAGCAATCATATTCAAAGTTAGAGAAGGAAAAAAATGCTGCCCTTGACAAATAAGATTCTTGTTCAGGGTCATATGTTCAAAAAAGTCACAAGTCTCTCGTTGATTCCATTGCCCACCACCACCGACCACTGGTCCACTGCCTTACCACCACCACCATACATTACCACCACTAGCTAGCAAATTTATTGGGAAAGACTCTCTCTCTCTCTCTCTCTCTCAAGTAGAGAGTTCTTGGCTCAGGGTTTTTTTTCCCGAGGATGAATAAACACTAGGTGGTGAAGGAGCTAGAGTAGGTGGGGGTGCTGAAGGAGGAGGAGGTTTCAGTTGTGGTGCAGGAAATGGAAACTGGTTAGGTGGACGAGCTGGAGGAGAATTCAACGATGGAACCGATGGTGGATTAGGTGGAGGAACTGGTAGTAGTGGAGGTGGAGATGGAGGCAGATTGAGTGGAGGGGCAAGTGGTGGATTAGGTGGTAGAGCTTGAGACGGAACTAATGATGGATAAAGTGGAGGGGCTAGTGGTGGTGCAACAGGTGGAGGTGGATTGGGTGGTGGAGCTGGTGGTGGATTGGGTGAAGGAGCTGCTGGCAGAATGGGTGGAGGAGCTAGTGGGGAATTAGGCGGTGTAACTAGAGGCGGAGCTAGTGGCAGAGCAGGTGATGGATTAGATTGTAGAGCTTTTCGGCCATGGAGATTTGAGAAGAAAATATGGGTCAGGGTTTTGAAGATTTAGAATTTGATTATTGATCTGGGTTTTACTCTGAAATGTTTTTAGAGAGAGAAAGTTGGAGAGAAGTTCTATGGGCGTGGTTTTTGGTTGATATAATAATTTTATTAATTAAAAATTAAAAATAAATTAAGACCTAATTCATGAACTATTAAACTTATATCCTCATATGTGAAATGTGAACTTTCAAAATAGGCTCAGCTGTGATTTCCTCTTTATAATTAATGTGACATTGCCTCGAAAAACCAAAACATTGAATGGTCTACATGTTGGGTCTATTAACTAATAGGCCCATATTAAGTTGAAGTTTGGTCCAACCCATTCAAATACTTATTGGGTCATATATTGGATGAAACTTGGAGGATCTTGGGTACAATTTCAAACAACTTAAAAGTCCAACCTAATCAATTTGAATGGCTGACTCTTGTTGGGACTTAAAAAGAAAGACGCAGTAGCTGAGAGAAAAGGTTTTTTTTTTTGAAAATTTATACACACACACACACAGAGATCAGACATCAATGGAGAAAAATGTGCCTCTTTTCAAGTTTTATTTTGGTGAAGAAAGTGTAAATTACTGATGGGTTCTTCTTCTTCTTCTTCTTCTTCTTCTTCTTCTTCTTCTTCTTCTTCTTCTTCTTCTTCTTCTTCTTCTTCTTCTTCATAATTTGAGTTTCTCTAAGTATTATCTTAGAATGTTTTATTTGTCATCTGAATGCCTCTTTTATTGTTGTTGTTGGGTTTCATCTATTGATGTTAGATGATATATACTATGGTTACCAATATTAATTCTTGAAGGTATGTATTGGGTTACCTCTAGACTTAGGACAAAAATTTAGAGAAGAAAACATTGTATTTCTATTTTTGGTGATAGTAGAATTATCAGTTTGCCCCATTGATTTTTCCTTCTCATTGGAGGGTTTTACGTCGTTAAATAATTATTGGTATTATTGCATTTCTACTTATAATTATTGTATTCCATTTCTTGTGGATGGGCTCGTTTGAGTTATTGAATTCCCATTTTAATCACATTAGGTGAATATTTTTTGTTGCTACTTGTATTGGCAATTCTAGTGCATTCCCCAATGGTGGCATTAGAGCATATGTTGGATTGTGTGGATTATAATGGAGGATCTGGTTGGTTTTGCTATGTTTAGCCTCACTAATTGTAATTAGGTGACTTGGAAGCCTAGAATGGAACATATCCTTTATTGTAAAGATTTGCATGACCTGTTGAGGGTGACGGGGCTAAATCAGATGAATTTTGTCAAATAATGATTGGAATAAAAAGCATAGAAAGACTATCAGAACTATAAAGCAGTGGGTGGATAGCAAGGTGTTTCATCATGTGGCACGGGAGGCTGGTGCACAAAAATTGTGGTCAAAATTGGAGGCTATGTTTAAGAAGAAGACTGCATCCAGAAAGTCTTTTCTGATTAGAGACTTGGTCAACATGAAATACAAAGACGATATGGGTGTGACAGAGCACTTGGATAATTTTAAGAATATTATAAATCAGCTGGATACCATGGGTATAGATCTAGAAGATGAATTGTAGGTTTTATTGCTTTTAGGTTCTTTGCCAGATAAAGGGGAGACCTTTGTTGTGACTATCAGTAACTCTGTTCCTGATGTGATCCAGACCATGAATACAAGCCCGCACAAAGATCCGTTGATGATCAAAGGAGGACCGATGAATCGATTGCAAACAAAGAGGGCCAATGAAGTAATGGACAAGCTAGTACAAGAAACAATGGCCAAAACAATGTTCGTGTCATCAAAAGAAGCAAGTTCCATGTTGGGACTGAGCCAAAACGACGAGTGGATCAACCTCATTCAAGCCGTCGAAGAAAATTGTAAAGTTTCAAAATTCACGGCTGTAAGAGCCCACTGCTGAAAACCGAGAATTTGAAAGAAGTTGGACTTACAATCGTAATCCACATTGTCACGGCCGTAATGAAGCCTCGGGTTAAAATTATGATTTTCAGAAAAAAGGAGTTACGGCCGTAAAGAATTATGTCACGGTCGTAACTGTTGAACAGAAACCAAGTTACGGTCGTAAAGGAAGGATTCACGGCCGTAAATAGCCATACGCGTAATTTTAGGATTTTTTTTATTTCCTTTTTTTTAGGAATTTCTTACCTAGTATAATTGAAACTCTTTAGTCAGGTTTTGACCCTATTTATAGAGATGTAATTTTCATTATTTAACACACAACTTTGATGATATTATTCAGAGGTTATTTTGCTTTCACAACCTTATTCTTCATTGAATAAAATTCAAACTTGCGAGTTATTCTTGTTTGTTCAAATCTCGGTGAGAATTAATATTGCTTGTGATCAAGAAGTCAATATATCCTTGTGATTGTATTGGTTGCTTGGTTCAATTAATTTTAATTGGATCCATAAATCGTGGTTTCTTGGCGTTCTTGGGTCGATTTCAATATTTTGTGTGTTGCGTAGCTACAATTGCTACGTGGTTTGCATCAGTTCCCGATGGTGTTTTGACTATGGATTTTATGAAAGACGGTATGTAAAATGAGGAATCAAGAAGAAAGTCTTTGGGTGTAGTACAAGGTCAAATTATACACGTGCTCTCTTTGTAGATTATAGAGGGAGAAAGCAGAATAGACGGCAAAAAAGTCACAGCAAGTCAAGAGGTTGATTAAAGATAAAATACCGGCATGTTACCATTGTGGCAATGTAGGTCACATTAAAAGAAATTGTCAGATTTGGTCGAGAGAGTAAATGGAAGGTAGCAAGCAGAAGAAGGAATATGAAAAGAACACTACAGCTATTGTGTTTATCAGTGATGATGTACTCTCTTGTGTAGATGATCACTGCTTACACGTGGATGATCCTAGTACTGAATGGATTGTTGATAGTGGTACTTCCTACCATTTTTGTTCGAATATGGACTTCTTTGCAAATTACACAGCTGGTGATTTTGGCATTTCAAAGATGGGAAATATCAACAAATCTAAAATTGTTGGGATTGGAGATATTTACTCGCAAATAGAACTTGGTCACTCCTTAAAATTAAATGATGTGATATATATTGCTCATATGCATCTCAAAATAATTTCAGTTATGGCTCTTGATAGACAGGGTTATTGGAAATTGTCAAAGGGCACTTTGATTGTTGTCAAAGGAAAAACTTGTTGTACTCTATAAGACTTATGCAAAAGCTTATAAAAAATGAGCTAAATGTAGTTGAAGATTCTTCTCTTAACTTATGGCACAAGAGGTTTGGTCACGTGAGGGAAAAAAGTTTGCTGATTTTAGCTAAGAAGTCAGTTATTCCCTTAGTCAATAGTATGTCTCTAAACCGATGTAAACATTGTTTATATGGTAAGTAGCATAGAGTTTCTTTTACTAGTTACGTTAAAAGAAAATATGATATTTTAGAACTTGTGCATTCTAATGTGTACTCTCCTAGTCATGTAGTTTCATTGTATGGAAATAAGTATTTTCTTACCTTTGTTGATGATGATTCTAGGAAAATTTGGGTATATATTTTGAAATCTAAAGACCAGGTATTTTAGATTTTTCAACAATTTCATGCCATGGTAGAACGAGAAATAGGAAAGTCTTTGAAAGGCCTTAGAACTAAAAATGGCGGGGAATACACTACACGTGAGTTTAGGGAGTACTGTTCGAAATTTGGGATTCGACATAAGTTTACAAAAGCGGGTACTCCTCAACAAAATGGTATATGTTCGCTAACCACAAGTGTACGGATCGTACAAGTAACAAAGTGGATTTAAGTCAAGATGTCGTACCCACAGGGATTGTGTAAATTATATTTTAGACTACTAACCTTAACCGGAACTAGAAAAAGCTTTGATTTTGAGAATTTTGAATTAAAACTTAACTAAAAAGAAAGAGAAAATTTATTTTGTAAAAACTATGAAATGAACATGTTAGAATCACGAATCCACATTAACCCTATCATCCATGTATTTGGCTTAAACATTTAACAATCATTTATGGAATATTGAAAATCTGTATTTCTAATGTTATTTATGTCCCCTTTCGAGCGATGCATAAAATCCCTTTTCCACAAGAGATTAGACTATAATTCTATGACCAATCCAAACATGTAGAAAAACATTAACAAATTATAAACATTTTTTGGGATAACACAAAGCATGGGAGTTTATTTCTGTCCTTTATCAAACTTTGTGGCAATTAGTCTAATAATTACATACTCTTTCGAATATAGAAAATTATCACAAACATCAACAATTATGCGTCCACAATCATAGATGAAAATAAAACATAATTAATTGCATCAAACCCATAAATTGCATAATGTAAATGTCAAATCAAAACATGGAATCAAAAGATTAGCGTTTCATCATAATTCTAACAATCTAAACTTAGACTAGATACATAATTATAGTTAATTCACAAGAAAAATGAATATAAGTCACCCCGTTCATCCTCTTGATCCTTGGTCTTCAATCTTGCCTTCGACTTTGCATGGATTCTTCAACCTTTAGACGACGTTTTGGCATGAATTTCACAAGTTGGGAACCCCTTTTGTGTTTTTCCTGTTCATTATTTGTAGAATTCGAAAAGTGGCTGAAAATCACGTCCAAACTAGCTTCCAAAAGAGTTCCAACCGAACAAGGAAAGTTACCCTCGCGAGAGATCTTTTTGTCACTGCACAACATTCAGTATTTTGATCATATCTTTCTATTCCCTTATTCGATTGAGGTGGTTCAAAGTGCGTTATATTTCTAACCTAAAGGGATACAATTCTTCCTGAAATAAGATTTTCCAAATTCGAACGTTTACTTTCTCGAAATTAGAAGTCCGACTAAAAATCTGCCCGAAAATCTTATGTGATTGAAGTCAATTTATGGTAATATTCTTATCACGTTTCATTCCTTTTTTACTTCTAATTGCATCCAATTGACTCCTAGTAATCTTCAAGTAACGTATCATGGTCCGAATCAACCATTGAGTATTTGCAATTTGATCATTCTTCATTTGATTTGTATATCTTATTCCTTGAACTTCTAATTTCTTCCAATTTGGTTCTTTGTCTTTTCTTTCAATTTGCAACATGATTGACTTAGTCAAATCTTTATTTGCACAATTTAGCACTTTTATCATCCAATTGACTTGATTTTTGCTCCAATTCCTTTATTCTCTGAACTTTGGGATTATGTCTGAAATATAAACACATAATAAAGAAATCAATAGCAAATATTCTCAAACGATCATATAAAGTCCTACTTTTAGGATGTAAATAAGTGTATAAAATGTTATAAAACTATCAAAATCTAACATCAATATAAGAGAGAAAGAGATGGAGGAATAGAGAGGAGAATTCTCATTCCATTAGGTGTAGGAAATACAAAAATGAATGCCTCTATTTATAGGAAGATAAAGTCATTCACAATAATTATTTACAATATAAATTAGGTAGGAGTTAGGTAAGAAATTAGGTGATGGATTTATATTTATTTATAACACTCCCCCTTGAATGACTTATTGCTCAATTGTCTGCCTCGTTAAAACCTTGCTAAGAAAATCCAGTGGGATAAAACTTGAGCGAAGGAAAAAGAGTACAGAAGCTCCCCCTGATGTTGGTCATGGTGAATCATTGAGTCTAATGTTTGAGTAGAACAAATCATGTACTGAATCTTGAAGTTCTGAAGTGCTGCCTCATTAAAACCTTGTCAGTAAAACCCAGTGAGATAAAATCTGAACCAAGGAAAAAGAGTACAGCCGCTGCCTCGTTAAAACCTTGTCAGGAAAACCTAGTAGGACAAAACCTGGACGAAGGAAAAAGAGTACAGAATGATTCTCCCCCTGAAGTGTGTAATCAAGTATTCATTAACCTTTTGAATAATGATATCATCTTTCGTCTGGATTATGTATATATGAAAATCTTCTTGTGTGTAGCCGATATCATAACATTCTTCATAAGATGTGTATGATTTTCTTCATTTGTTGATATCATTCCAGTATAACAATGTGTTGCTAAATTATAGCTTGTTGATAGCTATGATGATACCTCAAAAACCTTGCTAGGAAAACCATGTGGGACAAAACCTCAGCGAATGGAAAAAGAGTACATTATTCTCATTAATTTTCATCAATACGCCTCAACTGTTGCCTCATTAAAAACCTTGCTAGGAAAACCCTGTGGGACAAAACCTCAACTAAGGGAAAAAGAGTGCAACGCGTATTTATTCCTTTCATGGAATATCACAAGTATATTGGTGCAATCATATAATTTATGATGAGCTTTATATAAATTGTTCATAGCTCATGATGTCATAACATGCTATATTAAGCAATGTTGTACTAATTTATCGATTGCATCTTTCACTTCTGGTGAATAATCAAATTTATAATTCACTTCTGGTGAATAATCAAATCTAGAATTCACTTCTGGTGAATAATTAAACATATTCATTTTCATATTCACTTCTAGTGAATAATCAATTTCCCAGATGTCATAAATAGTACACTCCAATTTCACTTTCAACATATTATATCATGGAGTCATTTGTATCATCCTATAATGATACTAATCTGGGTGTATTGAATCTTTCATTGATTATACATGTATGTTCTTGCATCTCATAAACCATAATTTCTGTATAATCAATCATTGAAATATATATCAATTTCGACATATAATCTACAATCATTTTACTTGAAATCCCAACGTACCGCGATCAACTGGTACATCAAAGAATACTCTCAAAGTACCGAGATGAGAATCATACATTTTGATCTCACTCATTGGTATATCAAAGAGCTCAAGCTAGTGATTTAGACTATAGTCTATCCACCATATGTCATACCAGTTCTATGAAAAACTTTGCGCGCAACGAGTCGTCTTTTACGACTGTGAAATATTTTTCATTTGTACATATAATTACTGGCTTTACACATGTAAGTATTTGGACTTCAGGTCCTTGAACAATAATCCCTACATTGGGGTTATATACTTGGCCAAAGTATTATAATTTCATCAACCTCATTTTTATAAGAGAGTATGCAGTCGACTTACTTATCGATTCCATCTCAATATAACATAGAGATCTCTTTATATGTTCTATCATCAGGTACCTGAGTCTCTTACATTTAATTATGTCCCTTTTACTTACCATGAGTATTTAGCCTCAAAGGGATCATTTCAATCATTCAAGAGATATTTATTTTTTGGAATCGATAGTCATTATGCTTCAGGCATAATTACGCTTCAGGCGTGTTTTCCCCATAATGTTCACAAATATTATATTATATCAATCGGCTAAAATGCCATAACACATGTCATCCTTTTAGGGATATAATCTCAATCATATATCTAAGTGCGCTTTGGTGGATTGTATACATATCGACCTTTTACAAATCATAAAGCTTCTGGAGCTAATCCTTGTTTGACATAGAATATTGTTGTATGATAAACAATTTCTGAATAAGTTATTCTCATAGAAAATAATTTGAAACTTTTGATAATCTAACTGTTTATTATAGAACTTCTGGTTCAATACGGTTTTATTTCATTCCTATGTATGAATATTTGATTCAATACAATATCGCTAAACTTCTGGTTCAATACAATGTATATTTCATTTATGAGCTTCTGGTTCATACTATATACATATTTCACTTGAACGTGTGAACTTCTGGTTCAATACAATATATATTTCATTTATGAGCTTCTGGTTCATACTATATATATATATATATTTCGATTGTACGTATGAACTTCTGGTTCAATACAATATTCATTTCATCAGTACGTATTTCTGTATAGTTCAAATCAGTATACCTTTATTACTTTTAGTATACCAAAAAATCAAGTACAATATCCAAGGAAATATCTCATGATCTCAATCTTATCATCAAATCTTCCTTTCGAGAAAGTTAACGGCGCATTAACTCTTGTTCCCACTTTTCATTATTCTATTTCATGCTTTCTTGCTGGAATCAATATCACGTGGATCCACTCAACTTCTTTATCCTTTTAAATAGATCTTTTAGGGAAGAAGGTTAGATCCATCAAAAATGGATATCATACTTTCAAATATTCGCAAATATTATTCCAATCTTCCAGTAAATGATTTGAGAAAAATTTATCGAATTAGGCTCGAAAGATTGAGGTTGCTGATGGATCATGGTATCCCAGAAGATGTTCGCTGGTTGATCGAAGCAAAAGTTCGATTAGCTGGTGAATTGCCAGATTTATTTTCTAAGCACAAGCCTGGCTTAGGTAAGAGTACTCTTGTAAAGAAGCGAAGAGCAAAAAGATTAAATAGTTGCTACAAATGTGCTCGATGGACATGTGATACCCGTTGTAAATCAATAGGATATTCATCCATAAATCGAGATGATAAGATAGACTTCATTAAGGGTGGACTGAGTAAGAAGTCATTGGATGATATCTGATTGACTCTTGAGACGCACCCTAGTGGGTATGTGCAGCGTGAGCTACTATCTTTATGGGCTAAATTTATCAGCGATAAAGAGCGTTATAGTCTCAAAAATATAATAGCAAAAGATCTTGTTTGCCAGGCTGTTATAAACAATGATGTTTTGGCTATTCAGCATTGATACAAGGTAAATCATTTGATATATATGGACATATAAAATATTTTTTTGTTTCCTTTCACGAGTTTTGATAAAAGCTGGTTAAAAATATTAAATCACCGAAAGGTGAGTAGGGTGATTTTGTCAAAAGTAAATCTTCACTTTTTCAAAAGACGAGCAGTAAATAGTGAAGTTTTTCGGTTTTTCATAGTTCATGCATCCCAAAATAACATTTTCTCGTAAGTTTTTCCTTCTTTACTTTCAAAAATGGAAGGACCAAAACTTCGACAGATCAAAACTATCTGTGTATTTTGTGGATCAAAAGTAGGGAAATGTTTTGGGTATCTAGAAGCAGCAGTGGATCTTGGAAAGAAATTGGGAGAGAAATGTATCACTCTCGTGTATGGAGGAGGTAGCAATGGATTGATGGGTTGTGTTTCACAATCCGCTCAAGCAGAGAAAGCAAGAGTGATACGTGTTATACCCGTTCCTTTAGTTGATATCGCAGGAAAAACACGAGGGCATGAAGTACAAACCTTATCTATCCATGAACGCATAACTTGCATGTTATATGGTTCTGATGCCTTCATAGCCCTGCCTGGAGGTTTTGGTACTTTAGAGAAAATCTTTAATATTACCTCATGGGCTTAATTAGATCTCCATACCAAGCCTATTGGGCTTTTAAATGTTAACAATTTATTTGATGGTTTGCTAACATTTCTTGATTATGCTGTGGAACAGGGATTCATCTCTCCATTTTCTAGGAGAATCCTCATTTCTACTCCTACTATCGAGGAACTGCTGGATAAGTTGCAATCATACATCCTCATCCAAGATCCGGCAGGAGTTAAGATAGATTGGTCGCAAGGAAGGGGAATCAAGTGAAAATGGAGTCCGGTTAATGTAAATTTATCTTTGTGAACCCTAGAATAGGTGGTGGTAGAGTACGGAGTATTCTCACTCTTGAGACACACCATAAATTTCTAAGATTTTATCAATGTTTAATCTTGTGTACCTCAAAGATTTAAGGTGGTAGAGTACGGAGTATTCTTACTCTTGAAACACACCTCTTTGAATGTTTCTTTATTTCATCAAAAGATCATAGGTGGTAGGATACGGCTACTCCCGAAACACATCTCTAATTTTGAGGATCATAAATGTTTCCCCCTTTTGTATTTTGCATGTATGACTCGTTTATGCTTCTTCAGGAGCAATAATGATAATATCATTTCAGTATGTTTAGATGATAATTTTTACTTCTTCTAGAGTAAATATGTACTTCTTCTGGAATACATAAGTGCTCGTGCAAGAACTTTTCCAGACACTTATCATCTAATATTCATCTCATAATACTGATGAGATTATTTTCACAGTAGCCATATCCGTGCTATCATGTGATATTATCTTATCATACATCAACATTTTTCTTGTTGGATAATTTATCTTTGCAATACAGATACTGGTAACTTCTGGTACCGTTTGATAAAATATTTTTATCAACATTCACCAACTATTTTCACATTAGCCATATCCGTGCTATCATGTGATATTATCTTATCATACATCAACATTTTTCTTTTTGGATAATTCATTTTTATCTATCTTTTCAATACAGATAATGGTAACTTCTGGTACCGTTTGATAAAATATTTTTTTATCAACATTCACCAACTTTTTGGTAATGATAACTTCTGGTACCATTAAATGAAATATCAAATAACAATAATATTGTATATATATTAACAATAATAATACTGGGGTTATACCACCAAGTATATATGTTGACAACAATTTCTAATATGTTATATACAATATTAATACTGGGGTTATACCACCACGTATATATGTTGACAACAATCCTCTAATATGTTAGAATTAACCAACAACTGAGGTGTTTATATGTATTCAATTGATAGACCGACCATATAGGCGGTGTCAACATAATGAAATAATTAGACCGACCATATAGGCGGTGTCAACATAATGAAATAATTAAACTGACCATATAGGCGGTGTCAACGTAATGAAATAATTACCTTTCATGAGTGAGTGAGTCATATCTTCCAGTCAAGGTATTCATAATAGTCCAATCCGTTACGGTGCGTGAATTTGCTTTGAAAGTTTCGGGTTACACAATTTCTCCAATTTTTCTATGGACTTGGAATTGATTTTCTAATCTATGATGTATAAATGATTTTCTAATACCAAAAACACTAGATTTGAAATATGAAACGTTGATTAATAATAATCTGGTTTCTGATACAGAGGTTCATCATTTAGATGCAACTGTAGAGTATACTCTCGTCGTATTACTCAATTGGCTAGAGACTCGTGCTGATAACGTGTTATAAAACTATCAAAATCTAACATCAATATAAGAGAGAAAGAGATGGAGAGAATAGAGAGGAGAATTCTCATTCCATTAGGTGTAGTAAATACAACAATGAATGCCTCTATTTATAGGAAGATAAAGTCATTCACAATAATTATTTACAATATAAATTAGGTAGGAGTTAGGTAAGAAATTAGGTAGAAATTAGGTGAGGGAATTAGGTGATGGATTTATATTTATTTATAACATAAAATACACTTATCAACACCCCCAAACTAGAACTATTGTTTGTCCTCAAATAAATTAAAATTAAACTATCAACAAAAATGAAAATAACAAATGTTTTTTGTTTTGTTGACTTCTTTACCATGAGCTTCAACAATTCAGATTAACAATTCACTTTTGCAAAGAAATATAGACAACATAAAAATATTTTCATCCATCCGATGCTCGACTTTATTTTGTGTGTGTGTGTGTGTGTGAATAGCCAAAAATAAAATGCAAACTCATGTAAAAATATACTTGACACTATGTGATTAATCATGCATAAATAAGTCCGAATCCAATGTGGTCAACAATGAACTTTTTTATAATTTTTCTTACAGCTCTCATGGATGATCACAACCTTACTACTTTTCTCTCATATCCCGAGGTTTTTGCTATTTATGTGGTTTCTAAATAATTATATGCTGCCTTTTTCCACACAAGGTAGTTAGGATTAGATAAACATGCACAATAGATTAAAGGTAGTCAACTCCTAATTTTACACTCCAGTATTAGAAATCTCAATCAAAGGGGCTTAGACCATGCTTTTTATTCCATATTTTTTCTTTTGATGTCCATGTCTTTTACCATCTTTGTGTAATATTTTTCTTATTTACTTTCTAATTGACCCCTATAACGAGACCAAATACATAGATGTTTGAGAAGCAATCTTTATTGTTATGTTCATTAGTGAGCTATAAGTGTTCCTAGCATTGTAACTTCAATAATGAGTCCTGTGATGATAATTGAGCCATTGCGCAAGCAAGGAAACTGAGTCTTATCGATGATCTGAGTATGTATTTAAGGGACTACTATCTCATTCGAAGATTGTAGAAAAATAGAATTTATGCCCACTAACCTTGAAAAGGTTGAATATGTGAAGTGTCACGTATCGAAGATCCACTTATAAAACCACTATCCCTACAGGAATAGGATAAGATACATAAGTTATTAGATTTAGTGGGAGTAGTATATGTTATGCTCTAAATCCAGCCATTGAGATAATGTAACACATAACATCATTGTTTATATAAAGGTAGGTATATTATTACATTGAGTGTAGTTCATCAATTAAATAATAGAGTCTGTAGAGTAAGTTTAAGTAACTTGTAAGTCACAGTGTGTTGTGAAGTCACAGTGTGTTGTGACTGTGAGATACAAGTCATTAATAACTTATTCTAAAATTGTCCCTAGTCTAAGTAACAACAAGATACAGATATTGTTGTTGCAGTTAGACTAATATGTATTGCATTTCTTTCTTTCTTATAAAGAAAGTAGCTTATCTCACAAGGTAGAATGTAGAGGGAGATTCGAATGAACACATGTATGCATTGTTAGATAAACAAATTATTAGATGGCCCTCCTAGAGATTCCACATGGATAACTATCCAAGTGTCAATGGTGAATCTCTAATAGGTGGTTGTGAATTTGGTCTTTTGACTTGAGGATGTCATATAATCTTATATGAGGATTGCTATGCTTTGGTGAGCGTTGATGTTGGCTCTTGAGAGGGAGTTATCAAAATGATACCGTACGAGTATAGTGAGAATTATATAAAGGTTGTGTATGTCAAACATAATGATTTATCACATAAATTGGTATTGTCATAACCACATGACATTTCCCTTCATGTGCATTGGCCTGATACATTGCTAGACGTCAATCTTGACCTACGACATGAATTAATCGGTCTTGGTGAATTGAGGATGAATTAGAAATGGAGATTTCAATTCATCTTATTCCAATCATATTGGAATAATAATAACGTGACGTTGCCATCATGAATGGAACCTGATGGGTTACTCACAAAATTAAGAATTAAGCATCTGGAATTGAATCTTGTACAAGTGGGATATTGTTAGAATAATGTCCAAGCCCAATTGGTTGGGTCAGACTTGGATTAGCCCAAGCCCTCTATCTTAATCTAATTAGGTTTTCACTTGAGCCTATAAGTACTAGGTTAATTACAATATATCTAGTGAGTCGCCTTTTAGTTGCTAGCACAACATTCCAGATTTTAGCTTGTTGTGTGGATTAGTGTCAGGGGATAGACATTTGGAAGACTATGGTGTCAAGATATTTACATCTTGCACCAAAATTCAGAGCTACGAGATTCATCAAAGGTATTATCTTATTAGAGATTCTATCTAAATGCAAGGTTGATCCGAGCTTATGATTTCAAATCTTTAATTTTCACTGTGCTTGTGAGCTTCAAACCTTACAGGCAGGTAATCCATGAAATTTTTTACTAGAAGTGAAGACATCGGTTCACAAGATATTGATGGCTCAATACTTATTGAAATCAATGACAGTAAAGCAACAAGTGAAGGCTTATGTCCCTCATATTCCATGTCCTCAAAGGGCAAAGAAGAACAATGAAAACTATCGGTTCTACAAATTTCTTGAGATGTTGAGAAAATTGCATATCGACTTCCCTTTAATTGAGGCAATAAAGGAGATCTCGAGCTACTCAAAGTTTTTGAGGGGGTGATGGCTAAGAAGAGGAGGCTTGAAGATTGCGAGATAGTTTCTTTGAATGAAGAATGTAGTGCAGTACTTCAAAATAAGCTACCACAAAAGTTAAAAGATCCAAGGAGTTTCTATATCCCTTGTTTGATTGGTGATTTAAAATTTAATAAAATTTTATGTGATTTAGGATCAATTATTAATTTGATGTCTCTCTCTGTTTATAGAAAATTGGACTTGGGAGATCCTAAACTAAAGACCATTATGTTGCAGCTAGTGGGTAGATCCATCAGATACTCATATGGGGTGCTTGAAGATGTGCTTGTCAAGACTGAGAAATTTGTGTTCCCAACAGATTTCTTAATCTTGGATATGGAGGAAGATGAAAATATGCCATTGATATTAGGAAGGTCATTCCTAGCAATTGCACGGGCCTTGATTGATGTCGAAAAAAGGGAAGTGATAATTAGGATGGAAGAAGATAAGGTTACATTTAACCTTGCACAAATGGAGAGCAATAACCCTGATCTCGAGAATTCCTCAAGGATTGAAGTGGCATCAATTTTGAAAGCCAAAGGGAAGTTTAAACAAAAGGCATCGGGGTGTGTGAAGAACAAATCCAAAAAGGGAGACATTGTCTCAACACCACATCTTGAACTACCTTGAGGAAATCTACAAAAAGTCGAACTTTAGATTCTAAACGAAGCGCTTGTTGGGAGACAACCAAACCTTATTTCCTTTTCATTTTTATGCTTTCTTTAATGTTTTATTGGTAACTTAAGATTTAATGGCTTTGATTGTTTTTGTTGGCATCATAGAGTTACCATTTTTTTTGTGTGTTCTTTGCATCACATTAGGGAGTTATCACGAGCATGTTCATTGTTTGAATAGTTAGGACATCAATTCCATAATGAATTTCTGGCCTTAAATTTGAAAGCATAAGATGATGCAAATTGACATTCAAAAGCATGTTCATTTCATTGAAGTTTTGGTTTTCGTTTCATGCTTGAATTGTAGTGTTAAACCATAAACACAAGCATGATACTTTAGTTCATGATATGATTAAAGCATAGGTGAGTTAGTACATTAATAACAAGGTGTTTTTGGGGCAAAAAATTTAAGTTTGAATTTCAAAACTTGCATTAAAAAAATTTCAGTCGTTGAACTGCGCAGTCACACCCATGTCAAGTGGTGGTCGCGCGTTGTTCAATAGAGTTGACAGATCCTACAGCGTTTAACCACACGGCCACCAAAAGTTCTTCTGGGCGGCCGCGCTATTATCTGTCGTGTAATTTCAACAATTTTAAACATACAAAATTATTTTATCAGATTCATAACATTCAAACTCGTTTTCTCTCTCTAAATTCACCCCTACATAGCATACCACCTAATTTACATTCATTCACATGAGATTGAACATCATACAAGCTTGCATCACATTCAAATCTTCCAAAAGGTATGATTCTCTTCTTTACTTTGCAATTTTGCAATTTTTTTAGGATTTTCTTACTTTTATGGAACTTTTGGTTTGATAAATGATTGAGTTGTTATAGGCTAGGATTTTGTGTTGAATTGATTGTGAAACTTAGGTTAAAATTTTGGGATAAGTTCAAGCTTCAAATTCTATGATTTCTCTTTATGTTTTCAAATGCACACCATGTGTTTGTTAAAATGTCTAAGAGAGCCTTACATCAAGTTTTTGCAAAATCTTTTGAACAAACTTCATCAATTCATGTTTTACATTGATTATGTGCCATCCATTCATGATTTGCATCATCACAAGTGAACAACATTGGATTTGGAATGATATGCACATTTAGGCACCACATCAAAGTCACTGCAAGCAATTTGCATTAATTTCAGTCTAAAGTGACCACTTCGCTACCTTGCTTCACAACCCTATTGGATTCCAAATGCTTTGAGTTTTTGAAATGTTGTAGACCTAGTTATGAACTTTCATGTATCCAAATATGGCTCGGAAAAATTTCAATTATTCAGAGCGATGTTGGGGGCTGAATATAGGAGGTCGACCAAGATTAAAAAATGTAAAAATTATGTATTGCTTTAGTTTGGGCCTTGGGGGTTGTGGATGTGGTTGCTTATGATTTTCTTGTGAATTTGATGCGGCTAACGAACTTGTTTCACTTTTGCGAGGAATAAATCATATGGGATACATAAAAATCAAGTTTGAAACAAGAGAAAGCATCTAAGTTTACATTCGAATGAAAACTCCAAATTGAAGAACTTGCATCCTCAAGCCCTAGAAGTACTTGAACCCCTCTATAACATACATCGAGGGCAATGTATACTTCTAGTTTTGGAGGTGGGAATCTCTTCGATTATCCATTCTTGCTTCACATTCATTCAATTATTTGGGATAAAAAAATTGAAATTGAAAAGTTTGTTGACATATTTATTGTCTAGGAAATAGTATGGATAAACTTGTGCTTTGGCTTGAATATTGGACAACATCAAAACATGAATTTTATTGACTAGTTATAACTTATTTGATTTCATCTTCATGCGCACATAGTCATTTGTTGAATTACTACTTGTGTAGGAATATGTTTAATTCACGTGGAGCGTATTTATGCAACTTGAACTTAGGAATGACTTATTAATCCCTAAACTTAGATATTTAGATATCTCTTCCATAAAATAGAACCAAACAGCTCAAAAAGTAGTTTGTGGTGGAACGGTTAGAATGTGCATGTATTGATGGGTTGAAGGTCTGTGGTTCTTGATTTTGCACTTTAGTTAAAACGGTTTGGTCAACGGGTATAAACCAAAACTAGCATAAAAACAGAAAAATGCTAGAAGTCTTATTCTACTTTTCGTAACATTTTTTACTTGAGAAAGTAATCTTATAAGGCTGTTGAAACCTGGTACCCTAACTTTGTAGCCTTTTTTCTTTGTCGCCTTTGTGACTCGAGTTATTAAGTCTGAGGGATTCTCTGAACTTTGTGCCCTAAAGTGGTCTGACTTGGAAGTCATAGACCCAAAACTTGCTAAAGAGGTCGCACTGAAAGCAAATGAGAAAAGTATTGCACATAGATGATAAAAAAAGAATAATAAAAAGAAAAGTCGTTCATAAAATAAAAATGCATGGCATAAGCCTTGTTAACTGAAACTGTGAAGATTAAGGGTTTAGATGAAGATTGCTTATCATTGATCTGTTGTACATGCATGTTTCTAATTCTGACTATCTTATGTGGAAAAATGCAATGAAAAATGTTTAAAAACCACTATTGATAAAAATCATGGATGTGAGAGAAAAATAATAAGCTGTAATCATCCATGAGCATTGAACGAAATTTTTTTATTTAAAAATAGGATCAAAGAACTGCAAACTAAACAAGTTTAGCTTTGTTTGATCCCCCTTTTTTAATAAAAAATGAGCTATAGAATACAAACTTTTTGAAAAATGTGTAATGAAAGAGTATGACTGAATAATAATAGGATTGAAAGTGGGAAGCTCTATTTGTTAAAATTTTGAATTAGTCTATTTGCACAATTACCTTGACAATATCCTCACATGAGGTGGAGCCTTTGAGGTTGTTATGGACATTGTCAAGCCTATTGTGCATATAGCATGATCGGAAAAAATTTATATTTAAAAACATATTTTTAAATGTTTTCGAGTAGGGGTGGGCAAAAAAATCAGAACCGATGTGACCGAACCGGAAAAATCGAAACTGTATGGTTTTTAAAAAATAAAATAATAAATTTGCTTTAGAACCAAGAATCGATTGGTTTTCGGTTCAGTTCTCGGTCCTGCTTTTAGAGCCGAAAAATTGAAGTTAGAACCGGCCTTTGATCTTTTTTTTTTAATGGTCTTAATTGGTTGTCCTAAAACTAAAAAAAAAATTGTAATTTTTTTGAGTAAAGTAAAAATGATTAATTTCTTTTTATGAAATTTGTTACGTCTCTACCTCATTGTAACCTTTAATTTCACACTTGAACTGAAATTCTTAGTAAATGAAAATCGAATGAGACTAACTTATTAATAAGCGAAATTGTAAATGACCACGATGAAGTTAATTAAATATTTAAATACAAATATAAAACAATTAATAATAATGCATTTAAAACTCATGATTCGTTCACAAGTTTACTATATTGCCATGCTCGAAAAATCTTCTAAGTCGTTTGTTTCCTATTTTGATTTATGAATGTCTTCTATTTCATGGAGAATCCTATACTTTCTTTCGAAGTGAAAAGATTTTCAAAATTCTTGATCTTGGTATATTCGGTAGAAGTTTATTTCAGATTATTGGCTCACTTCCCGAGGCCTGATGCTCCTCGATAAGGCTCCCGAAAAATAATTATTATTGTAGAACTGAATTAGAAACGAAACCGAATCAAAATCGAATGGTTTGGTTCTGTTTTGGTTCTTGCGATTCAATGGAACCGAATTATTCCATTTTACAATAAATGAAAAAGTATGGTTCGGTTCCGGTTCTTGAGATATCTGAACCCAAGAACCCGACGTCCACCCCTATTTTCGAGATAAAATATGTGGTTTCAAAGTAAAGATAGAAAATGTATGTAGTTAAAAAATGATTTGAAAATTTTTGTTGTTTAAAGACTTTTTTTAACACTGTATAGTTTATAAACTGGTTTATTTATACTTCATTCGTCCCACAAAGATATGCCACTTTCGTTTTTGAGAGTATGTTTATGTCTTCATTTTCTAATATACCCCTATTTAATATGCATTGTTATCAATAAATATGAACAACTCATTATTTAATGTAAGAGTATATTATGTAGAATGTAGGTAAATTTATAGTTCCAACATATATTAATTATGTTTTCTTAATCCGTGTGAAAAGAAAATAGAAGTAAGTCTATCTTTGTGTGACGGATATAGTATCTATGTAGTAAAAAGTAGTAGCTAAAAATTGAAGAAAGAAAATGTGTATTATTAAAAAGTGATTTGAAAAATTGTATAATTTATAAATTGATTTATAAACTTAATCTATATTATATATTAAAGCAGAACAGCCGTCAAAATCTTTTCCCGCCCATTTACAGTTTCTATTTTTGGAATTTTTTTTTTTTTTCAATTGAATTTCCGGAGTTGGGAAATGAGTTGTTGACAATTAATGAGACATTTAATGTGGGAAAGTGTGTAATGCATTGTGTGTGTATATATATATATATATATATATATATATATATATATATATATATATATATATCCTGCAATTTTTATTGATCCTACAAGAAATAATTGTTGCCATAACATTTATTTATATTCCAATTCATCCACTTCACTCATTAATCCATCCAAATTTGTAATTGTTTTAACACCAGTGAGTCATTCCATTGTACGTGTTTTTCATATTTTGAAAATCAAGGTAATTATATTTAGGGAACTATATTCATAAAACACATTTTTTTAAATTTACACCATAGTTTAATTGCAAGATAGATCTTCAGTGTTTGTTTAGTTTTGCTTTTATATCCTTAACTTTTTTTAATCGTATTGTTATTTATAAGATTCGATTAATTAATAAATTTTATTTCTAATCGCAATTTCTATTCAAATATTCTGCTAATTTGCATTGAAAGGATGTGCAAATATTTTTTTTAACTTTTGTATTAATTATTTATTTTGATTATTTAAAAATATGAGAGATAAATAAGTGTTTTTTGCCAACAAAACAAATATATTGAACGAGAATCGTCTCAAGAGACAAGATGTGAAAATTAATAAAGAGTTGATGATAAAAAAAATTATAAATTTTTTTAATACAACTATTACAATTTGAAGTAGTTTTATTGTTTGTAAAATTTTAATAATTATTTTAATATAATATTATTTTTTATGCAATTTCTATACGAGAGAAATTATGTATAAGCATTAAAAATTAACAAGCACTTATCAAAATTCATATTGTTAAATTGCAACTTCCGTACATCATTTTTGTTTTCCACTCTAAAATACTTTCCAAAAATTGGAATGCATTAATATTCATCATTAATTACTTTATAAAAAATAAATTTTATAAAGAAATTAATACATTTGGAAAACTACACATTAACTTTGAAAAACAAAAATAACTTTACTTTTTCGTGCATTATTTGTGCATTAATTAGATTAATATTTTATTAAACTTTAATATTTGTTCTTTTTTGTTTAGTTAAAAATATTAGTGACAAATAAGTTTGTTTACACTTCTTAATAGATTTTTTTCCAGAAAGAAGTAATTTTTTTTTAGAAAAAGGTAACTATTCATTTTTTTTAATTATTTGAATTAAACTTGCTTGCATCAACGTAAGAGGTACTGATGATAATTAATAATTTATTGAAACTAAAACTAATTATTATGTCATCACATTGATAAACATTTGAATGGTATTATGGAAATCATTTTACATAGTGAAATTAATTACTATGTTATGGATGACGTGTTGACTGCATTTGGTCCCTGTTTGAGACCTATTATTTGGAATAATGTGGTTTGGAATAGTAAATTTTTTGGAGAATGTGTAGTTAAAAATTGGAGAATATTTTTGGACTTATGTGTAAATTATTTAATTGGTATAACGTGTGGTTGAAAATGAGTTTTTAAAAGATGAGATTTAAAAATAATAGGTACCAAACAGGGGCTTGATAATGGTTTAGTGCAATGGGAAATTAAATTGAAATTATTAAGGATATTCATTTTAATACTTAAAAACGCAACTCCAAACAATGTGCAAATATCTGTTATTTTCGATTAAAAATAATATCAATTTTTTCTCGAACAACAACTTCATTTTTTATTTTTATTTTTGTGAAAAAATGTGGAAAACTTAATAATCATTTACTACTTAAATATATAAATTGATTTTTATTACTCAAAGAAGCTATTATAATTTGAAGTAGTTTTATTGTTTGTAAAATTTTATTAATTATTTTAATATATTATTTTTTATGCATTTTGTGTACGGGAGAAATCTTATCTTAATATTATTATTATTATTATTATTATTATTATTATTATTATTATATAATAACAGGATAGTTGGCCCATATTTTCCCGCCTAAACTGCTCTCCATTTTTTTTTGCCTTCCTTACGGTCAAATTGTGGCAGTTATTTGTCTGACTTATAATCATTAAGTATCAACAGCACCATTGAATTGACACTCATTCCCCACTACATGAGGATCAGTGCATTGGTACTGGCAAATTGTTTAATCTTTTTTTTTATCTAACTTTGTTTAATCAATTCTATAATGCATTGATTCATTAGTTGGATCATTTTAATATAAATTTTAAGGACAAATTATATAATATTCAAGAATGGCAAAAAAAAAAAAAAAAAAACCATTTCCGTTTGAGAAATAGAAATTTTATTTATTTTTATTTTTTTATCATTATTATATTTTGACATTACTAAAAATATCTATAAAAATATTATTTGTAACGTTGAACAACATTAACGCAAGAAATAAATAAATAAATTTAACTCACGTGCAATTCTTTTTCATGTATTGATTGATGTTCTGCACAATTAAATTGAAAAGTTTTAATATCCTAAATTTTAAGGATCCTAAATTTTAAAGAAGTGTTTTGTAATTTACATTGAATTTTGCTATTGAAACTTTTATGTTTTTTCATATTCTTTCCCATAAAATATGAATTTTGTTGTAAATATTATATTGTATTAGTGAATGACAGTTGTACACCTAAAACCCTAGTTATAATTACTTTGTATATCCCTTTCTTCCCCTATATATATGGGGCTCTGGTTCATAGTATAATACACAAGTTTATTGATGTCTCTACTTTTCTCTCTTTTTCTCTCTAGTTTATAACACGTTATCAGCACGAGTCTCTATCAAATTGAGTTCTAATTTTCTTTTTCAAAATCCCATATATCAAAATATTAGTTAGATGGTAAAATCATATGCATCGAAATTAATTTGGTGACATATGAATTTTTTTATTACTATTCAATTGCAATTCACATCTATTCATTACGATGTTGTTCATTAGAAATTGCGGCTCATGAATCTGAATCTGATTTTCTCCAACCAATTCGACAGATTTTGATCTTTATATTGATAATTCATTATGTTGTTGCTCCTGAAGTAGCACAACATTATATTAATATTCCAGAAGAATATTAATCATATATCTGTGTTTGCCTATTACAAATATTTGTTGTTGCTCCTGAAGTAGTACAACATATAATTCAGATGAATGTTATTTGCTCCTGAAGAGCATACATTGTAATTTTCAATATTCTAGAAGAATATTGACATTTTATTCTTGAATAATAGCAATTTTAGATCTATAATTATTCCGGAAGAATAATTCATTATTGCTATTGAAGTAACGTAATAAATAATTAATATTCCAGAAGAATATTAATCATAGAATTGATTATTATTCGTTGTTGCTCCTGAAGTAGCACAACATCATAATTAATATTCCAGAAGAATATTATTTGTTCCCGAAGAGCATAAATTAAATTTTCAATATTCCAGAAGAATATTGATTTATTATTTTGGAATAATCGAAATTTTAGAACAATAATTATTCTAGAAGAATAATTTGTGGTTGTTCCTAAAGTAGCACAATTTTTATTATAATAATATTCGTAAAGAATATTAATTGCTCCTGAATAGCATAATTTTGAAAGATTTATTATTCAATTACTCCAGAAGAGCAAATATCTAAAATCTTTAACAATAATTTGTTCTCGCTCCTGAAGTAGCAAAACGGACGATTAATATTTCAGAAAAATATTAATCGTAAAATTGTCTATTATAAATAATTTGTTGTTACTCCTGAAGTAGTACAACATTATAATTAATATCCTAGAAGGATGTTATTTGCTCCTGAAGAGCATGAATTATGATTTCCAATATTTTAGAAGAATATTGATTTATTATTTCTTTTGGAAGAATCGGAATAAATTCGTTAAAGTATACATTGTTCCAGCAAATTATTATTGTTATTATTTTTTGCTCTTTCAATTTTGTCATTGGAAATCACTACGTTATTTTGAATTCTCAAATACATTATTAGATTTGATTCTACTATATATTAGTTATATATCTAATTTTTATATATGGAATTCACGTGCATGTTTAGTATCTTTTGCATATTGGTAAAAGATTTAGTCAATTTTGTTAACTTCTATATATGGAGATTCTTTTTCCTGATATATGTTTGGTAATTCATTTTTATATATAAATTCATACTATGTTTATATGGTAATTAATATTCTTTAAGATGATTAAATATTTGTAGATGTTCATTCATAAATTCTGATTTAATAATGTATCATATTGTTGCTCACGAAGTAGGACAACAATAGTAGTATTCTAGAAGAATATTACTTGCTTGTGACGAGCAGTATATTACAATTTCAATATTCCAGAAGAATATTGATCCAATGCTGTTGAAGAAGCATAATTTAAAATATGTTTTAAACGAACATGGTGTTGGTGTTCTCGAATAAACACAACCCACGTTAAATAAATATTCCAGAAGAATATTTTAATGTCACTCGTGTAGAGCACAAATATTGTTGGCCTGAAAGGAAGAATGAATAATTAATATCAATATTCCAGAAGAATATTGACTTATTATTCTTCAAGAATTGCAATTTTAGCAATATAATTATTCCAGAAGAATAATTCGTTATTTTGCTCTTAAATTGCACAATAGATATCAATTATTGTTATAATTGAATGATATTCGAATCAATATTCCAGAAGAATATTGCGTTATTGCTACATTACAATATTCTAGAAGAAGAATATTTTATTGCTCAAGTGATAAATACTGCATTCTTTTTCGCAAAGAAATTCGAATTTATTAATAATCCAGAAGATTATTATGATGTAGTCTAATATATAGTTGTGATGATTCCTGAAGAATCATAATTTTATCTCATATGAAATATAATATTGGAATATAATTTGCTCTCGAAGAGCCCAATATTATGAGATATGTTATTAATTTGATTTTACAATATTCAGGAAGAATATTGACATATTGATTTTTGAATGAGTAATAAAACGTGCTTTTCGAAGTAGCATTGTTTCGAAAAATATCTCATATGAGTTCATGTTTATCCCTGAAGGAAAACATATAACTTATGTCATAAGGACATTGATTAGTTTGACTACTTGAATAATATATTATTATATCTTATATTGAACAAGAAGTTCAATTTGATTTTATTATTTGGCATGACCAGTTGGACCATCACTAGATCAATAATGATGCGGAATTAAAATTGATACTCAATGAAGAATCAGAAGATTCTTCAATTCAATCATATATGATATTTGTTCTCTTTCATGAAATTTCTTGACTGTCACTAGCTAAAATAGAGATTAAATTTCCTATATTTCTGAAAATTAATTAGGGTGATAAATGGGCCACTATCATCCTCCACGTTGATCATCTAAATATTATTTGTATCTAATAGATTTGATACATGTACTAGATGATTGTATGGTGTTCGCAACCTGAAGTTTGCGAAATTATTGCTCAAATTATGAATTATGAGCATAATTTTCAGATTATATAATCAAGAATGTATCTTGATAATGCTAGTGGACACGAATCTCAACATTTTAAGAAGTGTTAGTTGGGATGTCGATAAATAGTTTAACATTTTTGTTTGTTAAACGCCTCCAATTAATTTAATTGAGAACAAAATACTTCCCTTTTTGTTTAGGGAATTTTATTACGCATCATGCCAATATCATAGTTCTCCCTATTATAATTGGCTTATGGTTAGAGCCTAATTTTTCCATATAATTCTTTAATAGTGCAATTGATCCACCACAATGCACTGATATGAGAAATAAAGAATGTTGAGAAAAATGCGTTGTTTGAACATATATCCCAAATGAGTGATATTTTACAACGTCGAAAAAAAGTTATTGTCAATTTGATTGGACAATTTTCTCAACATTAGGGGGGAATAGCTTAAAATCAAACAAATGCATCATATTATGTTATATATATCCTCGCGATTAATAATACGAACCAAAAGTTCGATTGAAAATATGAACGAAACGTTCAAAGATAACATAATTACAAGATGCATAAGAGATTAATAAAATCTCATGCTCTATCTCATATTGATATGTAGCACGCCTGAAGCGTAGCAATATTTGATTCAAATAAAGATCCCCAAATAAATAAAAATAGAGCAAATGATTATAGTGGTCTTATTGAGGAGGCATATACTCGTGAGAGAGTATTTATTGACATAATTAATTGTAAATCTCTAGAAGAGATACAAGTACTTGAAATATTGAAAATTGAGATCTCTATAGTTATGTCTTGTGGGGAAAGAAATCAAATTGAGATGATAATTGTCTCGACACACTTTTAAAGCACTTATGCAAAAGCAAATTGCGAAGCTAGCCGCATCATAATTTGAATGATAGCGAGGATAATAAAAGAAAATATGTCGAAGAAAATCGACATAAAAAATAGTTGGCAAAAGTATGCATTCAGGCTAAATTAAACTTATTACAAAACCTGAAGTTTTGGGACCTGAAGTCCAAACACATAAAAGTGTAAAGCCAATAAAATACCTATAGGTATAGTCGTAATACACGACTTGTTGCGCAACGAATGTTTCAAAGATCTGGCATAGATACAATATTTTATTTGCCTGAAAATGCATAATAAGTGCCTATACTTATATGATTATCAGAAATGTATTTAATGAAAAATGATTTACTCTGATTACTAGCTTGCGCTATTTGATGTACCAATGAGTGATATCAAAATGTATGATCATCAACTCGGTACGTTGGGAGTATTCTTTGAAGTACCAATGAGTGAGATTAAAAAGGTAATCAATACCTCGGTACTTTGGGATTGCGGTGAAATAATTAGAGAAAATCTATTTGAAATATAGGAATCGTTACCTATCTAATGTTTCACGACTTAAATTTGGTGGTAGAAATTTGATAATTGCAATGTGAAATATATACGATGCTTGAAGCATACAGTATAATCCTTGAAGGATTAAATATATTTGAAATATATAATTCAAGTTTTTAAGAAACTTGTTTGATCAAAGTATAAAGATACTTTGCGATCTAAATATATCATATGCCTTGAATAGATTCAATTTCCAATGGAATGTGATAGATAGTATGAAATTAGATTACGTGAAGAATTGTACAAATGACTCTATATGACAAAGTATTGAAATTGAGATGTACCATTACTGTGAATAAAAATCGTGGCAATTGATTTTCAAATTCAAATTCATGGTTAATTATTCACCTGAAGTGAATAAGTTAATTGTTCAGTGAAGTGAATAAGTTAATTGTTCAGTGAAGTGAATAAGTCACTTCCAAATTTTAGAATTGCATTAAATGCATTGATAATATTGATTATAGAATATGGCTCGATGCAGCATGTTCAAATGATTGGAAATATTGAATATATTCAAAGAACAAATAATATCAGATATCAGATATGTGTTATTTATAAATGATTGGTAAACACATTAGATATTGTACCGATTTACAGTTGAAATAATTATGTGCAGTATCAATATAACTGTAATGTTCCCATGAGGGGGAGCTAATATACGCTACACTCTTTTTTCCTTAGCCGAGGTTTTGTCCCACAGGGTTTTCCTGGCAAGGTTTTTAATGAGGTAGCTGTCTTCAATATCTATTGATATACTCTCTTATACGAAACTCCTGAAGAGATCAAGATATGAATGATTCAATAGAGATTGAATCAGGGGGAGTAACTATATGGATGATGAATCAGGGGGAGTAACTATATGGATGATTCAATACATATTGAATTAGAGGGAGTAGCTGTACTCTTTTTCCTTCGTTCAAGTTTTTTTCCACTGGGTTTTTCTGACAAGGTTTTAACGAGGCAGCATCAAAAGACTCCAGAATTTTCAACAAATTCACTCAAGTGACAATGAAGCCGATTTATCTACAAAAGTACCATCAACATCTACATTCAATAAACCAGTTCACAAGATTGGGATACATCAACTCGATGATTTACAACGATCAAACTAAGGGGGAGTAGTTGTACTCTTTTTCCTTAGCCAAGGTTTTGTCCCATTGAATTTTCCTGGCGAGGTTTTAACGAGGCAGCATTTATCTTAATACTCCAAGAACAACTGTACTCTTTTCCTTCGTTTGATATTTTTGTCCCATTGGGTTTTATCAAACAAGGTTTTAACGAGGCAGATATTTTGTAATATCATATGTCATTCAAGGGGGAGTGTTGTAAATATTATATTGTATTAGTGAATGACAGTTGTACCCCTAAAACCCTAGTTATAATTACTTTGTATATCCCTTTCTTCCCCTATATATATGGGGCTCTGGTTCATAGTATAATACACAAGTTTATTGGTGTCTTTACTTTTCTCTCTAGTTTATAACAAATTTAATTGTTTTCGTTATGTATTTCTCACATGTTCATTAATTATTGAATATATTTAGTTAATTATTCATTAATTAATAATTATAATTTTTTTTTCGTGCAACGCACGGGTGCGAATACTAGTCTCTAATGACTGTGAAGGGACACAAGAATTGGACCCTACCTTTTCGTGGGGCCGAATTCTTGGGACTTGGACTCCCTTGCATCTCGAGCCTTTCGAAATTTGAATTACTCTAATACATCGTTTTGAATTCTTCACTCTATCTGCCCCGCCTGCTTTCACCCTTATCTCCTCGAGTTGAAGTGCGCACTTCTCATTTACCTCATACTGATACATACATCCATCCTCTCGTTTGCCACAAATAAAAAAAAAAAAAAAAACAAAAAAAAATACAAGCGACCAAGGCAGAGCATTCCCATAAAAGCAATGGCAAAGAAGAAAGTGTCCCACTCCCACCAAGAGAAAACTCATCAGAAGCAACAAGAACTCGTCCAGGTCCCGCAAAAAGATTCGATAGCCATGGAAAATGAGACCGTAGTGAAGCTCGAGAGCCTCAAGTCTCTGAATCAGAGACTTCTTAAGGAGGCAATGGAGCGCCGCCAAGAGGTGGAATCTCTCATGCTATCGAAAGGATCTCTGGAATCCGAGCTGACTGGGGCTAACTCGAATATGGAGATTTTGCAGAACAATTTGAGTCAGGAGAGAGATAGGGTTGTGCATTTGGAACTGGAAAGGACTGTTGTGTCTGTGTTTGTTGCATTGCAGTTGGGTTACCACGCTGAGGTGGGTGAGGGGAAAACCAAGGGTTTGGAGAGTAAAATAAAGGATTTGTCAATGATGATTGAGGAAAAGGAACTCAGAATCGGATTTTTGAATGAGAAATTGAGTGAGAGTGTAGCAGAATTGGAATCTGAGCGAGAGAGTTCGAGAAGGGTTTTTGAAGAGAGGGATGAAATGAAGGGTAAACTTGATGTGCAAATAGAGGAGACCAATGGATTGATGACGAATCTGGTTGAACTTGAGGAAGGAAAAAATGTGATCGAGCAAGAGATGGAAAAAATACGGGATGAGTACAATCGTGTATTGGAGGAAAAACAGGAGGGGGAGAGGAAAATCAGAGCGATAATGAGTGACAAAAAATTGTCAGAGAACAGTTTAGTTGAGTCAAATAAGTTGATCGAGGAAATGAAGAAAAAAATACATCAGACTGTTAAGGAAAAACAGAGAATTGAAGAGGAGAAATTATTGGAAATGGTGAAAGGAGGTGAATTGGAGAGTGTAGTGTATAGACTGAATGAGAAGTTGACGAGTTTACAAGAGGAGGAGGAAAAGTTGCTTGCGAATTTAGCCAAGTTGGAGAAGAAATGCGCCGAAGGTGTGGAGAGGGAGAAGGATATGGTAATGGAGATTGATGAATTGGTGAAGGAAAAGAAGCTGAATGAGAAGATTCTTGAGGGACTGATTGAAGAGAAGAATCTTGTTGAGAAGAGTATGAATGAGGCATTGAAGCCGTTAAACGAGCATAGACGTAAAATTGACGAATTGGTGAATGAGAAGATTGAGTTGGTGAATGCTAAGGATAGACTTGCAAGTGAAGCAGTTTCCCTGCAAAATAAAGTGGTTGAATTCCTAAGTGTGTTTTTAGAATTAAAAGCGTCTGGCCAGGATAAGGTAGAGAAAATTAAGAAGTTAGAATCTGAGATAAGTGGTTATAAAAATGAGATTGAGCAGACGAAAGGTGAGCGTGACGATTTTAGAAAGCTTTTGGACGAAGAAAAGCAAATTGCTATGGGATTGAAGGAGAATATTGAAGAAATGGAGAAAAGAATTGAAGAAAGCGAGAATGCCACCAGGGAAGTGAAGGCTGAGAACCTCACCATACTTGGAGAAAAGAAAGAACTGGAAAACCAATGTGACGCGTATAAGAAGTCTATAGCCTCTCTTGAAAAATCACTTGGCGAAGCGCAAAATGGACTTGATGTCATGCGGGGTAAGGTGGAATTGGCAGATGCTAATACAAGTCTAGTTATGAAGATGTTGAGGCTCACAGCAGCTTTTTGTTCAAGGGATGCCGTGGAAGGCAACTTGGTTGGTGGCAAACAGATTAATAATGGTGAAGAAATGAAGGTGGAATTGGAGAAGATCAAGAATGCTTTTGTAAGTAAAGAAACTAGAGTCGAAAACATGAAGAGACAACTGGAATTCCTGCAGATTTCGGTAGCTGAAGCGCACAAGAAGAAGAGCTTTTTGACTGTATTGTCCTCGGTTACCACACTTTTGGCGGCTGTTTCTCTTGCATTTGTTGCAAATACATATACATAGGTTTAACTACTGAAGTCTTTAACAAATTTTGGTGTTAAAACGAATTGCAATATGATGCTATTGTTGTGGTCTATGACTATCTAGGTCTTGAGTTTCTTTCTTTTGTAATAAATAAATGCTGATATTATATCATAATAACAACTATGATATTGAACTTCTTCAACTTTTGATGCTATATAAGAGATTTAACTGAAGATTAATGTTAAAACCTTCACAAAGGGATTGACAAAAAAATGAGGTGATAGTTTTGTATGTACTGATTTAAGAGTTGATGTGATGTATAAAATGATAAAATTGTGCTACACGTGCATTATGTCAATCATCTTGTTTTAGTGGTACAAGTAGCATTTCAATAAGTTCTACTTTTCCAGAAGAAGAATGCATCAAAACCTGAAATGTCTTCTATTTGGTTGATATTTGTTACAAAATGGAGTATATACTTTCTTGATAAATGTGGGAAGATAGGCAGCAGGTGATTAGAATTGATAACACGTAGTTTTAGCCTCTGTTTCACAAATTGTTTAAAACGTGTTTTTAAATATCACAATTCTTTAAATCACTTTTTAACGACACATATTTTCTCATTACAACTTCTCTTAAAACAAGTAGTGTTAAGATGGTTAAACATACATGGTCGATTTCTTGGAAAAGAAAGTTACTTTCAGACGATGGATGAACCCTTCTACTTCTGCTCCAGCTCTAAATCTCACTCGTGGATATGTCAAGTACGTAAGACTCTAAGATTTGATACGATTCAGTATAGTTATGGTTTATTCAACAACTGTTTCAATTTACCTTAACGGATTGTATCAATATTATGGCATGTTTGACACATTGAAACGCCCAAAAACAAAAGAACAATCATATCTAACCAATAGAAAATAATGATACTCAAAATAACTTTCAAAAACTAAAGATCAACATAAGAAAACTTTTCAACCAAAGTATCAGAGGTTCGGTATAAACTACTCCCCTGTTGAGCATCCACTAAAGTGGATAAAACTCGATCTGCACTATATTGGTCAAAATGATAACCAATATTACACAAAAGATCAAGCCAAAACTAATCTTTATAAAATCAAGATCTGCTTCTTCAAGTTACTGTTCATGATAAACACCACAACTCTTCAATCAATGTCACAAAAAATCAAGGAACAATATTCCTCTGGTGTTCACAAACAAATCAAAATTACAGAGGAGTAAAAGATGAAAATTTCGAATGAGATTTTCGAGATAGAAAGAAAGAGCAGTTTCTTAGAACTCAAAAGCAAGATGAAGAATGAGAGTTAATTTTTCCTAATGATCACTGAACTTATGTCTAGTTTTTCGATTGATCACTGAACTTTAAAGTGTCTGAGTGTTGATCAATAAACTTATTAGTCAATTGTCTCAATAATCACTGAACTATGTGTGACGCCCCGAGTTCCGAGAAACACGGGAACGCCACTTTTTCTAAATTCTTGAATGACTTTATTGCGGAAAATGATTAAATATTAAATATCACATTTATTGGATAAAAGTTTAGCGATAATTAAAATAATTCTTACAAACTTAATAAAATGAGAATTCTTGATAAATTAAAATGATTGTTTCAAAATTCACGACTTTCAAAAATAATATCAAATTTATATTTTTCGCCATTGCCCATCACTCGCCACCGTCATCGAAATCTGCAAAAATTGTTAAAACCACGGGGTGAGCATTTCAAATTGAAATACTCAGTAGACTCAACTCCAATAATTAATTTATAAGATAATTGGACAAGTAATCATGCAAATAATGTAGTGACGTTCTTTTCTTATTCATAAGCATCATAAAATGAGTGCAAATGAACACATTCTTTTCTTGTCATCATGCTAGGAGATAAGTTATGACGTGCATAATATAAATTCTCAAATTTATCTCATACGAGATATTCTTTTCTTTTCTCATGCAATTAAGCATACAAGATCACACAAATCTACATAATCACGTGCAATTATAATCTAAATCAATTAGTGGGGGCGAGTCTACCTTTAACGTTACGAGTTCTCAAAAATTGGAGCGGGAATAGTCGTCAGCTTCTCAAATCACCAACTGCTTCGTCTAGCCAAAAAGTAAATTAATTAAATTAGTATTTTATAAATTTAAACGATTTAAACGTGACAAAATAAAGTTTGAGTACTAGATAGAAATTTTGAGAAAACTGAATTATAAGAATTTTGGGACTGAAATAGTATTTTACGAAAATAAGGGCTAATTCGTAAATTATAAAAACATTTGTAACTAACTTGGAATCATTTTAAAAGAAGGGGCTGAAAGGGAAATTTTGAAAACTTAATTTTTTAAAACAAAATATTTATCTCTCCCTTTCTCAAATTCAGACAAGAGAGAGAGACAGTGAGGTTGCGGGCGACGGCCAGGAGGACTTCGCCCCTCTCCGCCACATCCCGTCGACGCTAGGCTGCCGGCGCTAACGCCACCGTAAGGTGGTGGATCCGGTGTAGGAGAGGGTGGGTTTGGGCGTGAAAATTGCGACCAAACCGAGGTGGTGGAGTTCGGTGTTCGTGGCTTTCCGGCGAAGAAACTCCGGTAAAGTTTGAAGTAAGTGATGGGTAATGTTTTTAACTTGGTTTTGGGTTTGATTTGGGACAAAAATGGTGTGGATTGGGGTTGGGCATGGTGATGCCGTCGTGTGAGTGGGGATGGAGGAGGTTTGTGTGCAGTGAATTTCGAGGTAGTGGTTTGGGGTGGTGATTTCTTGGTGGTTGGCTGTGTGTGGTTGTGCTTGGTGGTCCGATGATGGTGATGATGATAATGGGTTGTGCAGTGGATGTTGGTGCGGTTGGTCTTGGCTGTGGAGTTGGTGGCGGCGGTTTGGATGTATTTTGGTTCGGTTGGTGGTTGATTTCTTGCAGTGGTGCCAGGGTGATGATTTGAACTTGTGGAATTTGTGTGCAGCAGTTGAGAAGGTCGAGAGCTTACCCAGAATTGTGTGGTTTCTCGGTTGTGTGAGGGATTGGAAAAATAAACTTAAGTTGCTTGATTAATTTTGGTAGATTGAGGCAGAATTTTGTGGTTTATGGAATGTGTGGCAAATTATGTTAGGTTTATGATTTGAGGGGATGCAGATTTGGACAGCTGCATAGAAATATCTTGATTGAGGATGAATTGCAATAAATTAGCCATTGTTATTAGGGAAAAGAGGGAGAGGATTAGGGAGTGGAAATGGAATTAACATGTGGGGAAAATGGATTTTTGGGAAATTCAGAATTATTCCATGTAGGGCTGGAGTTTGAAATTTTGGATTTAAAATCATTAAAATTTGAATTAGGATTTTAAAAATTGTGACATTGGAATATATTTTAAAATAAAATTGGGAAATTTAATTACAATGGAAATAAATTTAATTTCATTCATAATTTGGCTAGACGAACACTCCTTTAAATTAAATTGGAAAAGTCGTAGCGACGCGCATTTAAAGTTTTAAAACATTTTATTTAAAAAGAAATGAAAATTCCCGGTCGCTACAACCCTACCACCTTAAAATAATTTCGTTCTCGAAATTTAAAACTTACTTGGTCTAAAATATCTGGATACTTGGCCAGAATTTCTTCTTCTTTTTCCCATGTAGCTTCATCGCTACTATCTCTACCCCACTGGACTTTGACTAGAGAAATTTCTTTATTTCTTAGGACATGGACTTTTCTATTGATGATGCACATGGGTGCCTCTTCATAATATAGATTCTTCTGAATTGGGATTGACTGAAAGTTCACCACGTGACTGGGATCGTGAACATATTTTCTCAACAAAGAGATGTGTAAAACATTGTGTATAACCGAGAGTTCGGGTGGCAATGCTAGACGATAAGCCACGTTACCTACTTTCTCCAATATTTCAAAAGGTCCGATAAACCGAGGTCTTAATTTCCCTTTCTTACCAAAACGAATAGTGCCCTTCGTAGGAGAGATTTTCAAAAACACTCTCTCCAATCTTGAACTTCAAGTCTTTTCTCCTCTGATCGGCATAGCTTTTATGTCTGTCCTGGGCAGCTTTAATTCGCAATCTGATTTTCTCGATAGCCTCTACGATCTTTTCAATTAATTCGGGACCCAATAACTTCCTCTCGCCAACCTCATCCCAATATACCAGCGATCGACATCTTCGCTCATAAAGTGCTTCATACGGTGCCATACCAATGGTAGACTGAAAACTGTTATTGTTAGCAAACTCCACCAATGGAAAGTGAGTTTCCCAATTGCCGCTTAGGTCCAGAACACAGGCTCTATGCATATCCTCTAAAGTCTGAATGTGCGTTCAGACTGTCCGCCTGTCTGCGGGTGGTAAGCGGTACTAAAATTTAATTTAGTCCCCATAGCCGTGTGTAAGCTCTTCCAAAATCTCGAAGTGAATCTCGGATCCCTGTCTGAAACAATAGATGCTGGAACCCCGTGAAGTCGAACGATCTCCCTGATATAAATTTGGGCCAAGTGATCTATACTGAGAGTCATCCGCACTGGAAGAAAATTGGCTGACTTTGTAAGTCGGTCTACAATAACCCAGATGGCGTCATGCCCCCTCACTGTTCTAGGTAAGTCTGTTACGAAATCCATGGAAATTTTCTCCCATTTCCATTCTGGAATGTCTAAAGGATTTAGCAATCCATACGGTCTCTGATGTTCAGCCTTGACCTGCTGGCAGGTCATGCATCGTGATACAAACTTGGCAATACACCCTTTCATATTCCTCCACCAGAATGTAGTACGCAAATCTCGGTACATCTTTGTTCCTCCTGGATGAGCTGCATATGGAGTTGAGTGGGCTTCCCTCAATATTTCATTCCTAATCTGATCATCTTTCGGTACACACAGGCGACCCTTGAATAATAGTGCCTTATCATTTCCGATTTCAAAATATGTTCTCTTGCCAGTTCCAGCTTCAGCTTTGATTTTTTCCAAAAACTTATCACTTTCCTGAGCCATCACAATTATGCTCCTCAAATCTGGCTTAACTGTTAAATTTGCCAATCTGCTAAAATTTTGGATTCCCGGGTTTCTCACTTCAATTCTCAAGTTCTGAAAATCCCGAATCAACTGTTCTTGTACTGTTCCCAAAGCTGATAATTGACCTACATCCTTTCTGCTTAGTGCATCTGCAACCTTATTAGCCTTACCCGGGTGGTAAAGAATGGTACAATCATAATCCTTCACCAGCTCCAGCCATCGACGTTGTCTCATGTTCAATTCCTTCTGAGTGAAGAAATACTTAAAACTCTTATGGTCGGTGTAAATATCGCATTTACTCCCATATAGATAATGTCGCCAAATCTTAAGAGCGTGTACAACAGCTGCCAGTTCTAGATCATGCGTCGAATAGTTCTTCTCGTATGGCTTCAACTGTCTCGAAGCATAGGCGATCACTTTACCTTTCTGCATTAACACACAGCCTAAACCATGTTTCGAGGCATCACTGTATATCACAAAACCCTCAGATCCATCTGGCATTGCTAACACTGGTGCTGAAACCAGTCTATTCTTCAATTCCTGGAAGCTTCGTTCACACTGCTCTGTCCACTGGAATTTTACACCCTTCCGTGTCAACTGAGTCATGGGACCCGCTATCTTAGAGAAACCCTCTATAAATCGTCGGTAATATCCCACTAATCCCAAAAAGCTTCTTACATCACCGGCATTTGCTAGCGTAGTCCAATTACTCATTGTCTCCACTTTTGACGGATCAACTTCGATGCCATTGATTGTAACAATATAACCAAGAAAGCCTATCTTCTCAAGCCAAAATTCACATTTCTTAAATTTGGCGTATAACTTTTCTGCCCGTAGTGTCTCCAACACAATTCTCAAATGTTCCGCATGCTGTTGTGAATCTTTAGAATAGACTAGAATATCGTCAATGAAGACAATGACGAACTTATCCAAGTACTGATGGAAAACCCGGTTCATCAAGTCCATAAATACTGCAAGTGCGTTCGTAAGACCGAATGGCATTACCGTGAACTCATAGTGTCCATATCGAGTCCTAAACGCTGTCTTTTATATATCCACAGACTTAATCTTCAATTGATGGTAACCGGACCTCAAGTCCATCTTTGAAAATACCGCAGCTCCTTTCAGTTGATCGAACAAATCTTCGATTCTGGGCAGGGGTACTTGTTCTTTATCGTCAACTAGTTCAATTCCCGATAGTCAATGCACATTCTCATACTGCCATCCTTCTTCTTCACAAATAGTACAGGTGCTCCCCACGGGGACACACTTGGCCTAATAAAGCCTTTCTCTAGTAATTCTTCCAGTTGGACCTTCAATTCTTGCAATTCTTTCGGTGCCATACGATATGGGGCTTTCGAAACAGGGGCAGCTCCTTGCACCAAGTCAATAGCAAATTCCACTTGCCTATCAGGCAGAGTACCAGATAGGTCTTCTGGAAATACATCTTGAAAGTCACACACAACTGGCACTGACTCTAATTTGATTTCCTCGGAAGGCTTTCCTCGGAGGTTAACTAGATAACTCTGACAGTTTTCCTTAGCAATCAGCTTTTCGGCTTGCATACCCGAGATAAGGCGAGGGAGTGCTTTAGCCTTCGAGCCGTAAAACCTGAACACCTCATCCCCATTCTTCCGAAATACTACTTCTTTCTCAGGCACATGATCGCAGCACGGTTAGAACTCAGCCAGTCCATTCCTAGGATAATGTCGAAGTCCTTCATCGGAATAATATTCAGGTCTGTCTCAAGCACTATCCCATCGAAATCTATTTGTACAGACTTGACTATCCTATTAGTATCAAGAATTTCTCCTGACGGTAAGCTCACTTCAAGCACACTATCCGTTGTCTCTCCCATTAAATTTAATCTAGTTAAGCATGAGTCGGCAATAAATGAATGTGTAGCACCCGAATCTATTAGGACGTATACGGGGATACCAGAAACAGATAAAATACCTGTTATCATTGTTCATATTATTAATTCGAGCAATGTATGATACATGAAATTAATTAATATAGATATATGAATACTAAAATAATGGTGTACTTGCAATCACGTCGGAGTTCTCGACGGTGTCCATGGCAAAAACTCTAGCCTTCCCTTTCCTATTCTGGTCCATGTTCTTCTTCTGGTTCGAGCCTTGAGCAGGTGCTGTGTTGCAATCTCGAGCAAAGTGGCCTGGTTGGCCACATCGGTAAAAAACTACTTTGTTGCCAAAGAGGCATTCTCCTTTGTGTGTCTTCTGGCAATTCGAACACGGTGGAAGGAAACTGGTCACCTGACCTCTGCTAGGTCCTGTATTCTGTCTCTTATTGAAATTCTGGTTCCTGTTCTGATGATGACCATGCCATTTTCGTTTACCTTGATGCCCTTGATTGTTCCAATTACCTTGAGTGCCAATCTTTGCACCAGCAAAAGCCACAGCCTGAGCTTTCTTCACAACTTCTCGGTAAGTGGCCAGTTCATGTGAGCCAACAATCTGCCTGATATCCGAATGTAGACCTCTCTCAAATCGGCGTTCCTTCTTGACCTCGGTCTCCACTAGATGTGGAGCATATCGTGACAGTTCCTCGAACTTCCGTTCATAGTCAGTGATGTCCATCTCACCCTGAACTAGCTGTAAAAATTCGGTCTCCTTGTGGTCTCGGAGGGCTTAGGGGAAGAACTTGTCTTTGATCTCTTCCTTAAACTCTTCCCAGGTCAACGCTGCCTGCTCCTCTTCGGTCCTAGTCCGTGATGCGAACTCCCACCAAAAGCCGGCCCTACCTATCAACATAAACTCTGCGCAGGAAACCTTCCTGTCCTCAGGGCAAGAGATTTTCTTGAAAATCCTCTCAATCCCCTGTAACCACTCCTCCACGGCCAATGGATTGTCCCCACCATCAAAAGTGGGCGGACAATACCTCCTGAATTGTTCGATAATTGGCACTGAGGACCCTGCTGGGGCCTGTCTCAAATCTTGCACGGCCAGAAGTAAGTCCCTGATCATACTGGATTGGGCCGTGGGGCCCTGTCCTGAGTTCTCTTGCTCAGCTGTAGCACGGTCCATTATACTCCTGCTAATGCGTCTAGCCATTCCCTTTTTAAAAAAATGAAAACAAGAAGCGTGTTTGTAACTTCTGATAAAATTCGAACCAAATATAATAATAAATTCAACTCCAATATGAACGAAATGAAAATATTCTCATTAATGATTAAAATTTCCTTCAAATGAGGATACAAAACATAGAACTGTCAATTCTATCCTGGTGTGCCGGGGGTATAATCTGGTGTGCCCGGGGTCATAGTGGGTGAGTCAAAGGTATACCCTGGTGAGCCAGGAGTATAGTCGGGTGCACCCGGTGTCATACTCGGGGAGTCAAAAATGTAACCCGGTGAGCTAGGAGTATAGTCATAAATGCCTGACTCGGCGTCGGGTATCTCAACTGGTTCTTCCTCGTCATCTGATAGAATAATTATTTCTGGTGCTGGAGCACGGGTTAGGTAGCGGTCCCACCGCATTACAAATTCGTCACAGACAGTCTGGAAATTCACGTCCTCTCCTAGACATCTCTTCACGTCATTATAAAACTCGATCGCTAATTCACGCTGACATTCTGGAAATGTTGACAAAAGGCGGCTAATAGATTGAGCATCAGTCAGCCTAAGTCCACTAGCTATGGCGTTGATAAGTGTGTTTTTACACACTTATTTAGTTCCTAAATTAGCACTTTAATTGACAAATTGAGCAAATATCTACTTATAAATTGTGTTTATCTTGTACATTTAGGTACAAACTCAATTGGAAAGCAAATGAACCAGGTTGCGGCTGGACGCAATTCAAGCGGCGATGCAATTCTGATTTCAACATTCAAACTCCGGGTTTTAATTTTATCATCTATCGCTTTTTCTTCCAATATGTTTAGCTAAATTTTAATGTTGGGATTTATGGAATGAATTTAACCTAGCTTGGATTAATTTTAATATTTGCTATTTGATTAAATGCTTATTTCATGTGTGTTTGTTATTGAGATTATTACATGTGTTTGCTTGATCAGGCGTCATGACGTATGGCGCAAAAACGAAGGATATGGTTTGATATCTCGTCAATCGGTGCCATGCCTAGAATCCATTTTGCAAAGTCCAGTTAGGTTTTTATTATTTATTTAAATCTAGGGACGAAATATTTTATGAAAAATGTCTTAAATCGTACTAATTCTCATTATGTTCCAAAACTCGTTTCTTTATTTCTTTCTCATTATTTCGGATACTAGTTTTCTAATTCTTTCTCGTCTTTTCTTTTCTTTTCTTTTCTCGTCAAATTTGTGCACTTTAGAAATCCATAATAAACTTTAACATCCGTTTGATAAACAAAATAAACTGATTTATAAACTAGTTTATAAATTACACAATTTTCAAACCACTTTTTAACCACAAATTTTCTCTTCCCAATTTTCAATCACTATTTTTTACTTCAAAATCATAAATAAATTGTTTATAAACCAAATAGTGTTACCAAACAAAGGCTTATTTTTTAAAAACTCGTTTTTAATCACATTCTATTAATAAAATAATCTACACATAAATAAAAAAATTACTTTTTAACCACAAGTTCTTAAAAAAAATTACTATTACAAACTACATTATTTGAAATAACTGGTCTCAAATTGGGGTTTAATATGTTAGAAACTAAATACACCAAACGTTTGTAGGTTACAAACTAAATACGCTAAACAGAGGCTTAAAATGAAAGGAATTATTATTGCAAGAAACTCAAATAATAGGGACCATTATGCAATTTACCCATTTTAAACGGTGAGAATTAACGAAATCTGACGTTATGGACTACTTTCGAAACGTATGGTGATTCTGATGGTATAAATGTCAAAATCTAAATGTTTGGGACTATTATCGCAAGAAACCCAAAGGTTAGAGATCATTTATGTTGTTTACCCAAATGCACACTAGCTCACATCTCCTTCAACCGATCGATCATGACATATCAAATTGCAACGTAAGAAATCTTTAAAAAGGTCATCAATTAGTTTTCAAAATTTTAAAAATTTCTTCGATTGTTCACTAAACTTTAAGTTGATCGAGTTTTGGTGGCTAAACTTGTAAAGATGACACGGCCGATCTAAAGATTTATAAATGCTTTTTCAAATCACTAGTTGCATACAACAATCAACGATTAAAGATGTTTTTAAAAATTTAGTGACCAGTTGAAAACGTTCTTAAAACTTTCTTACTTACCAATTTGGTGTGGAATGATTGGTCGGTTGAAGGTAATGGGTGCCATGCGCACATTATGTTTGTCACGTCATCAATTCTGTTATTATGGTTAAGTCAATGACTAATGTCCACTATTTTGATAAGTTTAGTGATCAAAACTCAACATTTTAAACTTCGATGATCAGTGTAGGACATATACATAAGTTCAGTGATTATTGGGACATTTAACGCATAAGTTTAGTGACCAAAACTCGACATTTTAAACTTCAGTGACCAGTCGAAGACGTAGAGATAAGTTCAGCAATCAGAACTCGACAGTTTAAAGTTTAGTGATCAATTAAAGACGTAGACATAAGTTCAGTGATCATTGAGACAATTAACTTGAAGAATGATGTCTAAACCGAAAAGTGACAGTTCAACAAATCAAATAGGCAGAAAATCAAGTGTCTTGAAGAAGCTACATCCAACGGACCAACAAGTGCCACTTGTCACAATCTCATTAAAGGACTCCATTTAAAAGAGTCGCATTTCCAACAACACGTTTTCTTCCAATCTTAGTAGCACACACAGCACACCCACAAGTCTTAATAATATCCACCTTACTAATAAAAAATAGCTTTCTTATAGTTCAAACCAAGCTCCACCTTCAATGTTGTTTAACTTGCTATTGTACATATATCAGCAATCAAACAATGTCAATAGATAAATAGCTTTAAACAATTTTTAAATTTACTTAAAGGTATTATTTTTGTTCCATATCAAATGGATAATGTTGACTTTCTGTTTGCTAAAATAGTGTGTATCGCAAGTGCACGGGTTATATACAAGTAATAAAGTAGACTTTTTGAATCCTGATTGTCGATCTCACAAGAAATGTATACTCAATTTCACTCTAGTTAATTTAATCTTAATAAATCAAACACATTATTAAAAGATGGATTTTTGTGAATTCTAAATTAAAGAAATCAACTTTAAACTAAATTAAAATAAGGAAAATGAAAGACAAAATAATTAGAATTCATGATTTCACTTAACTCTTGCTTAAGTAATGTCTCAACACATACAAATTAATAAATTATTGATTTACAATGTTAGACCTGATTTTAAGTTTAGCTAATTACTTTTGTCGAGTGAAATTAACCTTAATCAATTGGTTTAACCTACTATATCTCTATATTGATTAAAACCCAATCAATTGCATTAACTCTTTATGAAAATAGCTCAATGGATCTCCTAGGGATAAGATTATAACTCTATCTCCTAAATTAATACTTAGAACATTTGTTATTTGGTCTAAAATGTACAATATCTTTCGATTATTATATTCTTCACAAAACATATATTTGGTGATCAATCAAACACTTGGAATAATCTCAATAACAAACACACATGAAATAAGCTCAAAGTTAATAACCAAATATTAAAATTACTTAAACTAAGTTAAGCTACATCAATCATCCAAACATAAAATAACTAGCCTATTGTATAAATATTGCACAAAATTTGAGGTTTATAAAAATAAATCACAAAGTATAGAAATCAAAGATTGAAATACAAAATAATGAAATAAATCAATTCCCTTAATTTTTACTCCAAAATTCCTTGAACAATGCTTCGAATCTTCACCTCACTTATTGCTTACTTGCTTCAATGGTGGCTAGAAGCTTGAAATCAAAAACTAAACTACAAAATAAGAGGAAAAACAAAAAGGAAGAAGGAAGAAGAATAAAAGAAACAAGAAAAAGAGAGAAAGATGCTAGAGTTTTGGTCTCAAGATTGGTGATTTGAGAAGTGAGAAAGTGGGATTATATATACTCCCCAAAATTAAACCTAAAATATCCCCAAAAACACTTGCGCAACCGCGCGGTTGCGTAGTGGAGCATGCACAACCAGTTTCATTTTTTTGCACTCAGGTCCCTCATCTTTTGGTCTTCTTCAATTTAGTCCCCATATTTTGACTTTCATTACAAAAACCCTGAAATATTTGCACTTCTAGTCCTTCAACTTTATGAGATGTTGCAATTGAATCCTCGAACTTTTGATTTATTTCAATTAAGTCCCTGGACATTGAATTTGCTCCTTTTTTTTTAGCTCAATTGCTCTTCAAATTTGTCTATTTTATTTTAAATTGAGGTTGTACCTAATTGTACAAGAAAAACACAATTTAGAAGTAGAAACTTGCTCAATTAGTCAATTAAAATGTCAATTTATGAACAAAATAAGTCTGCAAAATACACTTATCACTTTCCTATATTCAATATCCCTTTAGATATTATATCTCTAATGAAATGATACTAAACATCTATGTTCTATGTTCTTATTCCTTCTTTTATAGCATCAATGACTGTTTTATCCAGCATCAGGGGAAAAAAGAGCAACATCCTTTTGTAATTGAGATTTCTAGCTAATAATAGTGTCACACAAGGTAAAGAAGTATGCTTATGTGGATTTTCTATTATCCTCGTCCCCAATAGAGTCTAAGTCAGTATATCTCTTCAAAGTTATCTCACCTTATTTTCTTTTAAATACTAAGCCTAAATTAGATGCGCCTTTCAGGCATTTCATCAGCCATTTCAAAGCTTTACAGTGTTCTTCCCCAGGATTCCCCATAAATCTACTAAGTATGCTTATACTATGTGCAAGATTAGGTCTAGTACATAACATCAAATACATTATTAAACCAGTCACATTATATTTTTGACATTCAATCAAATTCTTCTTCAGTTTTTAGACAAAGATCAAAAGACAACTTGGAATGATTTGTAATTAGTAAAGAAACAAGTTTACAGTCTATCATGCTAAATTTTTTCAATCTTATTCACATAGCTATGTTAATTTAGAAACTGAAGACCATTATTTCTATCTTTTATAATCTGCATATCAGAGTTTTGTTGGCCGAGTCTAGATCTTTCATTTCATTTCAAATTTGGATTTGATTTTTTCTTTTAAAACAATATTTCAAATTTATTCTTACTGGCAAGAAGCATATCATCAACATTCAAAAGCAAGTATAAGGCATTTAAACTACCATTTTTCTTTACACTATAAACATGTGTCGTATTTACTTCTTTCAAAACCAAGTTGCAAGAAAAATGAATCAAATCTTTTATACTATTATCTTGGAGTTTGTTTTAAGTCATATATATATTTTTTCAGTAAGTACATAAGTTTATTAGGGCTACCTTTTTCAAAGCCTAAAGATTGTTTCTCATACATCTGTTAATCCAATTCACCACATAAAAGGCAGTTTTAACATCTAATCGATCAAGTTCCCAATTGGAATAAGTAACTAAGGCAAGAATGACTCTAATGATAGTACACTTGACCACAGGAGAGAAAAAATTCATTGTATACCTTCTTTTGTTTTGACCACACTAGTCTGGCTTTATATCTCACTTTATCTTTCCCACCTTTCCCTTATTTTATTTTGAAAATCCATATGCAAACAACTGAATTTTTATCTTTTGGTTTATTTACTAACACCCAAGTGTTATTTTTTAGCAATGAAGACATTTCATCTTCCATTGCATCTACCTATTCGGTAGCATCTTTACCTTTTATAGCATCACCATAGGTGTTGGTTCATTTTTAGAATATTCTTGATAGGTAAAAAAATTAAACAAAATCATCATTATCAAATCTAGTTAGGGGTCTGATCTGCCTTCTTTGCTTGTCTCTTGTGATTTGATACTCATCAGAGGCAGAGTTCCATGTTCAGATTGGTCATCAGGTTCTAATTCCTGATTAGATTCGGTATCCATTAAGGATACATTACCGGCCTAACCAATCTCCCCATGTTCATTCTTAGAGTCATCATTTTCCAAGTAAGGAGTCCTCATCTCAATTTGAACATCATTTTCAGTTAAATTTTCTATCTTTTCCTTCTAAGCATGGCAGCAAATATTCATTAAAAATTACACATCTTCTAATGATAACCATATAACCTATTTCACCATTAACTCAAAGTCTGTAACCCTTTACATTTTCACCATATTCTAAGAAGAAAAATTTAAGGGATCTTGATTCTAACTTCCATATGTTTTGATGAGCATAAGCAGCACAGCCAAATATTTTTAGGTGAGAAAATTAACACATTTTTAAGTCCAAACAAATTTAGGAACATTGTGATTTAAAGCACTAGTAGGAATTCTATTGATAAGATAGGCTGCTGTTTTAACAGTTTCACCCCAAAATAATTTAGGTAAGTCAAAACTTAAAAGCTTGCACCTAACCTTGTTTAAAAGAGTCATATTCATTCTTTCAGCAATGTCATTTTGTTGAGGTATATAGGTTATAGTTCCACATCTCAATATACCATGTAATAAATAGAAATTATTAAGTTCATAATTGCAAAACTCTATTCTATTATAACTTATTGATATTTTAATTTTATGATCAGATAGATTTTCAATTTGAGTTTTCCATTTCTTAAAAACAATAAAGGTTTCATCTTTTTTAAAAGAAACACTAAATTCTTTTGTAGAGAAATCATCAATATGAAAAATAATATTTAAAACTAGACTGAGTAATCACAGAAGCAGGACCCCACAAATTAGCATCCAGGTACTCAAGTATGTTTTGATTTATGAATTTCAAGCAGCATTGTTCACATGAAGATAATTCACCATGATTAGATTTTTGAAAAAATCCAGATTTTGTAAAGATTTAAAATTTTTCTTGCCAATATAGTCAAGTTTTTCATGCCATGATTTTGCAGGGGTAAAATGTTTATTTAAAATTGTTTGAGGTATTTATGACTAAGTCACAGACCCTAAAAATTTTGATATGTTTCTGACTCAGGTTTTTGTTAAACTCTATATCTTCTAACATGCCTAGATGTTGGGAATGCAAATAATCCCACATTGGTTATGAGTAGGAAGATAAATTACCATATAACACAAGTAAGCTACTTCATCCATTACCAATTGGTTTTGGGTTGGAATCTCACTAATGCCTGGGGGTTTGGACTTGGAACTGGACAAAATTGATATTCATGGTCCCTACAAGTGGTATCAGATCCGGACATATTGTTTGGTAGATGCACAACCTAGTAGAAGAACGAGACTCTCCGACCTAGTGGATTTAATGTCCATAATCTGTAGTGTGAACGTAGTGTAAATGAGAACACTAAGATGGATTTCCTGCAATGTTGGTATGGATAAGATAATAAATGGCATTATCCACTAACAAGTAGATGCATCATCAATTCATGCCAATTAACAAAGTGGTGTTTGGAGGAATCTCTTGCCTAGGCTTTAAGAAGCTCATGTTCACAAGAGTGTCATTGGGAATAAAGCTTAGTTTGTTATTTCCGGTGAAAAGGAACGAGGAGCCAAAAAGAGGGTGCCTGCTTATGTTTCATTGCATTGACAAATAACTGAACGTTGGCCAAGTTATTTATTGACTTTTAATATCAATTTTTGGTTTCCATTAACCTTCATATTTGATGCCCATTTTACCCCAATTTTGATTTCCGTTTGTTGATTCCTGATTTAATGTTCCTTCATGACGAACTGTTGCACATTAAAAGGTGGTGGGAAGTCCTACTACCAAAAGTGTCTCCTCTGCTTTTCAACAATGGAGGCCCCATAATAATGGTCTAGGTGGGTAAAATTTATACATTTGAGGCTTCGTTCTAATTGAGGAAGAATGACCAAGGTTATAGTGACTTTTCATCTTGAATGTGAACTTAGAGCATTAGCAATAACTTGAATAATTTTAAGAATTCTTTGTAAGATTCAGACCAAACTTAAGATTCTGATAATGGCTAATCTGGCTCTTCTCAGCTTTTGGCGTGGACATAAGACCATAATCCAACCCATGCAATATATACTAAAACTTGAGTTATAGATTCAGTTATAACTACTCTCCATAGTGGTACATTGAACCATTGAAATATTTTTGATTTTTTAATTGGTTTTTAAAGGAAATAACTTTTTGTAGACACGACATGAATCCCTATCTGAAGTTCATTAAAAATGTATGCTATTACTCTCTTATTTTCTTCTCTGAAGAATTTATCATGTCAATCTATGGTTTGGCATATGGCACCAGATGGCATATAAAATACCGTGTTGTCTAGAAGACAGTCTTTTAACTTGTATATTAGATCCGTAGTTGCTTGAAACTCTTAGCCCCTGTTTGGTTTTGCTAAAAATCATATTTTTAGTAGATTTTGATAAAATTTGATGAAATATGTGATTTAAAAGTTGTGAATCCCATAAAATGTATGGCTGAATATGAGTTTGGGGAAAAATTGGGGGTCAAACAGGGGCTTATTCTCTTAAAGTTAATAAAGAAATAGTAATAACAAAATAAATCTGACCATCTAATGATCTATTGTGATCTAACTTCATGTTTCTACCTTAGGATTCCAATAATGGATGTGAATCTAAGTGGATAAAAATGATATAGGTCGAAAATGAATTTGGTTCTTATGGAGATGACCCGGCCTAACTACACTATTTGGTCAAACTTTCCCGAGGACACCTTGGAGATGATATAATACTGTAAGTAACTTTTCTTATTGTGTACATGAAGAATTGAAAAGCTGCTTCTTTGTTTAAATGGACATGGTCTATTTTTCAATATTTTGGCCTTGATCATCATATGAAGGTAATGGGCATCAACCTGCTCTCTTCAGTGTATGTTTAGTTAGCTTGTTCACTTTCTGGAAATCATGAGAATTAGATATCATTGTAGCTGAACTGTATCATTTCAAATTTGATTATGGTAAATGATTAACTACTATTATGTCTTTCTCATTTTTTATGGACAACATGGTTTTTGTAGGTATACAACAGACGGAGGATCAAGAGAAACTCTTGAGAAAGGAACAATTCCAGGAGATGCCATTTTCTCAGGTCTGACATCAGAATTCTCTAATAAGAAATTCATTGGTAGATGATATAGGCTTCTGGAATTTTCATGTGTCAACTTTATATTACTTTTAATAGTTTCATTTTATCTTTTAAAAATGATATCCGTTGCATTTTTTGGGAGCAACTATAGCCAATATAAGGTTGTTTCATAGTGGTCGGTCATTGATTTTCAAATTCACAGTTCTTATCTGTGTTTTCGAGTAGTGGATTTGTATAGAATATATTTTGTTTTCTAGATTTTGTTCATGTTTTTTAGTGCTTTTTTCTTATTTGATTTTAATTTTATTGCCTGTTTGTCTAAGGAGTAATATTTATTGGTTCCATTCCTGCCTTGAAAGGTAACCAACGTCATTTTGTCCAAATACATGATTTTGGTTATTGGGTAGTTAATGCAACTATTTAATAGTTTATTTTGTTTTCTCATTCTTTGAGTATTTTGAATTACGTTTATTCAGTGTTCTAAAACGCATAACGCGCGCCTAGGCGCAAAGCGCGTCTCAGCCGCGTCAAAAAAGCGAAAAGCGTCTGAAATTCTTTTATCTAAAATGCGTGAAAAAAAGCGCATTATGCGCGAGTAAGCGCGCTTAAGCGCGGCGAAGCGCGAGAAAGCGCGGGAAGCGTGACCCGAAGCGAGCCAAAGCGCGCTTATGATTTTTTATTTTAGGAGTTAAAATATGTGTAAAATTTAAATTTTGTATATAGGAATTGAAAAACGCTTTTTAACGCATACTCCCGCTTAAGATTGAAAAGCTTGACACTCGGCTCCCCGCTTCGTCACGCTTTTTAGAACACTTTATTACGTTGATTTATCTGGCAGATCACCCTATTTTTGAAAAAGGTTATTGGGTATTTTGAATTTCTTTTATTGAGCAATTACCACAAATTGCTGCTTGAGGAAAATCAAAATACTAATAAAGATTACTCGATATATTTCATTGGCAATGAAGATGCTAGGGAGAGGATTGATGAATAGAATGTATTGACTTTTCTTTTTCCTTATTTTCTTGTGTTATCTTATCTTATCGTTATATTAAAGGAAGATAGTAGTCCCAAAAGTCCTGCCTAGCGCCTAAAAAATCCTGCCCAGGAAGTTTGCTTGGTAAGTAGAGAAAATTGGAAAATTTGAAGCCAAAAAAATTCTTGCCTAAAGACTGTGCAATTTAAATTCATGAAGGATAATTTATTCTTTTTAATTTATACTTCTTAAATATAAACAAATTTATTTATGAGGAATATTCCATATTTTTTCAATCAACCAAATTTGAATATTTATTATCCAATTATATTTTTTGGTGTTCATTACTTTATAACTAGTGTCGCACGAGATTTCTATCCATAATAATGATTAGAATTCATGAAAATATGTTGATTATACAATCATATATATATATATCAAATAACACACGCTTCTTAAAATTTGTGTTAAATTAATTTTTTTGTATTAAATTAGTCTTAATTTTATTTTATTTTTTGACAAAAATTTCCTGATTTAGAAAGAATTTTGGCGTGGAAAAATGTGTGCGTAAAAATGGTTACAGTTATCTTATTAGATGGATAGATTCGAAATTTTAAACAACACTAATCAAAATAGAAAAAATATCCATGCATCTTAAAATTTGGCGCTTAATTAAATTTTTTGTATTAAATTTATTTTAATTTTATTTATATTTCCCACCAATTATCTTTTTAATATATTTTAATTTTTAATTAAGTTTATTTTTTTAATATATATATATATACTTGTCGTTACAAATAAACATAATCGTAATATCATTCGTGCATCGTTACCTTTCGAATCAATGACAGCGTTCAAGGTATAGGTTACACGCCAAAAACGCCCTCTCTTCACTTCGAAAACCTCAAAAAGAACCCATTGGTTCCTTTCCTCTCCATCCATTTATAACACGCCACGTCACGATTTTGTTCAGATTTTCCATCACTTACTACCCCCCCCCCCCCCCTTCTTTTATCCCTGAACTTCAACGCTTTCGCACATTTCTCCCTTCAGATTCTGATGTGCACACTGCAAAGTGCAAACTCGCCTCGCCTAACGTCAGAACCCACACAAATTCAATCACTTTCTTTCTATATTTATATATGAAGTGATATACTTATTTGTATGCATATCTGTCCTGTTCTATTGTTATTAGTTTGTTAGACGACGTCGTTTGGAGCTAGGGTTTTTGGTCTGAGGACTAGGTTCATGAAGGAACTAGTGGACGTACGACTGGGTTGGAATTGAGAGGTCAACGGTGAGGATTTCGTCTCCGGATGGAGGGAGGTAGCGTCTCTAGACTTACTTCTTCTGGTACTCTTCATTTCCTTAACAGTCACTTCGTTGCATTTGTAAATATCTAGTGGAAATCAGTTATGAATCTGGTTCCTTTTCTTTATTACTGAATGCTATGCTTGTAATATGGTAGGCTGATTTCAGCTAGTATTCAAGAGATGATTTTTCTCTTTCATTTACTTGATTTTCATTAATTGAAGTCTACAGAATTATTTCACTTTTGAGTTTCTCTCTCCTCTTTTTTTCACTGTTTTTCATATAACCCTAATTTTACCTAGCAGAAACGACTTGAAGTTAAAATTTTGGTCGTGTGTATATTGGTGTCAAAGATGGTGAGTTGAGATTGAATTGAAAAAAAAAACATATTAAGAATTTATGGATCATTACCACCATAGGCAGGGGTGGAGCCAGGAATTTTTTCCGCGCGGGCGAAAATTAGTTGGGGGGTGGGAAGAGGGGGCTACCCCCCTACAGAGCATAAAAAATGAAGAGTTCATCGTCAAATTTCAATCAATTCTACCAACTACCGAAATCATAACTCACAAAGCTCAACGTTAATCTCAATCAATTTGTAAAAAAATATACCAAAAGATCAACATGAATAGAATGGGAATATGGGGCTCACAAATGACTACAAAAAATTCACCCAAAATTAACACAAATTATCTACTAAACGGAAAAAACTCAAAACTAATTAAGGGGACCATGGAGCTCACAAGTGACCATAAGAAAATCATTCAAAATTAAAGGCACTAATAAGGGTAATTGTCCAATGCAATTACCCAAAAACTGGTTGTATAAAGGTAGCAAATAACTTTAATATCTACACACAACTCTGTTGTTAAATTATTAAGGAAATAAACTACCGAAAAAAAGTGCAAAACTAGAGAGTACAACCTTGGGAATGCGATGTTGCCGTCTCGTCTCCATGAGGATTATTGGAAGTAACAGCATCCTTTGGAGAAGATAAACAGATTGTTATTCTACTTTTGGAATTGGACCTTTTTTCAAGAAGCATAAGCAATTATGGTTTACCTAATCCTTTCTCCATTATAGGTTGCCATCGGAGTAGGTTCTAGGTCTCGGTGGAAGCGAAGTGCTCAATGGCAAAAGCTTTTGGGTTGTCGTCTTCGAGCCTCCAGTTCAACATGTGGTGGTGGTTGAGTTTTCATTATCAATTTACAGTCGGCCGGCAAATGAGTTAAGAATTTGGGAGAATCAATTTCAAGAAATGTTCATAGATATGGACTATATGTGTTTAGCTAAAGCTAGAATGACATTAGGCAAAACTTTTATCTTTCCACCCAAAAAAATTTAGGGTTGCCCAGAAATTCAGTGCGGTCCACATTCTTTTGCTGGGCTTGAATGGGGGCTCTGCCCCTGACCATAGAACCACCTTCTTTTATAAAAAAAAACTATTATCACACCCGTGCATTGCACGGAAGAACAATATGATATGATTTTACTGTAAATATTATTACAAAATAGAAAAAAGTTTGAACACACAATTTGCTTTGATTAATGATACAAACTGTCAACTAATGTTAAATTATAATTCTCATAAATTTGGAAAGTCTATTTAAATAATACATTGTGGACGCAAGTTATTATAGACAAAATGTCCCTGTTTGGTAAAACTAATTTTTTAGATTTTAATCTAATTTAAAGTCAACATTTAATCTCAATCACACTTTTTATGGAGTCCACACTTTTTCAACTGCATATCCTATCAACTTTTATCAAAATCTACTAAAAATCCGATTTTTATCATTATCAAACAGGGCTTATATTTTAAACAATTGCTCAAGCTTAAGTTAAATAATGCAAATTTTCATATCCATGTTGTATAGAACAAATAGAATTTTTGTCCAAATACTTTTGACTCACATGAATGCAAATAATAACCTTTAAAATATTATAATTTACATAAAATAAAGTAATTGCAACAAATTAAATATATGTCGTCTATATTTAAATAAATGTAGCAAATTAAGCAATATTGACGATGCACGAAAGTGAAAATCAACCTCAAGATTTCGGTGCACGAACGTGAAATTTAACCCAAGAGACCCTTCCAATAATTTTTTTTTTTTAATTTTTATTTATAAATGCTATGCATTTAATTGAATATAATTAAATGCATATTTAATTATATGTCAATATCAATAAAAAAAAATTATTAATCAAAATATAAATAAGATATATATAATGAGTCTTTTATCTATATATATTAATAAAATTAAAAATAAGGTGTTATATATAGAGTATTATAAGACTTAAATGGTATAATTTAAAATAAATGAGAAATTAAGAAAAAGTAAAAAATATAAAATAAAACTTTTATATTTAATCTTTGAGACGGTTTTACAGACAATATGTTTAGAGTTTGCTATTACTTGTTAGTTCGTATTAAACCTCATTGAAATATTCGATTTGATATCCATATTACATATTTTTCGATTTCAAGGTAATACAATAATTGTTAAAATAATAATAAAATAGAAAAATAACATTTTGATGCTATTAATAGCATAACACGAATGCTAATGTCATTAATAATGCATGTACTATAATACTTGCTAAAATATTTAATACACTATTTTTTGGCCAAATGTTCTAGATTTAGAAAGTTGTTTTTGGTGAGAAATTATGTGCGGATTTTGGTGACGGCTATTCTACTTTACTTAAGATTAAGATTATTGATAATATTAGAGGACTTAAATGATATATTTTATAATGAATGGGATATTGAAGAAAAGTAAAAACAAATATACAATAAAACTTTTACATTAGATGTTTGAGACAATTTCACGGACAATATGTATACTGTTTGCTATTACTTGTTATCTTGAATTAAACTTTTCATTGATATTTTCGATTTGATATCCATATTATATATTTTTGGATTTCAAAATAATACAGTAATTATAAAAAAAAAATTAATTATTATAAAAAAAAAATAACTATTATAAAAAAAAAATAACTTATACATTAAAAAAATAGCATATTGATGCCATTAATAGTATAGTGAGGATGTCAATGTTAATGCAATTAATGACACATGTACCATAATATTTGCTAAATTATTTAGCCTTTGTTCGGAAATTGTTTTTCCTTGTTTATAAACCATTTGGCTCAAAAATTAATAACAATTTGATCATTTATTCTTCCATGCTCAGACATGTCACCTTTCTTACCTTCTAATCATGTCAGCATACCATTTTTTTTTTATCATTGATGCGTACAGGTAAGTATCATGCTATTTGTCCAAATTGTCCTTCAATTATAAATACAAAGGTGCTAAAACAATAGCTGGATTGACTGAATGATAATTGTGTTGTTAGAATATAAAATTACTGTGGAGTGTGGACTCCAAGCTTGCGTACTACAGCCTTGGTCTGCCAATACACTGTGAATACACCTTTGAAATTAGTGTTAGTTTATAAACAAGAAGTTTCTGAACACACACTTAATACAATATTTTTTTGGCAAAAATTTCCAGATTTAGAAAGTTATTTTGGCTGGAAACTATGTGCGAATTTTGGTGACGGTCACTCTACTTTAATATATATTAAGATTAATATTAAGATTAAGATAAGATTAAGATTGTGTGCACTTTGGCTTTTCAGATTCAGAAAAGATGGTTTTTAACCTTCAGTTGAATTAGGTTTTAGTTGTTCACAGATTGTTGTTTTTAACCTTCAGCTGATTTAGGGTTTTTTCCATGAAGTTAATTTTCTGTACCTTATGACTGTATTTTTGCTATGTTTGTCTTTGATTATTATCTTGGAGGATTTCTGTAGTTTTGTTCTATGTTTGTTTGTGCTTGTTCATGGTGTTTGAATTTGGAATATTATGTTTATGTGATTTTTACAATTATGATGCTTTTATAAATTTTAGGTTCTTTTACCCTTTTCCTCAGTTAAGTTAGGAAGACAAAAATGATTTTTTTTTTTAATTCACGTTTCAATGATTTGCTTATGATTCCTTTGTTTGTTGTACACTAGCATATTTGCAGAAGCTGTTTAATTTTAGCGTCCATATGTACATTGGTCAGTGACTCATAAAAGTTGAAAAGTATATTTCTTTACTGTTTTTGTTAACTGAAAAATGTTAGGATGATCATTTTATTTTTCAACGACATTGCTACATATGCCTGAGCCTATGTTTACACATTCTTGGTCAGGTGGTGTTCAAACACAAAGTTAAACTTAACAATAGGAAAGAGGGGAGGGAAGGGTTTAGATTAGGACTGAATTTATAAATATTGAAGAAAATGTTAAAAAGAAATACAGTGCATCTTTTCTGTGTTCTTCGTGGTCTTTTCCTCATTGCACATTTATCATTCCAATGAGTGTCTTATCTAATAAACTGGAATTTGTGTCTAGGCATGAATATATGGTGGCAGGAGAATATTTTGCACAACACTTGCCTCTAGACGAGGTATATAAATTTATTGGAAATGATGAAGGTACTACGTGTCAGATGGAATTGGAAACTCTTAAATGGATACCTTAATTTTGGCATCCTTATTTTGCGAGCTTTTGCCACATGAATTTCATAATTTACTATCCGTTTGGTAACAAATAATCTGGTTTATAAATCAGTTTATAATTTATAAACAACACAATTTCTCAAACCACTTTTCAACCACACAAATTCTCTCTTCACTTTTCAACTATATATTTTATCACAAAATCATAAATAAACCAGTTTATAAACCGCTACAGTATTACCAAACAAAAGCTTAGAGAGATTCTTTGTTTACTGACTATTGGACGCAGGATGTATGTTTAATAATTTTGCACAGATGGTTATTTACCACGTTGAGATCATACCATGGTAAGGTTGGCCATGGAATCTATGTAATACGAGTAAAATTTTCTCCTGTAATTCTGATTTCCCTTTCTCGCTGCATATTTGCTTTTTAGGGAAATGGATTATAATGACAATGACTATGAAGGCCAGAATCTTCATTTAGCTGGTGAAGATAGCTCCAAAGTATCTTCAGTTTTGTGTCCATATGCTCTTCCTAAGTTTGATTTTGATGACAATCTCCAGGGGCATTTAAGATTCGACAGTTTGGTTGAGAACGAAGTTTTTCTTGGAATTGCAAGTCAGGAAGACAATCAGTGGATTGAGGATTATTCCCGGGGAAACAGTGGAATTCAGTTCCGCACCAGTGCAGCAGAATCTTGTTCCTGGCCAAGGCGTAACAATGTCTGGTCTGAGGCAACATCGTCTGAATCTGTTGAAATGTTATTGAAGGCGGTTGGACAGGAAGAGATGGTCCCAGGTGAAGCTATAGTAGAGGAAACAGACCCAGGTGATCAATACTGTGGCATGATGGAACCAACAGAAACTAACCTGAAGCAGGGTGACAAAATTGTTGGCGTCAAGGATCCCAATCAGACATTAACACCAGGCGAACATCACAGAGATGCTTCTGCGTTGAATCAGAGTGCAGAAGTCCTAGGTGTTCATACGGAATGTACCATACCAGCTGAAAGGATGAAAGATAGTTTTGAAGCTAATAGTGAGAACTGTAGTTTAGGTGAGACTAGGGAAAAATTGCGAAGTGACACAGAGTGTATTAATGATGGTCAAGGGGAGCCCAGTACTTCCAGGGACAAAATGCAAGAAATTTTATCTGTTCCTGGGCTACAAAATGATAATACGGAGAGCTCTTCGCAGAAAGTTACTGTGAGTCTTGGGGAGTTGAATGATCCGGACAAGGTTTGTGATATTAAAACTGTGAGTTTGAGTGGTTTGGATGAAGATATTTGTAAGAGAGTCGAGGAAGATAAGAAAGAGTTGTATAAAGATGATGAAATGTTGGGTGGAAGTGTTGCTGAAACCGTTAACAAAAAGTTGGGCTCTGCTTTTTGTGTTACATCAGAGATTGGAAATAAGTTAGACAAGGGGTCTTCTGTTTCCATTCAAGGAGAGGACCGTATTGAGCATACTACTGTAGGAAGAAAGGCTGATTCCCTTGAAATCTTCTCCAAATCTGAGCTGAAGAAGGCTTCTGCTATTTCATCGCCAGATGGACAGGGGAGTTCTGTTGATAAAGAAGATATTCATCATGGAAGTAACATCCTGCTAGAGGCTTCACCTACCACTTTTGAGGCTTCCACGTTATCTGAGGTACAAGGCAATCCGTCTGAACAGGATAATGAAACCCTTGTTAATCCTGCAAACAAGCTCGATAATTTGACAGTTACATCCCTTGCTGGCGTATGTGTTGGGAAAAATCCAATAATTGTGGATATGAAAGATGCGAGTGATGTTGCTGGGATGCAAACAGACGAGTTAAATGATGAAGATCATAATGCGTGTTTGGCAATCAATGGAGAAACCAATCCATCTATGCAGACAGATTCTCTCAAATGTGATCAGGGTCTTCCTGCAGGTCAGAAAGGAGATGAGAAGTCACAATTTGTTTGGAATGATATGGGTTGTTATGACAACGTGAAAGAGGTAGGATCCACTGTTTCAGTTGAGGGAGTTGAAGAAAATGTTGATTCAACTCCTGGCTCAGCTTCCAAAATCCACGTTGGGGATCATCCTGGTATTATATTCATGTTTCGTGCATCTTCTATCCAAACCCCCACCATTTTTTTTTTTAAATTCCATTCAATTTGAATCTTTAACTCGTGTTTGGAAAAGCTTAAGCTATAATTTAGGCTGGTCAATCACTCAATTTATCAACACATTCTATGGACCCAAAATTTATAACCCACTTTATATCCACACGTTTAGTGGGACTTGCTGCTTAAATTTTAATTAAGCACTCAACATACTAAATTATCATCTTACCCTAATCCTGGTTTGCGTTGCCTCTCAGTTCTGAACACCGAGATGGAAGATACAAACTTGGCATCACAGGTTGAGGATCACAATGAAGAGCTCGAGTTGCCATTAAATGATGTGGGATCGGTGCACAAGAAAGAAGAAACTGAATTGAAAGTCCCTGAAGAACCAAGGATGTCAATTTTTGGGGGGACTTTAAAAATGGCAGATAAGCCAACCCTTGTTTCTGAACCTCAAAAGGCTCCCCCTTGCGACTCTGCTGTGGAAGCAGGATTTAAGACAGTAGATCAACCTATTCCTGATATGGAGACTGCTGATGCTGCAACCTATTATAAGGCCTGTCAAAAGTCATCTGAAAATTTGGAATCATGTCATGTGAGTGAAACGATTGTACAAGAAGGTGATGGCGCTGAATCTGCATCTGTTGGAAAGCCAATGGAAGAGAAGATTGAAAGAAACGATGGATCCACTTCTTTGATAGATCCAGGTTAATTAATTTACTTGCCTTTAGGAAATTACATGTGGTTTGTGGATATACATCCCTTTTTCTACACCTGGAGGCCGGATCTTCAAGTTGTCATGTTCTGTCTCTTCCATTGACCCTTAATAAGAAAGGAGAAAATCTATTTTCTTTTAGCTATTTTTTGCTTATTTTAAATGCTAATGAATATACTCATTTCTCCTGATTTTTTTTTTTTGGTAGTTTTGACATGGTGTTTGTCAGAGAGTATTTTTTCTTCTTTTTTTGTTTATGCATATATCCATTTTTTACAGTGGAAGTTATGTCCAAAAAAATTCCAAAATTCAAATTGTTCTTACTTCTGTTTCTCCATTTCAAGTGTTCCATAATAATTTGAACTCCATCATACCATGTATTGCCTACAAATGTTAATATTGACATCTACTATATTTTATGGATGATTACCTGTTGTTTTCATTGAAAAGATGGTTGGAGAGAATGAATATTACTGGTACGTGATGTATACCCCATTGTATATAGCCCAAGGTTGGTTGAAACTAGCCAAATATTTCAATGGTGGGTTTCCATTCAGAACCTCTTCTTAATCATGCGTTGTAGTCAGTTCAGCAGTGCCAGATGCCTTGTCATATATGCAGCACCAGGGGCATGCTGAGCTCTCTTAACTGCTGAACAAAGGAACCCTTACTTCTGGAACCAAGTACCTATAGTAACCCTCAACCTTGACATGGCTTCCATACACAATTAACTACCAATATTTGGATGGAAAGCTTCAATATTGTGAATCATTGATGCTTCTATGTCTCTGATTTTATGATTTGTACACTGTAAAAAACGTTGACGATTTTCAATTTGAAGTAACTGATGACTGGCTGAGCAGAGATGGGATAGTTAATGTCTTGTTGATGAGGACTTCTTCTATCCTAGAGAAAATGGCATCATATTTTGGCTTTAATTTGCAGCATATGTTTGAATTCTGTTTTCTGGTTACTTAGCCCGTGTGGTAGGGATTGAAATCTAGTTCTAATCATAGTCGAAGTCAACAATTAATTTCAACTACATATTTCATGGGACCCTCAGCAACTTCTTATTAACACATTTCATCAATTTTTATTAAAAATCTTAAATTAATAGCCACCAAACAGGGGCTTATATTTTTTATGTTTCAAAAAAACTTTCTTCGTGGTGAAAGATGTCCTCTTTTCATTGTGCCAGCTTAATTTTGACTTACTTCTTTGCTAGTGGCATTTCTATTGTTGAATTTTTCTGACATATCTTAGACTTTGCTGTTTGCTTGACTGCAGTTACTGGTGGTTCTGCGGAAATTGATCAATCTAACCAGGTTTCTTCAGGTGGCATTAGTTGTCATGAGAATGCAGAAAGTGAAAGAGACGAACAGGAGAGCTTTCAGGGTCACGTGGCTGAGAATGTTCACAAATCTGAAGGTGAAATACGCGCCCATCCAGGATCAAAAGATGTCTCCAATGAAGATGGGACCTTTACTTTCGATGTCGGACCACTTGCATGTCAATCAAAGGGAGGCGAGAGTTCACAACCATTTCCAAATATTCAAGTTCAGAAAATATCCCTGGTATTCCTTTTTTTGGCTATGGATTGAGAATTTCTTGTTATTGTATAATAACTTTGTTATGTTATCATTGCTGATTCTTTTATAATGATCTTCCAAATAACAAATGAAGGCTGTGGAGGGATCCCTTTCTACATCTAATAACCGTCAAGTAGATGCTAAGGCAGTGCAGGAAACTTCTCATGGAAATCCACTAGCACTTGATGGGAGGGCCACCCCTGGAGCTCTTAAAGGTCCCTCTGAACGTAAATCAAGGCGCAGTATTGGTAAATCTGTCAAAGAAAGTGGAAAAAGGGGACTGAAGGAAACAATGCCACTGAAACAGAATGAGAGGGGAGACAAGTCACACATGTCTTTGAGCCCATCTGTGACAGGCCAACTCATGCAATTTGAAACTGGAAATGTTGAACGCAGCACCTCAAAGGCTAGTGGGATTTTCTCCGTTCCTACCTCCGACCTGCCAGATCTGAACACTTCTGCTCCTGCATCTGTACTCTTTCATCAGCCTTTTACAGATTTGCAGCAAGTGCAACTACGAGCACAGATCTTTGTTTATGGATCCCTTATGTGAGTTTTGGTTTTTGTATTTTCTTTTCTCGTGTTTTGGTTGAGTGCTCATGCTAGTTTCTTTGCGATTCCATTATATAGTGATTCACTGAACTCTAATCTTTCGAGTGTATTGACACTCGATAATGAATTCATGTGTACACATGGAAGATTGATATGGGAAGATTGTGATTGCTGTTAAATCTTTTAGAGATTGTTTGGTCCAAGATATTTTGAGTTTTTAGGAGAATGTGGTTTAAAAGTGTGAAAAACGATTGGTCCCGTAGAAATGTGTGATTGAAAATGAATTTGAGAAAAAAAGTGGAAAAATCCACTTGGACCAAACAAGCTATTATTGTTGAATATTTTGGGTTTCATTGAGGTTCACGTGTCCTGTCTTTCATTTTTCTTTTTTTGGTTGGATTATGTTTTTAATGGGTTGTTGCAGCCAAGGAGCAGCACCTGATGAGGCTTGTATGGTGTCGGCCTTCGGTACATCGGGTTCGTTTGGCTTTGCTTCTTTTTGTCTCCTAACTTAATACATGAACCCTAGCCAATGTAATATCTTTATTTTATCTTATAATGACAGACGGAGGGAGAAGCATTTGGGAGCAATTGTGGCGTTCTTGTGTAGAAAGGATTCATAATAAAAAATCTCAGGGAAATATTTCTGAAACACCTGTACAATCACGTTCAGGTACCTCTTACTCCTGAGTCTATTATCAAGTATGATTTACCATTGGCTAATTGTTTATCTGACTTGAGCATTTCAGGTGCTAAAGCTTCAGATCAAGCCAGTAAACACGGTCTATCTCAAAGTAAAGTTACTACCTCATCTGCAGCTCGAGCTAGCGGCAAGGCTTCCCTTTCACCTGCATTTAATCCCAAGACCCCTCTTTCATCACCGCTTTGGAACATATCTACCCCATCAGGTGATGGTCTGCCATCTAGCAATGTGGGTAGATCTGCTATTTTTGATTATCTGGCTGCTTCTCCTGTGCATTCTTATCAGACTCCATCCATTCGGAGCTTTTTTCCACCTACCACTTCTTGGCCATCACAAGCTCCCTTTCCTGGGTCGTGGGTCTCTTCTTCACAAAGTTCTGCCTTTGATATCAGTTCTCAGTATTCTGTATTTCCTGTCACTGAACCTGTAAAATTAACCCCAGTTAAAGAATTATCCATGCCTATTACTTCTGGTGCAAAGAATGCATCTCCCATTCCGGTTGCTCATTCCGGGGTTTCTAGTACCTTAGGAGTGCCATTTTCCCCAGTTGACATGAAAAAGGCTTCAGTATCATCAGGCCAGAATTCTACTGGTACAAAGACTCGAAAGAGGAAAAAGACTTCTGGTACTGAGGATCTTGTACAGAACTCTGCCCCAGCTGCTCAGAGGGATTTAGTTTCTGCACCTGTATTAAATAGTCATTTGTCAAAGAAGGCTCCTGTAGTGGAAACTACTAACCAATTCTCTCTGCTTGCTCGAAGTCAGGCAGAAACAGTGTCTGCTCTTAATGTCAGTAGTCATTATTCTACTTCTGTTACCGTGACAACTCCGTCTACTTTCATGCCAAAAAGCAATGCCGATAATTTTTTTGTTGCTGCATCTCAGTCAATTTCTAGTGATAACCCAAGCAGGGGGGAGATAAATATGGAGAAGAGGGTTACAAATCTTGAGGATTTTAGTAAGGTTGAGGAGGCAAAGCTTCAAGCTGAGGCAGCTGCTTCGCATGCAGCCACTTCCATAGGTCACTGCCAAGGTGTTTGGAGCCAGTTGGATAAACTAAAGAGTGCTGGCTTGATGTCTGATGCTGAGGCTATGCTAGCTTCTGCTGCTGTTACCATAGCCGCTGCTGCCTCTGTTGCAAAGGCTGCAGCTGCAGCTGCTCAGATTGCGTCAAAAGCTGCAGTGCAAGCAAAACAAATGGCAGATGATGCAGTGATCAAGCATGGAACTGCCAATGCTACCGTAAACAGTAATGTTTCTCTTCCCATGCTTGTAAACAATCTGGGGAATGCAACTCCTGCATCCATTTTGAAGGATGGGGATGGAAATGGCAGTTCCAGTTCTATCATATCTGCGGCTAGGGAAGCTGCTAGGAAAAAGGTTGAGGTTGCTTCAGCTGCCACAAGGCATGCAGAAAATTTAGATGCAATTGTCAAGGCTGCAGAATTGGCAGCCAAAGCAGTATCACAAGCAGGAAAAGTTGTGGCTATGGGTGATCCTTTGCCTTTGATTGAATTGGCAGAAGCTGGTCCAGATGGTTATTGGCAGGTCTCTCATGCACCTTCTTTGCAGGTTTCAGAACCAAATGACATGAATAGAAATAGAAATGAATCTAATAACAATTATGTGAATCGACGTGAGGGACCCGACAAGGAAACAGTGGTTCAAAGTGCACTAAACAGAAATATAACTGATGATCTAGTCATCGCAGAAGATAGTTTGATTACCTCTGTCAAGCACAGGGAGAATAATACAAAGGCTCAAAGGGATCGTCAAGCATCTGACTCTGCTAAAACCATTGGCATTGTTTCTGAATCTGATATTGAATCAAGATCTAAGTCTCCCATACATGATCCAAATGGAAGTACAGCAATCATAAGAGAAGGTTGCCTTGTTGAGGTTTGTGAATCTTTTCCATTCACGCTTGAGTTTTTTTAGATTGTGATTCATTGTCTAATAGTTCTGTCAGTTTTTCGTTCATTTGCATTGTGTATATTTATGTCCTTTTCGTTCGTGGGATCAACTGCTTGCATTACAGGTTCTAAAAGATCGTGGTGCTTTAAATAAAGAGTGGTATTCAGCGAGTGTATTGAGATTGAAGGATGGAGAAGCCTTAGTTCATTACACCAAACTCCAATCTGATGAAGGTAAGTGACCAACTAGTTGTCTTTAGGGGTTTGCTGCGAACCACTAGTTCAACCTAAGTTATTCAACTTCAGAGTTACTTTATGTAAACAGACCTTTTACCGTACTGCATTGCCAATTGGAGAGGCAATGCCAACTAAGCTTTTGTTGTGAAATCTGATTAGATAATGTCAAGGTGTAAAGAAAACTATTAGGAAAATAAGTTGTCTGATATTGCCACTAAAACGAAGTATGTTCTCTTAGTGGTGGTTAGAGGTGCAATGCACACACTAATGCGAGTTTGGCATGCTTTTTTGTAAATCTGTCTTATTCAAAAGCCTTTTTGACGGTTTTTTTTTTTTTAATCTCAAATGATTTATGATGTGATCCTACTTTTAAGGGTCAGAAGAGCTGGAGGAGTGGGTACCACTGGCAGCAGAAGGTGATGAAGCACCGATAATACGCATTCCACATCCTAAGACCTTTTTTCAACTTGAAAGGACAAGGAAGAGAAGCAGAGCAGCTGTCAAGGATTATGCTTGGTCTGTTGGAGATAGAGCCGATGCATGGGTGCAAGATTGGTAACTAGATGCTCTTTTCCTATTTGCTTCATCTTGTTATCTCATTGCTGACTCGTCTTCTGGATAATCGCTTAAATCTGGTGTTTGTTTTTATCATTTCTTTGCACAACTACTAGAGATGAAGTATCTATTAATAATAACCAAAAAAATGGTAAACAGCCACCTCCTTATGGAGGGGAATCATGCCTGACCTCCAGTCAGCACAAACAACCAGTCTTCTACAAGTTCCTCACCCCAAATCCCACCCATCCTCACTGGCCAACCCTGATTGGTACCCTCGCTGCTTAATCACCAAATACGCCCCCCCCCCCCCCCCAACACACACACACACACAAAAAAAAAACCGTATCAAGAGGGAGACTCAGACCAGAGTGGCCACTCAAATGCCCACCAAAGCCCAACCACATCCATATTTCACCAACAATTATGTCACCATCAGCAAGCATGGTAGCCTCCACCCCTAACACCGCCACCATCACTTCCATCTTCACATGCTCAAGAAATATTACTAAATAGGAAAGGAGAGATTTTCTCCTGGCTCACATATTAAAATCACTCGGAAATTGAACAGAGTAGGGGCGTACCTTTCCCTTGCTACTGAGCCACCCTTCTATTCTTGAATTCGATGAGGGAATAGAGTAAGGGTCTATATATCTATCTCCTCTTGTCTTTACCCCCTCCTGGCTCACAGATTAAAATCACTCGGAAATTGAGCAATTTGAACTAACCCCTCATCATCTTAGTAGGGTAATAAGAAGAGCATCTGCATTGATGAAACGCTAGCCGCTGCTATGAAATTGTTGCCTGGGCTTAGGGAGGTTGATGGTGGTGGTTGCTTGTGCTCAGGGAGGCTGCTGGTTATTGTTGGTGGTTGGGGGTTTTGAGTAGGAGTGGGTAGGATTGGGAAGATTTAGCCTTTGTTCGCAATTACTACAATTTATAAACAACATAATTTTCAAATCATTTTTTAATCACACATTTTTTATCTCCACTTTTCAACCACACATTTTACCTCAAAAACATAAATAAATCAATTTATAATTGCTACAGTCTTACTGAGCAGAGCCTTAGGGGCCGTTCTCTTTGTATTTCGATTTTGGATTTTGAGTTTTGGATTTTGTTTTGAATTTTGGATTTTGGTTGTTTGTTTTCGGATTGCTGAAAACATGTTCTCTTTGTGATTTTGGAAAACTATTTTCAAAAATAGAAAACTGAAAAATGTGTTTACTTTGTAATTTTTTGATATATTTATTTTGTGATATTTTATATGTAAAAAATGGTTGATTTGTTGAATTACATTAATTTTAATGTTAATAAATCAGTTAGTTCTCTATGTCAATAAATTCATCATTAATATTGTTTCAGCTAAACAAAAATTTAATCCCATACTAATAAAATCTTAACATGGATCTATATATAATGACAAAATAATATAAGAACTTCAAGTGAAGGAAGTGTCTCACATTTACAAAAAAAAAAATAATAATAATAATAATAATAAATAAATAAATAATTACAAAAAAAAAAATAAAAAAAATCTTAACATGGATCTATATAATAGCAAAATAATATAAGAACTTCAAATGAATGAAGTGTCTTTTACAAAAAAAATAAAAATAAATAAAATAAAAATAAAAAATTTACAAGAAAAAAACTTAACATTGATCTATATATATAATGACAAAATAACATAAAAACTTCAAGTGAATGAAGTGTCTCACTTTTACAATAAGTAAAAATAAAAATAATTTACAAAAAATAAAATAAAATAACATGGATCTATAGATAATAACAAAATAATATAAGAATTTCAAGAGAAGGAAGTGTCTCACATTTAAATAAAAAAAAAAAAAAAAATCTTAACATGGATCTATATATAATGACAAAATAATATAAGAACTTCAAGTGAAGGAAGTATTTCACATTTACAAAAAAAAAAAAAAAAAAAAAATCCAAAACGCGCGTTTTGGTCGGTTTAGACTTTTTAACACAAAATATCCAAAACGAAAAAAAATCGTTTTGAGTTTCATTTGTATTTTTTTTGGTGTTTTGGAAAACGCGTTTCTGAAAATGGGCAAAGTGAACGCGTTTTTGATATTTCCAAAAATCGAAAACTCAAAACGGGCTCAAAACAGCAAAGAGAACGGGGCCTTAGTGTTTTTTTATTTTCTTTGTACTATTTTTCCTGTTTTTATATTTTATATTATAATGCCCATTTTGAATCCCATTTTAAAGAGTTTATTTGAAGAATTAGTTTATTGAATAGTGATTTTAAAACAATGTGTGGTTAAAAAGTAGGAAATCTTTTATGGGTTTGTGTAATATTATTTTATTGATAAATGTGTGGTTGAAAAGAAGAGAAAAAAATGTGCTTTGTTTATAATGGGCTTTATGTCACTTCATACTAGTGTACCTGCTATGTCTGCGAAACATATGTATATATGTCCTACATGTTTTTGATGCCACAGCATTAAGCATCTCAAATACTATCATGTGTGTAATGGTTGGCAACATTGAGATCTGTTGTTATTTCAAAAAATATAATGTTTTTTTCTTTTCGCACTTGGGTACTTTTACCTTTTTCTAACTACAGAGATTTATCTTAATCTTGTAAAGCTTTTCTAAGTGCAATACCGAAACGAATGAAGGGTAAGATGTTTTATTTTTGAAATATTCATAGAAAATGCCTTTCGAGTTATTCTAACTCCACCAAGTCAGACCTTTTCTTGTCTTTGAAATATTATTTGCCTGGGTCTGCTATTAGAATGTTCTGAGAACTTTGTCTTCAGCCAGTCTTTAACTATGGATGCTTCAAGATTTTTCTGATTATCTTTTGTTTCTTCTGCTTAAAGCTTTACGTTGCTCTTAATGTATCTCAGCTCTTTTTTCATGTGTCGCAGCTGGCGTGAAGGTGTGATTACAGAGAAGGATGAAAAAGATGAAACCAGTTTAAGTGTCCATTTCCCAGGTACTTCTAAATTTAACTGCCTTAATTGTTGCAAACAACTTTATTGGGTAGCTTTGAGAATTAAAAACTTGGTTGTGATTGTAGCTCGAGCAGGTATCTCTCTTATCAAAGCATGGAATCTCAGGCCGACTCTAATTTGGAGTGATGGTCAATGGATTGAATGGTCCAGATTGAGACAAAATGGCTCTTCACAGGTTATACTTGCTTGTATATATGTTATAGCTTCATATTTCATGAAAGTGTCCAAGTCTCTTATATAGCTGTACATCCGATTTTCAGGGAGATACACCTCAGGAGAAAAGGTTAAAGCGAGGAAGCTCTGCTATTGAATCGAAAGGGAAGGGGAAGATGTCAAAAGACATCGAATTTGTAGAACTCGGGACCCAAGAAGAATCAAGACTACTTCCATTATCTGCTAATGAAAAAGTTTTCAGTATTGGAGACACGACGAGAACTACGAGGTCTGGTTTGCAGAAAGATGGATCTAGAGTTGTATTTGGCGTTCCTAAACCTGGAAAGAAGAGGAAGTTCATGGACGTTAGTAAGCATTATGTTTCAGATAAGAGCAACAAGTCTAATGTGCCCAGCGATTCTGTGAAATTAGCTAATTATTTAATGCCCCGAGGATCAGGATCCCGCGGGTGGAAAAATAGTTCTAAAATTGATTCGAAGGAGAAACAAGCAGCTGAGTCTAAATCCAAAGTTCTCAATTCTGGAAAACCACCTATTCCAAGTAGAATGCTTTCTCGTAAGGATGACTCAACCTCCTCAAAAGATGAGAATGAATCAGGTGAGCAAAATCTGACTGCATTTGGAACCTTTTCTAATATTAGAGAGGCAGCTGAAGGACCTGTTGTATTTTCTTCTCTAGCTTCCTCCCAAGAGACTCGTAAGAGAGCACCTGAAGCAAATAATAAGCCTGACCAATCCGACAAAGGAGAACTCATTCCTGCTGGTAGGAAGCCTGCAAATAATGATGCTAATGACAATTCCACTGCTGATGTAGGTGAACCCCGTCGATCAAATCGCAGAATTCAACCAACATCGAGGGTATGTCGTTCTGTTAATTTACTTTTCTTTTCTTTTCCTCTTTGAATGAAATTTGTTACCGTGTTTTTTGGGTCCTTGCTTAGAATAGAAGGCTGTTTTGCTTAGAATCCAATTCCATATTGAACCAAGGAAGAAGCCTCTCCCATTCCAATGTTTGATTACTAACACCTGCTGAATCACAATATACCAAGGGAAAATCGTTTCTCAACCTAAATCAAAAGTTACAAACTCCAAAAAAACTATGTAGACAAATTGTAGAATGTCAGAATATGTTGTAGACGAGCTACTGTATCATGGGATGAAATTTGCTGTTGTCATATTGTCGTTCAAGTTTCGACGCCTCAGCATCCAGTTGATTTCTGATTTCAGCTATTGGAAGGCCTGCAAAGCTCACTGATCATCCCAAAGGTTCCAACTTCCCAAGACAAGATTCACCGAAACTTTAGCAAGGGCACATTTAGAAGGTAGACCGCCAACTTTCTTGACTCAAATTTCTTAATATTTTGCTTAGGATCGCGAAACTGACAGCTGGCATGATCGTGGCAGGGAATAATGAATCCTGGATGACATGAGTGCTGCCCAAATGATCTCTTTGAGGCCGTTGGTTAGACCAAGTGTCGATTGCATATGGTTTTAGTTTATATATATTTATTCTCAAGAGGTTGTATCTGGTAACGGAAAATTCTTGCTTGTGTGTTCCTGCTGTAAAATTTAGGTAATAGACTAGATGTTTATATTGATTTAGTTGCTTATAGAATCAGAATGACATCGTGTTCTTGTTTGAATCGGGATAGGCTGTATATGAAATTTCAGTTTTAGTTTTGCGAGAAGCATTGCAGGACATCTATTAATAGGAATTCGTTAGATTTTGCAGTTTCATTTTGTAATACTCGTTCAGTTTGTGTTGAGCATGCTTGTTAGAAGTAAGTTGCTTATTCCCAGGGTGTGCTGAGTTACTTTGTTTCGCTGAGTAACGTCTTTTTCCGTACGAGATGTAGCCTATATGGTTCGACTTGAAGGACACGAATACAGTAACAGTAGTTGCTCATGATTATAGATGAAGTATATTTATTAGCTCCTCCTAAATTTTGCTATACGATAATGCATTGACATAGACTATGTTGAAGTACATACTAATTTAGTAGTAGAAATTACATAACAATTAGGTTGTCACAGCACGAAGTGTATCCCTTCTTCCCGGTTCAAGGAAAACAAAACAAAACCAAGATTTGCTAATTAAAGGTACGTTGGGGATTACATGTTGACGTTGATGACTCTCTCGTCAAGTTTTTAGATGGAGCTAATGTATTAAAATTTATTGATCGATATGAAGATGGTAAAAAGTTTGTTAGTTTTAATTTTTAACTACACATAATTAAATCTATAACACACTAATGGAGGGTTACAATTGTTGCTAAATTTAAGTTACCATCGAGTGAATGACTGTGTGTGGTTTAAAATTCTTTGTTTATAAATAAAAATCAATCTTCAGACAGATGTTGAATTGCAATTATAGAGAGTTGAGGTACGATAGACAATGTTATAAATAATATAAATATGTGAAGGATCAATTATCATTATATCCATGTAAATTTTACATATTACGATTGTGCCATTATTCACTTTTATAAATATGAGCCATATTTCATTTCATAAAACACATCTAATGAGAATGATTTCTCTCTACTCTCTCTACATCTCTATTCTTTTGTTCTTTTATTTTAATAGTTTTACAATACGTTATCAGCACGAATCTCTAACCTAGCCAATTGAGTAATATAGCAGGATGATGCTCAAGAATTCCAATCCTATACTTCCCTTCTCAACACTATTTACCACGACTCTTTAAAAATGGTCTATCTTTTGTCAATGCTAATATTTACATATCCTCTCTAATATTTACATATCCCCTCTCCCTCTCTCTCTCTCTCTCTCTCACTCACTCACTCACTGTGAAAACTTGGAGCCCATTTAGTGGGATTTCAGGGTTGAAAATTTAATTGGGTTTTTTTTCCCTGCACTAATGGCACCTTTGAGAGGAAATAAAAGGAAAAGGAAGGTCGAGAAGAAAGATGAAGAAAATTCTTTGGTTTCTGGATCTTCAAAAGAGATCTCGGCTAACTAATGGGATGCTTTATCAAAGAAAATTGATGTTGAATTGGGACTACAAAAGTAGTAATTTACCAGTGAAATAGTTGATCATTATCATGACTCAAGAGTTGGGTGACTTTCTGTCAGCCAAAGTAGTAGATGGTTAACAATTATTTTTGGAGCACTTTCAACAAGATTTTGAACTTCGAATCAAAAGTAAGTTTGTTCTAAATTAAATTTCAAACCTATTGAAGGTTTAGATTTATTCATATGATCAATATATTAAAATATGGACGATTTTGCCCTTGATAAGACATTAAAATATATTAATCGTAATTTAACGTATTGAATCAATCATGATTATTGATCTTATGATTAATATTGACAAAATATATATTACAAGTGTTTAGCGCTATTATGTGATCAATAAGGTACAAATAATATAATTGTTACCATGACGTGATGTATTGAGTTATTGATTAAATATAACTCATTATCCTAACGGATTGGACTATTATGAATACCTTGACTGGAATTATGACTTGCTCATTTATAAAAAGTAATTATTTCGTTATATTGTTACCACATATATGGTTGGTTTTATCAGCTTTAAATACACATATTACGTTACCACCTATATAGTTGGTTCTACAAGTCTCCAGTATATTACATTACCACCTATATGGTTGATTCTACAAGTTTTCAGCATATTACGTTACCACCCATATGGTTGGTTCTACAAGTTTCAAGCATATTACGTTACCACCTATATGGTTGATTCTACTGGTTTTAAATATTTCTACTCATATAAATTTTATATATTGTTGTTATTTGATATTTCAACAAATGGTACTAGAAGTTACCATTACCAAAAGTTAATAATATTTTATGGTACCAGAAGATACCATTACCAAATGATTGTTGGGTTTTAATGAAAATATTTTATCAAACGGTACCAGAAGTTACCAATATCTGTATTGAAAAGACGATGAAAATAAATTACCCAACAAGAAAATGTTGATGTATGATATGATAATATCACATAATAGCACTGATATGGTTAATGTGAAAATAATATTATCAGTATTATGAGATAAATATTATATGATTAAAATAAATAAATTTGATCAAAGTTCTTGCACAAGCACTTACGTACTCCAGAAGAAGTAAAGATTATCATATAAACATACTGAAATGATATTATTATTATTGCTCCTGAAGAACCATAAACGAGTCATACTGAAAAGAGATACATGCAAAATACAATAAGGGGGAAAACATTTATAATCTTCAAAAGTAGAGGTGTGTATCAAGAGTAATAATACTCCGTACTCTACCACCCCTAATATTTTTTTTATGTCTCAAGAGTAAGAATTTATTTCAACCCTTTTAAATAAAGTTAAATTAGAATTTATTTCAATTTCTCATTATTTATTCCTTAATTCATGTATTATTGAGGTTAAATTACCTCTTATTTCATTTGCTAAAGTTTATTTACTTAGAATTATATTGTTGAGGAGTTTGGGACTTATCGTAATGGTTTGGATGATGTTTGGGATTGAATGAGTGGCGATGTGTATTTTAAAAATGGTTTTGATGTCCCCCTACAGGTTGGATATTTCCAATTTATAGAGGAGACTCTGTTGAAATTTTTGTAAAATTTCACAATAGAAAATGAAAATGTTGAGGTTTTAAATGATTTCTTTTCCGCATTTAAGTAAAGAAAAGTTAACACGCCTAGGTTTAAGATTTTGAACTTGTGGTGTTACAGGGAGGATTTGATAAGTGTTATATTAACGTTTATTTTATGCACTTATATCCTTGAATAAACAATAATGTGATTTTATCTAAGTATTATTAATGCATCTTATATTTTATGTGGTATAGGATCATAAAGGAAGAGAAAAGAAGGAAAAATGACCAAAATGCACTCAAAACTGAAGATTGAGGACCTTAGGTGCAAATTTAGTTACGGCCGTAAGGTAACTAAGCCACGGCCGTAAGAGTGTTCAACGTATTAAGGAAAATCAATAGAATATGAGTTACGGCCGTAAATGAAAAGTTACGGCCGTAACCTTCAATGGTGAAAAGTATGCAGAGACACAGTTACGGCCGTAAAGGGACATGTCACGGCCGTAACTTCAAATTAAGAAAAATATGCAGAAACCGTGTTATGGCCGTAACTTTCCAGTCAAAAATTTCCATATTTTAATTCTTTCCATAATTTTGGGATTTCTTAAGCCCAAAGCTAGGGCACGAAATTGAGGCTATAAAAAGGGAATTTGAGGACAGAAAAAGGTGTGAAATAATTATTGAAAGAGGAGCGGCTCGCTTGAAGGATTGTAAGAGAAATTAAGCGACTCGAGAGGGTGATTCAAGAGAGAAAAATTCTGGAATTCTTCATGACTATGTTCGGCTAAGCCTCCATACCTAGTTCGAAGGGGAAGTTTTATTTCATATCAATTTGTTTATTGCTTTTCCAAAACTAGTAACGTAGTTCTAAATTCTTTACTTTGATTTGTTGGATTTTTATGCGTTTTAAATTCAATCAATGAAATTATTTATTTGATTAAGGCCTTATCATTTAACTTGTTGTATTGAGATTAGCTATTTTGAATGATTGGATCCGTAATCGTCTTTTTGTTCAAATCATAGTAGCAAGTGGAAATTTAATATTTCCATAGAGAATTCCAACTTAGGTTAATTTTCACGAGCTTGTGTGATTGATAATCTAATTCACCATAATTCTTCTTAACCATTATATAGTTGTTGTCTTAAATCTAAAGAGCTTGTTTTAGGTTATTCAATGGCTAATGTTTGATTAGAGAGCTTATTCTAATTAAATGCAATTAAAGGAGAATATGAATAGTTAGAGCTTATTAACTATTTACGGGTGATAAATCAAAGAAGAAATTGAACTCGCGTTACTTGGAAAGTGATAACATTGTGATAGAATACAACTGAACCTGAGAACTAGGACTCATCAACATTTGATATTTATTCCAATCATTTTAATTGCTTTATTTTATTAGTTAAATCATTTACGAACAACTCAAAACAAAACCCCCCTTTACGATTCTAATTGACATGATACTAAGTTAGTTTCCGTTCCTTGTGGGATCGACCCTTGCTTCCACTGCTACATTCTTAGTAATAGTGAACAAGGAATTTATTAATTATTTTGGTGTATCGCGACACGCATCAAATTTTTGGCGCCGTTGCCGGGGAACGATTAACCAATTTAGTGTTTAATCAATTAAAATTTTATTTTTTTGCATTAATTTTATTTTCACTTTATATAATTTTTCAAAAAAAAAAAAAAGTAAAAAAAAATAATGTTTTTTGTACTCCTTTGCTTATATGCTTAAAACTCGGTCAACTAATTGTGAACTTTTTGATCTTGACCCAGCAATTGAGAGAACTTTTTGGCAGCAAAGGAGAGCAGCGCGACAAATGGCAGCTAACAATAGAACTCTTAAACAACTGGCTACCCCCGATGTGGCTCAGCAGCCCTTGTGCATTACGTTTCCAACGGTGGAAGAAGGAAAAACTTTCGAGCTTAAATCTGGGCTCATCCACTTATTACCAACTTTTCGAGGGAACCCCGGTGAAGATCCGTATAGACACTTAAAGGAGTTCCATGTGGTTTGCGACAGTATGAGACCCACGGGCATTACCGATGAGCAAATTAAAATGAGAGCCTTCCCATTCTCATTGAAGGATGCCGCCACCGACTGGCTCTATTGTCTATCATCGGGAACAGTTACTACTTGGAACGACATGAAAAGGCTCTTCTTGGAAAAATATTTCCCTGCATCGAGAGCTGGTACCATCCGAAAAGAAATATGTGGGGTGCGCCAGAACAACAATGAAACATTATATGAGTATTGGGAGCGTTTCAAAAAGCTCATCTCCAGTTGCCCCCATCATCAGATTAGCGAGCAACTTTTGGTGCAATATTTCTACGAAGGTCTAGCGTCAATGGACAGAAGTATGATAGACGCCGCAAGCGGAGGCGCGCTAATGGACATGACACCAGAGCAAGTACGGACTTTAATCTCCAACATGGCAGAGAACACTCAGCAATTCAACTCGAGTAGGGATTCGCAAGTCCGCCGAGTAAACGAGGTAAGTAGTTCCAATATCGAAGGTCAATTATATGAACTAACCAATCTCGTTAAGCAGCTTCTTGTAGGGAACTCGAATCAGGTCAAATCATGCGGAATCTATTCAAACTTTGGACATCCAATGGATACATGTCCGGTGTTGCAAGAGGAGAATGGCGAACAGGTAAAGGCTGCAGAAGGGTTTCCATTTCAAAAACAGCAATACAACCCGTACTCCAATACCTAGAACCCTGGCTGGAGGGATCATCCCAATCTAAGCTATGGGAATAACAAGCCCCCGGGTTTCCCCTCTAACAAATCTCAAGGGCATTTCCAACAACAAGAAAATTTCCATTTACAGGGACAGTATCAACAAAGGCCCCAAAACTCAGGTATCTCTCTAGAAGACATGGTTAAAACTTTGGCTTCTAACACAATTCAATTTCAACAGGATACCAAATCTAGTATTCAAAATTTAGAGAATCAGATGAGCCAAATGGCTACTGCCGTCAACAGACTTGACGCACAATCTAGAGGGAAGCTACCATCTCAACCCGAGGTGAACCCCAAAAACGTGAGTGCCATAACCCTGAGGAGTGGAAAAGAGGTTGAAGGACCAAGCAAACAAGTCTTCGAGAGTAAAGGGGAAGAAGAGAAAGAAGATGAAAAGGGGAATGCCACTTCACGAATCCCGCAGGTAAAATCTAACTCTAATTCAATTGCAAAATTGACTCCTCCCCCTTTTCCTAGCAGGTTAGCAAAGACAGACAAAGAAAGCAAAGAAAAGGAGATGCTGGAGATGTTTAAAAAAGTGGGAGTCAACATTCCACTGTTGGATGCAATTAAGCAAGTACCCCGATATGCAAAATTCTTGAAGGAGCCGTGCACCAACAAACGAAAATTAAAGGGGAATGAAAAGGTGATGATGGGAGAAAATGTCTCCGCATTATTTCAAAGGAAATTACCTCTGAAATGCAAGGATCCAGGTATGTTTACCATACCTTGTCAAATAGGCAATAAGAAAATAAATCGTGCTTTAATAGACTTAGGAGCATCTATCAATGTAATTCCTAGGTCTACCTATGCTTCTTTAAAACTGGCCAATTTAACTGAAACGAATGTCATAATTCAATTGGATGATCGCTCTAACGCCTATCCGGATGGGGTAGTTGAGGATGTGCTAGTGCAAGTAGGAGGGTTAGTGTTCCCGGCTGACTTTTATGTGTTAGACATGAATGATGACCACTCCCCCAACTCTACTCCTATTTTGTTAGGCAGACCATTTCTAAAAACATCTAAGACCAAGATAGATGTTAGTAGTGGCTCACTCACCATGGAATTTGATAATGAAATTATTGAGTTTAATATTTATGATTCCGTGAACTACCTTGATAATGATAATCCTGTTCATTATGTTAATGTTATTGATTCTTCAGTACAGGAAACTTTCAAACTTGGTGGAAATAGTGAAAAGCCAGGTAAAATCTCGTGTATTACATTGCCAACTTCTGATGACATGCTTTTGCCCCCTTTCTTGCAGGCCCTAATGAAAAATATGAAAAAGAAGTTGAGCTTTGGAAATCCGCCTAACCCCGGTTGAATAAGAAAGGACTCAGTCGAGCTAACGACTGTAAACAAAACTTTTGTGTACATTATGATTTTCATGCCAACATTGTTCTCGGATTTATGCCTTGACAATTACGCACTACTTGCTCGAGTACATTTTCTTTAGGTTACTATCATACTCTACTAATTTACTCATTTCTCTTACAGGATTTTCTATTGCTCCAACCCTTTTGAATTGCAGATGCTGAAAATGATGCAAGCCTTCCAGACTCAACTGAATGATGCAAGAGGATCAACAACTCATTCTGGAAGAGCAGAGAGCCCTTCGGGAGGAGATTCGACGATTGCGGGGACCTCGGGACGATCCACCTCCACATTAGACCCGAGGGAGTTTCTTTTTCTTTTCCCCCTTCTACTGTTTAGCTTTATTTTTCAATTAGGACATTGTTTTGTCTAAGTGTGGGGGGGGAATTGATTGTAAGCTTAATGTCTTTATCTTCCTTCTGTAGTCGAAACGTTAAATTCATGTTGAGTCAGCGTCCATTTTAATCTTGTTCTCTACTTTTGTTACCTATCTATGCTACTTAGGTCTTAAACCATACTTTGATAGGAAGCATCCTCACTTTTGGTTCAATTTTTTTGAAAAATTATTGCATAATTGGATATAAATTGAGCACATAGAGATGATCCCGTCCAGAAAAGCGCTGATAGGTTGAAGATGAAAAGTAAAATTGTCAAATGTCTACAAACCTAGCCAACCCAAATAGGAATAGACACATACCCCGTCATATATAACCCTAAGCGTCCCAATTCCAACAAGAATTATTGTACTTTTGTGAGTAGTCATGGTTTGAATACTTTTAACCTCTATCCTCGACCAATGGAGTTAGATTTGGAATGAAGATCAAGCAATGACCTATAACTCATAATTGGATGTGAGAAACACATAAAAACCATAATTTGTGAGCTTTTGAGCCTAATAGCTGTTTTTAATACTTATGAGCTCGTGATTCTTTGATGTGTGTCCTGCATGGTTGGGTTATACTTGGATGTGCTTTTCTGTGCAAAATGTGTAGCTTCTTAACTCAAGTACAAATTTTAGCAAAGGCAATAGGTTAAGCTAAATTTGACTTGCTAAAAGAGCCTACCTTGCTACATGGACCAATAGAAGCCCCTTTGAGCCTTAGCCTTTCTTTGAATCTTTGATGCCACAATATAAGCCACGAATACCTTTTCTTTAGCATTGTCTTTGTTTTGAACCCATAGAGAAGGGATTCACAAGCTTTTATTGATTGATGATTGCGCTATGGTCTAAGTCTAAAAAGTTGAAATGGTTATCTTGTGTTGGGTGACGGGTGAGTAATGGACTGAATTCAGGGAAATGTAATGATATCTTGTGCCAATTGGTGACTGCGTAATAATGAAAAAAAAAGTTGAAGTCTGTACTCGAAAAAAAAATCGAAAGAGAAAAAGCAATGAAAAGGAAGTTTAGTCCAAAAAGTTAGTAGTTGAGGATGTTAAACACTCAACTTGTGAAGAAAAAGAAAAGAAAAGAAAATAAGAGATTCAAGTGTGAACAAAGTTGGGTAGCGGGAAACAATAAAGTTCATATTAAGAGTGAAGGAAGTAATGTCATTGTGAATTGACTTGGTTTGCGAAATTCATTCTCGACTCGGCCTAAATATATCCTTTTTCCCTACCTGACCTGATGCCCCGTTACAACCAAATAAAGACCTTTGCTTTGTACTTGTGTTATTGTTGGCTCCGGTTATGACATTTAGACAATCTGTGGTACTGACTTATCCATGCAGAGAGCTGAGCGAAAATTCTAACCCTTATACACTTTGTGCGAAGAGAGAAATATCTTGTGAGGGTGTTAAAACCCATTACATATACTTATGAGTGGTTTGAATTGCTTGGTCTAGGGTTGGTGCTATGAATGTGGTCGGGGATACTATGTTGACTGAATTCACATCATGAACAACTCGGGTTACGCGACTGATTTCTTCCGGAGTTTGGCGAAACTGTTTCCCTTGTAGTCACTCATAAGTGGTTGGGAGGTGAGTCAACACGAGAGGTGCAAGGAAATAAACCATATCGAGCCATGATTGGGATGAGAAATAAAGGACGTTGCATCTCTAGCACACACTAACACAATCCGATCATGCAATGGAACATTTTTGTTAAAGAAAAGTGGGTTGCAACCTCAAGTCTCTAAATTGTAATCTGTTGCGTGAGTCCTATTCTTTTCTTTGTGAATCTTTGTTCGATGATGAACAATGGTTCAAGTGCGGGAGTGTAATACCGCTTTTTCGTTTTATGTGCTTTCTTGGATTTCGCGTAATTTTTCTATTAATGTCTCTATTAATCATTATTGACATTATTGTTGATAATTATTTGAATTATTTTGCAGTGGGAGGAATTGGACGCCGTCTCGTTCAATGTGCCAAATACGTCAATTAAAAGTTTATAAATTATCTACATGCAATTTTATGCCTAATAATTTATTTTATTTGTTACTTGCCAAATTCTATTTTTTTATTGAGTAATAATTTGCCTAAATTGGATAAACTGAAATTGACGAGTTTATTGGCACTTTGAATTTAATTGAGGGTTGGGGACTTAAATTGCCAAATTAAGAGAGTTTGGGGTTTGGTTTGTAAATTATCCAAAATTTATAGGGGTTTTAAGTTAAAAAGATGTGTCAACACATAAGTTTAGTAAAATAGATGTCCTTCCACAATGTTTTGTCAAATAGATTTATTCAATAAATAAAATACAAAAGATATTAAACAATGTCCAAAATACCCATACTTGTCAAATGATCTTGATACCCAAAATTACAATCAAACAAGCCCTAATTTTTTCCACCCAACCGATTCACGTTCTTTCTTCTCTATAGCAACAAGCAGTCATTCTCTCATCTCTCTCTCTCTTCCATTGCACTTGTTCTACATAGAAATCCAACAATATTCTTATTTGTCATCTTCTTTTGCCCATTGAAGCTAGAGTGGTTTGTGAAATTGTTAAATAATCCACATTTTAGATTTGCAATTGGAGAAGAAAAAAGGTACACATTAAAATCATTTCCTATAATTTTTTTGCTACATTTTTTGTTCTGGTGTATTATACAGTGCTGATTTATGTATTTGTTTACAAATTTGCCATAACGTCATGCATGCCGTTATCTGTGATGTATAACGGCACTCATGCCGTTATCTTTTTTTTCACTGTCAGTATGTATATAACATCCAGGGTTTATAAAAATGTTGCTGATATATGCATTTGTTTAAGAATTTGTCATAACGTCATATTTTCCGTTATCTTTGATCTATAACAGCACGCATGTCGTTATCTAATTTTTGACTGACACCATATACCTAGCATTGATTGTGATAATTGGCTTTGAAAATGTGACTAATTTAGTACTATTAGACATATGTTAATAGTTAGCATTCTTCATGTATTGAGTGAAAATTTTATTTTTTGCATTTTGACATGTATAGTGTAGTAGTTTATGATATAATAAATTGAAATATATTTGTTTTATGTTGAATTGCAGTGATGGATGTGTTGGACAAGGTGTGGATATCAATTTGTTATTTTGTTGAGTTTGTGGAGAAAGAATGCGGTGGGTGGACATGGAGGCATGTAGGCAATGGTCCAGCAAATGTGACTCCTATTCTTGTTTCAAAAACCACTACATTTGCAGAGCTAGATGTTAAAGTTCGAGGGGTTTTGGAGTTTGATTCTAGGTTATATGATATAGAGATGGCAACCGTTATCCCTGGCATGTCTAATGTTCCAGTTCCCTCAACGAAAATTGATTGTGACAACAATGTACGGTGGTATCTCTCTGTTTGTAGAGAAGTTCCTCTTTGTGTTACCCTTTTGAAGAAAGATGTTGAGGAGTATGAAGAAAGTGATGGTTTAAGAGAGAACGAAGAGCGTGCTACTATTGCATCACATGGTGATTCACTGAGTGAAATGCAAACAGAAGGTAGTAATATGGGAGATGAAATTGCTGATGGGAACTTTGTTGATTGGGATGGTTTGAATATAATTCCATTTAGCCCTCGAAGACAGGAACTTCACGAAATTTCTCCTGTGACAGTTGTGCATGAAGAAAATGTGTATACACCTGAAGTTGTTACCTACAACAACATTGAGAATTTAACTGCAAATTTAAGTTCAATCCCTTGTGGACCATCATCGAGGATTCCTGAATCTGAGGATTTGCAAGTGAAACAATTGTTCCCTACCAAAAAAGCTTTGTTATCGAAGTTGTATTTACTTGCACTCAGGTATCACTTCGAGTTTAAAGTGCAGAATTCAAACCAATCTGTTTATGCAGTTGTTTGTCTGGAGACAAATTGTAAGTGGCGTATGCGGGCAACAAAGTTGAAAGAATCTGTTATGTTTCAAGTTCGAACCTACTATAGTCATCACACCTGCTCCATGAGTGTTCGTCGTCGAGATCATCGACATGCTAGCTATTCAGTGATTGGAGCTCACATTGCCTCCAAGTTTGAAGATGCCAGAAGAGTTTATAGACCGAGAAACATCATCAATGATATTCGTAAAGAGTTCGGCATAACAATAACCTATAATAAGGCATATACGGCAAGGTATTTTGCATATGGACTCATCCGAGGGACTCCTGATGATAGTTATGCTAAATTACCTTCGTATTGTCATGTTTTGGAGCAAAAAAATCCTGGTACAATTACCTTCATTGAAACTGATGATAGTATGCATTTCAAGTACTTTTTCATGGCCCTAGGACAAAGTATACGTGGATATCAAACCTCAATGCGAAGAGTAATATGTGTAGATGGAACATTCATAACATCCAGATATCGAGGAACTCTACTTGTAGCAACCTGTCAAGATGCAAACATTCAAATTTATCCGCTTGCATGGGGTATAGTTGACTCGGAGAATGAGGCTTCTTGGACTTGGTTCTTTAATAACTTGCGGGAAATAACTGGTGACTCGCAGGAACTAGTGATTGTTTCGGATCGTGGTAAAAGCATACCTCATGCATTTAGTAATGTCTACCAATTTGCACATCATGTAAATTGTATATGGCACTTGAACAATAACTTGAAGACTACATTTCCAAAAGCTGATTTGTCCTTGTTATTCAGAAAGGCGGCAGAAGCTTACACCATAACAGAATTCGAGGCATACATGGCAGCGCTTTGTGGTAAAAAAAAGGGCATCAGAGACTACTTGGAAAAGGATGTTGGTGGTTTCCATTATTGGAGTAGGGCACATTCAAAAGGAGTTAGATATAATATCATGACAACAAACAACGCAGAATCTTTGAATTCCGCGTTGAAGGAGGCCCGTGATTTTCCTATACTAGGTTTGATTGAATATATTTGACAGGTGTTGCAAAAATGGTACTATGAAAGGCATGTTGAGGCAGAAAAATGCACAACCCAACTCACCCCACCTATGGAGGATAAGATGTACTTAAAGTATAACCAGTCACACGGGTGGAACGCGATTCAAATATCAGGAAATGAGTTTCAAGTAGTTAAAAATTTGGAATCATACATCGTAAACTTGGAAGAATACATATGTACTTGTAGGCGATTTGATTTAGATAAATTTCCTTACCAACATGCAATTGCCGCAGCAAAGCAGAATGGTCCTGATGGTTATGGGCTTTACTCTCCTTTCTATACCACATTTTTTGGAGACAAGCTTATTCGGAATTTATATATCCATTACCAAATGAGAATGAGTGGGAAATTCCTGAGGAAGTTAGATCAAGAACCGTCTTGCGTCCATTATCAAGACGACCTGCTGGACGCCCACCGAAACATCGAAAAAAATCAATTGGAGAGGTACACAGGCCTCGTAAATGTAGTAGGTGTATGAAGATGGGCCACAACCGGAGTACTTGTACAAATCCTTTATTCGCTACATAGAGATGGATGCACTTTATGTAGTAATTGAACATCCTTTTGATAAAATATGTAATTTACATTTCAAGTTTTTAATACATTTTAGTATTGTTGAAACTGTGAATTTTACTGTTATATATGTTGTAGCAGATAAATATCGTAACAGGTAGTTAACAGATATTTTCTTCAAATTTTGGTTGTAATCTGCCAGAAAAACGGCACAGATGCCGTTATCCAATCACTAAAACGGCAAACGTGCCGTTATGTTCATAAACCGGACTTGCAGTCATTTGCATCAGCACAGAATGTCTTAATTTTTTAAAAAATCAGTCTAACAAGTCTGTGTATCCATTTCTATGTCGTTCGGAAGAGTTTAGGCCAATAACGGCACAAAAGCCGTTACGGGTACACTAAAGCTGCATACTGCCGTTATACTCATAATTTTATACTTATCACTCATTTTGATCAGCACACCTCATCTCTACATGTAACAGGGAGATAATTTTTTTTTAAACAGTGTAGCAGATAAATATCGTAACAGGTAGTTAACAGATCTTTTCTTCAAGTTTTGGTTATGATCTGTCAGCATAACGGCACAGATGCCGTTATCCAATCACTAAAACGGCAAACGTGTCGTTATGTTCATAAACCGGACTTGCAGTCATTTGCATCAGCACAGAATGTCTTAATTTTAGAAAATCAAACTAACAAGTCTGTGTATCCATTTCTATGTCGTTCGGAAGAGTTTAGGCCAATAACGGCACAAAAGCCGTTACGGGTACACTAAAGCGGCATACTACCGTTATACTCATAATTTTATACTTGTCACTCATTTTGATCAGCACACATCATCTCTACATGTAACAGGGAGATAAATTTTTTTTAAACAGTGTAGCAGATAAATATCGTAACAGGTGGTTAACAGATCTTTTCTTCAAGTTTTGGTTATAATCTGTCAGTATAACAGCACAAATGCCGTTATCCAATCGCTAAAACGGCAAACGTGCCGTTATGTTCATAAACCGGACTTGCAGCCATTTGCATCAGCACAGAATGTATTAATTTTTTAGAAAATCAGTCTAACAAGTCTGTGTATCCATTTCTATGTCGTTCGAAAGAGTTTAGGCCAATAACGGCACAAAAGCCGTTACGGGTACACTAAAGCGGCATACTGCCGTTATACTCATAATTTTATACTTGTCACTCATTTTGATCAGCACACATCATCTCTACATGTAACAGGGAGATAAATTTTTTTTTAAACAGTGTAGCAGATAAATATCGTAACAGGTAGTTAACAGATCTTTTCTTCAAGTTTTGGTTATAATCTGTCAACATAACGGCACAGATGCCGTTATCCAATCGCTAAAACGGCAAACGTGCCGTTATGTTCATAAACCGGACTTGCAGTCATTTGCATCAGCACAGAATGTCTTAATTTTTTAGAAAATCAGTCTAACAAGTCTGTGTATCCATTTCTATGTCGTTCGAAAGAGTTTAGGCCAATAACGGCACAAAAGCCGTTACGGGTACACTAAAGCGGCATACTGCCGTTATGGCCATAACCGGACTTGTCATCCATTTGTATCAGTACTAAAAGTGTTATTTTTTATAATATGACTCTAACAAGCCCGTGTATTCATTTCCATGTCGTTCCGAACAGTTTATACCTATAACGGCAGAAATGCCGTTATGGGAACAATAGAGCGGCGTACGTGTCAATATAATCATACCTTACTAATTTAATGCTTTAATCGATCCCCATATATGTTAACATTCAAAAACAGACAAAATTAAAGTATTAGTTGTTATAATGACACTAATGATGCTTCGCTTTTAAGATTTCATAATAAAATAAATCAAGTAACTTAAAGGATGCATGTTTAGTTTATGATGAATTAGATACAATAGACTTGTTACCTTTCGATTCTTCTACTCCGACATCCAAAAATCACATCCATATGTCCAAAAGTTCGTAAATGTTGTAACTACACAAGTAAAAACCCATTCGGTTGCATTTAAAGTCATTACGGCAACCCTGCCGTTACGGCAGAACTAGAACGGCAGGCATGCCGCTATCCTTTTTTCTTGAACATTCTTCTACTCTGACATCCAAAAAATACATCCATATGTCCAAAAGTACGTAAATGTCGTAACTACACAAGTAAAAACCCATTCGGTTGCATTTAAAGGCATAACGGCAACCATGCCGTTACGGAAGAACTAAAACGGCAGGCATGCCGCTATCCTTTTTTTTTGAACATTCTTCTACTCTGACATCCAAAAAATGCATCCATATGTCCAAAAGTACGTAAATGTCGTAACTACACAATTAAAAACCCATTCGGTTGCATTTAAAGGCATAACGACAACCATGCCGTTACGACATAACTAGAACGGCATGCATGCCGCTATCCTTTCTACTTGAGCATTCATCTACTCCGACACCCGAAAACCACATCCAAATGTCCAGAAGTACATACATATCGTAAATACATAATTTGAAACATGTCCGGGTGCATTTAAAGGCATAACGACATGCATGCCGTTACGACATAACTAGAACGGCATGCATGCCGCTATCCTTTCTACTTGAGCATTCTTCTACTCCGACACCCAAAAACCACATCCTAATGTTCAGAAGTATATAAATATCGTGACTACATAACTTGAAACCTGTCCGGCTGCATGTAAAGGCATAACGGCAACAATGCCGTTACGACATAACTAGAACGGCATGCATGCCGCTATCCTTTCTACTTGAGCATTCTTCTACTCCGACACCTAAAAACCACATCTAAATGTCCAGAAGTACATACATATCGTAAATACATAATTTGAAACATGTCCGGGTGCATTTAAAGGCATAACGACATGCATGCCGTTACGACAGAACTAGAACGGCATGCATGCCACTATCCTTTCTACTTGAGCATTCTTCTACTCCGACACCCAAAAACCACATCCAAATGTCCAGAAGTACATACATATCGTAAATACATAATTTGAAACCTGTCCGATTGCATTTAAAGGCGTAACGACATGCATTCCGTTACGACAGAACTAGAACGGCATGCATGCCCTCCTTTCTACTTGAGCATTCTTCTACTCCGACACCCAAAAACCACATCCTAATGTTCAGAAGTATATAAATATCGTGACTACATAACTTGAAACCTGTCCGGCTGCATGTAAAGGCATAACGGCAACCATGCCGTTACGACATAACTAGAACGGCATGCATGCCGCTATCCTTTCTACTTGAGCATTCTTCTACTCCGACACCCAAAAACCACATCCTAATGTTCAGAAGTATATAAATATCGTGACTACATAACTTGAAACCTGTCCGGCTGCATGTAAGGGCATAACGGCAACCATGCCGTTACGACATAACTAGAACGGCATGCATGCCGCTATCCTTTCTACTTGAGCATTGTTCTAATAACCTGTATAAATAACAACTTAAACTTAACGAAAATCTGACTAGCCATTCACATCTCAAAATCAAATCCATAAACAGTAACCTATACACTGAAAAGCACCTATACACAAAAATCGACTTTACAAAAACAACTTCACATAAAACAACTTCACATCTCAAAAAAACTATTGAAGAATAGTATGTTGAAATCAGTAATACACATTCTAAGGGTCGAATTCCCCTCCAAAGATCTCAGCTGCCCTTTTCTGCCTCCACATTAGCATATACTGAGGTTGCACAAGATGCAGGTCAAGTCCAGCTACAGAAAATTCAATGAACTTCACTGTGAAGACTCCACAATCTGATCTGTAAAAAGAAATTAAAGAGTGTTTTAGTCCAAACATCAACATTTTTAAGAACAGTATTTCGCCAACAATGAATACATGCCAAAATGGTGTTTAAGTTAAAAAAATTACCCATTATCTTGTACTGGAAGCTTCTTCACCCTGTGATGCGTAAACATTGATGTGCTATAGTTTCCATCGACATGTTTTTTCAGAAGCCATGGTAAGACCACCTTCAAGGGCTTCATGTAGTTGGTAAGGTTGTTTTCGTGTACTCTACTCGTTAAGCTATCGAATATGCTAATTTTTCGCTCTTCCAAGTCGACCTCAAGTGCAAACCAATGTGACTGAGGGACACAGTATGGAATATAGAGATATCGACAAGTCATCCAAGGTTTCCCAATACTGGGAGTTGCCCCTTCAACGTAATTCACCAACACCTTGGCAAACTGGTACTCCGACTTATTTTGACCTAACTTTTCCATATTCTTGTACGCGCTTTCCACAAATTGCCAGAAATTGGAGTCCAGAACGGCGCAATCATGTCGAAAGAGATCTGCATATTTAACTGCTCGCTCCCTGATATGAAATAATGCAGAATCCACATGCTGTACATAAACATGCAATTAATAAATTGAAATGACCAAAAAATATAGTAAGTTGTCAACATTTTTACTTACATCGCCATTAAGCCACCCAGATTGATCAAGAAGATCGTCAAAAAATTTCCTCCCAGCATCACAAATTGCCAATGCAACTGCATCCCTATAACATCATTTGCACTGCGAATAAATCAGCAATATAGTAGATGAAGACCCTACACTAGGTTAACTGAAGGAAGAGAAAAACTTACCTTGGTGAAGCCTTTTCCAACCACTCATTCAAGTCACTGGCTTTTGCAGGATCTAGTTCTCGGAAGGGATAAAAAACAGTAACATTCTTGAACTTCCTTCTTTTCAATGGATTGGTCCACGGGGTACGTAAAGATTTCCCCTTCCTTCTTTTCCTTTGGCCTCTACCTTTAGGAGACTCCTCAAGCAAAATAGTAGAAGATTCTCCAACTTGATCTACAAATTGGTTAAACATGTATGATATGCATTGACCAGTACATCAAAAGTTTATTTCTTTATTCAATTTACAGATTATATACCTCCATGAGAGGTTTCTACAGGCTGCTCCAGACTTTTTGACATCACAATGTCAACAGGTTCGTGCTCTCCCATTCGGTGCTCAGAATCTGGGATAAAAATGCGAGGCATTCCTCGGTACAACATGATGGCAGTTGAAGGATTCGAGACAATGCCTGTGAAGGGAGATCAATCGAAACTTGATTAAGTTTAAGAAATTATAGAACTAAAAAATATAAAATCACGACAAAAAAAAAAAAAAAAAAACCTTCACCAATAGCATCCCTTGGCCCTTCACGTTGAATTGGCGTGGCTTGCTCCTCTTCATAGGTGCGTTCTTCAACAATATTGGAATTCTTAACTGCATCCTGGACAACATGGGCTTCTTCTTGCTCCTTATTATCTTCCTCTTGCCTCCCTTTCTCTTCGGGCACACTACCCTCATGATGAGGTGAATAGGTATCAAATCCCCTCATTTCTGACTGATATGCACCTTTATCTGACCGAAAGCCACCAATTTCAACGAACTGTAGAATTCTATCAAGTTTGGTCTCAATGCGATCACATCGACCATTTATCCTCCTCTCCATTTCTCTCATTTCTTGCATGATTACCTCCAATCCATCTTTGTTATGAGAGGAGGATGGTTTGTCACATGGCTGTTGGCGATTGGAAACATCAGGTTCATCTTTCTCAGGCTCCTCCCCTCCATCTTCATTGAAGCTAATATCTACCCTTGAGTCTTCTGCATCATCAAATGGTGTGATTCCCATGTAGAATTCTTCATCAGCTTCTTCTGATGAAGCCACTAGTGTCCGCTTCACCCTGAAGTTCCTCATTTCAATTTCACTCTCTAAGAACCTGTTCACTGTTTCTCCATCGAGTTTTGGATGCTGAAAATCCCACCCCGACATTCTTGGGATTCTGTCACCTTCCAATCTCTGACCAAACTCCTGCCCAAGAGCAGGAATCGCTTCAAATGCCCAAATCTATAGAAATAAAAACAAAGATGGTCAATTTATTGATTTAAACATCATATAAACAATTAAATCAATTTAACTGTTACCATGATTGAAAGAGGAAATCCGTGAAAATTGTAGGGATATCGTTCATTTCTTTCATATTTTTTCACCGTTTCTCCCAAATTGCGTTTGAATATCCCAATTGTACATTCATAGGATCTCTTTCCCCAAGCATAATTGTCGAAGCGATCCATATCCTCAACCAAATAAAACCACCATAAGTTAAGAGTCGTGTTCTCTTCCGCAGCTAACAAAACATATGCTAAAACTAATAAAAGGCCCAGCTTCAACTTGTCCGGCTGGCGAGTACACCTTTGGAATGTACTTAACAATTGCTTTCTGGTCACTTTTCCTTTGCACTTCTTAAAGTAATTTTGCATCAGATAACTATTTAGGCCTAAGTTCTCATCCTCAAATTCCAAATCTCCAGCTTTAAAGCCCGTAACTAAAATAAATTCTTCAAGCCCAAATCTAGCAAGTCTGTTACCAAATCTGAACCATACTTCTTTCTCTTTTGTTGTTCTCACCGCCCTAAGAATGATTTGATGAACCATTTGAAGGGACATTTTGATTTCAGCAATGTCCAACAGGTGGCCAAAACAGGACTCCCTAAATTGCTCTTTATGCTTAGCATCCAAACTATAATACACCTCAGTTATAATCTGAAGCCTACATCTATTACTTATTTTGCCTCGAACTCTGTCTTTCACATCAACAACATACTCCATTGAAAAGCCTATCTGCAAAGACAAAGCAAGGAAATGTTGATTATATCGTGCAACATTACATAATTCAATAATAGACTTAGCTGTGGATCATACATCCAAATAGAATATGTAGATCCCAAATACTTCAAACAATTGCTAAAAAGATTAATTTCTACGATAAAATACCCAATTTGGTACAAATTCACACTAAACCTCTAATCAGATTATAGTAACCCCACAACACATTTCTACATTTCAGGGGGGCCACCTGCATCTTGTTAACCCATACATGGTTGCAGTTTAGAGCAATAATGTGTCTGCTGTGAATGAAGCTCTTAATGAGATATATGTGGAGGAGGAGGATTACGACAGATTGCATGAATCAATTGACTTCCATGATAACTTTGATCACATTGGCCTTGCACAAAAGGTGAAGCATATTGTATTTCTACACTTTGCTTTCTAATTCCTGTATTTTGGGGCTAATTTATGCCATTTATATGGGCTTCAGTAGATTGAGAAAAATGAGCTTCTTGAAATGTGGCTTGTTGCAGCTTACATTTATAAAAAAAAAGCTGGTTGGTGGAAGCAGTCCATTGCATTTTCAAAGAAAGATAACATTTACAAAGATGCAATGGACAAATTTTTGGCATCAGATTGACAAATTTTGCTTCACGTTGTCATCATTATTCACAACAACTAACAAAAATGAACCAAACACACCAAACCTAACAGAATCTACCAAAGAAAGCCAATTTATCCACAAAAGTAAACCAACCAAATAAAAATAAACACCGGCGATAACACCGTACTGCAACTATTACCAAAGCACAAGCGGAAGAAATAAGATATGGGAAATGAGCACTTACAGTCGGGAAGGGAGGAAGAAGCGCAGAATGTCGATGGTTAGCAAAAAGGCGTTGAAGAGAGCCGTTAGTTTTTGAAAAGGATTTCACAGTGGAAATGGAGGAAGAACCGAAGGAGCACAAGATTTTGATGAAGGCGAGAGAAAGTGACGGGCGTAATTGGCCAAACTGAGGATTTAGGGCATTATTGAAGAGGGGCATTCGCGTCATTTGATCATTAATTCCATTTTTGATTTAATTTTAAAATTCCTTTTTTGGTCAAAGTCTATTTGTCAAAACATTTTGGACAAGGAACTCATTTACCGATATTCCCCAAATTTATACTAAACCTAACCTAATAACCCACAAACCCGTCCCTCACCCACGCTTCCTCTCACTCTCACGCAACTCTCTGTCTCGGTGTCTCTCTCTCTCGTCGCTCACACTCAATCTTCCGTCTCTCTCGCCTCTCACCCAAACCGCAACCTCACTCAGCCTCCCCCGACGTCAAACACCACACCACCGGCGACCACAACTCGGCCTCCACTACTTTCCAGCCTCGGTGAGCCCTTTTTTTTTTCACCCCTCCGCACTGCATACGAAAAACCCGAACACACACTTGTATAAATATGGAATTTTATGTATGTGTGATGTTCATTTGTATAAATTCTTATATTTTCATATTCGAAATTGTCTAGATTTCCAATTTTAATTATTATTTGGAGCTTTGGTTAATGATTATATGTAGGTGTAAGTTCTGTGTATGTATATATTGATGTATGTGTATATTTGTATATGTTTCTGTGTGTGTATATATATATATATATATTTCAGATTTTTTCAAATTTTCAGATTTAGGTTTTGTCAAATTTCGAATTTTACTGTTAAAATTGAAATATGTAATATTAGGTGTGCATATTTTGTATAATTTCAGATCTGAATATAGTCTAATTTCGAAGTTATTAATTCGGATTTTTGTTAATGAATAGATATACATGTGTGTAAATTCATAATGGGACTTGGTTTAAATTTCGAAGTTAGGTAATTAAATTTTTGATTTATGAGTAACTAAGATTGTAGTTGGGGAGATTTTGTAATATAATTTTGAGTTTGATCTTTAAAAGATTAGAAGACCTTCTAATGTGTATTGAGATTCAATCTTTGTCTTGAGTAGGGCTATTATGGGTTTTAGTAGTATTTTAGAATTTTAATCTGTTAAGATCATCTTTTGGGCGATATATATAAATTAGAGTATGCATATATGTGTGTGCAATCTTGACTAAATTTCCAGATTTCCAATTTTGTTAAATTTCGGATTTTCTGTTAAAAATTGGAGATTAGGTGGTGTGATTTTGTATGTATATGTAATACATGTATCTATTTATGACATTTCGAATTTTATAGTAATTTTCAGATTTCGAAATTTCTTAATTAGTAGTTTAATTTAATTGTATACTTTAGTTTTAAGTTAGAAATTATAATTTTACAAATTTGGGGAGAATTATAAAAATGGTTATACTAATTTTAAGATTTTATAGTTAATTATAAGATTATGAAATTATAAATTTAAATTGACTTAGTTGACAACCATTGTGAGAAATTTCAAATTCTTAAATGATGGAAGTTCTTTAATGGATTCTGTGTTGGCTTAATGTTGTTTTAAATTGAAAATTTTCAAATTTAGGATTTCAAGTAATGATGTGGTTTTAATTGAATTTTAATGTATATTCTTGACTTATAGTTGCTATTTTCAGACTTTTGAAATTTGTAGTTTAGTTAACTGTTCGGGTAAAGTTTGAATAAATGGTGATTTTCAAATTTATGAATAGTTAGAATGCAAATTGGATTTGTCTTTGTGAAATTTAATTTTTGATGAAGGTTCTATAGCTTTGACCTTTTATATAAATTGATAAGTTAGATTTCAATTATTGCTATTGAAGTTAATCTCTTATTCTGAATGTAGTATGATTTGTATTTGACATAGCTTAAGATTCCATTTGGTTTGAATTGTAAATCACCTGAGAGGCTCAACTTCATTTAGGAGTTTCAAATGTAATTTTGAACTAAAATTTTATTTCACTTAATGAATGGGTACAACTAGGATTTTGGTACATTGACGTCACGGGCAGCCGATGCTCCTCCACTTGCAAATCCAGATAACGGTAAATACTAAGGATGTCAAGTAAGTAAACTTCCCCTATTTTCATAGAAGTTAAATGTAAATGTGGAATGTGTAAATGACTATTGAAACTTACTTGTTTTGATGAATTTCATTTACTTTATGAAAATGTATATTATTATGAAGAATGTTCAAGCATGCACATTATCATGTCATTGCATCATCAAGCATGCATTGGCATCGGAATTGGGAAGTCAAATGTTTTTAAATGAAAGAAATGTGTCAATGTGCAAGTTTGTTCAAAGTTATGTATCTCAAGTTTTTAAGAAAGAATGGGTGTACTTCTAGTTCATGAAAGATGCGAGTGGGAAATGGGGCGCGGGGGACCGGCGTACCCGAATTAAGTCGCTTTGCGACGGAATGTTCAACCGTTTTACGGTGGACTGTTAAACCGCTTTGCGATGGAAATGTGAAAGTTAATCTGGTTCCAAATAAGAACTGCCCACTATTATCTGATTGACTAAAAGATACACCAAGTGAGCTCACGATGGAAATGAAATGAAAGTTTGAAAGTTTTGGAAAGTAAAATAAATGGGGATAGATATATGAAAATTTAAAGCATTCATGTCATAAGCATGCATTTCATGCATAAAGTTTACTTACTGAGCTTTAGCTCACCCCAATCCCTCCCCAACATTTCAGGTGATGAAAGTTAGGTGATCTGAGGAGAGTACTCGGCAGCTGACTCAGGCTATACCCGCTTCAACCCTTTTAAATAAAGTTAAATTAGAATTTATTTCAGTTTCTCATTATTTATTCCTTAATTCATGTATTATTGAGGTTAAATTACCTCTTATTTCATTTGCTAAAGTTTATTTACTTAGAATTATATTGTTGAGGAGTTTGAGACTTATCGTAATGGTTTGGATGATGTTTGGGATTGAATGAGTGGCGATGTGTATTTTAAAAATGGTTTTGATGTCCCTCTACAGGTTGGCTATTTCCAATTTATAAAGGAGATTCTGTCGAAATTTTTGTAAAATTTCATAATAGAAAATGAAAATGTTGAGGTTTTAAATGATTTCTTTTCCGCATTTAAGTAAAGAAAAGTTAACACGCCTAGGTTTAAGATTTTGAACTTGGGGTGTTACAGGGAGGATTTGATAAGTGTTATATTAACGTTTATTTTATACACTTATATCCTTGAATAAGCAATAATGTGATTTTATCAAAATATTATTAATGCATCTTATATTTTATGTGGTATATGATCATAAAGGAAGAGAAAAGAAGGAAAAAGGACCAAAATGCACTCAAAACTGAAGATTGGGGACCTTAGGTGCAAATTTAGTTACGGCCGTAAGGTAACAAAGTCACGGCCGTAAGAGTGTTCAACGTATTAAGGAAAATCAACAGAATGTGAGTTACGGCCGTAAATGAAAAGTTACGGCCGTAACCTTCAATGGTGAAAAGTATGCAGAGACACAGTTACGGCCGTAAAGGGACATGTCACGGCCGTAACTTCAAATTAAGAAAAATATGCAGAAACCGTGTTACGGCCGTAAAAGGAAATTCACGGCCGTAACTTTCCAGTAAAAAATTTCCATATTTTAATTCTTTCCATAATTTTGGGATTTCTTGAGCTCAAAGTTAGGGCACGAAATTGAGTCTATAAAAAGTGAATTTTATGACAGAAAAAGGTGTGAAATAATTATTGAAAGAGGAGCGGCTCGCTTGAAGGATTGGAAGAGAAATTAAGCGACTCGAAAGGGTGATTCAAGAGAGAGAAATTCCGGAATTCTTCATGACTATGCTCGGCTAAGCCTCCATACCTAGTTCGAAGGGGAAGTTTTATTTCATATCAATTTGTTTATTGCTTTTCCAAAACTAGTAACATAGTTCTAAATTCTTTACTTTGATTTGTTGGATTTTTATGCGTTTTAAATTCAATCAATGCAATTATTTATTTGATTAAGGCCTTATCATTTAACTTGTTGTATTGAGATTAGCTATTTTGAATGATTGCATCCGTAATCGTCTTTTTGTTCAAATCATAGTAGCAAGTGGAAATTTAATATTTCCATAGAGAATTCCAACTTAGGTTAATTTTCATGAGCTTGTGTGATTGATAATCTAATTCACCCTAATTCTTATTAACCATTATATAGTTGTTATCTTAAATCTAAAGAACTTGTTTTAGGTTATTCAATGGCTAATGTTTGATTAGAGAGCTTATTCTAATTAAATGCAATTAAGGGAGAATAGGAATAGTTAGAGCTTATTAACTATTTACGGGTGATAAATCAAAGAAGAAATTGAACTCGCGTTACTTGGAAAGTGATAACATTGTGATAGAATACAACTGAACCTGAGAACTAGGACTCGTCAACATTTGATATTTATTCCAATCATTTTAATTGCTTTATTTTATTAGTTAAATCATTTACGAACAACTCAAAACAAAACCCCCTTTACGATTCTAATTTACATGATACTAAGTTAGTTTCCATTCCTTGTGGGATCGACCCTTGCTTCCAGTGCTACATTCTTAGTAATAGTGAACAAGGAATTTATTTATTATTTTGGTGCATCGTGACACGCATCAACTATAGTCTAAATCTCTAGCTTGAGTTCTTTGATATACCAATGAGTGAGATGAAAATGTATGATTCTCATCTCGGTACTTTGAGAGTATTCTTTGATATACCAGTTGATCGTGGTACGTTGAGATATCAAGTAAAATGATTATAGATTATATGTCGAAATTTATATATATATTTCAATGATTGATTATACTTACACAAATCAGAAATTGTGGGTTATGAGATGCAAGAACATACATGTATAATCAATGAAAGATTCAATATACCCAGATTAGTATCACTGTAGAATGATACAAATGACTCCATGATATTATATGTTGAAATTGAAATTGGAGTGTACTATTTATGACATCTGAGAAATTGATTATTCACTAGAAGTGAATTTGAAAATGAATATTTTATTATTCACCAGAAGTAAATATGAAAATGAATATGTTTAATTATTCACCAGAAGTGAAAGATGCAATCGATAAATTAGTACAACATTGCTTAATATAGCATGTTATGACATCATAAATGAGCTATGAACCGATATATATATATATATATATATATATATAAATAAAGTTCATCATAAATGATATGTTTGATGAAAAGATTTGTGATTGCATCAATATACTTGTGATATTCCATGAAAGAAATAAATACGCGTTGCACTCTTTTTCCCCTAATTGAGGTTTTGTCCAAGGATTTTCCTAGCGAGGTTTTTAATGAGGCAGCAGTTGAAGCGTATTAATGAGAATAATGTACTCTATTTCCCTTCGCTAAGGTTTTGTCCCACAGGATTTTTCTAGCAAGTTTTTGAGTCATTATCATAGCTATCGACAAGCTATAATTCAGCAACACATTGTTATACTGGAATGATATCAATAAATGAAGAAAATTATAGACATCTTATGAAGAATATTATGATATCAGCTATACAAGGAGATTTTTATATCAATGTTTGAGAAGTTCATGAATCCTCAATTGCACACTTCAGGGGGAGAATCATGTTGTACTCTTTTTCCTTGGTTTAGATTTTATCCCACTGGATTTTACCGACAAGGTTTTAACGAGGCAGCACTTCAGAACTTCAAGTTTCAGTACATGATTTGTTCTACTTATAATTGGATGTCATTTCGATCATTAGACTCAATGATTCACAATGGCCAACATCAGAGGGAGCTGGTGTACTCTTTTTCCTTCGCTCAAATTTTATCCCACTGGATTTTCTTAACAAGGTTTTAACGAGGCAGGCCATTGCGGAATAGGTCATTCAAGGGAGAGTGTTATAAATAATATAAATATGTGAATGATCAATTACCATTATATTCCTGTAAACTTTACATATTACGATTGTGTCATTATCTAATCCTATAAATAGGAGCCATATTTCATTTCATAAAACACACCTAATGAGAATGGTTTTTCTCTACTCTCTCTACATCTCTATTCTCTTGTTCTTTTATTTTGATAGTTTTACAATAGACAAATTGTTTTGAGGTGATTTTTTTGAAATTAATTATTTTGAAAAAAAGAATGGTTAAAATGTAGGATGAGTAAATTATTTTATTAAAAATATGTGTGGTTAACAATAAATTCGAGAAAATATGTGCTATATAAAATTGGACTACACAAAGGATAAATGTGAACTTTAATCCCTCAAAACTCTAAACCCCAGTACCAATTTCACTCTCCCTCAAGCACAAAACCAAGATATGCTGATTAAATGTACGTTGGGGATAACATGTTGATGACTCTCAAGAGCTCTCGTCAAGATTTGAGATAGATCTAATGTATTAAAATTTTTTGATCGAGATGAAGATGTTAAAAGTTTGTTAGTTATAACTTTTAACTACGGTTGTGTTCGATAACTAATTTAATTTCAAATTATAATTGGCATAATTTTGTATACCACTTTTTAATTACACATATTTTTTCTTTCTAATTTTTAACCACATCTTACTTAGAAAATCCAAATAATACACATTATAAATCAAATTTAATTTCTTTCAGCTGTCAAACGAAGCCTACATGTAATTTAATCTATAAAATTCTAACGGAAGGTTACAAATTGCTGCTAAAAATTTAAGTTACCTGAAGTTTAATGACATAGTGTGTAGCTTAAAATTCTTTGTTTATAAATAAAACAGCCGCAAGAAACGGAGGCTTAGTTGCAGTTATGGAGATTGTTGAATGATTTAGTACAATGAACATTTTTTTTTCAGAGACAATGAACATAAATTATTTGAGATGGATTTGTTATAAGTATTATTTTGAAAAAATAATGGTTAAAATGTAGGATGAGCAAAATTATTTTACTAAAAATTAGTATAATTGACAATAAATTTGAAAAAATATGTGCTATATAAAACTGGAGCAAACAAAGTAAGGTGTCAAGACTGTCGAACGAATCGGACCTGAGAAAATCAGCTTGAATCAATCCGAACAACTGGCCGACTTGTGACCCGAGCAGGCTGTTCATGGGTCAAGAAATGCATTTAGAAATATGAATTTCTATGTTAACATTTCTTTGTATAAATATGAATTTAGAAAAACATTTAATTGAAATATACTTATGCTATAAGTATTTGATAGTAGTAATTAGAAATGTATTTACTATTTAGTTATTTGTTTTTGTTGTATTTAATTTTACAAAGTTATAAGTAATTCATTTAACATAAGATATAAATTTGAATTCTATGTAAATATTTATTTGTATAAATATGAATTTATCATTTTGTTTATTTCGTATTTAACAATTTAATATAAAAAAAATATTTGTGGTATATATATGAAAAATTCTATATTTTTATTTATACAGATCGATCTAGAAAGAACCACGATCCGCACTTAGTTGTAGTTCAAAATTTATGAGTCAACCCGAACCTGACAATAAATCCGCAACTGATGAACTTTTTTGGGAAAAATACACAATACCTAAATTTTAAGTTAATTCTTTAAAACTAACAAACTTATATATATATTTTTAATTCTGGTGTTAAATAGTAATTAAAAAATATTATATTATATATAATATAAAATAATTACCATTTATATATTAAATTAAAACTAATATAATATTAAATAATAAAAGTCAAATAATACCTAATCAGTAATTCACAACCTCCCATCACCTCACCCAGTCATAGTTAGTTACACAAAGTTACAATTTCGTCACATATAAAAATTTAATCGCAAATTTAACCCTCTAACCCACCCTACCACAAAACACAAAGTCACAATTGGTCACAAACAGTCATATTTCGTCACAATTACAAATTTATCGAAAAGGCAAAGTCACACGAAATCACAATTCGATCAAAATTACAAATTTAGTCACAAATGTTACCCCACCACTATCCTACCCCACTTGATCCAACCCACAAAGTCACAATTGGTAACACAAAGCAACAGTTTGATCACAATTACAAATTTAATTACAAAATTCACCCCACCCCACCCACCCCACAATTGGTCATACAAAGTTACAGTTGGTCACAGTTATAAATTCATCCCACCCTACCCCACCCAGTCACAGTTAGTCACACAAAGTTACAATTCAGTCACATACAAATTTAATCATTCACCCTACAACGCAAAGTCACAATTGGTCACAATTACAAATTTATCACAAATTCCATCCTTTCCCCACACCACTCCACAAGCAAAGTTACAGTTGTTCACAACGTCATATTTAAGTCACAATTACAAATTTAATCACAAAACCCACCCCCGCAAAGTCGCAGTTGGTCACTCAAAGTCACAGTTCGGTTACAATTACAAATTTAGTAGCAATATTTACCTCACCCCAGCCGCAAACTCATAGTTGATCACACAAAGATACATTTCAGTCACAATTATAAATTTAATCGCAACCTCATCACACCATACCCACTCCACCCCATTAGCAAAGTCATATTTAGTCACACAAAGTCGCAGTTGAGTGACAATTACAAATTTAGTAGCAAGATTCACCTCACACCCCACCACCTCACAGTTGGTCACACAAGGTCACACAATTTGATCACATGAAGTCGTGGTTCTATCACACAAAGTCGCAATTCGGTCACATAAGGTCATAACTCAATCACATGAGGTCACAGTTCAGTTACACGAGATTATAGTTCCGTCACATAAAGTTAAAGTTCGGTCACATGAGGTCACAATTCGCTCACACAAAATCACAGCTCGATCACACATGATTATATTTGACACAACTATAAGCCACATCATGTCCTCGTCCAATAGTTATGCATAGTCACAGTTGGTCACAATCTCTAATATATTTGTCTACAATCATCTATAATTTGTCAACTATTATTTATTTATTTATTGGTCACAACTTACGCGTTTAATTGATCACAATTAATCTATATTTTCTGTCACAATTACCCAATAATTAATTACAATCATCCATAATTGGTCATATATTATTTATTGGTCACAACTTACTTATTTTCTTGGTCACATCCGGCATTCCTCACAATTCGCGCAAAGTCACAATTAGTAAATATTTTGGTTGCATTCACCTAATAATTGATTACAAACATTATTGAAGTTACCCCACCACTCCCACCCCTACGCACCCCAACCTCCCACATTCCAATACTAATCACTTTCACTACTACCACCGTCCTCCCCTGCCATCGCTGGCCCCACCACCTTCACCTTCACCACCACTGTAAACAGAGCCACCATCGCCATAATCAATACTTCCACCCACCACACTACAAGACAAGCAATTGGCGCCGCTGCCACTGTGCACGCAGTGCGCGGAAGCAGTGCACAACAAGTGTCATGCACTGCGGCACCTGCTGCACTAGCATGCATCATGTGCGTGTTGGGCTTAAATGGTATTTAGTCCAAACATTTATTAATTAATAAATTGGTCCAACCCATTTTAAATGTGAATTGAAAGGTGGAGGTGGAGGTGGAGGACTTTGGTGCGATTATAAACAACTTGCCCACCTAACCTAATTAATTGAAAAGTCACTTACTGGGAAAGATATATACACAATACACGAACAGAGGCTGGAAAGAAAAAATAAAAAGGAAACGCAGACTGAGGCTAGGAGTTGCTGGCCAGTTTCTCTACAGATTTTTACATAACAACAATGGAATAAAAGGTATCATTTTATATATTTATTTTTGAAGAAGAAAGGGTTGAATATTTATTGGTTTTCTTCTTCTTAGATTTGGTTTCTCTAAGTGTTATCTCAGAATGGTTTAGGTGCTATTTTATCTCCATATTATTGTTGTTGTTGGGTTCCATCTATTGTATTAGATGATGTATATTTTGGGTGCCAAGATTGATTGTTGAAGGTGTGTATTTGTTACCTCTAGATTTAGGGCAAAAATTAGGGAAGAAAATATTGTATTTCTATTATTTGGTAATAGTGGAATTGTCGGTTTCCCCCGTCGATTTTCCCTTCTCATTGGAGGGTTTTACGACTTTAAATATTTTTTTGTGTTATTTCTTTTGATATTTATTATTTCGATATTCTATTGTTTGTGGTTTTGGCTTGACTTGGATTGAGTTGTTGATTTCCTATTTTAATCACACGGAGTTTGGGGGAAATATTTGGCGTTGCTACTTGTGTTGGTAATTCTATTTGTAGTCCAATTCCCCAACGGTGGTATCAGAGCGAGGTTGGACTGTGTGGATTAAAATGGAGGATCCGGTTGGTTGTTCTATGATTAGACTCACTAATTATAATTGGGTAACTTGGAAGCCTAGGATGGAGGATATCCTTTATTGCAAGGATTTGCATGATCCCGTTGAGGGTGACACAGCTAAACCGAAGGATCTGTTAGAAATTGATTGGACCAAACAGAATAGAAAGACCATCGGAACTATAAGACAGTGGGTGGATAATAGTGTGTTTCATCATGTCCAGAAATTGTGGTCGAAATTGGAGTCTATGTTTGAGAAGAAGACTGCATCTAGGAAGTCTTTTTTGATTAGAGACTTTGTCAACATGAAATACAAAGATGACATGGGTGTGACAGAGCACTTGAACAATTTCCAGAATATTGTAAATTGGTTGACTACTATGGGTATGAAACTAGAAGATGAATTGCAAGCTTTGTTGCTTCTAAGTTCTTTGCCAGATAGTTGGGAGACCTTTGTTGTGACTATCGGTAATTCTTCTCCCAATGGTGTTTTGACCATAGAGTCTGTGAAAGACAGTATGCAGAATGAGGAATCAAGAAGAAAGTCCTCAGGTGTACATGCAGGGTCAAATCATGCACATGCTCTTATTGTAGAGGACAGGGGGAGAAATAGAAATAGATGGTAGAAAGGTCACAGAAAGTCAAGAGGTCGGTTGAAATCAAAAGACAAAAAGTCAGCTTCTATCATTGTGGTAATGTGGGCCACATTAAAAGAAATTTTCAGATTTGGTTGAGAGAGCAAAGAGAAGGTAGCAATCAGAAGAAGGAAGATGAAAAGAACACTACACCTATTGTTTCTACCAGTGATGAAGTACTTTCTTGTGTAGATGGTCATTGCCTGGACGTGGGTGATCCTAGTACTAAGTGGATTGTTGATAGTGGTGCTTCCTACCATGTTTGTTTCAACATGGACTTATTTGTAAATTACACAACTGGTGATTTTGATATTTCAAAGATGGGAAATATTAGCCAATCTAAGGTTACTGGGATTGGTGATATTTACTTGCAAACAAAACTTGGCTACTCGTTGATACTGAATGATGTGAGGCATATTGCTGATATTCGCCTCAATCTAATTTCAGTTATGGGTCTTGATAGACAGAGTTATTATAACAAATTCGGTGATTTGAATTGAAAATTGTCAAAGGGCACTTTGATTGTTGTCAAAGGAAAAGCTTGTTGCATGCTTTACAAGACTTATGCAAAAGCTTGTAAAACTGAGGTGAATGTAGTTGAAGATACTTCTCCTGATATATGGCACAAGAGGCTTGGTCACATGAGTGAAAAAGGTTTGCAGGTTCTGGCTAAGAACACATTTATTCCCTTAGCCAAAGGTATGTCGCTAAACCAATGTGATCATTGTTTATATGGTAAACAGTACAAAGTTTCTTTTAGTGGTTCATTTAAAAGAAAACATGATATTTTAGAACTTGTGCATTCTGATGTGTGTTCTCCTAGTAATGTACCTTCTTTGGGTGGAAATAAGTATTTCCTCACATTTGTTGATGATGCTTCTAGGAAGCTTTAGGTTTATATGTTGAAATCTAAAGATCCGGTATTTAAGAGTTTTCAACAGTTTCATGCCATGGTAGAACGAGAAACAGGGAAGTCCTTGAAATGTCTTAGAACAGATAATGGTGGGGAATACACTTCACATAAGTTCAGGGATTATTGCTCAAAATTTGGGATTCGACATGAGTTTACAGAAGCGGGTACTCCTCAACATAATGGTGTGGCGGAAAGAATTAATCGTACCATTCTTGACAGAGTCAGATGCATGTTGAAGACAGCCAAGCTACCCAAAATGTTTTTAGGTGAAGCAGTTCAGACTGCTTGCTATTGGATCAATAGATATGTTCCTTTGGACTTTGATATTTCAGAAAGAGTTTGGACAGGCAAAGATGTTTCCTACTCTCATCTGAAGGTGTTTGTGTGCAAAGCTTTTGTGCATGCGCCTAAAGAGCAGAGATTGAAGCTTGATGACAGAGCTACTCGTTGTATATTTCTCAGTTATGGTGATGAACAGTTTGGGTTCGAATTTTGGGATCCAAAGAAAAAGAAGATTGTGAGAAGCAGAGATGTGGTCTTTCATGAAGACCAAACCATTGAAGATTTTGATAAATTGGAGCAGCCTAGAGTGACTGCAGTTGTTCCTAATCTCACATCTTCTAGCACTTCAACATCACAGCCTATTGTTGAAGAGGACTTAGCTCCTATTGATGAGAATGTTGATGACATTTCTCATGATGATAAACTAGCTGATGAGAATGGTAATGAGGGGGAGCAAATACCTGAGATAGAAGAAGATGAAGAAGCACATGTCAGAAGATCTACCAGAGATCACAGGCCATCTAGTAGGTATCCTACTTCTGACTATATTTTGCTTACTACTGATGGAGAGCCATAAAGTTTTTTTGAGTCACAGACTGAAAGGGATAAAGTTTAGTGGATGAAAGCAATGGCAGAAGAGATGAATTCTTTAAGAAAGAATGATACTTATGACTTGGTGAATCTTCCTAAGGGTAAGAAAGTATTGAGATATAAATGGGTGTATAAAATCAAATGAGATGACAATGGTGATTTGATGAAGTATAAAGCTCGTTTGGTTGCTAAAGGCTTTGGGCAGAAATATGGTGTTGATTTTGATGAAATTTTTTTTCCTGTTGTGAAAATGACATCCATCAGAGTTGTTTTGGGGTTAGCAACCACTCTAGACCTAGAAATGGAGCAACTTGATATGAAGACTGCCTTCCTACATGGTGATTTGGAGGAAGAGATTTATATGTTTCAACCAGAGGGTTTTGAACAAAAGGGGAAAAAATACCTAGTATTCAAATTGAAGAAGAGTTTGTATGGGCTGAAGCAAGCACCAAGACAGTGGTCTACAAAGTTTGATGCTTTTATGCAAGTCAGGAATACACAAGGACGACTGCAGATTCTTGTGTTTATATCAAATCTTTTCCAGGTGACAAATTTATTATTTTACTGCTTTATGTTGATGATATGCTTATAGTTGGTCAGGATGTGGGGTTGATCAAGAAATTGAAAGAAGTCTTACATAAGTCATTTGATATAAAAGATTTGGAGTCGGCGAAACATATATTGGGCATGGAGATTATTCGAGACAGAAAATTTAAGAGGTTGTGGTTATCACAAGAAAATATATTGAACATGTTCTTAAAAGGTTCAGTATGAAAGGAGCTAAACCAGTTAGCTCACCTCTTGGGGGTCATCTCAAACTTACCAAAAGATCTTGTCCTTCAACTAGTGAAGAGAAGAAGATGGAATCAGTACCCTATTATTCAGCAGTTGGTAGTTTGATGTATGCTATGGTATGTACTCGTCCAGATATTGCACATGCAGTTGGTGTGGTAAGAAAATTTCTGTCTAATCTGGGCAAAGATCATTGGGAAGAAGTAAAATGGATTATGCGGTATCTCAGGGGAACTTCTACTTTTTGTTTGGGCTTCAGGGGAGCTCATCCAGTTTTGGCAGCGTATACAGATGCAGATATGACAGGAGATCTTGACCACCGAAAGTCTACATCTGGGTACTTGTTTACTTTTGCAAGGAAAGCTGTTTCTTGGCAGTCAAGATTGCAAAAATGTGTAGCTTTGTTTACAACTGAGGCTAAGTATATTGCAGTTATCGAAGCAGGTAAAGAGATGATATGGATGATAAAGTTTCTTGAGGAGCTCAACGTGAAGTCAGGTGAGTACGTCATTTATTGTGATAGTCAGAGTACTCTTGAGCTAAGTAAGAATTCTACTTTCCATTCTCATACTAAACACATTGATGTGAGGTATCATTAGATGCGTGGAGCAGTTGATGAGAAGTTAATGCAGTTGGAAAAGATTCACACTGATAAAATTATTGCTGACATGTTGACCGAGGTTGTTACCAAGTAGAAGCTTGAGTTTTGTGCCAAGCAGGCCGGGATGGATTCCAAGTGACTGTAATCTTGGGGTGTACCTCCTTCATGGGTTGGAGGGGGAGATTGTTGGGCTTAAATGGTTTTTAGCCAAAACCTTTATTAATTAATAAATTGGTCCAACCTATTTTAAATGTGAATTGAAAGTAGGACTTAGGTGCAATTATAAACAACTTGCCCACCTAACCTAATTAATTGAAAAGTCACTTGATGGGAAAGATATATACACAATACACAAACAGAGGCCGGAAAGAAAAAATAAAAAGGAAATGCAGACTGGGGCTGAGAGCTGTTGGCCAGTTTCTCTACAGATTTTTACATTGCAACAATGGAATAAAAGGTGTCATTTTATATATTTATTTTTGGAGAAGAAATGATTGAATATTTATTGGGTTTCTTCTACTTAAATTTGGTTTCTCTAAGTGTTATCTTAGAATGATTTAGTGCTATTTTATCTCCATATTATTGTTGTTGTTGGGTTCCATCTATTGTATTAGATGATGTATATTTTGGGTACCAAGATTGATTCTTGAAGGTGTGTATTGGTTACCTCTAGATTTAGGACAAAAATCTAGGGAAGAAAATATTGTATTCCTATTATTTGGTAGTAATGGGATTTTCGGTTTGTCCTATCGATTTTCCCTTTTCATTGGAGGGTTTTACGACGTTAAATACTTTTTGGTGTTATCTCTTTTGATATTTATTATTTCGATATTCTATTGTTTGTGGTTTTAGCTTGGCTTGAATTGAATTGAGTTGTTGATTTTCTATTTTAATCACACGAAATTTGGGGAAAATATTTGGCGTTACTACTTGAATTGGCAATTCTATTTGTAGTCCAATTCCCCAACAGTGCAGCGCCGCACGCGATGTGCAGCAGCTCCTGCTGTCGGCACACAAAAAGGCGTTGTGCATAATGGCAAGCGATGCCTGCTGCCAGCTCACACCAGGCGCCCCGTGCGCGGTGGTAGTAGGCACCTACTGCCGTCACTCTTGCCTCCATGTCGCTGCCATCGTTGGTCATTCCATCGCCACTACACGCAGCTCCGGAGTTTGAGAAAGAGAGAGGCATTTAGAGAAGCCAGTCGTCAGAGAATTGAGATGGAATTCAAAATATTCACTCTCTTCCAGACAGTAACTTATCTCCTCATCCGCGTGTATGTGCTCCTTAAAAAAAAAAAAATTCAATTTCTGCTTGTAATTCTCCACATTTTCAGGGAACAGTCGCACAAGTCCAGTAAATTCTTGAAAACAAGATAACAATTAATTGTTAGATGAAGAGTGAAAATTTATTAAATTAATTGTAAGATGAAGAGTGAAGATTTATTATTTGTTTATTTTTTTGAATAACTGACTGCTGAAGGCTTCAAACTGAACGATAGAACTAGTAAAAGAAGAATGATTTTTCATTTATGATTTTTTGTTTATTACTTGTTTTACTTATAGCTATTGTAATGTTGAATGAGTTAATAATTATTGGATAATTGATATTGACTAATGGACCGAATAACATGCATTAAGAACTTGTTTGGTAAAGATAAAACTTTTACCACAAGTTTTCAAACTCAATCTCAATCATCCATTCTTAGTCAAGCTTACCATTTTTTATTTTTCAAATATTTTAAAATCACACATCCATCAAAAAAAAAAAAAAAAACTACAAAAAAAAAAAAAAAATTCACATTACCAAACAGGCTCAAAGATTAAGAATTGCTGATTTTTTTAAAAAAAAATTTATATTTTAAAAAAATAAAAGAAATCGTGTTTTGTTCTGATTCTGGTTCTGAACCAAGAATCGAAACCAAAACTGGAACTGATGGTTCTCAGAAAATTTTAATAAAATCGAACCAAATCGGGATCGAATCGAAACAGAACTGAATCGCTGGTTCTGATTCTTTTACACAGGCCTAATTGTCGGACTACTATATAGTTGGGTTGATCCGATCTAGACCACCTAAATTAACAAGTCTAAAACAAAGGATAAATGTCAACTTTTAATACCTCGAAACCCTAAACCCTAGTGCCAATTCCACTCTCCCCCAAGCGCAAAATATTTGGTTTCATCGCACCCTCGATCCACTCACATTCTCCATATTTTCTTGTCAGCAATGGCTTCGAAGTGCAGCCGAATCATTAGCAGAGCTACCATTTCAACTTTCAGATCTGCTTTGAAGAAATCGAATTCTCCTTGTGCCACGACGTCGTTTCCTAAACCATCTCTCCCTTCAAAACCCGTCCCTTCAATCTGGAGGTAACTACCCCTATAATGAAGATTACGTTACTGTTATTTTCGTTGTGTGGTTGATTTTACGTGTGTGGATTTGTTAGGTGTCCGGCCGAGCTGGGATGCGTAGCGTCAATGCTGCCGCTGCATAGCGCTGTTGCTACGGCTAGGATGACGTCATGCCTGAGGCCGACATCGAGAAGTTGCAGGGCTCTTTCTCAGGGTACACTCTGCTGCACTTCTCCAGATCTCTAGTATGTGCCTGAATGATGTTACTTGTGAATTTCTCTGCATCAAATTCTGTTAATCTTTAGTACTTGGGAACTGTTAAGGTTAAAACACTTGAAGATAAAAATTTTAATTTCACTAGTCTCCTTTGAAAACAATGTGTATTAATAACTTTCAGTCTCTGAGTATAATCAAGTGGTTTATACCAAGAAAACCAATATGTTGCCCTCAAATTTGTGTCCAAACTTGGAAATCCTTTAATTTTATTGAAGAATGATTTTTTGTCATCCATGTCACTACTTCTACTGCCATTTACCTACTGTCATGCACGACCTTTTGATGTTTCTTTACTTTTAACCTGATAATTTGTTCTGTCTGAGATTAAATTGACACTTAATCCTAAGTAACTCTTCTGTGTTTATTTGATTCATGGAAGGCCTAGATTATTTGTGGGAGTCACTCACTGCACCTTTCATATTCCAGATGTTTCAATTGTACCTCATCAGACACATTCTTTTTGTGAGTTCAAAATGTGTGTATTTGGAGAAAGTGTGAGATTAGGGCGTGTTTGGTATTGTTTAAAAAGTTTTTTTTTTTTTTTAATGAACAGTGATTTTTAGGAGAATGGATGGTTGAGATTTGGTTGAAAAATCAAATATTGTGAGCTTGACTTTTAATGGATGGTTGAGATTGAGAATGGTAGAAAAAAGAGAAAATTTTAAAGAAAACCAAACAAGGGCTTACTGATTTTAGGATGACTGGAATTAACTCGCAATTTTCTAAACCATCAACAGTTAAGCATTGCAGTTTGAGTTATGCAAGAAGAGATAAACTTAAATGGTTTTGATTTTCCTCAATCTTGATACCCAAGTGCCTTTTGAAATGACTGTACCTCATTGTTGAGTAAGCTGGTTTTTTTTCTAGACTAGAAGCACACCATGACTTCTAGTTGCTTAATTTTTCAAGTTATGGAATTGTTACCTTATCTCCTAATCAACGTCCTTAATGAACAATTTAGGCATATGTTTTAGGGTAAAAGGCTTTAAAGCTATCTGACTGGAATATTTGGTTGCTGCAGGCACATGAGTTTCCAAATGCTTGAAAGAAATACCAGAATTTTGCAAGGTCTCTATAATGATTCAATGCGTTATGCTCATGTATTAAAGCATGGTTAAGAATCTTATGAAACCTAGTTTTGTACTCGTGTTTTAATGGATGCAGAGGACAATAAATACTCATATTTCTCTCTATTTAAGAAATTTTTGAACGCAAATAATTTGACTGCTTTTTGGTGGATTAGTGACATTTCTGCAGTGATCTTTATTAATGCTGATTTTGAATATTACATATGACACGTAGCTTTTGATTTCCATGTCAGGCATACAACTTTGATCTATCTGATTGACATATGTTGAGTTTTCATACTCTGCATTGACATTGAATTAGTTTGGTGCCTAAATATTACAAAATTTCTAGAAAGAAGAATACTTTGCAGCAAAATTGATGGAACCATTTTCCCAGCTAGAAAATTATGTGGCAGTTTAGTCAAAATCAGTTCATTATGAAACCTTAACCCATGAAGTATTTGTACCTTCTTTTTTTTCCCTAACATTTAGTAGAGATTATTTAAAAGAAATCCTTGTGATGATTTTTGTTTAGAATGCTTCAAATTGTTTGCAGACTTGGTAGATAATCTGGTTTGATGTATTTCACTCCCCTCCTTCCTTTCTCAGTATGAGATTTTTACATCCATCTAAAAATGATCTAGGAAGAGAGAAGTGAGGCAATAACACGAGATCAAAATCATGTGAATTTGGTATCAGCATTTCTTCATGAGTGATTGTACATAACGCATCAGTTTGAGTAGTCTGGTGACATACAGTTCTCCTTTTCCCCCAGATGAAATTGATGGAACGTGAAACACTTTTCAAGGTGGGGCTCCTTCATCTGCTTGGAAGTTAGTCTCAAGAAATTTTTTGCTACTTATAAGTTATATACTACGTATCTCAAGATGAATCCAATATCAACCTGGCTGAATTAGCCTTGATTTGTATCGACTACTTAGCTGTTCATGCAAATGACTTGGATGTAAAGTTAATAAACTGAGATCTTTAAGCATCAATGATTTTTATCAACTTATTTCGTTGAATTATTAATGCACAAGGGACATACTTATTTTGATTATCCTTGAGCGGTTTATTTTTTCTAGTATTGTTTTCTGATATAACTTCTTTGTTTCTTGAATTAGAGCTAGGACTGTCAGTTCCAAGGTGACTTTGTTAGCAGGCTTTCAGAGTTATATTCATGTGAATTGAAAAGGGGAGATTCTATATATTCCAGTTTATACCTTCAATTTCTTGAACTTCGCTTGGAGTTTCCAAAGCAGTAGAATTGAGTTTGATTATTGTATTCATAATTAACAATATTTTGATTATTGTATTAATAATAAACTGGAAGTAGCCTTTTTTGTCTTGAATTTTGGTTTTTGTTTAAATTGAAATTTATTTGGGCATATCCCTTGAAATTTTTAGCTTTTGTTGATTTTTCATCTGTAAATTGGTTGATGAAAAATAATGATCAATAACATTGAACAGTGAATCTGAAGTAGGCCATTATCTCGTCTCGAGAATAATGAGCCGAGCTAGTATTCCGGTGAATTCTCATGTTAAGCAGTGATGTGTATTGAAAGGGGCTGACCTTGGAGATGCTCTTGGTGAACATCCAAGGTTGTACTTAAGACGGTTCACATTTCTCCACGTTAATACATTACGAAAGTATAAAAGAATATCATCATTACTTGTGTTTTATGAAATAACAAATATCAATGTTACAAGTTCATAATAAGAAATTGATGACACTTGAGTCCCTTAATAGGTAGCATGGTTAATGTATATCAGCAGTCGAAGCAATCCCCACCTGCAACCAACTAGAAGAACCTTCATCATCCAAATTCACATCTCTTAAATCACCCAGCTTGATTTCACTTGTGTTTCCATTGTTCCGCTCGTTGGGGACGGAAGACGGATTTTTGTGTTGGTTTTGATTTCTAATATTGTTGAGAACCTCCGTTTTATTACAACATTGTTTTATATAAAATCTTGTTGAATCTTCACATCTACTCATTGTGTTTTCAAGTAGGCAAGGCGGCAAGTTGAGATCGAGTCTGGCGGGGATTGAGGCGGGTTTCTTGTGGAGTTCTTGGATAGGATCATATTGAAATTCATTGAAATTTGGCATGAATGCATTGCCTGCTGAAGCTGAGGTAAGCCAATGGCACCGCTTATGCCCTCCTAAGGCTTGTCCGGATGAGAAAACCCTACGACATACTGAACATTCATGTACCGGCTTAGATCTCTTCTTCGAGTTCGAAGAACGAGACTCTAACGTGGTCAATACCACATCATTTTCCATATCAACGATCAAATCGTGTTTAATAACATTGTGGTTGGGGCGGTTACTTGATTTTGAAGCGAAACAACCTTTTACCTTCTTGTGACTCGCTCTATGTCCCCCTAATGCTTGGTGGGAATTGAATATTTTCTTACAAGTTTTGCATTGGAACGTACCTTTGATCTCCACTTGTTTAGCCTTTATTATTTCCTCCTTATTCGAGAATGCACAAGATTTGTTAGACAACATGACCAAGCAATTGGCCAGATCTTCTTCTTCACTTGAAGCCGAATATCGATTATGATCATCACAATTATTGTCCATCTCCATCAACGCCATCGATTTATTCTCGTATCTATCTTCTTCACTTACTTGATAACCCACAAAACGACTTGTTTTGGCTCGAAGATGGTATGGCTGCACTTTAAATTGATGCCTCTCACTTCTTTCTTGCTTCTCCTCTACACCACCATTTATATTCCCCAACATTTTCATATGTACCCTCGATACCAAGCCTCTCTCCTAGACAGTGTCCAGATAGTTACACCTTTCGTGTGGACAAAACTTATACGACAAAAGAAAAGGACTTATTTTTCAGTGATGAGTTTGTAGTTTGCAAGAGATGCTTGGGGTGAGTAAGGAGTGGTTATATATTTATAGTGGGTAATTTTGGATTGTATTTTATGAATAGGGAGTGGGGGGAAGTCCTAGTTTTTAGTAGAATTTAGTTGCTTGTGGATGAGAGGGATAGACTGAGAGAAGAGAATTAGTTAAAGAGCAAGGGAGGGGAGTGAAAGTTAAGTGGAAGGCATGTTTAAGTGGTGGAGAGATTATTTCTAAGCATTGTGGTTGTAGTCAAGCCTCTCAACTTCACTCATTTACATCTACATACACATGCTTATATATATATATATATATATATATATTAATTATTTTAAATAATTAAATGAAATAATTTAAATTAGTTCACTTTTCAATTGTTTGATCTTCCTAGCATAACCCAAAGAGTTACAAGCTTTTATTATCTATCTAACAAGTAAATTATTTATAACATAAACTTATAATGTAAAGCTTGAGGAACATGAGTTTTTAAAAATGTTAATATTAAATTCGTTTATACATATAATTCCCATGTTTGAACCTCTGTATCTCATTCAAACTCGTACCAAGCCGTATTTTTTATTCTCATTTAGTTAGTACTATTGGAAGTTCTTTTCTATTGATAAAGTGTGCACCTTATCTACCATTTAACGAAGACTCTTGAATAATGATGGAGTTTTTTGAGTCAATTATTATTGATTTTTGTATGTATTTTTATTTTAGGACAAAATCCCCGAACTTGAAGTACGTCAATGAAATTGGAAAAGAGAGAAGAAATTAGCATGTTTCGTATTGAAACTGTTGTAATAACCTCGCAAGAAACACAAAATAAATGAAGTTAGCAGAATTAAAGAGAATCAAAACGAGCTAGAAACATTTCAATAATAATAAATCAAAAGTAATTAATTTATCCAAGCTTTGAAGGTGGTTGTAAAGGGGCTCATATCAATTCCTAATAATCTAAGCGTTAATAATATCAACAAGCAATCCACAAGACCAAATCCTCACGAGATTTCGTCGAGGAAGAACGTATGATTTCTTTACCAAGAAATAACTACAAGAAAAGGCCTATAATGGAGATCACACACACACAAAAGGCACAATATCCACCTAGGAGGAGTCCAGTCGAAGCACACAAGAGAGGTGACTGAGAATCACCAAGAATTGGCTGAGAGGGAGTGCAAACGAGGGGCGGCGAAGTAGCACAAAACTAGGGCAGCCGAGAAGTGTGTTTGGGATAACCTAGGAGTGGCCACAAGTTAGACTAAATAGGTTAGACTTAGGGCTTGTATTATTGGTGTACCTTGTGGGCCTCTTAGAATAGTTAACGGGGAAGAGTATACAAATAAGGTGGTTATTATACCACATTTCATGATTAAGGAAAAAAGTTTAAAATTCCTTGAATCGGGTGACATTAAAAATTTATGTTTATTATATAAATTAAACCAACCAATCCACCCGACCACCCACCTCACCGCTACCAAAATCTTCTGTAACTCTTGTATTAAAGATTCACAGTCATCACCACCAATCACCATCACAACCACCACCACCACCACCACCACCTTTGACACAACACCGTTACGGCCACCACCATCTTTGACATAACGCTGCCGTCGCTGCCACCACCAGAATCTCCTATGTGTCGTCATCACCACCACCAACAGAATCTCCAATGTATCATCATCACTACCACTGCACTTCGATGTGTCATCACCACCACAATCATCTCCGAACGCCGCCACCACTACCACCATGACATCAAAAAAAAAATTATAACTTACGTACTAGTTCTCTTGAATGTGACCTTGAGATTGATCTGTGATTTTGGACGATGACTTGTGATCTGTGAATTGTGACTTTTGAACTTAAATATGTTACTTGTAATCTATGCACAAAGAAGATGTGACCATGAGCAAGTCACCTGTGACCTGAATATTTTTGAAAGTTTGACTTAATGCGTCATATGTAACCTGACCATATGAAGTCTATTTGACGTATAAAATGTGATATGTGACCTGAACAAGTTATCTGTGACCTGAACATTTTTTTAATGTGGCATGTGACTTAATGCAACAAATGTGACTCGTGACATGAATATTTGAAGTGTGGCCTGTAACCTAATGCATCCAATGTAACATGTGACCTAATACATCAAATGTGACTTGAACTTTTGAAGTGTGACCTGTAACGTAATGCATCAAATTTAACATGTTACCTAATACATCAAATGTGATATGAATATTTGAAGTGTAACCATGACTTAATTAATGTGACCTACAATATATGAAGTGTGTAACTTGTGACTTTATCATGTGACCTGCAACGTATAACCTATGACTTGAATTTTAACTCGTGACATGTGACGGTGGTTTTAACATGTGACATTTGATGTGTGACCTGTGACCTACAATATATGAAGTGTGTGAATTGTGACTTTAACATGTGACCTGCAACCTAAAACCAGTGACTTGAATCTTAACTTGTGACCTGTAACTTTGGTTTTAACATGTGACATGTTACTTCAAGACATGTGACCGATGTAGCATTACACACCATATTCGTACGGAGTCACCAACACCTCCTGCACACATCGCCATCGCAACCAAGCTAATGTCGTATAGCCCAACAACATAATCGCTGAAGCAGCCAACTGCCCCGCCCCAACATCATTAACGCCACTGCCGCCATTGTTCAACCACCAACACACCACCACCATCACTAACACATTCCACCGCCAAAACACAACCCCAACGTCAACCCACACACCACAGCCACCTCCACCAAAAACAGCAATTTCACAAATCCTCCACCACAACAACAAATCACACCGCAATTTCAAACACTCAACCAAGCAATTCGAGCACTCCGAAATCCAGTTCAGACAATTTAACAAAAGACAGAGACTCAATAGATTCATGATTGAGTGATTACGATTCCCACTCTACTGCTCAATGGTCGATTTTGACTCTATCGCTCAAAGACTCAATCTGTGTAAATAGCTTGAGTGATTATGATTCCCATTTTCAGCCTGCTCCACTAAACCCTCTCTATGTGTAAATAGCTTCGAAACCAATCAACTGGCGTCGATGGCAATCGATGGAGGAGAAAGGTGATTTGCAAATAGAGAGAGGGTTTTGCGATGCACGTTATCGTATAAGGAGGGAGTCTTTCGTCGTGGTTGTCTATATCGTCGTTGTTAAGTGCATTTTTATACCTTTAAATTAACATATTTTGGAATATTGTGAGCAAATATCTACTAACTTATGTATATTTTGTGTTTAAATAGGTTAATATCCAAGTTTGAGGCCAAAAATCATAAAAGGAATGAAGATTATGCTGAAATTCCAAGTTTGGGGACCATTTTGTCACTTTCAGAAAATCTTGGACGAGTTGCGCAAATAAACAAGGGATCAAATTGCAAGATTCCAAAAGTTGAAGGACCAAAAGTGTAATTTTAGAAGGACCTACTTGAAAGAAATATGAAAATTTGGAGACTAAATTGCTCGAGATTAAAAGATGGAGGACTTGATGGCAATTAGGGAAGGAACTTAGCTGCAAAATCACCCTCAAGCTGAGTCACGCGAACACGTGGCTTGAATCAAGCCGCGCGCGGGAACCACGGCTCAAAACAGACCCGAAGCAAAAGTTGGTCCAAATTTTGTACCATGCGATCGCGCGCGGTTGTGCGGTTATAAAACAAAAAAAAATATTTGAAAAAATGTCCGGGCCGGACCGGGTCAACCCGGACGACCCGGTTCGGCCCAAAACATTGAATTTCGTGGATCCTTTCCTTTTTTGGGGTTGGATCAATTTGGAGCAAGTATAAATATTTTTCATCCTCATTTTGCTAGGGTTAGGTTTTATTCTTGCCTCTTTTCATTTTTCTTGTATTTTCCTTTGATTATTGCTCTTTAACTCTTATTGTTTAATGTTTTTATGTTAAGAAATTATTGTGTTTTACTTGCTTTCCTTATTTCCAAGCTTGTTATTGTTGTTATTTTTTTTTTCCTTTTATCCAAGAACCCATTGCATTTATGATACATTTATGGCATTATATGTTGAGTTGTTGAGAATATTAATTTTATAGCATTATATGTTGAGTTGTTGAGAATATTAATGTATGGTAGAGGAATTTAATTTAAAGAAAAGAAATCTTGAGCATGTATTCCAAAACTCTACTAAAAGAGGAATTTTCTTTATTGTCTTGTTTTTAATCTTTATTTAGAGAATTGTTGATATGTTTATGTGTTTGTTAAATGTTGTTGTTGTTTTATTATGGCTAAATGTTATTGTGTTGGAATGTTTGATTAGTTTAATTTTATTTCGGCATTTTAAGTAGTTTTTAGATTGTGGGTATTTATGCTTATGAGTTTATGATTATGAATGTGTTTTATGTTTTTGTAGATTTTTAATGTTTGTTACTATTTTAAGTTGTAATTGAAATTTACTACACAAGTTAGGTGATTTTAAAATTTTCCATGTCATTTGGTTGATTAATTAACTACCCCTAATTAATTTTTGAAAAAAAGAAATTAGTATAGTTTTGAAAACTAAATTTACATTGTTTTATGTTATGTAACTTATTTTAAGTATCAAGTTTATGTTTTCATCAAGTTATTGAGCTTAATTAGTTTTATTCTAATTTTTATGTTGTTATTTATTTGCTTTAGTTAACTAGTTTCCATATTATCATGTTTCTTATTTATATCACTTAGTTAATAATTCACCACCAAACCAAACTTTTATGTTACCTGGCTCTTCTTTTATAATGAAATCAACAATTTTAGTTACAAATCAATCAATCTCGGTGGGTACGATAACCTGGACTTTTCGAGTCCACTCTACTACTTGAACGCGAACCGTGCACTTGCGGTATACGATTTTAGCAAACAAGTTTGAGAAAGGTGATTTGCAAATAGAGAGGGGGTTTTGCGATGCTCGTTATCCTCTAAGGAGGGAGTCTTTCATCGTGGTTGTCTATGCCGTCGTCGCCATTGTTGTCGGAGCCAGGAGAAGGGAGTAAGTAGCCAGAGCATCTCCATATCTTGAGAGAAAATATGCTCGAATGAAATGGGGAGAGAGAAAGTGTCGGTGGTTTGGGTCACTTGGGTTTGGCTTTGTTCTGGGTATATTGATTAATATTATTAATTATTATTTTAATTCTCAATTAGCACCTGATACATGAATGAAATACTAATTTTTTGTAATTGTGAATTAGGGGAAACATAAACCTGGTGCGTTGTAATTTCCTCTAGTTAACGAGCAACGGATCGAGCCCATTAAATCCTCCAATTAGCTACTTAATGACTTTTGAACTATCTTTGTATGTGGGCTACCAATGCAGACTGGGATTATATATTTTCTAATTAACTGAGTATGTATACCAACCACCCGATTAATCATCATATCTCCTCAATTTATTTGGGATCAAAATCCTAAAAAACCTCCAACTTGGTTCCGAACAAACCTGAAAAAAAAAAAGAGCAAAAAATGCTTAGTAATTGACAAATCAAAGTTCCAAACAAATTAGGACTTTACATACATATACCAATATTTAGAAGTGAAAGACAACTTCTAAATTTTACCAATGTGAGTACCTTAGTGCCCATATCTGCAAGGTTATAGTCAGTGTATACTTTTTCAAGCTTTATCTCATCTTGAGAAATAATATTTCTAATAAAATGCAATTTTACATCAATATATTTAGTGCATTCATGAAACACAGAGTTCTTAAACTGATGAATAGCATATTGACTAATAGAATATATAGTCACATTTTCATGTAAGGTAACTATTTTATTATGTAGATCTTTAAACCATCAAACTTCTTTAAAAGCCTCAGTAGCAGCAATATATTAGAACAACAATGTGCTGAAGTTAAGACTTCCAACTAACATACGAATAACACAGAGTGAACACTTAAGATGAAGGGGGATTATTATTCAAGAGCCGTACTTTGGAATTGAAGAATAAAGAATTCAAGACAATTCATATCAAGATCTCATCCGACAAATATCAAAGTGAAGATTTAATTCAAGATCTTATTCTTTTCAAGTGATGAGTTCAGCAAGGTTGTCAAAGTGAAGATTTATTTGGGCTAGGGCTAGGATAAAACTTTTATTATTTTCTTGTTATTTTTGGTTTTGAGTCTTCATTAAGACAATTTCTTGATTTTCTTGAGCAATTGATATTGATTTTCATTATTCTAAAATTGTGTGATTGATGATTGTATGACTGTTGTGACTTATTTTTAGATTCGAAAGATAGAAAACGAGTTAGACATATATTAATAATCATAAAATCAAATATGGTGTAGAAATATACCGCTATACTTTATGTGATCTCTAAGTGTTCATAGATCTATTAATGCTTTTATAAATTCACATTCGTCATAGAAATATAGGTGTGTCACATATATGAATATATTTTAATTTTTTCGAAAAAGGTTCTTGAACAATTTAAGAACATCGATCTTCATATTCATTAAATCGTTGTCAATTTAATAACCTGAAATTTACAAGAGATAATAAAAGTGAATTCTATACCTTAATGCTATATTCACATACATAAAAACATTCATTCATTCATTCATGGGTATTTTATTTCTTAGATTAATTTTATTTCATAAACTCTCAATATTAATACTACTTGTTTAGGCTGAGGTTAGGAATTTAGAAAATAATTTATCTCAATCCCCATAGGTACGATACTTGGACTCATAATCCATTTTATTACTTGTTCGATTTGTACACTTATGATAAGGAAATCACGCAACATTTTTTTGGAGTTGTTGCTGGAAATTGTAGTTTATTTTATTTTTTAAAGTAATCTAGCACTAATTCGAACTTTATTTGTTTAATTTATTTTATTTTAATTTTCTTCACCATTTCTATTGTTTCTTCATAGCTCTTTATATACAAAGTCGATATGATTGATTTCAACAAAATGCTTGTAAGTGACTTCATCATAAGACAATAACAATTGACATCTCAAGAAATTGAAGAAGGAGATGTGCTTGTGTGAGATTTATTATAGGCAGGGACTACGAGACATAAAAGTAGAATGTAAAATTGATGAAACTACCCTGGATGACTTGCCTGTTATATTATTTCCCTAACCAAATTTTGACGTGGATGATTTACCTGTGGAAGTATTTCTTTCACTGAGTGTAAATGGGCATCAATTAAGGGAATCAACTCCATCGGGCTTTCAACAAATACATCAAGAGAAAAAGATTTTCCATGAAGATGTCATCATCTCTTCGTAAAATATCTTGAATCCGGACATCGAACTCGAGGAAGCCTCAATTAAAGAAGATGATCATATGGACAGTGAGTTGATCTTAGTAGAGCAAATTAAAAATGCAACATTTAACTATGTTGGCCTTACCAAGCAATCCTCTAACAATGATTGCTTAATAATTGATTTTGTCATTGATACCGATAAGATAATTGAAGTTTACATAGTGGGGTTTAATCGAGTGGTGAAGTCAATATATATTCTAATGATAGGGGCAAAGTGAACTTTTGGAGAATAAATGAAAACTTGTGCAAGTTCAACAGACACAAGCAAAGCAAGACATCAAAAGTTTTCTTTAAAGTTTCTAGAATGATCATTGCTATCAAAATTCGAGCTCAAGACTATAAATCGAGCGCTTGTTCATAGGCAATTCAATTTTGTATGTTTTATACTGCTTAATTGAGTATTACATTGCACGTAGTTTTAGGATTTTGCATTAGTTTAAGGATATTTAATTTTTCAGTTCATATTATTTAAGTTTATCATAGATATCCTAGCATTATATAGAGCATAGAATAAGGTGATACACATTCTTAAGGTGGCATCTAGATTTCAACCTCCAAACCAATTTGGAAAAAAATTGTCTTTTCCTTCTATAAGATTTTTGCAGGGATGCGCACTCTGTTAGATAGTTGTTTTTCTAAAAAGTTAGGAGATTATAATTCTTTTTAGTATGAATTCATTGAAAATATTTAAAATTTATATATTATTACTAATAACTATTATGAATTCTTGAAGCAAAAAGATAGAACCTAGCAACCAAAAAAAGAGTAGTTTCATGGCATCTACCAGATTGAATTATTAATGGTTCCTCTCAACTCCAAACAATACCCAAGGGAGTACATTTTTCATCTCATGCTTTTATTATTTCGTTGTTTTGTCTACTTTCCACTTAATTTAGTGCAATCTCTATTTGTTTCAGTTTTCGACCCATTTTGAAGTAATTTGAGAAGAAATGATGTAAATAGGACAAAACTGATAGGAAACCAAAAGTATGGAGACGAGTTCACAAGATTAAAAAGGATAATATTTGAATACTAGAACTTGGACATGTAAAAGGTATCAAAGGAACCGAAAGTAGGTTTTTTTGAAGTCCCAAGGAGTAAAACGAAAAACCTATGTGTTGAGCATGTGAAAGAATTAGTACACAACTTTTCTTACAGAGATCTTCATGGAGCACATAATATATAATTGAAAATGTAATTGAATTAGAGTCCAACGCAAAAAAAGAGCTCAATTCAAAGCTATAGACCAAAAGTTATGTATGTTTGAATTTTGGCACCGAAAGAGAAAATTTCCCCCAAGCGATCGCTCGGTTTAAAACCAAGCAATCGACCAGGGGTAATTTATACATCTAAAACCAAGTAATTGCTTGGGCAAAATTGGGCAAAGATCTTGTTTCCTTTTCAAACCCGAATTTTAAGAGATTATTTTCAATTGGACTAGGACTCTAACCTATTATAAATACACTATGCACGAAATTTTGAAGAGGGGATTGTTATTCAAGGGTCTATTATACATCAATATTCAAGAGGCTTAATCAAGAGTCAAACTTCAGAATTGAAGAAGAAAGAATTCAAGACAATTCATATCAAGATCTCATCCTGTAAACATCAAAGTGAAGATTTAACTCAAGATCTTATTCTTTTCGAGTGATAAATTGAACAAGGTTGTCATGTTCCTTGCTCATCAACATGATAGATTATATTAAATATTATGCTAGGGCTAAGATGAGACATTTGTTATTTCCTTGTTAGTCTTGATTTTGAGTTTCATTAAGACAATTTCTTGATTTTCTTGAGCAATTAATATTGATTTTCATTATTCTATAATTGTGTGATTGGCATGTTTTTAAATTTGAAAGACTGAAAGCGAGTTAGACATAAATTAATTACCATAAAGTCGTTAAAGGGCACCGCTATGCTTTATGTGATCTCTAAGTGTTCATAGATTCGTTAATGCTTTCTTATATATTCGCGTTCATAATAGAATATAGGTGGGTCACGTATATGAATATGTTTTAATTCCACTCTAAATAGGGTCTTGAACAATTTAGGAACATTGATTTTCACATTCATGAAATAGTTGTCAATTTAGTAACCTAAAATTCACGAGAGACAATAAAAGTGGATTTTATACCTTAGCGCTACATTCGTATACATATATTCATCCATTCATAGGTATTTTATTTCTTAAATTAATATGATTTCACAAATTCTCAGCATTAATGCTACTTGTTTCGATTAAAACTAGGAACTAATTTATATCAATCCATGTATATACGATACTTGGACTCACAATCTATTTTACAACTTGTTCAATCCGTACATTTGCGGTAAGAAATTCAGGCAACAACATGTCGTTCATATAAAGTAACAAATACACAAAATCATTAGTATTGTGGTGCAGGTAGTATAAACAATAATCAAACTCATTTATCTTGAAACCAATAAACAGAACATAAGAATCAAATTTCTTGTACCATTGCATGAGATATTACTTCAAACTATATAATGATATTTTCATAATGATCACCATGTAAAACAGCATTTCACATCAAGTTGTTCAAGTTCTCAGTCACAATGAGATACCAGTTTTTGAGAGCTAAAGTATTCTAAAACAATTTATCCTTAAAGATATATATACGTGTGTGCGTGTGTGTGTATATAATTAAAAAATGATTGTTACATCTTAAGCTTGTCTTGTAGTGTTTCATTATTTTTTCTTAATAAACAAATCATATGGGTTACCAAGTCATTACTACAGTTGACTTCACTGAACTCATTTGATATCAATTAAAATTCAGATTTTAATCTAAGTCAAAGGCAATAATTAATCTCAATCACATATTTCATAGAATTCACAACTTTTTAAGCACACATCTCATCAATTTTTATCAAAATCTACTAGAATTTGATTTTATTATCCACCAAATAGGGCCTAAATTTATACCAAATGACTAATCTCAATTTGTTGTTAATGAAGTTTGTTCCCAAAGTGTGGGATTATTGGCTTATAACCAAACAAACAAGCCCTTAGAAATGCTATCTTATTTAACATAAACTTGTGTGACATTTCGAGGATTACTTAAAGTAATCGGGGGCAAAAAAAGGGGGGCTTACGACCGTTAAAATCAATTGGGAACTAATTTTTTAGTAGTTGCATAAATTTCTCAAATGTTTTTATAAGTTAATTTGGACTTGGGTATTTTTACAAAAGGTGGTCAAGTTTTATAAGAAATGTGCAACAATTTTTTTCAAAAAGGGTGGTGCATTTTCTCTTGAAAAAAGGTGTTCTAATTTCTCTCTTCAAAATAGAACTTGGGTTTTTTCTTCATTATACTCAAAGAAAAGTTTATCTTCTTGGTTTGATTAAGAGTGCATTTTGGTTTTCCAATAGTATGGTTGTGAGCCTACATCTCGGTCGATAATCGAATTCATTGTTTTTGGCATTCTTGGAGGATTATTCTTGGTGTTCTTGATTGTAAATCAAGGTACAGATCTTATAGTGGTATCAGAGCGAGTAGGAATAATTGTCAAGGGAAAAAAACCGTCCAAGATAGAACCGTGACTATAGAAGACAGTGGGAAGCCAGTGAAGTGAGAACCAGGTGAAGAAAAATTGTCCAAAACTGAAGGCTAAAACTCAAGTGATCAAGGAACTGTTAGCCCAAGAGTAAACTAACCAAGAGGGGGGTGAATTGGTTTATAAAACTTTTTCGATAATAATCTCAAACTTAAAAACCAATGGGTACAAATATGAGCACTTAGTGTTACAAGTTACTAAACTATCAATGTAGTGTGCTATATATGTGTAAACTTAATTGATAAGTCAAGTATAGCACAAGATAAAGCGTTGCACAATGTAAATTGATAGAATAGAGTAAGTGCGATGTAAGTAAGTAAAAGGGATGAGAGAGTGCAAACGCGATTTATGGAGGTTCAATCAACCAACGTGATCTACGTCCCCCGTTACCGAGCTCTCCGTCACGAGCAAGGCCAAATCCACTATTTTGGTAACTTACAACAAGGAGTACCAAATCCTTAGGCGACTTACAACAAGGAGCGCCTATCCTTTACAATCGAGTTTTCACACGGCTCTCGAAACCAACAATCGAGTTTTGACAAGGCTCTCGAAAACCAACAATCGAGTTTTGACAAGGCTCTCGAAACCAACAATCGAGTTTTCACAAGGCTCTCGCAACCACAAGATATAATGAATTGAATGTACAATTGAAATAACTCTCCTGACAAATGATATACTCAAATTAAGTACCGAGAGAGTTAGGCTAACACTTCAATAGATAGCAATGAATTAAGCTCGAGTGTTAGAGAAAAACTTTGATGCAAATGATAATGAAAAGTTCGATGCAATCAAACAAAGTTTTTCAAATGATCTCTTGTTAAAAATATTGAATCGAATTAAGTACCAAGAGATGCCACACTTGAATAATTAACAATAAGTTAAGCTCAAAGTGTTTAGGCAATGGAACTTTGATAAATCAAATGATAATGAAAAATGTAGCACAAATAATCAAAGTTCCTTAATTGGAATTTCTCTCTTTTAAAAGATTAAAACAAGTTTAGAACAAAGAGAGACTTACACTTCAATTCCAATATAGTGTGAAGATGTTTGAAGAAGTTTAAACAAAATAAAACCAAGAATCTTCACAAAACTTTCTTCCAAAAACTTTGATGAATTTGATAAGACAAAGTTTAGACCAATCAAAGTTTTATGAAAATAAAAGATAAATATAAACCAAGTAAGAACACTAAATTTTCACAAGAAAGTTTGTATAAAATGTTTTCTAAGTTGTCGTTGATGAATGCAAGAGAGAAGGCTATTTATAGATCAAATTTCGCACATTCTGTCTTTTGCGGTCGACCGGTTCATACAGAATTTTGAGATTTGATTTTACAAGGCTTTTTGCTCAAGATTAATTTTGAAAATGATATTTTAATGGTTTTAAAAATGTTTCTTGATGCATAAAAATCATTTTCGAGCTCGTTGAATTTCATCGCTAAAGATTGAGAGTGTTATACCTTTACATATGTTAAATCCACTCTAATCTTGTATGCTCGAATTCTTGATCTTCATGTCATGCTTTTCAACCTCAATATTGATCTTTGAATATCTTCGATTCTTTCTTGATCTTCTTTGCGTCTCATGTGCTCGATCACATAATTTTGATTTATTTCTTTGAGAGACGATTTGAACATAGAGTGCTTTGAATATTTATCATTACATGAAACACTTGAAGCACACTTGTTAGTAACACAATAAATTCTTGTTTGTTATGATCAAAATAATAAGGTCAAATTGACCACAGGTCAACTGGAACAAGTGGTCAAAGATGTGGAGTTCAAAATCAGCTACAAAATAGTGATTTTGAATCAGTTGTTGAGGAAATTCAGCAAGAAAATGATGGAGTTCAACAAGAAGTTACTCAAGAAAGCTTGAATGACTATCTATTAGTCATGGATGGTGAAAGGAGGCAGGTAAACTCTAATCTTAGTTTTTATTCCATTAGTCTAAAAGAGTGTTCTTTTTTGACAGATATTAAGGAATCTACAAGTTATGGAGAAGTTAGGAAGATTCAAAGTGCAATGCAAGAGATGTTTTCTCCTAAACCATCAAATCAGAAGGCTTGGAAGGATGAAAGCTTCCAAGATGACTTTCGGAATAGGTGAAGGTAAATTTAGATTAGGTGGTGGTTTGGTTTAAGCCAAGGAGAATGAATGTGGGATTATTGGCTTAGAACCAAACAAACAAACCATTAGAAATGCTATCTTGTTTAACATAAACTTGTGTAGCATTTCGAGAATTACTTAAAGTAATCGAGGGCAAAAAATAATAATAATAAACAAGGGCTTACGGTTCGTTAAAACCAATTGAGAACTAATTTTTTAGTAGTTGCATAAATTTGTCAAATGTTTTTACAAGTTAATTTGGACTTGGGTATTTTTATAAAAGGCGGTCAAGTTTTATAAGAAATGTGTAACAAGTTTTTTCAAAAAGGGTGGTGCATTTTCTCTTAAAAAAAAGGTGTTCTAATTTCTCTCTTCAAAATAGAACTTGGGCTTTTTTCTTCATTATACTCAAAGAAAAGTTTATCTTCTTGGTTTGATTAAGAGTGCATTTTGTTTTCCCAATGATATGATTGTGAGCCTACATCTCAGTCGATAATTGAATTCATTGTTTTTGGCATTCTTGGAGGATTATTCTTGGTGTTCTTGATTGTAAATCAAGGTAGAGATCCTACACAAAGTATTAAAGATTTCACAAAATATTCGTATGACAATAATACTGTTTGATTTATAAATTGATTTACTTATGATTTTGAGATAAAAAGTTGTGATTGAAAATTGGAGAGAAAAAATGTTTGAGGTTAAAAAGTGATTTGAGAAATTATGTAGTTTATAAATTAATTAATAAACCAATTTATTTTGTTTACAAAACACATGCTAAAATATTACTAAATATTTGAGGTCAAAATTAAAATTTCAATGACACGATTTATTGAATTCATAATTTTTATTAATTTTTTAACCACACATTTCAACAACTATCCAACATTTTATTATCCGCAACAATTAAAAAGAAATAAAAATATGTAAAAATGATATTGACAATTAGGAGGGTTTATTCAATTGAAATTTCGAAAGACATTTAAAGACTTTTTTTAATGGATTTTTTTAATGGATTTCATTAGATTTTATTAACTTTTATGGATTTTTATAGACTTTTAAAGACTTTTGTGGATATTTATTTAAAAAAAAATTCATGTACTTTTAAAGACTTTTATGGATTGATTTAAAAGACTTTAATTGATTTTCAAAGACTTTTATTTTTTTATTGAACAATTTGAATTAATCTTCATATGGTGTGAATGTAAATAGTTAATAATAATTATATGTCAAGTGAATTAAAAAAAAAAACCGTGGGAGATAAATAGAGAAATATTTGTGATTAAAAAAAAATGGGGAAAAAATAAAATCACGTCTGACATCAACATACAAAATATGCTATGTTCATAAAAAAATTTGAATATACAAATTTTTATAGATTTCGATTAATTTTTAATTAATATTATTGAATATACAAATTTATCTGGAGAAAATTCTAGAATCACTTTACTTAATTATTATTTGTTTTGATACAATTTAATTATTATTTTTCTATAAAATCTTATAAAATTTTAGTTGGATTTATTTTCATAAAAAAAAAGGGAAAAAATGATAAAAATGAAGAGAGCCAAAATATAAAGGAAGAATATTAAAATGAAAAAATATATATATAACAAGTTAAAGAGAAGAAAATTAATGATTTGTTTAGTCGTATATTTTTAAAAATAACATGAAAGTATAGAAGAAACAAAATTACAATTTAAAGATTTATTTTTTAATTTTGAAAAGTCTTTCAAAATCTTGAATGTTAATGAAAGACAAATTAAGATATTTTATGATTGTACATTTTGTTTAGAAGTTAGTACATAAAAGATTAAAAGTTATTAACATTTTGAATAACACATAATTTTTATAAACTTTTAAAAAATTTTATTTAATACACCATGACTTTTATGGACTTTTAAAATATCAATTAAAATCTATATTAAATATCTCAAAACTTTTATAAAATATCTAGAGTTTAAATTAAATAAACCTAAACTTTTTAAAACCTTTAAAAATCTTCTGCATTGAATAAACCATTTGAAAATTAGAACCAAAAACATATACACGAATATGACTGGGAAAAAAGCCAAGTTTTTGGTGGATTGTCACATTACATTAAACCTCAGGTTCTCTTTCTACATTTTCTTTGTTATAAATTATAATGTATCAATGACTTTGGGTTGATTTGATATTTTTTTTAGTTTTGATCTGTAAATAAAATAGTTTCTGCATGAAAATTTTCATTTCTTCGTCTAGAGTTGAGCTCTAAAGTTTTGCCGAATTCATGTGTTGACGTTCACTTAATGGTGGCGAAATTTGGGTAAAACCCCCTAGATCTTGTTTGAGTTGCATTGAATTAGGGGTTTTTTTGTACTATTTCGTGGGTTTTATTATTGGATCTAAGTTACATCAAGTCGGATTGTTATAAAGTTTGTAATTGTTAAATCTTGGTGGAATTATTTTCTTTGAATTTAGCGATTTGGTTGTGAATAGATGGCTTCCAATCCTCCTCCATTCCAGGTGGAGGATAATACTGATGAGGATTTCTTTGATAGATTAGTGATTGATGACGATGATTTGGACTTTAAGGTCAATGCTGCACCATCGGCATTGGTAGGACTCTGTTTCACTGACGGGAATGAATCGAATGAGGCTAAGGCCTTGGCGAATTTGAGTATCAGTGCGATTGAGAACAACAGTAAGGTTGATAATAATTTCGCTAAGAGTGGTAGTATTACATGGGTTGATGAATCAAGCAAGGAAAATGGGGAAGTTGAGAAAGTTGCAAGTGTGGAGGAGAGTAGAGGTCCATTAGTGTCATCAAATTCGATAGAGTTTGATACTCTGATACACGAACCCAAAGTTGAGATTGGAGGGTCTGGGGATTTGTCCGATACAACTGTAATGAGTGAGAGTAGCAGTAAGGGTTCGTCCAATACTATGATAGTGAGAAACAGTAGTGGAGGATCAGGGGGTTCGGGAATTAAGGAGGTGGACTGGAGTGCCTTTCATGCCGACTCAGCTCAGAATGATAGTAATGGTTTTGGATGGTATTCAAATTTTTTCAGTGAAGTTGAAGGGAACAAGGCTGATGAAGCATTTGGGAATGTAGGGGTTAGTTTGAATAACGAGTCCAAGGTTGCTTATGTTAATTTAGTACATGAATATAGGCATGAGGTAAATTCAAATGACTTGGGGCAGTATCAAGAGGGGTATAATTTTGGTACAGCCGCAGATCAGGATGCGGTTGGGCAGGATTTGAATAGCGGTCAGTATTCGGAGAGTCTTTATCCAGGTTGGAAGTATGATCCAAGCACGGGCCAGTGGTATCAGGTAGATGGTTATGATGCCGGTGTGAGCATGCAAGCAAACGTTGACTCTGATTCAACTTCTATGCCTGAAGGAAAGGCGAATATCTTGTACTTGCGGCAAACTGCTCAGTCTGTTGGGGCGGCTGTAGGTGCCGCCAATGCAACTGAGAGTGTTACTGATTGGAAACAGGCATCTCAGGTAAATGATGCTACAGAAAACACCACGAATTGGAATCAAGTTTCACAAGTAAGTAGTGACACAACAGAGGTTGCACTGAAACAGGATTTCCAAGTAAATGGCGGGTATCCACCTCATATGTTTTTTGAACCTCAATACCCTGGCTGGTATTATGATACTATTACCCAGGAATGGTGCTCTTTGGAATCATTTACTGCATCTGATCTGTCCACTGGTCAAACTCAAGCGAATCAGAATGAATGTGCTTCGGACGATACATTCTCGCTAAACAATGATCAGCAAACGGACTTTGCATATGGTCAAGTTAATAGCTACGGATCCAAAGGCTTCAGTAACCAAGGCAAAGATCAGAACTGGGCTGGGACATTTGGTAGTAATAATCAACAAAGTTCAAGAACGTGGAAACCTGAAACCGTTGCCAAGAATGAGCCTACTTCACAATATAGTGGAAACCAGCAGTTGGGAAATTACTACGAGCAGAACTTCTCTGTGAACGCTCATGGAAGTGAAGAAAAAATCGTTAATCATGGGGAAACTGATTCTTATCATGAAAATGTCAGTCAAAGTCAAAATGGCTTTCGTATGCCTGCTGGTTCCCAAAATTCTATTTTAGGGGTGAACATCAATCAGCAGTTCAATCAGTCTGGAATTAATCAGAATGACCACAAACAGAATTCTTATGACTACCATGGCAATAAAAATCCATTTAGCTTCTCGCAGCAGTATATTCAGAGTGCCCATCAATTCTCTCATGCTCCTGCTGCAGAAAGTTCATCTGCCGGCCGTCCTCCACATGCTTTGGTTACTTTTGGTTTTGGTGGAAAGCTCATTGTGATGAAAGGTAGCAGCTCCGCTGAAAGCTCAAACTTTGGCGGTCAGGTCAGTCTCTGAGGTATCTGTCCTCCTAGTATTCTTGACTCTCGTCACTTGTAAATTTTAAAAGATATTTTTGTATTCCATGTGAAGAATCCTGTAGGAGGCTCAATATCTATTTTCAACTTAGCAGAGATTTTGAAGGACAAAGTTGATGGTTCAACCCTTGGCATCGGTACTTCTAATTATTTCCGAGCTCTCTGTCAGCAATCCTTCCCTGGTCCTCTTACTGGTGGAGGTGTTGGCATTAAAGAACTAAACAAATGGATTGATGAGAGGATAGCAAGCTCAGGGGCTGCTGATATGGACTACGGGAAAGGTGAAGTGTTGGACTATGGGAAAGGTGAAGTGTTGAGGTTGCTTCTTTCGGTGCTAAAAATATCCTGTCAGTATTATGGAAAACTGCGATCTCCTTTTGGTACGGATACTGTACTAAAGGTATGTTGCTTATCATTCCATTGCATACGGTGGATATTGAACCTCAATATATCCCCTTGTTATTACTCCCTCCGTCCATAAAGATAGACTTGTATACTATTTTCATCCATCCCACAAAGATAGACCACTTATTAAATTAAGCATGTATTTAATTTTTCATTTCCTCATATATCCCTAGTTAATGTACCTTGGTAGTTAATTCCAATGTCAATTTAATGGCATATAGTTTGAATGAATTAACGAGTTTTTGAAATTAAAATGAGGGTATAGTTTGAAAAGTATAAATAAATTTATTATTTCAACTATATTAACTATCATTTCTTAATCTGTGTGAAAATGGGAACTGATCTATCTTTGTGGGACGGAGGAAGTATTAAATTTCTACTTTAAAATTGCTATTGATCTCTTTGAACCTTTGTGGTTGTTTACCTTTGAAGCCGAGCAATGGTTTAAAATCTTGCTTATGTTATCTTATTGTTGATACTGTAATTTTTGTTTTCTGTAATGAGCTTTCAACAATGTATGTCAAGAAATATTAATAAAGGAACATCGCGAACTTGTGATATACATTTTTGGCTATCTAGATAAACGCATGCCAACCATAGTTCTCACTGGGAATTGCACCCTTAACTACTTGACTGCAGCAGGATATGATCAAACTAAACAAATCCATGTCATCCAAGTATGTAAATATTTAGCTATTTAGTAACATAGCTCACTTATATAAAAATGATCTGACAACCTGGGGTTGAAATCATTCTCTTTAGACAATCATGCTATAATCTTCAAGAAGACGTGTCATTATAATTTTTGCTACCTTGACCCAGATATGATTTAGCTAATTTTGGACTTGATACTCTGTTGGGCTGCTTGTTAAACTAGGAAAGTGATACTCCAGAATCAGCAGTTGCCAATCTCTTTGCATCTGCCAAAAGGAATGGTGCCCAATTTAGTCAATATGGGGCCGTAACCAACTGTTTGCAGCAAATGCCTTCTGAAGCACAGATGCAGGTATTTGCTCGATTACATTATCTTCCGTGCTGCAGGTGGAGATGTCTCAATATCTTCATCCATTAATAACTAGTTCATGTTTTAGGTCACAGCTTGTGAGGTTCAAAGTTTTTTGGTTTCTGGAAGGAAGAATGAGGCTCTCCAATGTGCACAGGAGGGTCAATTATGGGGCCTTGCCCTTGTTCTTGCTGCACAACTTGGTGATCAGGTTCATTTCATTACCATCTCTCTCCCCCTCTCTTCTCTCCCCAGTGGAAAATCTTTCTTGGCCCATTCATTTCTTTCTTTTACTTTCTACTTATAATACACTGCAGTTTTACGTCGATACTCTGAAGCAAATGGCACTTTGCCAATTGGTAACTGGGTCACCTTTGCGAACATTATGCCTGCTAATTGCTGGTCAACCAGCTGATGTCTTCTCAACATATCCCATGGCTAGTAGTAACATGTCTGGTCCTCTATATGTGCCTCGTCAACCTGCACAGGTATGAAGTGAATGTTTCTTTTCGAGAAATGTTTATACCAAGATCATCTGTGTAATATCTTGCCTTCATCACATGTTATGCTCCCCATTTCCCTTAGAGGTCAATTGTATGAAGTGACTGTTGATGGTGGTTGTAATACCCCGATTAAGAAAGCTTAAAAGAAATGATAGGTACTACTCATACCAATAAGGTGCACCTTCTTTTCCGGAAGTCCATCGTTAGAAACTCCAAAGTTAAGCGTGCTTGGCTTAGAGAAATTCTGGGATGGGTGACCTCCTGGGAAGTTTTCTCGGGGAGCGTGCGAGTGAGGAGAAAATATGCTGAAAAGACCCGTATCGGTACAGTGGGGACAGTACGTCATCATCTAACGGTCTGGACAGCCCGTTAAGTGGGACTCAAATCGTTACAAATGGTATCAGAGCCGGCCGCCAGCCGGAAATCAGGAACTAAGTGCTACGCCATAGGACGAGAGCCACCTCTAGAATCCCAACGCCTGGCAACAGATCCTCAGATGGGTTAAGCGCGACGAGGACGTCGCGAGTCTAACAGGGGGTGATTGTAATACCCCGATTAAGAAAGCTTAAAAGAAATGATAGGTACTACTCATATCAACAAGGTGCACTTTCTTTTTCGGAAGTCCATCGTTAGAAACTCCAAAGTTAAGCGTGCTTGGCTTAGAGAAATTCTGGGATGGATGACCTCCTGGGAAGTTTTCTCGGGTAGCGTGCGAGTGAGGGCAAAATATACTGAAAAGACCCGTGTTGGTACGGTGGAGACAGTACGTCGTCATTTAACGGCCGGGACAGCCCGTTAAGTGGGACCCGGGTCGTTACAGTGGTATTGTGTATTCCCGGAAAATTTGTGAAGATTCTTTTGACATAATGACATGCATACTTTAGTTCTCAACTTCTTTTATCATTTTTGCACAGTTTTATTGCAAGTTTGAAATGATGAATTTTGTTCTGTTTCATTTGGCTTTTTACACCAGTTTGGTGCCAATGGCATACTTGATGGCTGGGAAGAGAATTTGGCAGTGATAACTGCAAATAGAACGAAAGATGACGAACTTGTGCTTATTCATCTTGGAGATTCTTTATGGAAGGACAGAAGTGATGTATGTTTTGGTTAAATTTTTTTGTACACAGTCTTGACAAGTACTTTCAATCTAAACATTATCTTTGATACTTTCATGAATTTTTTTATTCAGATAATTGCTGCCCACATATGCTATTTGGTTGCCGAAGCAAAGCTTTGAGTCATATTCAAACAGTGCAAGATTGTGTCTCGTTGGTGCAGATCACTGCAAATTCCCACGGACTTATGCCAGTCCAGAGGCTATTCAGGTTGGACATAGATGTTTATCATTAATGCATTACTTTGCTGTGTAGATCCAAAATTATAAGATAAGAATTAAATAGAAGCATGAAAAAGGAATTCATTCTCAGAAAATTCCTTGAGATGAAAGAGAAAAAGGATAAGAATCAAATAGAAACATGAAAAAGTGGGAAAGGGAACTTGTTTTTCACTACACATTCTCTATTTTATATTCCTCCCATTGTCTTTGTAAGATGCACAAGTTAATATGACAAATTAATGTACTCTATTTGCTTGTCATTTTAAGCCCCACGAGCGCACAATAGTGCCCCATGAATTACATGTATTTGTCTATATGGTTTTTATAATACCCTATATTGTTATGATATAGAAAATTTGAATATAATAATTATCCTGGACGAGCCTAGGAATTGTGCCCAAGCATGTGACTGCAGGTGATTACCCGTATTTATTGTTTCACTTGCAGATTCATTATGCAACAATCTATGATTATGATTGTTTAACATACTGGTGATGAGCCTAAGGGCATATTTGACCTTTGCATCTTTTGACAGAGGACAGAAATACATGAATATTCAAGAACGCTTGGAAACTCGCAGTTCGTCCTTCTTCCATTTCAACCATATAAACTTGTATATGCCCACATGTTGGCAGAAGTTGGGAGATTATCAGATGCATTGAAGTATCTTCCTCTCCATTTTGATTTTTATTTTGAAGAATGTTTTGTATTTGTTTTCTCAGCATAATCATTTTATTTAGGTACTGTCAAGTGTCAAGCAATATTAAAATCACTTAAAACTGGTCGATCTCCTGAGGTGGAGACACTGAGACAATTAGTATCATCTCTTGAGGAAAGGATAAAATCTCACCAACAGGTATTCTCTCATATGCTAATTTGTATCTATTCTATATTTTGTGGATGCCTGCAAGTATAACTACTTTTTGCAGGGAGGATTTTCCACAAACTTAGCTCCTAAGAAATTGTATGGTAAATTACTCAACCTTTTTGATAGTACTGCTCATCGTGTTGTTGGGGGCCTACCACCACCCGTGCCAACAAATGGCACTGTACAAGTCACCGAGCACCATCAACAATCAGTGGGACCTAGGGTATCAGCCAGTCAATCAGCATTAGCCATGTCATCGTTAGTTCCTTCTCAATCCACAGAGCATATAAATGAATGGGCAGCTGACAGCAACAAAATGACCATGCATACAAGTGTTTCCGAACCTGATTTTGGAAGGAGCCCGAGACAGGTTTATTCCCGTCTCTGTGTCTTTATTTTCTGCCTAGACCTATTTGATTGAGGTATATGTTCGAATAAACTTGTGATTTTGGTGTGTAGGGTCAGGTGGATTCATCAAGGGAAGCGAGTTCTGCCAGTGAGCAAGACAAAACACCAGCAGGTGGTTCCTCTCGTTTTGGACGTTTTAGTTTTGGATCCCAGCTATTCCAGAAGACTCTGGATTTCGTAATGAAACCTCATCAAGGCAGTCAGGTAGTTTTCTGGGTCCATTTTACGATAAATATGACTTAATTATTTGGTATAAATTAAAATGTAATTTCTGTTTCCAATTTCTATTCATTTTTCTTATGGTTGAACTTTTTTCATAGGCAAAATTGGGTGAAACAAATAAGTTTTATTATGACGAAAAACTGAAAAGATGGGTGGAGGAAGGTTCAGAAGCTCCAGCTGAGGAAGCAGCCCTTCCACCCCCACCACCAACTGATATTTTCAACAATGGCACACCAGATTATAAGTTGAAGAATACACTGCAAGGTGAAGCTTCTTACTGCAATGGAACTCAAGAAATTAAAACCCCGAGCACTCTGGATAGTAATTCCAGAACGCCCCCACTTCCGCCTGCCTCCAATCAGTTCTCACTTCTCAGCACGTGGAAGGATGGGGATCCGATCAAGGTAAATTAAACATTTACTTTTGTGATTTAATAATTTATCATGCTAAACTTGATAATTTTTCGCATTCCTTGGATAAGATTGGAAAGGCAAATGCTTACTTTTTGCCTTGTCACAGTTGTCATGCAAAAATGACGAGTGCTAGCATTTTGTTGAGAACACAATGGCAAGGCCAACTCCAGTTATATATTTGTCCTACACTATTATTGCTTCAAATAAAAGCTTGTGTGGTGAAGATTATTTTTTTTAAATGATTTTCAACCACAGAGAATATGGGACCCATAACTTTTCCTCCTTCATAAATAATACTAGTGTGTTGAGCACACGTTGCGATATCTATTGGGGAACATTGCACATTGGTCATCAACCTATTGCTTATGTAACAGTTTGTTCCCTAACATTTAAAATGGAGCAAGTTGTTCACTGACCTTTAATAATAGTAGCACATCAATCCCTAAAACGTAAACAGTCCATATTCCTGTTGACATCCGTTAGGTGGCTTTCCCATATCCATTATCCAACTTTATGAAATAAGATTTTGTTTTGCAACGGCTGGTGCCCAAAAATTTGAAGTCATGCATTTTATCATGAAGGTAATGTGACAAATTAACGAAGATTTGAATGGTTTCTGCCACAGGAGATTGATTGCACAGCAGGACTTTTTTTTTATAGATTTGGGGCCAATAATGCAATTTTCCCTGATTAATTAAGGAAACTATGGTAGCTGTTCTTTCTATGTGATCATCTATAAGAGAAATAAGAACACCCTGGATGCTTTTTACATTTCCTTTTTTCAAATTAGCATTTTATTTGATGAATTTCATTTGTTGACTTTGCAGGTATGTTGACACCTGTAACCAAGGTGTTGGAAATCCAATGAACTTGGTCCAGTCCCCTTCTGCTGCTTCGACCAAACCAGCAAGTGGAGCCAAACCGGCATTCTTCGTGCCTGCGCCTGTATCCTCAGTCGAGCAGCAGGTTGAGACTCCCACAAATGGCTTGCTGCTGCAAGATACTTCATCTAATAATGCAACTCCTCTAAGTTCCTCTGCAAGCAATACACTCCAATCTCCTCGAACTCCTTCCATGACCCTGCAAAGATATGCAAGCATGGACAATATTTCTAACAGGGGGACAAGTAACAATGATTATTTTTCTGCTCATTCACGGCGTACAGCATCTTGGAGTGGAAACCTTAATGATTCCTTCAGTCCTCCAAATACGGTTGAAATAATACCGTTGGGAGAAGTATTGGGAATGCACCCTTCACCAGTCATGAACGATGACTCTTCTCTGGTACGCTCATCAACAAATGGTGGCAAATATTCTAAAGATCTCCATGAAGTTTATCTATAATGCCATGTGAGTGTAAATAGCAATTTTTTGCTTCTTTGATTTATCATACGTTACACTCAAAATCTCACAAATTTTGTCAGCTTGAACCGTGTTCAAAGGAGACTCGGGTTTTTGTTGTCCCGATTTTATCTTATAATAAAGTTGCAAATGTTGACTAACAGAGATTTTTATTTATTTATTTTTGCTCAGCCCCCAGACGTAGTATATGGGGCATGTTGCGAAGAAATAGTGCAGAATGTACAGGTTTTTTTTTTTTTTTTTTTTTTGAGGAATAGATACATTATAAGAATGAATTCAGGAGAAGGGATAATTTTTTTAAGTTGAAAGCATGATGGATTTTTTCTTTCATCATTTTCAGTTGTCAAGTAACAAAAATGTTGTATTTTCCGATACATCATTATGAATTGGGTTAGTCTTTCAAAAATTTAAAGTATGTGCGAATTCTCACAATTTGTGTCCTACCATACGATTTGTCATATAAACTTTGAAAGGTGAGCTATCAAGAAGGATGGAAATTTGAATCCTACATTTGATATTGATGAAGTTCCTTGTAAGTGCTGTTAAATAATAAGCTTTCAACCCTGTTTTATTGAGGTAACTTTATTGATTTACTTCCTCTACAAATTTCAATGCTGGACATGGATTGTAGGAAATCCTAAGATTGGAATTCAACCTTTTATATAAACTTTGAATAATAATTATTGTCATGTTCTTTGCACAATTTTAGACGCTACTGAATGAATGATACAACAGACCAGATTTACTCTCAATATCATCTAATCTACGTAGTCTAACTATAACGAAATTTATATGTTTCAAAGTAGCCGTAGCATAAATTGGATAAAAACCGTTTACAGTCCTAAAATGGAGCGCTTCCTCACCATTTTATTACTTGAAAACATTATTACAAAATGTAAAATGAACTCAATATTTGTTCAACATTTTGAACAGAATGTCCATTTTAAAATTTTAAATATCATTCTTGCTTTTTTATTGATAAAATGTAAAGAAAAATCTGTCTCATAAAGATTGTACTCTAAGCCGATGCATGTCTAAAAATTATTACAGCTAGGACTCATTTTTCGATTCAGTTAACCGAACGAATATTTGTATAATTGGAATGACTGATTGAACTTGAATGCACATACAATAATGCAATTTATCTAAACTACTGATACCATCCGTACAAACATTTTTATTAATTGAACGATGTAATAGCGTCAGCACTCTAGATGAACAGCATTATAATTTGTAAATTCTAACTTTAGAAATAAATAAATAACAAAAAAAAAGGACATCTTGCATGAAAACTAGTAAACTACACGTGGTTCATTCAGGAGGAGAGCTCAGTCGCAGGCTAAAATCCGAACTGCGTCAAAATCCATGTTTTGTAAGGTGGATTCGATGGTATTCATTACTGCATTACAGTCTGTATAATCCATAGTAAAAACATGCAAATATACAAAATAAAGGGTACCGTGAAAATACAAATCAGAATTGGCCAGATCTGTCATTCTTTTTTAAAGTACAGAAGTTGGTACTGTTGTTTGAGTACAAACTTAGGATTCTAGTTTCAAAAAATTAGATGCAGAAATTTAAAAACTCGCGTTTCAAAACTGATGAGAAAAGTATAATTTGGCTACAAATTACCTCATCCTAGTATCTGACAAACTGTCTCGATTCTTCGCCTTTCCTACCATACGGATTTTTCTCGCTGAATCCATTCCGACTTCCTTCAACATTTTTCATCTTCTTCCTGAATTTGGATGTATTGCTGTCTATGTTTAAGTTTACTTTGGGAGGAGATGTAAAACAGAATGACGCAGCCACAGCCTGCATATAGCACAAATTACTGTCATGACACATGAACAACAAAATGAAAATTTCATTGAATTCAAAAACTTTAGCTAGTCCTTAATAGTACTCTCTACATCCTGCATGGCCACATCCCATCCTTTGGGAAGCGAGACGCTTGGCGTCAAGTGATTAAGGGTCACAGGAATATTGAGGCAGTTCTAATTAGAAAGAAATATACTATTTGTCCCCAGCAGCCTATAGCTGATTAAGGGTCGCAGGAATATCGAGGTGGTTCTAATTAGAAAGAACTATACTATTTGTCCCCAGCAGCCTATAGCTCAGTTTCATTGTCACATTTCCATTATAGTTGCACAATCCGTAACCAGTTACGCAAACTGACACCGACTTTGTTAAAGTGCCATGTGGCCTGTGTGGAAACATACCTCACTAACACTTCCTGGGTACCAGCCCAAGTTGAAAAGCAAAGCGGCTTCATGAAATTGGATATCCAAGGGCCATTTAATGACTAAATGGAAACTTGGACAGTTCATGTCTTTGGAACTGATTTTGCAATTAAAATGGAAGGTCGTACACCAACTTGCCACTGGGCAGTAGGTTGGAGACTAAAGATACAGGCAACATGAATTGTATTTTTTTCATCTCATATTACAACTCTGGTTTATGCAGGGCAGAGAGAGACCATAATCCCATTTAGTTTTCCAACCCCGTTGCTTTCCTTCAGAAGCATATCCTTTATGTTTCACCCTCTTGATTTGTTCCATATTAGTTTGCATCATATTGTAAAAGTACCCCTAAACCCGAAAAAGGGTCTATGAGAAAATATATCATCTTTTTTAAGGTGTTGGGAACTGCATGGCTAAGAGCGTGTTCAGCTAATAGTCACTTATTTGTATTAAGGTAAGATTTACTTTCTAAATAAGTAATTTTTTTCTTAAAAATAAGAAAAAATAGCATCCATACATTTTCATTCTTTCTAGCTTAGCTGAACATACTCATGATATATCTAAAATAATAGTAATCTATCTTCTAAATTGTTTATATTTATTATACATTAATGTCAAAAATTGGCAAGATTGAGTGACTTTCTGGGAGTTTCAAATAACATCCCCGTAAGTTTGAGGGATATACAACAAATACTTCAATAAATGCAATGTACATATATACATATATATATGCATAACATGTGCGTACACACACACATATATATCAAAGATATAGTCACTTGGTAAACAACATTTCCACATAATTACCTGCATATCAAGTCGGTGAACATTAAAGATGTCCTTCATAGAATGTGAATTATAAGCTAGTATGTAAGATCTGTATGCATCTTTAGCCGACTTGTTCAAGTAATAATTGTTTGAAACCAGCTTTTCCTGCATCAGTACATATATATAATAAATAATATTTTCTTCCCAGGAACTCGTGAGAACGGAAAAGAAATTACTTTAGGGGTGTGTTTGATTGCGAAGGTGGAAAATGGATGAAAAGAAAAAAATTTCCAAAGAAAAAATTTGCCTATAAATTATTTTCATGGAAAATATCAATGGTAAGTGTTTAATTGGTTTAATGTTCTAGTTGGAAAAAGTGAAGAATTTTTCAAGTTGTGTTATTAGACTGACATTATTTTTCATGAAAAATAATATAAAATTTAGCTACTTTAATCAATCTCTTACACATTTGTACTTAATAATAATGTTATTTTTTTGAAAAAAAAGTCAATTAATAACAACAAAACTGATCAAACATGACGAATTACATGGAAAATGATTTCCCATTGAAACCAAAAGAAAAGCTTTTCCACCATTTGCTTGAAAATGAGGCGCATGAGGTGTTCGTAGGAAAACATTTTCTTGTCAAAATTCTTGCAATCAAACAACCTAAAATGAAGAAAGTAGGAAAATATTTTCATTTTCCTTGAAAAATTTAGTGCAATCAAACAGGCCCTAGAAGTAAATATAATCAAACAGTTCTAAACAAGGATTTACCAAGTGGGATTGCACATTTGCAAGCTTCTTATCATCAAATTCATACTCTTTCACAGGCACTTTTGCAGCCTGAAATCAACGGCGACCATTTTTCAGAGCCAAAAAGAGAAAAACCGAAACATTAGCTTCTAAATTTAGCCTCCATTTGGTAACATTGTAGTAGTTTATAAACTAACTTATTTATGATTTTGAGGTAAGATGTGTGGTTGAAAAGTGGAGAGAATATTTGTTGTTAAAAAATGGTTTGGGAAATTGTGTAATTTATAAACTGATTTATAAACAGTTTACCAAACAGAGGCTACTTTGGCATTTGTAATACAATTCTTGCGTCTAATCAACTGTGAAAATTCACAAAAAAATGATCCAAAAAAGATGCCACCCAATTTTGTAGTTAATCAACCCAAAAAATGTGTCTAATTCTACCCAGAATTTTGTATTGAGGATCCAACTAAAATAGAAGCAAACTACCATATTATTGAAAATTAATGTTAAGTTTCCCGTTATTTAACCATTATTCGTGAAAAATAAGGTAAACAGGTGAGAACACCAAATTTTTTTCTATGAAGACATATTTACATTATGCTCTTTCACACAAAAATAATTGTCTACCTTAAGGTATCGAAGAAAATGCAACTCCTCCGGAATAAGGAAAAGCAGGGCATTCCCTTTTGCACCTTCCCCACGTGCTGTTCGACCAACTCTGTGGATATATTCCTGAAAGTAATAATTACATAAAACAAAGTTCAGGAGGGTTCGAACATTATTAATCAGGATATCATTTAGGAGGATGTCAGCACCTTAGGGTCATCCGGGGGATCGAATTGAACAATCCAATCCTACAAGAAGAAACAAGAAGAAATCAATGGACAACGGGTGCCAAAATCTTACCCAAAATAAAAAAAGAAACATCAGAACCAATTACATTTAATCTTGTGCACTGCAGAAACATAAATCTACAATAAAATGGTTGTCCCTTTTCTTCTATTATCTATTATACAAGAGTGTACTATTTTTCAATGTTTCAAAACTGGCCCGAGAATCGAGCCATCGACCCCAGAAAAGGTAGAGTTAAGAGTCAAAAAGATTCAACCGTGGTCAACTAGGTGGTAAAAAATATAAACATTAATGTACTAGAAGTTTTTCTAACAATATACAACACTTCTCACAAATAACAATCACCAGTTCGAAGAAAATACAAATCCATATTGTTAATTGTAAAATTTATTATTACTCAAACTTCTTGTTACACCTCAAAAATAACACCAATTTCCCAAAACTAAAATAAATATTTTTTTTTTCAGATTGTAAAATACGAGTTTATTTCACAGCCACGTGATGTTGCTATACATTGAAAAGGATGGTATTAATTCACAAAGGTACACAGTGGGTCGCATTTGCTGGAATGTTAAGACTGTTCATGTTTCCTAAAAAGTAGGTTATAAGTTTCTATTAAATCAAAGCCAAAAAATAACCCGGAGGAAGGGGTAATCCCTCGATATTTTTTACCCACACACTCATAGCTATTACCCATTATTCACACATTTCGTGGGACTGCTATTTTTATGCTAATAAGTAACTGAATTTTACACAAACAAAGGCTACATGATTCTCACATCGGATAGTTATTGATGGGACAAGGAACAGAAAAAGCTTATAAAAAGATCAAAATGGCTAGCTTGAAATAATAAGCTGGTAAGTGGTCATATTTGTTGTGAGTGTGGATTTAGTAAAAAGTTTAATCATAAGATTTTGTTCATATTAATAAGACGAACTGGTAAAACCAATGACAGTTCACAGCTTAACCTGACAGTCACCAGTTATTTTAAATACATTTTTATTAATCTGTTTATGTCATACGACCTGACCGGATTTTGGTCCGGTTCATGGTTTTTCCAGCTGAAACTCCAGTCCGGTTTTAATACAATCGATATTTCCACAATTGTTCTAGTTGGAAACAATACATTCCAGGAAAAAAAAAAAAAGGAAAGGTTCTGCAAGTAACATACAGTCCCTTTTTTTTTTGACCTTTTATTTCCCAAGTAACCATTTTTTTTTTTTGGGTGGGGAGGGGGGCAACATTTGTGTTAAGGTGAAGAAGCATACCACAGCAGGAATATCAAGTCCACGAGCAGCGACATCAGTACATAACAAAATACCCTTCTCCACTTTGCAAAAATCAAAAAAGGTGGAAGTTCGTTTCTGCTGCTTTTGCTTTCCGTGGATATCAAAACAATCAATCTGAATGTATCTAAAAAGTTCTGAATGAAATTTGACAGAATTGCACGATGAGAAGAAGACCATCACTTTCTTTGACAGATTCCTCTTCAAGAAGGAATACAAAAGGATGAATCTTTTGGCACTTGAGACAACACAGTAACCTTGCTGCAGCCCTTCGTTAGTAACCTATAAATGCTAACACTTAAATCAAATTGGAGAATATAAAATACCAGTTTCAACTAAAGGAAAAATTAGCCAGTCAGTATACCCGCTTCCTTCCATCATCCACATCAATGTAGACGGGAGTTTTTTGAAATGATAAGCGCGCAAGATCCTCAACCTGAAATTGATAATATATTTCTTTCTTAAATCCTCCAAGCAACAATAACTGAATATCCTTTTTTTATTATCGGTACTATAAGAAAGATAAGATCACTTCAGCACCAGAACACAAGAATTTAGAATACATGTGGGCATTTTCGGAAGCAAAATAAAAGCACGTATTTATTTCTTGCATTCTCTTTGATCTTTTTTTTTTTCCCCCAAAAGCAATATATAATATTTTTTTTTTTCTTGTAGAGAAATATAGGATATTCCACCAAATCAGTGTTATAAAAAATAAGGTTTGTATTCATACCTTCTTAGTCTGTGTAGCAGAGAAAAGTGCAGTTTGTCTCTTCTGCAAGGGAGAAGTAGCATCTCAATTAATAAACAAACAATGAAGTAGAATTTAGTTAGTTCATATATTATTCAGCACATAAATAGGTTAACAGGATGACAGAATTTCTCAACTTTCAAAGAAGAGAATGGAAATGCTTAAGGACCAACAGAAATGGATTCATCTAATGATGATCAATCATTAGATGATCAATCGTGTTTGCAATGGATGCCATTAAGCCAACCATATCTACCCATATCAGTAAACAACTTTGGACCTTCATTTTGGAATTATTTCTTGCGCAATTAGCAACAGAGGTCCTCAATCTTTCATAAGTGGGCACCTGAGGTCCCCAACCTGCAATTTTTTTTTTTGGACTTGTTCCACCAGTGACATTTTTTCCATTTAGCTATTAGACTGTCACACCTCTCACGTGGTTCCAAGAGCAAGAGGAGTAATTCAAAAAAAAAAAAAAAAAACTCTTCCCTAACTGTCCACCTCGGCTGCTGCTCCCCATCCTGTCACAGTCACCCCTCCCCTACCCTGGAGGAACTCCATGCCAACAGCCCACCCCCACCCAAAAAATCCTAATGAATTACTATTGCCAAATTAAATAAGATCTTGTTATATGTGACTGAGAACTTCGGGAAGAAAGTGAAGCCTTGAGTTCAATATTATCTGCGTAATCAAGAAAGCTTAAGCCAGTGTTTGGGTATGTTGGGGGGGAGGGGGGTGAGTGATATTTTTTTTTTTTATTTTATTTTATTTTTTTTGCTTTTTTCCTCGCTGGATTAATTTTAGACTAAAAACAAGGGAATAATTGTCTTTTAAACTAAACATTACGTACAATATGTGCGACTTATTAAGCCCCTATTTGGTGGAGATTAAAATCAAATTTTTAATAGATTTTGATAAAAATTGATGAGATGTGTGGTTGAAAAATTGTGGATCCCATTAAATATGTGATTGAGATTGATCGTTGATGCTAACAGTTTTTTGGCCGGAATCCCTTGGTTGGGACTCAAATACTACAGAAATCGAAAGTTGGGGAACTAAGTTCTCGCTTGTAGAAAGGTTGGAGACCTCCAGTGCCAATTTCCCTAACTTATTTAACAGGCAAAACTAATCCATAGGTTACAAGATAACTTGAATAATTGCAAACACAGACATCCCCTTCAATAATTGCACCATGTTGCATCTTAATTAATGTCAACAAAACAGAAATAAAATATTTCACTGCAGTTAACTCTCAAAAGATTATAAATCAGATTTCATTCCACTTATCCACAGTAAGAAAACAAAGAATAAGAAGGCTGGAGATATTAAATTTTTCATAAACTGAAAAGCAAATATTAGACAGCATATACGCCCCCATGAGCATTAACTATAGCTGCAGGTACCTTTGGCAAAATTTTAATGATCTGCTTCATTTCTTCTTCAAAATTTGCTTCCAAAATCCTGTCTGCTTCATCAATCACAAGGCACTGCAAGGTCCCAAAATGTACTTAAAAGAATTTATAAATAAGCAACAGGAACTCGGGAAGAAAAGATTGAAGGTCTGGGTCTTGAATGCTTTAAATGTTGTAATATACATATCTTCACACACGAGCTAGTATCTACTGTATCTTTATTCATGTTTACAGTGTGTTCGGCTATGTTTTTTTTTTTTTTGGTTTATAAACATGTATTTTTACACAATTTCTCAAACCACTTTTTAATCACACATTTTATCTCTCCAATTTTCAACTACACATTTTACCTAGGAAAAAAACCACTTTTTGGCTGCCGAACAGAGCATTAGTGTTCTCGAGTTGAAAAATGATCTTCTCACCCACCATGATGTTCATTTTAAAAGGTTATGTTGCTGATACCTTTCACCTTTGCATCTTTTTATTATATTATTATTATATATTATATTCTCAACTGTTATACACAGAAGACAAATGAACAAATAAAATTATGCAATACAACTCGTTACCATACTTTCTGCTAGATGTATTGTTATTTAGTCACCACCACTTGCTTTCTCCTGTTATAATTTCAACTATTTAAGTGACACCCTTGCAGAGATAAATTCTGATGCCTAGAAGCAAAAGTCGTGATTAAGCTCCTCTGACTAGTTTTTACGTAAGAAATCATTCTCCAAAAGGTTACCACTACATTTTTTTTTCACTGCTTTCTGCTAACTGATGTCAGTAGAAGGACCCATTCTAACTGTAGAAAAAGAACCACTGAACAACATTATACAACTTCAGAAATATTTTGAGAAGTGGCCTTTTAGAGAGAATAATAATCAATTTGTTCATTACAACATATTTTGTTATCCCAAAAATATATAAATTGAGTTTGCTTCATATTATTGTAACAACAATATATGTGTTATCAATGGCTGTGAGGAAAGGTAAGATTTAACAGTAGTCACTTGTCTGTTGTGAAATTTTGTGAAATGATAATCAAATGTCAGCAAAGAATAAATATTTATACCCGTAAGCTTTTATATATGAAGCCTTTAGTATTTTGAAGGTGATCAAGAAGACGACCGGGTGTTGCTACTAAAAGATTAACTCCTTTGACAATACGCTCTGCTTCTGCTCTTCTTGTGGCACCACCCATTACTAACCCAACTGTCTGTGAGTGATACTTGAGAAGGTCTTTTGCCACAGCATGTGTCTGCATCATCAAGTTGGAATTAGTTTAATAACTTTAAAAGTAAAAAATACCAATATATCTCTACAATTGAATGCTAATAAGATTCTTTTTGGGGGTGACAATGGTAGGATAAGACCTCTTTGAACATTCAAAATCCCCACGCATAGCCCACCCCAAGAAACTATGCACTTAGGCATACCCCAAAACAGCGCATACGAGATAGGCCCAAAGAGCTGATGAGATTTAATCACATGACCAAAGCCATGGAAATTGGAAACCGCTAAGACATGTTTATTAGAGGTATCAAAATAATGTTAAAATAAATATATTATATACCTGTATGGCCAACTCCCTTGTCGGGCAAATGACAACAACGCCAGTACCATTGCGAGGCTTGAAACTGCCATGATACAACAACTCAACAGCTGGTATCAGAAAGGCAAGGGTTTTTCCAGAACCTGTCCTTGCAGCTCCAAGAACATCTTCTTGTGCCAAAAGTGGTGGAATTGCCCGAGCTTGGATCTTCAGTAACAGTAAATTTAATTAGGAACATAAATTATTTCCTCTCCATCAATGTAAAGCCATTAAGAAAAATAATGCTCAGCAAAATATGAATATTATAAAACAATAAAAAATTATAAGTGACCAAAGATGTGAAATTTAAGCAGTATAAGGATACAACAGATATTGGAGTGGGATTAACCAATAGCACAAAAAAGGTTGACAGAAAAATCAGGAATAAAAATTGAAGGCAACTGATGAAATTAAACATAAAAACTTAAATTAAAACCAATAAATACAGATTATACAAAAACATTAGCTAGGGTAACAATTAATTCTCGTCTTTTTTACCTCAGTCATGTACTGAAAACCAATGTCCTTTATGGCATTCATTGTGGGCTCGGATAAACCCAGAGACGCAAATGTCTCCGTACTCATAATCCCAGACCCACTTCGTATCGTTATCTCTCTCTTTACCTCAACTTCTTCACTTTCATTTTCTTCTTTCCCGTTTTGCTCCGTCTTCAATTTTTTCTTGCTTTTTTTCATTTTTTCTCCAACTTGTTTTTCTTCTGCTTCTTGTTCTCCAATTTCCTCCCCTTTATCATCGCCTCCTTGTGATAAGTATTCCTTATTCTCTTCTGCGCGTTCTGAGTTTTCTGGTTGAGATATTTTTTTGTTCTTTTTGTCCCTATTTCTTTTTCGCTTCTTCTTCATGGAATCCATAGCTTCGTTGTTTGGGATTTTCTCAATCACCCCCATTGTTGTTGATGCGCCTAGTTTCTGGGGAGATTACCAGAAGAACAATTGAACGGCGGATGCGAAGGTTTGAATTTGATTCGAGGGTTTTATTACGGGTTTTGTATTGAACATTTTTCAAGCCTGGGCAAGCTTAAAATGAGCGGTTGCAATGGGCCGAGCAGCCCATTTAACATTTTACTTCAGTTTTTAGGAAAGGGAAATTTACATTACCTATATGTAATGTACTATAATTAAAAAATACTCAGTTTTCAAAATATTTGTAAAATTACTGAATTTCTTTTCATAACTTTAAAAAATTACCAAATTTTAAAGAGAGAAAATGTAATATTTGATTGATAAGATTAACCAAAAATCCTTTTATTTAGGGAAATTACCAATTATTTAGCTAATTAAATTAGGCAATTTCAATTATCCAGAAATTTAGCCACTTGTTTCCTTTTTTGGCATAAATTAAGCACCTTCTATATTTGTATACTGATTAATCACTGTCATTTTTATGTAATATTACATTGTTGCTACTAATATTACACGTCATGTAATGTACTGTAATATATGTTGTCATGACAGTGTATCTAACATCACAAAATGGCGGTGTTTTAATTACATTACAGAGCTTGTAATATTAGGTAAAGTAAAATTAAACTTATTGAAAGGCTATTGTGCATGTAATTTTGTCTCATGAATCCATAGAGTGTTATGTAGTATCACTGGATGTAATATTGCAACGGATGTAATTCATAGTGTAAGTGTTGAGGTTGTTCGTAATATTACATTCCGTGTAATACCAAGTTCGGGGTATGTTAAATTGTATGTGGTTTAATTAAATTACGTAGCTGATAATATTACGTCTGATCTAGATAATGACTTTTCATATTATTAAACTAATTTAATAATTGTAAAATGGAACTATTCGCTTCCATTGAATCATAAGAACTAAACTAGAATCAAACCATTCGATTTCGGTTTCAGTTTTAATTCGGTTCTACAATAATATTTATTTTTCGAGAGCCTTATCGAGGAGCATCAGGCCACGGGAAGTGAGTCAATAACCTTAAATGAACTTCTACTGAATATACAAAGATCAAAAATTTCGAAAATCCTTTCACCCCAAAGAAAGTATTAGATTCTCCATGAAACGAAAGATATTCATAAACAAAAACATAAATCAAATGGCCTAGAAGGTTTTTCTAGCATGGCAATATAGTAAATATGTGGAATGAATTATGAGTTTTAAATGCATTATTATTAATTATTTTATATTTGTATTTAAATATTTAGTTAACTCCGTCGTGGTCATTTACAACTTCGCTTATTAATAAGTTAGTCTCATTTGATTTTCATTTACTAAGAATTTCAGTCCAAGTGTGATAAAAAAAAAATTATTCATTTTAACTTTACCTAAAAAAAATTACAAATTCTTTTGATTTTTAGTTTTAGGACAACCAATTAAACCATAAAAAAATAAACAAGGATCAAAGATTGGTTCTAACTTCGATTTTTCGGTTCTAAAGGCGGAACAGAGAACCAAACCAAAAACCAATCAGTTTTGGGTTCCAAAACCGATTTCCTATTTTATTTTTTTTAAAACCATATAGTTCCAATTTTTTTTTTTCGGTTCGGTCGTATCAATTCCGATTTTTTTGCTCACCCCTAAAACTAGTTGTCTAACCGTGCATCATATATAATTTTTAAAACATAATTTTAAAAATATCTTGATTCAATCATATCAAATAAAAAATAAAATTTCAATACAAAATGTTATTGAATTTCAAACTTTAAAAAAGACAAAATTATTCAAAATAAAAAATGTTACATGTACACTGAGTACACCGCGTTACTCATAATTTAGCACTCATTTAAATTTTTTATATAAATTTTTTTTAACTTTTTTTTACGTTTTTCTCTGAAAATTTTCCCACCTTATCATCTATTTTTCTTTTAATATGTTATAATTTTTTATTAGCTATATTTTTTAATGTACTGCTTACATATATTTTATTTGAAATTCAATATATTAATTAATATATTTTATTTTTCCTTTTTTTAAGCATGTTAATTTTTGTCAAAGTGATGAAATGATTAAGCTTTCGTTTGGTAATAATGTTTGATTTATAAATTTGTTTATTTATAATTCTGATTTAAAAAGTAGTTGTTAAAAATTGGAAAGAGAAAATATGTGTAGTTAAAAGTTGATAAAAAAATAACTAATTATTTTTGTAACATGCGTATTGAAGAGCCTACTCAGTTATTGACATATTAAGAGGTAAAATTTCAATAATTTTATTTATTTATTTACAAAATATATTAATTCAATTTTTTCATTTCTAGCCTAACAAATTTATATATCATATATTTATTTATTTTAAAATATGTTAATCCAAATTTTTCATTTTCAATGTAAGACATTTACATAAATATGATATAACATTTATTTATATTCAAATATATTAATCCAATTTTTTTATTTCCTACATAACACATGTTATTGAATTTGAAACTTAAAAAAAAAAAAAAAACTAATCAAAATTTTTTTTTTTGCATGTACACTCAGTGTACCGCACAACTCAAAGTTTGACACTTAATTAATTTTTTTTATATAAATTTTTTTTTTTACTTTTATTTACTGTTTTTCTCTAAAAATTTACTCAACTTATCTCCTATTTTCCTTTTAATATGTTATAATTTTTAATTAACTTTATTTTTTAATGTGTTGCTTACATATATTTTATTCGAAATTCAATATATTGATTAATATATTTTATTTTTCCTTATTTTTTAAACATATCAATTTTTGTCAAAATGATGAAATGATAAATTTTCTACCAATTTATCATTAATGGTAAAAAGTTGATAGCAAATAATTAATTATTTTTGTAATATGCTTATTGAAGAACATACTCATTTATTGACATATTAGGAAGTAAAATTTTAATGATTTTATATATTTATTTTCAAAATATATTGATTCAAAATTTTCATTTCTGACTTTACAAATTTATATAGCATATATTTATTTATTTTCAAATATATTAATAAAAAAATTTCATTTTCAATGTAACACATTTATATAGATATGACATTTATTTACAAATTTTTCATTTTCGACTTAACACATTTATTTATGTTCAAATATATTAATCCAATTTTTTCATTTCCTACATAACACATTTACATATATATCACGTTATTTATGTTCAAATATTTTAATCTAATTTTTTTCATTTTCAATATAACACATTTACACACAGTACATTTATTACAATTTTTACTAAATATGTAATAAATAATAATTTTTCCTACAAAAATATTTATCTTTATCTTTTCTTTATTTATTTTTTATTTTTATATATAAAAGTAGAAGTGAGGAAAGAGAGTCATTAAATGCAATTTTCCCTTCAAAATGACTCTATCATGACTTCTACTTTTTTAAAGATAAAGATAAAGATTGCATTATACACTATAAAAACAATTCTAAACTAAGTGCTTGTTTGATTCTCATTATTTTTGAAAAAAAAAAAAAAGAGTTTTGAATAGAGATTGATGAGATATTATGTGGTTGAAAATAAAAGAAAAATTTTGGATTTATGTGCAAATATTTTATTGTTAAAATGAGTGGTTAAAAATTGAATACAGTAGGGAAAAAAAGTATGGGAATCAAACAAGCATTAATATTTATTACTCAAAAGAGAAAAATGCGATGGCATCGGTGTGCGTTTCGTGAAATGGATTTTTGGATTGCACCCGACTTCCTCTTCCCAATTCCCACCTTCGGCAACCTCGCTGGAAAAATCACACAAAACCAAGCCATCACTGTAGGCGAACCAATCGCCACCCACGTCTCACCGATAGCTCATGCACGCACTGACTATGTTGAATTCCAGCCTTCAAGGAGAATAAACAGAGCTTTAGAACTCTGGAAGAAACCGACATTGAAAGCTTGCCAAGCCACTTATGTCCCAAACAAGTTCATAACATAGGAGGCTTTCCCCGTTTTAAACGTGCCCATCTCAAATTCTTCCAGTCTCCACTTGCGAAAAGCCCTATTAGAATGACAAGCGATGCAACCAGATTCTGATAGATTGACATATTTAGTATAACTTTCAGAGTTTGATTTGAACTGTGCTAAAAGTTTTTTAATCTAATCTCCATATTTTGTTGGCTTTTGAATGTCTAGTTTGTACTTTGAATTGAACATAGTGGACAATTTGTTGTTCGAGGATGATGGCCCACTCGAGAGTAGTGCTTGTAAATTGTTTGATTTTATATTTGAGACAAAGAATTATAAAAGTTTTGTAAAATATCATGATATGATACTAAAATTCAGTCCTAAGTATCATAAAATTTTGATAAAATTTCATGGTATGATATAAAAAATTTGAAAGTATCATAAGTATCATATTGTGCTACTTTAAAAGTATGAAGTATCACAATATGATATTTGTGATAAAACAGTATTTTTTTTAAAAAAATAATTATGAAGTATTTTTCAGTGATTCTTGAAAATGAAGTAAGTTTCAATTAGATTCCAAAAGTTTAGGTAGCGTTCTGTTTGTATTTTATTTTGTATTTTCATTTTCGAAAATGTTTTGTGTTTCTTGTTTTTATTTTTGTTTTCAAATTTGCTGAAAACGCGTTTGGTTTGTCAGTTCTGAAAATTGTTTTTGAAAATGAAAAGCTTTCACACGTTCTGTTTGAAATTTTGCAGAATGCTACTTAAACTATTTTTAATTAATTTACTTGCAGAATACTACTGATTCAAACTTAAATTTCTTTTCACAATACACTGAAAACATTGTTACATACAACACACTAATGTGAGCATTAAGAGTCTATATTAACAAAATTTGATCAGGTTCGAGATTTGAGGAAGCTCTAGTTGTATTAAAATCCAGAAAATCCAAGTTCTTTTAAAACTATATGAATCCATTTATCAAGGCATTTTTTGAAATATAACAACAAGAATTTTTACTTAATTTTTTTAAGTTTAGTTCTAAGATAGGATAAGGGAAAAAAAATTATATTAAGTTTAGTTCCAAATTAGGATAATTCTTTAATATATAATATATAAAAAAAAATCTCAAAACGCGTTTTTCGCGTTTTGAACATTTTTTACTGAAATACATACAAAACGCCCAAAACGAGGTTTTTGTGTACAATTCTTTTTTTTTGTTTTCCAAAATACGTTTTCGAAAATGGTAAAGAGAACGTGTTTTTAGTGTTTTCGAAAATAAAAATAGAAAACGACTTCAAAACAGTAAAGAGAACACGTCCTTAGTATTTTTACAAACGTCCCCTAGTTTTTATTCAGACTGATTCCACTTAGCCCATGTTTGATGTTGTTTAAAATAGTTAATTTGAATTGAATAGTGATTTTTAAGAGAATATGTGGTTAAAAAATATGAAATCTTTTTGGGATTTATATGTAATATTACTTTATTAATAAAAGTATGGTGAAAAAGAAGATAGAAAAATGTCTAAGAATTTTAAATGGATTCAAACAGGACTTAATAAACTTTTTGGTGAAATAATATACTATCCAAAATATTTAAAAACGTAAAATGCAAGTTTCTAATATATTAATTGTAAAAATATGGCTTCACCAAACTATGAGTGAAAATAGGGAGATAAGAACAAACAAGAGATTGAGCAGTTACAAAAATCAAAACTCACGAAATTCACCATAGAAATAAGCTAATTTTATTTTTAAATTAACTAATAATTAAATTGTGGGTTACGTTAAAAGCAGCCTATAACTGATCTTTATAATTAACAAGTATGAGATGAGATGGATGAAGAAAACAAGGGTGGTGTCGTGTCGGTGTTTCTTTCTGCAGTTGGAAAAGGAATCCGAAGGAGATAATCCTTGAAACTCCAGGTAATAATTCAAAGAGGTGATTTTCATTTCCTTTTACGCCAAACAAGTGGAGTAAATGATCGGACGAAGATTCTACTTATCACAAGGCATTGGAAAAATACCAACATTTGTATTCAATTGTTTCCACGCCTGCAACAGTTGGGAGAGAGCCATTTAACAGACTTGTATGATTTCTTTGAATTTTCGATTACTATTTGTTAGGGTTTGCATTAACGTTTCCACAATCGGTTTGTATTGGTCATGTGATATCTTTTGCAGTACAGTGATTTAATTTAATTTAATATAAAAAAGAAACAATAGAAAATTATGAGTGACTTGGTATTGAGGATTTAACTTTTGCTATGATGCATTTTTATTTTATTCAAACTTGGCTGGTGGATTATGGTGGCAATTGTTTTGCCAGCCCTGTCATAAGATTATTACAATTAGAGACGAGATTTTTAGTCCGCTTTCATGCGATTCGACCAGGTTTTTCTATATTCATGTACAGATTTTGGACGCCCGCGACATTTTAAAATGATGAGTTATTAAAAAAATTTGTACTCTATATCAAATTTTTTCTTTAAGTGTCCTATAATTAAAAAAAGTTGGTGTTCCTATAATGTTGAGGTCGTGTGCGGTCGCACCTCTCGTACACCCTAATCACTACAACAAAAATGGCCTTTTGCAACATGCAAACGGCAACATTCGCTAATTGCATGTTGCTAAAGGGGGTCTACCGCAACATTCAGTAGTTGCATGTTGCCATTGGTTGATTTATTTGACATTTAACAACATTCAGCAAGTGAATGTTGCTAATTATAGCCTTTTGCAACGTTCATTGCGCGTTGCCAAAAGGTTACCCTTTGGCAACGCTCATTGCTAAAAGGTTACCCTTTGGCAACGCGCATTGCGCGTTGCAAAAAGGTGCCTTTGGCAACGCGCAATGAGTGTTGCCAAAGGGTACATTTAGGAAAAAATTTCACATTATCCAAAGTTATGGGACTTTATTAACAAATGACGAGAGTTGGGGGCTACATTGCAAAATTTGAATAACAAAAAATTAAAAACCTAATATCCTTTACCAAATCGTAGTATCCTCTCTCTCGCAGGCTCTCCTCTTGAACCTACGCTCCCCTAATTTGTCTCTCTCAGTCTCCGGTCTCTCCCTCCCGTCGACGGTCGTCCTTCCTGCGTAGCGCTGCGGATTGGGCTCAAGTTCAACCGACAGTCGTCCAGTCCAGGCCTTCTGCAGCACCGCATCAACAACCTGCCGCCCACTGGCGCGCGCAAGCTCCACCACCACCAGTCAGTCAGTCCATTGGCTGCCGCCCACTGCTCCTTTTTGCTGGTAATATAATTATTTAAGCTCCCTCTACTCCAAGCTTCCAGGTGCAGTTCCTAATTTTCGATTATCATTTTCAGATTTTATGTAGCTTAATTAAATTTAAATTTCTGTAATTTTATGTAGCTTAATTAAATTTAAATTTCTGTAATTTTATGTAGCTTAATTAAATTTAAATTTGTGTAATTGGTTTTCAAATTCTATGTAGCCTAATTCCAATTATCATTTTCAGATTTTCCAAGTCCTGCTTTACTTTTTTGTGTAAATTTGTTTGTAATATGAAAATGTTATTGGATTAGAAGATAATATTTCTCTCAAGCTGGAGCAAATTTTTTGTGTTTGATGTTGTTTACTTTAACCTTTGAGCAACATCCTGGAGAAGCTATCATCATTCCTTATTGTTGAGTATATTAAGAAGCAACATATACATATTCCAGAGTATGGCACTGCTCTAGTTGAGTAAGGCACTGCTCTAGTTGAGTAAGTGCTTATAGTGTGACTTGCACAATTTCCCGGTGTCCTATTTATGGGAAATTAAAACTGAGGCTGTAGTCTTCTATTGTCATGTTCCAACTTCCAATTGCTTTTGTGCTATTTATACCAACTGAAGGATCAATTTTGTTTCCTCCATATGTGTTATAATTAGAGAGAATGTCAATAGTTGGAATTAGTCTAGTGGCAGCATGATTTCCCATCCTGTTGAAATAGTTTCCATAATTGTAGGTGCTGGTAAGTTGCTGCTGCAATTGATTTTAAGGCTGGTGACAGCAGCCTATACACTTGTGTTGCTGGGTTAAATTAATGCTGTGATGGGGGGTAGCTAGGAAGAAAGAAGATAGATAGGAGGAAGACAGGAGCAAGGTGAAAACCGGGGGGAGAAGAGCAGGGTGACAGGCTGCCATCACCGGTGAAGACCTGCTGCTGCTGCAAATTCAGTTGGTTCAATTGACTGAGGGAGTTTGCAGGCTGCTAATTGTCATCTGGAAGAGACTGCTGAATAAGGAAACTACTGGTGCTCTGCTATAGCTGCTGCTGGTGAACTAAACTGCCTGCTGTAGGTGCTGAATATTGGAGATTGAACTGATTGCTGCCTGGTTCAACTGCTGCTGGAGATTGCTGGTGAAATCAGGAACTGATTCTGCTGCTGGAGGAAACGAGAAGCAGACCAGGAGAGGAAGGCAACTGGGAGCTGCTAACCACTAGAAACTGAAGCTGCTGTTGATGCAGCTGAGTTCAATTAATTTGCTGGGGTAGCTACTGCTTCTGCTGAAATAAGAGACGGGGAGCTCCTGCTGCTGCTTGATACTGATCTGCTGAAGTTGTGAAGCTGCTGGTGGCCGGAGTGATACACTGCATGATGTTGGAAGGGCTGGAAAGGCAGGGACTGAAATGGACAATAATGAAAGTGTAGGGACTGAAATGCAATTGCTTGAAAGATGGAGGACTATTTTGCAAATTTCAGCAATTTTCTAAACTCCGGGTTTTTTAATTTTAATGCTTATTGTTATTTTTATTTTTAAACGCATGTTTAGCTAAGTTTTGCTAGTTGGGATGATTGACGTAATTTTAATTGCACTTAGTTATTTTTAAAGTTATTTACGTAATTTGCGCTATTTAGTTTCATGCATTTTTATTATTGTCATTTAATTTCAAGCACTTTAATTTACGTCATTTAATTTTGTGCATTTAAATTTAATGTCATGCATTTATTTTAAGTAGTTAGTTTTTTTTTTTACAAAACTTGAAAATTGATTAAGTGTTGTTTAAACTGATAAATTCATGATATTCTGCTGGCGAAGTCTTGTATTCATTTGGAAGAATCGATGATACTTGGTTGATATATTTTCCTGGGAAAAAGCTTTGCGTAACTTGCAAAATGTACATCATATACATTACTCATTTCGTTGCATCTCTTAAAATATATGATATTTTCTTTTTTATCGTAATAATGTCTCTATGTTGCAGGCATTTGCAGAACAACCGGCTTACTGGAACCCTGGATGTTCTTCAAGATCTTCCCCTCAGAAAAGTACAAAAAAAATTGTTTATTGGATTTCTATTGTTGGATTGTTGGCAGTTGTATTACTAGTTTTGGGGCTATGTGTTGTCATGTTCAAATGTTGTAAAAGAATGAAATTGAAAGGGAAAAACACAAAAAGGTATGAAGTGGGACCATTTGGCATCCTCCATCAGATTCGCAGACGAGATCATCATCTGCCAAAGCCTCAACACCAATTAGAGAGAGGTGAGTTCACGCTGTCTATATATTTATTGCTTATGCTTATTGCCATTATACGATTTTTTTTTTTTTTAGCAGAATCAAGAGAAGGGGATTTGCAGCAAGGTAATTATTTTATTTAACATGATTATTCCATGACTTGATTAAGTAGCACATTACAATCTTGGGTTCATCTCATGCTATTTAGAATTAACTTTTGAAAGTTTTGGGTTAAATACTATGTAACTTTGGATACCTTACATGATAAGAAGCAAAAGAGCTTGCACAGATTAGAGGGGTAGTGGTGTATAATGGAAAAGAGAATGAAAGAGAGGAAGAGACGGAAACAATTAAGAATGTCACTCGTTATTATGTTAAAGTTAAATAGAAATACCGGTTCTTTAAAAAATGGAATTTTCCAAAATAATATAAAGTATTGATTCTAGATTATTGTTGGCGTGGAGTTGGGGATGAATTTTGGATTGATTTGATTGTAGTTTGATGATTTTTAGTTTTTAGTTTGATGTTTTAAAGTATTATGGTGGTTGTGATATCCCTTTACAGGTTGGCTAAGTCCAATTTATAGGGGGATTTTGTCCAAATTTTTGTAAAGTTTTACAATCGAAAATGATAATTTTAATATTTAGTATGATTTATTTCTACATTTTTGCATTTAGTGCAGTTGGAGTCCTGATGATTAAACTTTTATAATGTCTTTGCAGGTAAAAGCCAATTTTGCAGTTCTCTCACAAGATGGTTTATCATGGGCATAATTCAAGCTAAACTTCAGAAGCCAGAGAAGTACTCATCTTTAATGATGATTCGTGTTGAAAATTGTGATAGTAGCTCCTTTTTGTATGGCTACTGGTCTGCTAGAGTTATTGTTACAATTTAGAGGAATAGAAAATGTCAAACTTTAGATGTGCAATCAAATAGATGAAAAATCTATATTGCAGATTTTGTTTTAATGTCGGATAACAAAGTACCGTAATTTTTGTTAAGTAATAAAATATGTGGTATAATTTTCTTTAAAATGCTCGCATTTTATTTTGAATAGTTGATTTATTTTTATAGCACATGTGTTTCATATTTTACATATTACATATATGTTCGAGAAATTTGTTGGTTATCAGTGGAATTATCTATATTGATTTACAAAAAAAAATAAAAATAAAAAAAATATAAAAAATTGTTAAAGATCAACGGCAACGCGCAATGAGTGTTGCCAAAAGTATCAATGGCAACGCGCAACGAGTGTTGCTAAAAGTATCAACGGCAACGCGCAAAGAGTATTGCCAAAAGTATCAACGGTAACGCGCAACGAGTGTTGCAAAAAGTATCAACGGCAACGCGCAAAGAGTGTTGCCAAAAGTATCAACGGCAACGCGCAACGAGTGTTGCAAAAAGTATCAACGGCAATGCGCAAAGAGTATTGCCAAAAGTATCAACGGCAACGCGCAGTGAATGTTGCCAAAGGTCTACGGCAACGCGTTGCCAAAGGTCTACGGCAACGCGCAGTGAACGTTGTCGTATCCTTTCCCTCTACGGCAACACTGCGATTTGCAACATGCACATGAACGTTGCAAAAGGCCTACGGCAACATTTTTTGCGCGTTGCCGTAGGGTGTTTTTGTTGTAGTGAATGACCACCTGTAGTGACAAGAATTTTCCAATTATTAAATAATTATTTAAATTATTAAAAATGTGTCGCTACGATCTCATCCATTTTTAAATTGAACTTGAAATGTGTTCGTCTAACCATGTCCAGTATTCCGAGCCAAATATATAAAATCGAGTTCAATTCAATTTTAAACTAATTTCGAGTTTCTAAAATTATTTAAATCCAAAAATTGTTTTAATTCCAAAAATTTTTAAACCAGATTTCAATTTATTTATTTTTCAAAATTATCTTTTAATATAATTCTTATCCCGTTAGAAGCCATAAATTATTTGGTATCCTAATCGAGCCCAACTTTACACAACCCAACTACTATAATACAATTCTATTTCAATATAAATATTTTTCCATATTCCAATCGTACACAATTTAATTTTAACTACAATACTCTCCATACCAATCTATATATATACACTCCCCCTCTCATTATTCACGACATGAATTCAAGAACTTCAGCAAGGTATGATTCCATCATTTCAAGAACTTCAAAACCAAATTTACAGACAACACCAATAATTGAGCATCACCTCCTTCACCCTTCAATCGAAACCAAGCACCAATTCACTGCCATCCTACACCACAAATCGGCAGTCAACATCCCACAGCCCAATCCAACAACCAATCTTCATAATCACCGAACCATCGTGGGAAATACACCACCATTCTACCATCAACAAAATTGAACTATACACTCAACAACACAAATCAACCATGGCCGAGCCCAAAACCTTCCACCGACTGCAAAAATGATAGAACCACCGAACCTCAATCACCACTATCCCTTCATTGAACAACAGCACAACCCAGTCTCATGAACATGCCACCAACCCACCACTACCACCTCAACCTTCAACAAACGCAACACCAAAATCAAATTCAATATAACCAAACTTCAACCCCAATCAAAATCCAAAACGAAACTGATATGATCCGGACCAGGCATCGAAGGGCGAAGTCGAGCCATCGGCAATATGACAGTGATATACGTGCAAAACGGAGCAAGTTCCATGTTGGGGTCGAGCCGAAAAGAGGGACAGATCAGGCTAAATCAAGGGACCGAAGTTATTTGTGCTGAAAAGTCTTTACGGCCGTAATGAAGATCCTTCACTGCCGTAACTCTTATAATCACGGCCGTAAAAGCCATTATCACGGCCATAACCAATTCTCGGGGAAAAAGGAAGAATTTCAGCAGAACAAGGCTTACGGCTGTAACATCCAAGCCGGGGGCATTTCACGGCCGTAATCAAATTCGTCACGACCGTAACTATTGAAGCAGTTTTGGACCCGAGAGGCCTTTACGGCCATAACTTTATTCTTCACGGTCGTAATTGAGGAGTAGGCCAGATTTTGCGGGATTTTTAATTATTTTGTTTCCTTTTTGGTTTTTAAGTTATTTGCCTATTTCAGTATTTTAGCTTAATTAGAATTCTATTTTGAGTCAATTAGCGGCTATGTTATTTTTCTTATTTATATTCCTTTTCATGATTGTAAAAGACAGTTTAGTTTTGAGATTATTGAATTTAAGTTGAGAGAGTTTTCTTCAATTGAAAGGTTGAGGAGTCCCTTTTGTGTTCTTCGAGAACAAATCCAACTTATCAAATATTCGCGAGAATATTTGTGGCGTTTCCAATTATAATCTTATCAAAAAAATTGACGAGTCCTTGTGGCTTTCACCAATCTTGGTTCTTCAATCTGCATCATCATTCATTGCGTCGTGATTGTCGGGTCAAGGTTTTATCGTCGATCTATCGTTAATTCCGTTATTTATTTCATGTGTTATTGTTTATTTTCATGTTTAATCTGTCTTAAATCTTTCCTAGGTTTTAATTGTATCATTTCTACGTGTTTGTCGAGATTCCCCGATTGGGATCTCATCAGAAACCTAGGAAATAACAAAGTCTAAATACCTACCTTGACTGTCGGACCCATGTTGACCTGATTCTCGACCGGAAACCACACTCCCAAAAGCCAAACGGGCGTCGGTATCGCACCAAAAATCAAACATTCACCTTACCACACACCCAGTCCCATTGCCGCCTTGTATCGGCGGGGTTATCGTTGGCTTCACGGCCTGCAGCGGCCTGAAATCGAGGGTGACACCGATGCTGTCGCCTCTCTCTCTCTCTCTCTCGTTACTTCTCTGTCTCTCTCTCTCTCTCTCTCTCTCTCTCTCTCGAGTGGAGAGAGAGAGAGAGAGGTGATTTGGATATATGTTTTGACTTCATTAAATGACCATTTAGTCCCTAAGTTTAAAATATCTTATTTTATACCCTGTTATATTTTTCAAATACAGCCCTTTGTTTTAAACTCGTGATTTGAGTCCCCAAATGATTTTAAATAGTGTTCGATTTTAGTCCTTGAACTTTTGAAAAATAAATTAGTCAGCCCCTTGGCCGTTCTCTTTGTATTTCAATTTTGAGTTTGAGTTCTGAATTTTATTTTGAGTTTTCTGTTTTGGGTGTTTGTTTTGGGATTGCTGAAAACACGTTTTCTTTGTGATTTTGGAAAACTGTTTTCAAAAATAGAAAACTGAAAAATGTGTTTACTTTGTAATTTTTTGGAATAATTGTTTTGTTATATTTTATATGTACAAAAATGGTTGATTTGTTGAATTACATTAATTTTAATGTCAATATATCAGTCAGTGCTATATTTTATTCATATTTTTTTACTCGATTAATATTTCATCGCCTAAAATGACTCATAAAATAAAACAAAAACTTGAGCTAAAATGAATTAGATCCCCTTGTTCAATTGCAATAGAGATAACATTTGTACGAATGAATCTACCTGCCTTCTGAATTAAATCATCGGACTCCAAGATCACTGGATTGACACACAACTCAACCATTGGAACTTTTCATTCAATCAAATTGTAATTCAAGCTTGTGTATCAAATGGATTCTGTTGTGAAAAAATGTCAAATTAACATCAAAGGCACACCGAAGTAGAAAACCAATTTTTCTCCATTGAGACACAAAACAAAATATCAAATTTCTTACAAAAAGATAGAAGTAACAACAAACCGTGGAGAGATGTTCACAACTTTAACATAAATGGGCATTCTTGTTAACATCATAAGTCAAATCAATGATTCTACTCGTACGGATAAATTTATAGGAAGAATCACACGGTCCCTTAGGTATTGAATGAGAGGACTGAACTTCCTACAAGTGTAACATGAATCGATACAATGAGAAACGAAAACATGAAATGAAAAATAATGAATGGGAGCATGCAAGTTTAGGGATGACAAAAAAACCAGAAGGACCCGTCCCGTCGGGTCCGCGGGGCAAGTTTTCCGCCCCGCGGCGGGTTTCGGGGCGGACCCGCCCCGTGACCCAATAAATTTTTTTTAAAAAAAATATTGAAATGAGAAACTAAAATAAATTTGGTGAAGTCCAGAAGAATTGAACCTTAGTGAAATTTAGGGATTTGAGAATATACAACCACTAAACCATTATATTGTTTATTAATTTTTTTCCTTCAGATATATACATATTATCTTTAAAATTCAAACTTAAAAACTCTAACTAATTCGACACCTAAGTTTTTCACGTAAAATTTCATTACCAATTATATATAAAAAAAAAAATTTATATTTTCAGGTCATTGGCGGGGTGGGAGGTCGCCCCGACCTGAGACCCGCCCCGCCCCACGAACAATCACGGGTCGGGGCGGGGCGGCCCCAACCTGCCCCGAACCCAACCCATTGCCATCCATATGCAAGTTACTCAAGCTAGCTAGAGCTGATCAGTCTTGGTGTTGGGATTGATGTCTTTTTAGCAGGAACTCTTCAACCCTGTCAATAAATATAAAACATGAGTCAATAGAAATTTTATTAGAAATCAAAAGCAACATCAGGACTAGTAACAAAGGTAGTTTTCATAAATTCGAGGAAAACCCATCATTGATGAGAACTTTCATAAGATAAAGAGTGAATATAGCTCAATAAACAAGTAACTCAAAAGGTGTATAGAATTTAAAAGAGATCGATAAATGAGTTCCATTTCTCCACCAGTGCTCAACTAGTGCCAAGTGAGAAGCGGTCGAGTGCTAATATCATCTAAAAACTTAAAAGCACCAATATCAGATACAGATAATTGATTCTCTTAACTAATTATAGTCTTCAAATACAAAAAATAAATGAAAAATGACCTTTTATGAATCACTTAAGAGTAAATCCCCAAACAGTGTCACTAGTAGCAAGTTTTAAATTTGGAAAAAACCATTAATGAGAACTTTTTATCTGAATACCAATGTGAACAAGCCCAGAAAAGCATATACACCTTAAAACTCATTGTTTAAGCATTTTATTGAGAACAAGTTCCTCGTATCCTATAGAAAAGCAAAAATTGCGAACAAGTAAGAAAATTGAAAATTTAATTTTAAATTATGACACAATATAGAATCTATGTCCCAAAAAAATAAAAAAATCAACAAATATACCCATAATTCCAAGACCAGTCGAAAGGAGAAAATTGCAATTCCATTCAGCAGCAATGCATAGCAATTGAAAGAAACATCAAAAAATACATTTACAAATTTGTCACAGCAACAAAATATATATATTACCAAAAATCAAATAAAAGATATCAAAAAATAAGAGAAGTTTTTTGGTAAAAACTGTGAAAATCTACTTGTCAAACGTTTTTGCGAGTGACCAAGAACCACCATTCTAGGTCAAATAATTACTCAAAGCACTACTTACTAAGACAATTTTAAGAAGCCAAAACCCAAAAATCCAAGATCAAATAAAAGGCCGCTTCATTTAAATGACTCAGTCAACAAAAACATTTGTTTAAAAAGACCCACAACAATGATTTTTAGTCCAATAACCTCATTCTAAAAAAAATATAGAAAATGATATATAGAATTACAAATATGCCCATTGCATTTGCCAAACAAAACCTAGCTTTGGTTTTATAGTCGTCTTCTTCCTCTCCCGAACGAAAATCTTCCTCCAAAATCGGTACCTGCTCTCCCTTTTTCTTCCTACTCTTTCTTCTTCTCTAAAATGGGTCACTGATCTCTGCTATTCCTCCTCCAAACCACAAAATATATTGTCACTCCATTGAGTATTTATCTCGTTGAAGGTTGAAAATCCATTTTGTAACATTGATATTGGGCATTTGGAGAAGAAGAGAAAGTAAGGATGAATTTGAACAATTTTGAACCATTTTCTTCAAGCAATATTTGAATCAATGTCTGTTGGGTGTAATTTTTCCTTTATGCTGTTAATCTGTGAGCGTAACGAGTTCGAAGTCGTTTTGGGTATATTGATGTCGTTATCATGAATCTGTCATTGTCATCCATATTGATTCACCCAACATCATTCCAGTTGATTAGAACTTGAAGTACATTGAATTTCTCCAAGGGAATATGGACGTGAATGCTATCGCTCGAAATGTGTCCCAATGTGGAGGAAGAGATTGACTGCAGAGTATTTGGCATGAAACTTTGAGCCTTAGTGTACATTGATTAATCTGGATTTTGTTTGTCTAGTCATGAATCTTTTTGAGTAGTTGTTTATCTGGAATGAGGATACTTGATTTGTATTAGAAATTATGCTTGTATAGTTGGATGTTGAATTTTTTGTTAGTTGTGCAGACAATAAACATTACATTTTAGATGTGGAAGTGTTCGTGATTTATCAATTTTTGTTGGAATGAGAATGATTGGTTTTTAGTAGGTTGTTGTTCATTTGATTTTAAACTATAACGAGGCTGGAATCGTTACTTTGCACACATAACGATTTTAACATCGTTCTTGTCTAAAAAAGATAGTAACGAAGTATAAATCGTTACTTCGTGAACATAACATGTTCAACATCGTTCCTTTTGAAAAGACCTTACTACTTTATATCTATCCATAACGAGGTTGAACTCGTTACTGTGTACACGTAACGACTTAAATGTCGTTATAGTTACCGCTTCGAAGTCGTTCGTAACGATATTAATGTCGTTACAGTTGAAAATACCTTACTACTTTACTGTTGTTCATAACGACATTGAAATCGTTACTTCATAAAAATAACGACATAAATGTCGTTACATATATTTTACGGATATGCCCTCGTTGTCCAAAATTCCCAACGGTCAACAAAGTCGCACTAACTTTTCAAAAACGATGTTTATGTCGTTGTAACGACTTCAAATCCGTTATCATTTGGAAGATAATTTCATTATAATCGTAACAATATTGAACTCGTTTGTGTGGAAAATAGTCTAAAACGATGTGGAGCTCGTTATTGTTTCAGTAGACGAGTTCGAGTTCGAGATCGTTATGTTTCAGGCTCAGAAAGTCACGTAACGATAATTATGTCGTTTGTTTACAAATTTGACGACATTAAGGTCGTTCCAGTGTACTATATTACCAAAACAATGTCAATGTCGTTTTTTCAATAACAAAACGATAATATAATCGTTATGTTTATAGCCGAATAAATATTATAACGAGTTAAATGTCGTTCTTTCATAAGTTTGGTGAACTCTATATCGTTTCAGTGTAAATTATTACTATATCGTCATCTGCATTGTTTTTTCAATCGCAACACGACATGTATATTGTTATGGCTCAAATCGTCGATCCGATCGTTCTTTGCTGTCTGAAGTGCCTCCAATAAACGTAATCTAACAAAAATGGGTCATAAAAGGTGATTAAAACACTTTGTAAATCGACATGATTAGAAAGATAGGATCAATATGAGATGAAGTTCCTTTAGTTATTTATTACTTTGGAACTTCTACACTTGAGAGAAATGATCATATCTTTCTAATCATGTCGATTTACAAAGTGTTTGAATCACCTTCTATGATCCATTTATATTCGATTACTTATGTCGGAGGCATTTCGGATGGTAAAGAACGATCGAATCATCGATTTCATCCATAACGATACACAAGTTGTGTTCCGCATGAAGAAGCAATATCTAAGCCGTTATAGTTATAATTTATATTGGAACAAGATGTAGTTCGTTAATTTTACATTATAACGATATGGAAGACGTTATGATGGTTAGTCGATTTTTGACAGAACGATTTTAATGTCGTTATGTTTGCAAATAAATGATGTAAATATCGTTTTAGTTAACATTTTAACTATAACGATCTTGATGTCGTTCAATTTGTACAGAAAACGACATAGTCGTCATTATGTTATTTTCATATGTTGAATCATAACGTTATTTAACTCGTTATATGTAAAATGAAACGACATATATATCATTTTAATTTTATTTTCAATTCCAACGATCTCAAAATCGATATTATTACATTGGAACGATTTATCAAATAATCACGATTTTGAAATTGTTACAACGACTTAAACGTTGTTACGTCAAAATTTGTGCTAGTATGTTGACTGTTTGGATTTATGGACGACGAGGATATTATTGTAAATATGTCGTAATGACATAAACCTCGTTATGTGTACAAAGAACGACTTCTACCTCGTTATAAATTGATCTGAAGCAGTAACTATAACGACATTAAAATCGTTATGTGTACACAGTAACTACTCAAGCTCTTTACTACTTTTTTTGAATATAATGATTTTAAATTCGTTATGTGAACAAAGTAACGAATTAGACCTCGAAATAGTTATCCTATCATTATGAGTTCTATTACAAGGTACCTACCTATAGCGACAAAAACTCATCTATAGTAATAAATAACACATTTTCTCAAATCACTTTTTAATCACACATTTTTTCAAACCACTTTTCAACAACGTATTTTACCTCGAAATTATCACATTCCTTATTTAAAAACAAAAATTATTTACCAAACAAAGGCTTGATTTTCAAAATAAAAAACTACACATCCGGGTGATTTTGCATATTATTTAGTACATTTGTTTTGTATGAATTTGAATTTTTTTCTTTATTTCCGGGCTCTTCCTAAAAAAAATTAGGGGGCCGAACTCCCGAAATGTTCATCACCAAAAATATATATCTATTTTCGTGTCCCACCATTACTAATTGTATGCGTCTATCACTGCTTATATGTTTACTAGATGTCAAATGTTCAATTCCTTGCAATATTAAATTTAAAATATTTTTAGAATACAATATATTTATTAGATATAATTTATTACATAAAATGTTATTGATTCAAGTGGTTAAGTTCTTAAAATGTCCAAGGTTCAATTCCTTGCAACCTTATATTTATGTAAAGGGAAATACATTTTTTTAGAATACAATATATATTTGTTTGAGATAATTTAATACACATAATGTTGTTGGTTGAAGTGGTCCGGTCTTCAAACTTTTTACCTTCAAGTCCAAGGTTTGAATCTTGCATACTTAGAAAAAGGAAAGATATCTTTTTGTTTTTACGTTAAGGGTAAACAGGTCGTTTGATATTTTAATATATTTTTCTTTTTCTCTTATATTCTTATTTTGGTCAAAGGGTTATTTAGACAAATATTCATTGTGGCTAGGACATCCCAACTAATTTCCCCAAATAAAAATAGGTTAATAGACGTGTTTTTTGCTAAAGTTTCTCAAACCCGACTTTTAAAATCCAAACACCAACAAATCCAAGGCAAATTAATAAAACAAAAATCCATAACACAAAGAAAAATGAAGAATGTAAAGATTTGGGTTTGACAAATCAAATTGTACGTCGAATTTATCTGTGTTCTCTTGTCCACATCTGCAAATCGAAACCCAATCAGCAAATCCAATCACATTCCCTGGCTTCAGAAAGAATAAAGAAGGGAGAGGAGACGGCCGAGAAGAAGAGAAGAGAGAAGGAAGAAGAGAGGGAAAGAGAAGACAACTTACAACAATCAGTTTTCCACATTTTGGAGATTTAGGCGTGTTTTGTATTGAAAATGCCAAAACATGATTTTGTTGTTTTGAGTTTCGTGTATAAATTTTTTTATGTGTTTCCAAAACTCATTTTTGGAAATAAGAAAGTGAACGCGTTTTCAGTATTTCCAAAAATTGAAAACTAAAAATGACCCTAAAACAGCAAAGAAAACGAGGCCTTAGTTTTTGAAATTTCTGTTTTGGTGAAAATTCTATGGAACCAGGTACCTAGTTCCTTATGGAACCAAGTGATGAGATGGTTGTCTAATCAGTCCAATTAGAGTTTTTAAAATCAAAATTGGCTCCCACAAATTATGTCCAATTGGTAGCTGATTAGGCAGTCATCTCATCACTTGGTTCCATAAGGAACTAGATACCTGGTTCCATAGAATTTTCATCTGTTTTGGTCCCAAAACTTTAGAAATCGATTATTCTTAGATTTTTAATTTAATTTCTAAGCTTTTAATTTTGTTTTAAAACTTTAAAAATCCAAAATATTAATGTAGATTAATTTTCTTATTGGCTAGACGAAGCGTTCAGAGATTTAGAAGAATAAAGTGATTATTCTTGCTCGACTTCCAAACTTGTGAATCAAGGTAGACTCGCATTCACTAATTAGTTTAAATTATAATTGCATGTATTATATGACTTTATGTGATTTATATGCATTTATTGCATGAGACGAGACTATGATATTGTTATTCTTGTCATAACTTATATGCTTTAATGCATGAGACGAGACGAGACTATCTCTTATGAGATAAAATGATGTTATGCATAACTTACGTGCTTTAATGCATGAGACGAGACTACACACACTCTATATTTTTAAATAGTCTTTCATTTTTAAAATTAAAAGAGCATATGATTATGATGATGATGTCAATGTATAAATTGCATAATTATGTGTTCAATTATTCAGTTAATTAATTATTGACAATTAGCCCACTTAGTATTTCTATGAAATGCTCATTCATTTTTAACAAATATTTGCAGATGTCAGAGATGGAGGCGAGTAATGAACGTGGTGGCAATAATAATTAAATAATAGAAATTTTATTTTATTTATGTTTAATTTTAAAATGCTAGCAAATTTTATATCTTTGTTAAAATATTTCTTTTAAATTGTTATTTCAAGAAATTCCAAGTTATTAAATTTGGTTTTATTTAAATGTTGCCAAGTATGAGATTTTTTTTTTTTTTTATTCTTCCGCTTAAATCGTTATTTTAAAAGTTATATGAGATGATGACGTGACTAATCAGGTATTTAGAACTCGGGACGTTACACCGTCTTTGTTTCCTTGGTACCGATTCGAGTAAATTGAAAGAGAAATTCTTTTTTAGACGCACGTACCTATGCTATATATATCATGTAAAAAACAGTTGTAGAATCCAAATCGGACATTGGTTCATCATGAAACAAGAGAGACGGGTTGATTATTATCTCATTTCCAATGCACACTTGCTTCCTCTCTTCTCCTGAAAGGCTGAAACTCCCCAAACAAAGGAACCACCATTCATGGTGTCCTAGCACCTGAATATATCAAAAATTTCTGAATTTTAGTTGCGGTCTTCAGATTAATTTTTGTGAAGCAATTGAAGCCAAAGAAAATGATCCAGTTAAAGACCCCAAAAAAGGACTGCTGGTCCATTGCTTACCAATTTTATTCAGCCCAATTTACATTAGGCCCAAGTCCGGAACCCATATGCTCAGTCGGACCCTTATCACTTCAGCCGGACCATCCTATTACCCGGACCGAACTCATTACAACTATTGGATCATAACGGTTTTAACAAGAATTGATCACAGCCATTGGATCAAGAAGATAAGGACGCCAGATACATCTCAAGCGTCATTCTGACACTTCTCTTATTCCAGACCCTTCTGCTCTCTCTCGTCTGTAGGCGATTTAGGGTCTTCTTCTTCGATTCTCTTGGTACTTTGTGATTTCCTCCAGAAAATTGTAAAATCTCCTTTGTTCTTAGTGGTTTCTCTTAGATACTGATACTTTGTGTAAATCAGTATATTTCTTGATGAGTTTGGCAGAGTTTTCTGCAACTCTTGTTCTTCGTGGTTTTAGTTTGTGCGATCTTTGAAGTTTTCTGTGAAATCTATGTAATCTTGAGTTTTTATACTCTATTTCTGTACTTCTACGTTTACTCAATAAAGTGTTTGGTTTTTGTGTTTAAACGTTTGAGTTTTGATCTTTGTGGTGTGATATTGAGCCTTCTAATCCCAATAGTTGTATCAGAGCCTTAGGGTTCTTCGAAAACGCTGTGGTTTAGACTTAGATCTTTTGGGTCCAGATCTGTTCTTATTGGATCTAGGGTTTTCTGGAAGTTGATGAGATTTTTTGCAAAACATTTTTTAGGGTTTCTGGTTCTTGTATTAAACTTTGAAAAAAATACTTTTCTTGAGTTGTTTAAACCCTTTCTGTAAATCGTTTTGTGTTTTCTGAAAATATTTGAGAGAAATTTTCAGATCTAAAATTTTTGAAGATTTTTGTATAAATCTTTTGATACTCTGACTTCGTGGAGATTTTTCTTTGAAACCTATTTTCAAAATTGAGGTTTCTGTAAAATTTTTGAGTATCTGGATCTCTGTATCTGAGTCCACATTTTTTTGAGGATTCTGGAATTCGGTATATCTTTTATAAATATACTGATTTTTGGAAAAGAATCCTACATTGTTCCTTAGTGGTTGTTCTTCGTGGTGATTATAATTTGTGGTGCTGATTCTTGGAGGCCCCTGAACTTTTGGTCAATTGATTCTTTGTGGAAGCTTCTGTAGCTTATTATAATTGCAATCAGGTGACATCTTTTAATTACTGCAATCTTCTATACTGTAAATTTGTTTTCAAATTTCCTGTTCTCTCCAAAATCTCTCTGTTGAAGCCTATATTTTGGACCCCATTTCTTTCCTTTGTCTAGGATTTAATTGAGAATCCTGGAATCTGAGGGAGTTTGGGAATATCCAGTATAGGTTGAGGGATATACTGGAAGAACAGTTTTCTCAGTATACCGTTCTGTGTGATTTCTTGTTTGAGTGATTAATTCTGTTGATTGGTGATCACCTTGATTACTCTGTTATTTGATTACTGTGTTCTGAATCTGTGTGATCATTCTGAATCATTCTCTTGCCTCTGTTTAACTGCTTTGCTTAGTGACTGTGACCTGCACTGTTATTTCTCTGCCTGATTGATTGTTTCTTGAATTATTAAAGCTCCATTACTTAAAAATTTTCAATCTTGGTCATTATTTCAATGGCTACTGTTAAAGTAGATGTTGAAATATGGAATGGCAAAGGGGATTTCAACCTCTGGAGCCAGAAAATGTGAGCTTTACTACTTCAAATGAAATGTGCTAAGGCTATAGATAATTCCTGACCCCTTAATACCCCTCAGGAAAGACAACTTGAAATGGATGAGACTGCATGGAGTACTTTGTTTTTACACTTATCTGATAATGTCATTAGACAAGTAGGCAAGACCAAAACTACTATGGAATTATGGGATAAATTGGATGAAATTTATGATACTGTGTCTTTGCCTGATAAGTGCTTCTTTTGGAAACAATATTTTTCTTTTAAGTTTGATCCATCTAAGGATGTGGATGATAATATGAGTAGGTTTACTAAGATCACACAGAGTCTTTTAAATTGTGATGAAAAACTTACTGATGAACAAAAGGTTGTGTGTTTACTGAATGCTAGCGGAGATAAATTTAAGGATCTTAGGAATGCATTAGAGTATGGGGGGTAGAAACTGAGCACTGAAATTGTAGCGCCCCGAGTTCCGTATACCCGATTCACTACGTCATTTTCTGTCTAAATTTTTCGAATAATATTTTTGCGGAGAAATAATTGAAATTCATTTTTTTGGCAACATTAAATAAACTGTAATGGCCGATAAAATTGAAACATTTATGAAACCATTTGAAATAGTAAATCGAACCATTAATTTTGTAAAGAAATTGACAATGTCATAATTTCTCAAATAAATGAACTTCTCTAAATTATTCGATTGTTTGGAAAAATACGGAAATCATTAACGTCAAACTTTCAACCGTTTAACGATTATTGTCACCATCATTCATCGCTCGCCACCGTCTCCGAAATCTGCAAAACTGTTAAAAGTAGGGTGAGCATTTCATGGGGGAAATACTCAGTAGACTCATCGCAAATTAATTAATTTATAAGATGATTAAACACATAAATCCCGGCTCTTTATAAAACGGCCATTGATAGGGCTTCTTTATAAAACGGCTCTTAATAAAACTCATATTGTGCATTACAGCACGGAACATATTTTGAAAATCATAGGCTCTTTGAAAACAACTCTTTGAAAACAGCCCTTTGAAAACCATATAATTATAAAATATTTTAATTATGCCAAGCATAATTTCTTTTGAAAGCATAACATAAGATAGGATTGAAATCCTCATAAACATAGGGAGACACAAGAACTTTATCGAACTTAGGTGGCAAGAATTCTTATGCAGTAAAATCATAATAACAGTAAGTATACCAAAACATAATTCTTGAAATTCATAGGGATCATTTCCATCATAACATAGGGTAGGATCGAAATCCTCATAAACATATGAGACAAGAATTTTACCGAACTTAGGTGGCAAATCCTCATAAACATATGGAAATACAGAATTTTACCGAACTTAGGTGGTAAGAATTCTTATATGCATAGCAATCATGGGAGATTGATTTCATAGAAATGATCCAAAACATATAAAACATTTTCGTAAAAACATAGGGTATACTTACTTTTCATAAAAACATAAGGTATATTTACCTTTCATAAAAACATACTTACTTTTCATAAAAACATAAGGTATATTTACCTTTCATAAAACATACTTAATTTTCATAAAAATGACTTTCACAAGTCACATGACATTTATATGAAATCATAATTTAAATCAATTAATAAGTGCGAGTCTACCTCAAATCCGACGAGTGCAAAGTTGAGCGGGAATGACTTCAATTTCTTTAAATTCTCCGTACGCTTTGTCTTTAGCCAATAAGTCACTTTAGTATATCGAATATATAGTTCAAAATGATAAATTACAATTTGAGGACTAAAATTGATGTTTTGAAAGTTGAGGGACTAAAATGAATACTTTTGAAAGTTCAGGGACTAAAATAGATATTTTGAAAGTTGAGGGATTAAAATGAATACTTTTAAACTTGGGCTTAAAATCAAATAAAGTAAATCAGCAAGGACTGAATTGATCAGATTTTTAAAATGAAAGGGCTGATTAAAATCATTTAAAACTTTGGGACTGAAATGGATAACTTTAAAAGTTGGGGACTGATTTGAAAAACCTTTAAAAGAATTGAAAGGGCTGAATTAAGACATTTTAAAACATAGGGACTGAATTGAAAGGCTTTAAAACTTCAGGGACTAAACTGCAGATTCTGAAAATCAAAATAATAAAATCAGATCTTTACTTCTCTTTCCAATTCGATTCAGAGAGAAGAGACAGAGGGAGAGCAAAGCGAGAGATAGAGAGATGGCGTGCGAAATCGTGAGGGGAAAGGAGTCTGTCGCCGGTTTAGCAGCGTGGTGGTGGTCTGATGTTCGACTATGGGTGGTGACTGTGGTTGGGTTAAATTCCGATGATGGTTTGATCGATGATGAAATGATGAATACTGTGGTTGATTCATGGTGCAAGAAATGGGTGCGAAACAGAAATGAAATCGAGGCTGGGCGTTGTGGTTTGGCTGCGATAGGGGTGGCTGCTGCTGTGATTGGGCTTTGTTTGCAGATTGGCAGTGATAACCTGATTGAACATGGAGGTAGGTACCGTGGCTGAGTACTGGTGATGCTGGTTGGTGTAGTGTTCAACTTGGGCATTAGGGAATGGCTGTGATGATTCATAGACTGGTTTGGAGTTGAGGAAATTGGGCAGTGATGAATTTCTGGTGGTGATGCTGATAATGGTTTGTGGCAGTTGGGATTGAGCGGTTGCAGTGCTGATGGCTGAAATGAAGTTGCAGACGGTTTGAATTGGGTTGATGGAGATGGTGCAGGTTTGATCATGTATAATGGAGTATATATATATATATATATATATATATATATATATATATATATATATATATATATATATATATATAGGAGGTGTGATTGAAGGCAGCAAGCTGGGCTGCACATGGTGATAAAGGAGAAAGAAAACCTTTGCTGGAAAGAATGGTTGAAAGATGAGAAAGGAGTTGGTGATGAATTAAGAAATTCATAAGGGGAAGACATCATGATGAGGTTTGTGTATTGGTGATGATGTTTGCATACATGGTTAAATGGAATCGAAAGGCTGGGATTGCACATGAGAGGTTTGGGAGGCGGCTGGAAATGGAATTGTATAAAGAATTATTGTTTTGGTGTAAAGAAGAAAAACATGTGGGTTCATGATAAAATTTTGATAAATATTGGACTAACTTTGATTTGAAAATGTATTTAAAACTGATATATTTTGAACTGAAAAATACATTTGAGAATAAACAAATTTTGAAATAAAATTGAAATACGTATTTGGACTTGAAATAATTTGAATAAGGATCATTGGGATATTTTAATAAATTTGGAATTCAAAATGATTTTGAAAATAATACTTTGAATAAATAATTAAAATAACATAATTTTAGAAATTCGGATTTTAATTTAAAATCGAACAAATTCGATATTTCTTGACTTGGCTAGACGAATCCGTCGCGGCGTTAACTTCAAAATAATAGGTGAAATAGTAGCGACACAATTTTCTAAATATTAAAATAATTATTAATTGCGTAAAAATTCTGGGTCGCTACAGAAATTGTCCATACTTCCCTTAAGAATAAATAGTTAGAATTTAAAAGTAATACTAAGGAAGCCTATAATGTTGTAGGAACCTCTAGGAAGAAGAACTCTTTTAGGAAGAATAAGTCTGGGAATAATTTCAATAGAAATTGGAATACTTCTAGCAATAACAGGGATTGGAATAACAAGCTTGCAAAGGGTAATTTTCAGAATAAGGGCAATTTCAATAAGTTTAAGGATAATAATTTTAGAGGACAGTCTGGTTTCAGAAATCAAGATAATAATTTTAGAAATCAAAATAGTTTCAGAAACCAGAACAATTACAGAGCACATGATATAATGCTGGAACTTTAGATGTAGATAAACCTCATAGACTTTGCTTTTATTGTGGCCAACCTGGACATCATATTAAATATTGTTTTAAAAGGAAAAATGACCAAAGTACTAGTAACCAAACTGAGGCTGCAGTTCAAGATAATAATAATGTGGTGGTTTATGTTACTACTGAATCTGATAATAAGAATGAATGGATTCTTGATTCTGGCTGCACTTTTCATATGTGTCCTGAAAAAAGATATGTTTGTTAATTTCAGTGATAATTGCTTTGGTTCTGTGAAACTTGGCAATAATATTACCTGTGATGTGAAAGGTACTGGAAAAGTTTTGTTACAACTTGAAAATAATAAAACTCTTATTTTAAATCAAACCAGGTATGTTCCTGATTTGAAAAGGAACTTGATTTCTCTTGGTGTCTTAGATTTTGAATCTTTTGAGATTAGAATGCATAATGGTTATCTGAGTATTTTCAAAAATAACTGTTTGATTTCATGTACTCCCAAAATTAATGGGATATATGTGCTAAATACCTTACCTGTTTATGCTAAGTCCTTCAATGTTGTGTCTGATTTGAATAAGACTGTGTTATGGCACAAGATATTAGGACACATAGGTAAAAAAGGACTTAAATTACTTGAAAACAAAGGTGTCTTTGGTAATGATGTGTCGCATAAACTTGATTTCTGTGAAAAATGTGTGTTAGGTAAACAGAAAAGAAATTCATTTGGTAAAGGTGTTCATAAATCTAATGATGTTCTTGAGTACTTGCATGCTGATTTATGGGGTCCTGCTCCTGTGAGTTATGTTTCAGGTTTTAGGTACTTTCTTCTTATAGTTGATGACTTTTCTAGGAAAACCTGGGTGCATTTGTTAAAAACTAAGGATGCTACTGTGTCTGTTTTAAAAAATTGGATCACCTTAGTTCAAAATTTGAAAGAAAAGAGAGTCAAAACTATTAGGACTGATAATGGTCTAGAATTTTGTAACCAAGAGTTTGATTCTTTCTGTAGCACTTTAGGTATTCTTAGGCACAGGACTGTAGCTTACAGTCCACAGCAAAATGGGGTTACTGAAAGGATGAATAGGACACTCCTAGAAAGAACTGGGTGTCTTTTACTTGATTCCAACTTGTCAAAATTTTTTTGGGGTGAAGCAGTCAAAACTGCTTCTTATTTGATAAATCTTTCTCCTGCAGTGTCATTGATTTCAAAATTCCTGATCAGATTTGGAATAATTATCTTCCTGACTTTTAAGTTAAAATTTTTTGGGTGTGCTGTCTACTCACACCAGTCTGAATCTAAACTTGACTCGAGATCATTAAAATGTGTTTTTCTTGGGTATGGAGAGGGGGTCAAGGGTTATAGATTATGGGTCAAGGAACAGGGAGGTTACAGGGTCATTCTTAGTAGGTCTGTGATTTTTAATGAAAATGTTTTTCCATGTAAAGATGAAAAATTGCTTGATCCTGTTAATGATATAGATTTCCTTACCTCTGAGCTGAGTGTAGACCATTTAGGTGATGAAAATGGTCTTCCCAATACTCAGTTTCAGGTGGAGCAACCCCCATAGTCTCCAAATGTCAATTTTGAACCTGAACCTGAACTAGCTAACACTGTGCCATTGCCTGATAACATTCCTGATGCTGAAACTGATTTAGAAAATTATCAATTAGCTGGGGATAGACCTAGAAGAGAGATTAGACCTCCTCCTAGGTTTGAGGATCTTGATTTTGTGTCTGCATTTACCTATTCTGATCATTTAGTATTTGAACCTGAATCTTTTGAAGAAGCTGTTTCTTCAAAAGAATCCAAACTCTGGCTTGCAGCTATGCAAGAAGAGATGGACTCACTTCTGAAAAATGGTACTTGGATTTTAGTCAATAGACCTGTAAATAAAAGGATAATTGACTTAAATGGATTTTTAAAATAAAAGAAAGTGAGTCTAAGGACATTAAACCAAGGTACAAGGCTAGACTTGTAGCCAAAGGTTTTTCTCAAAAAGAAGGGATTGATAATAATGAAATTTTTTCTCCTGTGGTTAAATATACTTCTATCAGAATTTTATTTGCTTTAGTTGCACAATTTGATTTAGAACTTGAGCAAATGGATGTGAAAACTGGTTTCCTTTATGGTTCTTTGGATGAAACAATTTATATGTATCAACCTGAAGGTTTTGAAAAAGGCAGAAATTCTGATTTTGTTTGTTTGTAGAAAAAATCTTTGTATGGCTTGAAACAAGCCCCTAGACAGTGGTATAAGAGATTTGATTCTTTTATCCAAAGCCTAAATTTTCAGAAAAGCCAATATGATTCCTGTTTTTACTTTAAACTTGGTGAAACTGATTTTATATACTTGCTTCTATATGTAGATGACATGCTTATTGCTGACCCTAATATGCATGATATAAATGTTCTTAAAACCAAACTGCATTCTGAGTTTGAGATGAAAGACATAGGAAATGCTAAAAGAATACTTGGCATGAATATTTTTAGAGATAAACAATCTGAAAAATTATTTTTGAATCAAAAACATTACATTGAGCAGGTTTTAAATAGATTTAGTTTATCTGAATCCAAATCTGTGTCTTTGCCTTTGTCTGCACATTTTAAACTATCTGTTGAACACTGTCCTAAATCTGATGATGAAGTATTTAGAATGAAAAATGTGCCTTATTCTAATGCAGTTGGATCTGTTATGTATTTGATGGTCTGTACCAGACCCCATATTGCTTTTGTTGTGAGTGTTTTGAGAAGATTTATGAGCAATCTCGGTGAATTGCACTGAGAAGCCATGAAATGTCTTTTAAAATTCCTGAAATGGTCTGCTAGACTTAGTCTAGTATTTTCTAAATCCAAAAATGATTTCAAGCTTAAAGGTTTTGTAGACTCTGATTTTGTAGGAAATGTTGATAACATGAAATCAACATCTTCTTACTTTTTTACCTTAAATTCTTCCTGTATCAGCTAGAAATCCCAGCTGCAAAAATTGGTTGCCTTATCATCAACTGAGGCAGAATACATTACTGCTACAGATGCTGTTAAGGAGTGCATGTGGTTAAAGGGTTTGCTATCTGAAATTAATTGCATTGATGATTCTGAAGTTGAATTATGTACTGATAGTTTAAGTGCTTTATATTTGTGTAAAAATCCTGTTTTTCACAATAGATCTAAACACATTGATGTTAAATTTCATTTCATTAGGGACATTACTGAAAAAGGCATTGTGAAACTTGTTAAAATTCCTACACAGATTAATCCTGTAGATGTAGGAACTAAAATCATTCCCATTAATAAGTTTAAAGATGCTTTAAGTTTTTTAAACTTGGTTGAATTTTGATACTGCTTTGTTTTATTTTTGCAGGTTCTGGAGCTCCAATTGAGGTGGAGATTGTGAAGCAATTGAAGCCAAAGAAAATGATCCAGTTAAAGAGCCCAAAAAAGGATTGCTGGTCCATTGCTTACCAATTTTATTCAGCCCAATTAACATTAGGCCCAAGTCCGGAACCCATATGCTCAGCCGGACCTTTATCACTTCATCCGGACCATCCTATTACTCGGACCGAACTCATTACAACCGTTGGATCAGAACGGTTTTAACAAGAATTGATCCCAGCCATTGGATCAAGAAGATAAGGACGCCAGATACATCTCAAGCGTCATTCTGACACTTCTCTTATTCCAGACCCTTCTGCTCTCTCTCGTCTGTAGGCGATTTAGGGTCTTCTTCTTCGATTCTCTTGATACTTTGTGATTTCCTCCAGAAAATTGTAAAATCTCCTTTGTTCTTAGTGGTTTCTCTTAGATACTGATACTTTGTGTAAATCAATATATTTTTTGATGAGTTTGGCAGAGTTTTCTGCAACTCTTGTTCTTTGTGGTTTTAGTTTGTGTGATCTTTGAAATTTTCTGTGAAATCTGTGTAATCTTGAGTTTTTATACTCTGTTTCTGTACTTCTACGTTTACTCAATAAAGTGTTTGGTTTTTGTGTTTAGACGTTTGAGTTTTGATTTTTGTGGTGTGATCTTGAGCCTTCTAATCCCAACATTTTTTTTTTAATTCACTCCTATGCAAAAGCAGCAAAACGTCCATATCTTTAATATTTTACATTTAATTTCTACCGATATTGGACAAGCATTTCCATCCAATGTTATGTCAAGTGGGCAAACAAGAGTGATTTGAGCTCAATAAAATAATGCAAAAATTGTAAACTTGAATTAATTTTTTCAATTGAGCCTATGAGGTGAGATGAACATTAACATTTCACTCGTAATGTTGTCAGAAGGTGTATACATGTAAGTATAGTTATTTTATTATATCTACTTAGAAGATTGGTTATATATTAATGCACAATACTTTGATTCTGCCTGTTCACACTATTAATAATATCTCTTGATTGGAAGCAAAATTCAACATTTCATTATCATTTTCATGTGTTTAGATTGTTTTGTTTTGAAATGGTGTCTTCAATGGATTTTTCTTTAATTCTAGAAGTTACACGCATTCTAAACCGAAAGTAGCAATATTATATACCAATCTATAATCAAGAGAGACTTTTAACTTTGGATTTATCATTACTCCATCCCGTGTATGGCACGGCCCACGCTAGTTTTAAAAAAGTGGAAATTACACATTCCTACTTTTAAAGATACAAATTCAAATATAAGATCAAACATGTATAACTTCAAATTTCAGGTTTTAATTAAAATTTTAACAATCAATTAATTAATAAATTTAAATAATAGTATTATGAAATTAAATTAATTATCTAAACTCTATCCCAATTTCACACCATATCACTCCACATTAAACCCTAATTATTCTCTCTCTCTCACAATCACCGCTCCGCTTCTTCATCCGGCCAGGCTATCTCCGCTCCTTCATCCGTCACTCGACCCCCTGCTCCTTGCAACGGCACCCCACTGCTTGATCGAGGCATAGGCTCCCCTGCCTCGATCTTGCAGCGGAGTGACGCCACTACAAGATCAAGGAAGTGGCACCCCTGCTTCTTGTGATTTACTATAACGACCCGGTTCCCACTTAAGGGCTGGTCCGCTGCGTCGTACTCATGGTCTTTTTACTTCCCCCAGGTCCCCACTCAAGGGCTGCTCCTGGAAGTGGATTTTTGCCTTCCATAGGATTCGAATCTTGTACCTAGGGGTTAAGTACAAAGATTCATGGAATCCTGACCATTAGACTGTAGAAGGCAAAAATCCACTTCCAGGAGCAGTCCTTGAGTGGGGACCTGGGGGAGTGGAAAGATCATGAGTACGACGCAGCGGACTAGCCCTTAAGTGGGGACCGATTCTTTACATTTACCTTCTTGAAAATTTGGTAGATGGTGTTGTAGGCGGCATGAAGTGGCATATTGGCTTGTGGTGGTGGTGGTCGTAGTGGCGAAAGTGGTGGTGATATTCACGGGGCACCGGTGGTGGTTGCTGTGGTGTTGAGACATGGCTGTTCAAGCATTTTTTTTTTTACAGTAGCAGTTTTTTTTTCCCTTGGTTGGGGCGGTTGTGACTTGCGATGGTGGCAATGTCGAGGTAACATCAATGGCGGTGGCAAGACACGGACGACTATTCAACCATTTTTTTTTTACAGTAGAAGTTTTTTTTTCCTTGGTTGGGTGATTGTGATGGTGGCAGCGTTGAGGCAACGTCGATGGCAGAATGGGTTTGTCCTAAACAAAAGAAATTTGTAAGAAGGTGTAATGGTCTGAGGTCACATATTAAGGTCACAGCAGCCGTCGCCCCAACACCTCCTTCGATCTAAGACACCAGTGCAAAACCGTGATTCATAATTTTTTTTTTTTAACTTTGACCTAGAAATGATGGTTGTGACCAGAAATAACGTTTGTTGTGACTTCATTTTGAATAAATGTGACCTAAATGTCATTTGTGATCTTGAAATCGATTTTGAGACCTAAAATATGTGTATTTGTGACCCGATAATAAAATATTTTAAATTATTTAATTTAATTAATTAATACTAATTAGAATCTGATTTTTGAAATAATACAAGTTTCATCTTAATTTTGAAATTTTAATTTACAATCACATTGTTTATGTATTTTTATCTGGCTTTTTAACTTATTTGGCCCCATTTTTTGAAAACCTAAGGCACTGTTCAGTAGGATATAAATGGAATATAAATTATTTTGTTGATTTATTAGTGTTTTCTAGGTAAGATGTAGGGTTAAAAATTGGAGAGAGAAAATGTGAATAGTTAAAAAGTGGTATGAGAAATTGTGTAAATTATTATTATTATTTTTTGTCTTCTTCCCATTTAATTTGCCACTGTTGAACGAGCCCTTATTCAATACTCAATTTTAGTCAAACTTATTATTTTTGACTTTTCAAATATTTTTAACTACACATTCTCTTAAAAATATTATTCAAAGTCGCATTATTCCCAAAAAAAAAAAAATGGGGCAAACCGGAGCTCGGTGTCTATTAGAATTTAAACAACTCGCCCCCAGGGCACATCTCCCAGTGGTAAAGGGGAGGGCTGGTAAGGCTCAGGGCAGCGGTGTGCAGGGTTCGAATCCTGAAATATTGGATTTGTACCTTGTCGTCAGCGGGAGTTACCCAAACTTTGGGCTTACCATCAAGTCCTCCACCCTGGTTCTGGGAGGCATAACTTACGATTAACCTCTTTAACCAATGGCTCAGGACATGATCGGTTGGAACTCTCAAGGTGTGGGCTACACCTATTTGTAGAATTTAAACAACTCACATTTTGTGCAACTAGATGCCAATTCTTGCAGTTGTTCGCGCTTGCTAGTAGACAGTTTGAAAGTCAAAAATTCATCACTTTCACCTCTGTTTGTTAAAATTTTTTTGTTTAAATTTTTTTTTTTTATATTTTTTAGATAAAACGTGTGGTTAAAAAATAGAGAAAAAATGCGTATGATTAAAAATTGATTTAAAAAATTGTGTAAGAAAAAATATGTTTGTTAAACGAATTCTTCATCACTACTATATATAAATGCCACTTGGAGAGTTACTATTCTTAAGGACGAAAAATCACGATTATGGGCTAAAAATGAGAAACGCCTTTCCTGCACACATATGTTTTCTTCACACTTTCTCTTCCTCAAGGTCCTAGAATCTTCCATCTTCTCCTTTCATTTTCATCTGTTCGTTCCATACCCCTAGAAATCCTTTGTAGCCGCCGGTGAATCGTGGGAACTGCTATGAGGTTCCAGAATTGGCATTTTAACGCGGTTCCAGTCCAGAGCCTTCCATTTTATGGTTATTGCGCCTTCGGTTCTTCGTCGTCGACGGTGTGCTCGATTTTGTGAGGTACCTTCTTTGATTCTTCATGTTTGGATACTTTGCGATGAAATTGGGAGCAAAATACTACATTTTCCACCCTTATCCAGCATAAATCCGAACTTTATTTGCTCTTTTTGGCTCAGAATCGATTTTAATAGCTTACCGCCTTCTCCAATCGCGAGTTCTTCATGATCGGGGCTAGCTAATTCTTGAGGTTTTGCTGGATTTCGGTAATAGAGGTTCTCTTCAACTACTACTTTCAGTCTTATTTCGACGATTTGGTCTTCCAGGTTTGGGTTCATGATCTGTTGTTCATTCGAGAACGAAATTTCTGTTAGGAAGAGTATTCGAGCTTCATGTATTATTCTTCCTATTTTTACTTTTTATAATTCAAGGATTTCATTTTTATGTGATTTTTATTTGCATCTTTCTGTTAATCTTCTACTCTGCCTCTTCCTTCTTGATCTTCTATATTTCAATATTAATATTATTTTCTTAATTTAGCTATCAATGGACAAGAAAGTAATAGAGAGCTAGACATTTACAGTTCTTTGCTTATTCAAAGTTTGTAGATACATTACAGGCTATGACAATATTTAAAATGTCATTCACATCTTCATTGCTTCCCTATATTTCTTGTTGCTGTGAACCAAAAAACAAATCTAGGAGAATTACTTATTAGGGGAATTCTTCACTGATTGGCCATAGTCCATAGCTTCTTGAGGCAAAAGAAGATTATAATTTACTTCAGTTTCTTGGGAGTACACACTTGGTGCCCGTTTGATATCGGAAAAAATTTCACCTCAACTTTTCAAACACAATCTCAATCATCCATTCTTAGTCAAGCCCACAGTTTTTTACTTTCAAACTTTTTTAAACTACACATCCATATAAAAAAATAAAAAAATAAAAACCAAAACTTTTCACATTACCAAATAGGTTCTTTGTATTTATTTTTCTACATGGTTTCAATTTTGGTTTGTCACTTACCGGTCTTAGGTTCAGTTATAGAATGTTAATATGGATACTGGTCCAGGGGCAACCTTCTAGGTTAACAATTTTTTGAGGCCCAAGTTGAATAGCTTTGTTTCTAAAGAAGTATTCCGCATTTTTACAGCATTAATTTTTTTAATTGAGCTGACGTGTTGGTAATTTGATAATTTCAATCTCTATCACTTGTACGAAAAATGATTCCATTTTCGAAAGTTACCTGAGTGAAAATGGTATGCGAGTAGCAACTTTTCATACAGTGCATGCTCGATCTCTTGTCTTCTCATATATATTGTGTGTCATTTTGGTGCATTTCAACGAAAGATGTGACACGATTTCAGCAATTTATTTTGCTTATTTGGATGTGCTAAGGGAGTACTAAAACAACTGCTCTAGAAGCAAGCAAAAAATCAATGAGGTATGTAAAAAAGTTATAATACTGAAGCAAGGTGAAGATAACAGATATATGGCGTAACAAACATTCGACGAAGCTCCTTGAAGCATATTATGTATGTTTGTAATGGTGATTACTTAATATTTTATTTATATGTTGTTTAAAGAATTAATTGAAAGATGAGTATTTTTTTGTGTTTTCTTATTTTTTATGTATTATTGACTTTTTGAAAGAAATGGAAGCATAGGGAGCGTCAGAGATGATGTTAATCTCATGGATATTCTTACATTTAAAATACAACTCAGACTTTTTAATATATATATATATATATATATATATATATATATATATATATCTTGATCCTTTCTCATTCTCATGAAGTTCTTATTCATTGCTTTATAGAGACTCATTCTAGTAATTACGATTATTCTCATTTAGCTATTACAACATCTACTTTATCCCCTTTCATTGATGCCGGGACTCTTGAGTAAAATTCCATAAATCATTTACGTGTCCATTTATTTTGTTTTATCAGTGTTTTTCATTTTGTGTTCATCTTGGAATTTCTTATTTGTGTTGTTTATGTTTTTAGGAATACATCAGACACATTGTGAGGTTATGAGCATTTGTTGTTTTGTGTTTTCTTAGCTGGTAATTAGGTGCTATTATGTCTTTTTGGATGTTTATTGTAGTAATTAGACGTAATTCTTCATTCACCAGAACTGATATCATGATTTTTTGATCTCGATGTGTTTAGTTTTTGGATCTCAATGTCTTTGATTCTTTTAAGGATTGTTGTTATCCCTACTATATATAAGATCCAGTTACAAAATTACTATTCATGGGACGAAAAATAACGACTTCAGTTGAAACCCAGAACGCATTTTTTTCCTTCAACTTTTTGTTTCCCTATTAACGCTTTTCCTTTGGCCATACAGATACACATGCGAAAAAGGAAACGTCTCATTTCTCCTATGTCATCTCTCTCTCTATCTCACCGTTGCTCTCTCGCTTCGAGAATCTTCTCCTTAGGGTTACAGCTTTAATTTCGTCGTATATCGCCATCAAAGGTTCGTATGTTTTGTTTCCCTTTTATTGTTTTTTGTAGATCTATGTCTTTGTTCCACGGTTTTGATACCATCGTGCTTTCTGATCATTCGTTTCTGGGAGTACAACTTTCGTCGTCTCTTGCCATCGACAGTCAGTCTTTGTTGATCTCCCCCCCCCCTTTTCTGGGAGTACAATTTTCTGTGTTGATTCTTTTTTTTTTAGTTGTTTATTTTGTGTAGATCTATTATTTTTCCCGATTTTGAGTTGGACATTGAAACGGGATTTTGCGAAAATCTAGATTCTTCGTTTTATTTTTTGATTTTTACTCGTCGTTGTCTCGTCACCGATCAGTTTCCTCCGTTACGTGTTCGTTTGGGTGTTATGGTAATTTCTTTTCTGTAGATTTTTTATTGTTGCTGGTGATTGGGTTGGACATTGAAAGGAGTTTTTCGAAAACTCAGAATTTGTGATTTGATTTTTTTTATGTTTTGTCATTAATGAACTTGCAATATATATTCAAGATGAGGTTCATTTGTAGAAGATAAAAGAAACTGTTTTGAAATAGTAACTCCCAAGCTCTTGATTTGTGTGAGGCCCATTTATTTTATTTAATAATGTTTATAAAGCCCAGTTTATACCCTTTTTTGCACTGGAAGTTAATAAATGGAAGGATTTAACCTTTACGCAAAATGAGGGTTGAAGGATTAATTCAGTATTCACGGGCTTGGATCCTGTAAGGTCGGGTTCATATATGTTATTTGATGTTTACTTGTAAGTATTGTTTTACTTTTGCATATATTTTGCTCATTTTCAATTTGATTGCACCTTTATTTCAATATAGTTGATTGATTTTGCAAGAAGGAGATGCAAATTCGTCCGAAGATTCAAGTCATCTTTGTTTGAAACTACGGAAAACGCCATCTTTTTTGAATTTACTGGAGATGAAGTTATCGATTCCAATGGAGGAGCAAAGATGTTCATCAGAGAGCAATCCCAATGAAGGTTCAAGCTTATTCTTCTCCATATACATAAAGTTTCTCATATTTCTTAGTTTCCTATCGTTTGCTTCAATCTCAGAACTAAATTAATCTGGACCACTTGTGGAATATGTACGGAGGACCAGTGCTGGTGAGCTTTTGGAAGGTGATACTAGCCAGTTATAGTGATAATTTTTGTCTGTGGATTGTGTCAGATCTTCTTTCTTAGTCGTTGTTGGTTTGGATAAAAATTAGAATTTTAGTAGATTTTAATAAGAATTAGTGAAATGTGTGGTTGAAATGTTGATAAAAGGGGTGGGTTCCATGAAACATGTGGTTGAAAATGAATTTAGATAAAAATGAGTTTTAAGAAATGGGTCCAAACAAGGTCTTAATTTGGTGGAACTTATGATTGCATTGGATTAGCAATGGTGGTTATTTTTGTTCTATGTGATGGAATTACTATTTTCTTATTTTATTTGATGGAACTTATGATTATGTTGTATTAGAATATGCAAGTTTAACAATGACTTTCATGTGTATTTAGTTTATATTTTGCTTAAATATGCTTAAATGGAAGCACGAATGAACTTATTTATAGGATTTGCTCAATCCTTGTAAATGAGAATCTATTCAGTAACGAAAATTCTTTTGATCTACTAAAATTAATGGGAAAATATTGTGACATATTTAATTGAATACTTGAGTACCATTCAACTAATTTTATTAGTGGTATATATAAAGTTTGAATTATAAAATCTAATTTTAAAGGTTAGGCATATGATATCATATCCGTTTGATGCAATATTTTGGGCAAGGTCTCTTTTACTAACAATTTTTTAACCTTTGGTGGATGTGGGGATAATGAATTTGCAGTTAGGCTCCTTACCAGAGCTTCAAAGACTTTATGATGAGCTCGTTTAAAAAGTTGATGCTTGTAGGTTGGATCTATTTGCTACTTCCAAGAACACTGGGAGGTAAATATTTTTCATTGGTTCATTTCTTTGCACCATGAATTACCTTTGATCATCACCATATTCCCTGTTCACATCAATAGCTAGCTTTATGTCTTCCACTTCTTATTTATTTAAATACATCTTATAATTTCTGTTGTCAATTTTCAGGAGTAGACGGTTGTGGTCTCGTGTCATGCCACAAAATTCTCATGCATTTGTGAAAGGACTTAATCTTTATGGAGGAGTGGCACGTGCAAGTCTATGTTGATGAACTTGTATTTTAATCAATTATAAGCATTAGGCTTGTCCATTCTTGAAATTGTAATTAGACTTTAGCATAGCTATGTGCACTGATCCTAATTCAGATATTATATAAGCACTACTTTTTGCAATTAATATTGTCTTATGTCTTCCCAGGCCTTGCAACTGGAGGAAGAGAATCCAATTTCATGACTTCATGCTGAATGTCCAGAGTCGTTTGCAAGTATAAATGCTATTTGTACAATTGAAGAATAATCGATGTGTTCGTGTTTTAATATCACAACTTCAAGGTAAAAGCTTGTTTAACCTCTAATTACATTGTAAGTTAATCAATTTTCAAGCTATTTCAAGCTCTTGGGTTAATGCAATGGGCATTCAGATATGATGCTAAGAAATTGTGGAGAATAGGCTTGATAAAAAATCTCCCTACTTACTATGTTTACATGAACTGTCGTTTACTAGCTTGTTGCATTTTGTCCTGGATTGTTCATTCTTTGGTTTTCACGTAGCAAATCAATCTTTGTTTTTACTTTTTCTCTTTTATTTAGTTTTTTATGCCAACCATCTAACTTCCCTTCTGAATTTTTTGTATTCTTTTTCTGTTTGCTTTGTTTATTGCATCATTTTTTGAAAATTTGATTTCTTGATTTGTGCTTGTCTTCTGGGAATTTCCTTTTTAATGCGAGTGTTTCGTGTTTGTGGGATTATCTACTTTTCTTATATGAATATTAGCGTGCTGTAATAATTCATGGATAATAGTAGATCAAGTAGATTCTGATTTAGACTGGTTATGTTAATAATATCTTGTTATTATATTTTTCTGATGGTTATCTGCTTCATGGAGTTCTTCCAAGATTTGATTTATTTGTTATATAAATGGAAAGTTTTGTGCTAAATTTTCTCTAGAGTCCAGAGTGAGCACAACTTCAATTCACAGCGCTTTACTCAGTGAAAAGTTGATATTTGTCAGTTTAGGGGGCTGAGAAACATGAACATTAAACTAACAGATACTTCAATTTGATTTGTTGTCATTTGCTTGAAAACATTAGTGAGTTTCAAATCACATATGTTAATATGTCTTTGTGTGTTAGACTAATCCAAAGAGTTGAAAGGTGAATGGAATTATAACTAAAGTCGAAACTTCTGTTGTAAATGAAATACGTTGGGGAGTTTAATTGCAATTCAATCATTTTAACTATGTTTTCCATATTAAAACGCACAGAGTTTTTTGGTAGTTTCGTCCATTATAATTTAAACATATATTTGGTGCACAGTTTGTTGCCCTTTTGGTTCGAGTCCAATTGCTGATATTCTGTAATTTATATTGAGTTTAATTGTTTTGCGTAATAATTTAGTTTATTTTATTTCAATAAAAAGTAACAGAACTTGTTAAGAAATAAGTAGTTGTAAGGTCAAAGTAGCAATTCCTTTTTCATGATCGGAGTTGAATAAGGATAATGATTTTGTTTGGCCTAAAAATTCTAAGCAATCACTTTGAAATTGATATACAGATGTTCTTGAAGTTGAATGATTCTCCTTCAAAGTTGGCTACAGAAAAAGATTAAATGTCAAAGTTGCTTCCTTCCCAAAAGAAGAAACTTATGCAAAATAGAGGACACTAGAGGTCAGAGCCAATAAAGTAGGTGAGCTTGTAACTTTTCAACAAAAATTACTCAAAAAATTGAGATAATAGATAATAAATTGTTTCTTTGTTTAGGAGGCTAAAGTGAAAGAATAAAAAGATATTATTGCAATATCAAAAACTGGAAAATGCCTGGTCAAACCAGTAGATTCAGGTCCAATCGGAGAAAGGTAATAATGTTATTTATGCTATCTGCACATCAGATTCACAGGCTTATAAATCTTTTAGTTGATAGTCTAGCTCTCTCTTTGCTTTCAAATTTCTTAAATATTGTCCTAATTCATATGTTCAATTATCATTTAGCTGAGCGCCTTTCGGTTTTCTTAATTAATAAATCATAGCTCTAAACTGGATTGATTTTGTAAAAATAGCTGAGTACATTTTTCACCTGGGATCTGCTGCAGTTGGACGTCGACACCCAGATTCACATCATTGTTTGATATGATTAGATAATGATTTGGTGCATTAGTTCTTAGAAGTTTTATTACTAACAAATAATTTTGGCATAAATAATATAATTGAACATATGAATAAAGACAAGATCTAAGTCTTTGTATAATCATTCACATTTATTCTTTTTTCTGTTTTACTTTTGAAATAAGAATACTGTGCAGATCTGAGTCTGTGTGTTTATTTGTTTAAATAGCTTCAAAGTGGATTTTGAAGGAACTCAAGGATGTACAAAAAGATTCGTCTACTTGTAGCACTGGTAATTTTTTTCAATATTTTTAGTGAGTTTAGTTTTTGTTTCATCATGTTTGATCTATTGTAATAGGATGGTTATGCGTACTTAGGGTTACTGGGTCAGCAATTATTGTCATTTTTTACTTTGTGCACAGTGCCAGAAAAAAAATTGATTGTAAAAACCATTGTTTTTTGTATATTGGTGCTGGAACTACATATTTTCTTTGGAATATTATTGAATTACTTGAACTTGAAGTGCCAAAAGTGTACATAGTAGCAACTGGTCTATATAATTGACCTTATAAGTATATTTGGAATAATACTTAGCTGTTTATTGACATGATTGTTGACATTAAAGTAGTCACTGTAGCTTCAAAAAATTATCTATGATGATTGATTCTCAATTTTAAATCACATCAAATTGAAATAATAAATTATATTCTAATCTTAATTTTACTCAATGTGTACTCACAAATTATTATTTTTTTATTACTAATTTCACGCGAATCAAAACAAATATAAACCGCTAGTTGCACATAAATCCTACTAGTTTCTATATATTCCGCAGTTTGTGGGGTCCGATTAGTTTATGTACTTCGACAAGGTCAAGTTTGGCGTTTGCAGAATTATTAAAATAATAATAATGTGGGTTCTTTCGTCTCCTTCTTCTTCCATGTCAATGCTTCTTCATCCCCAAACCCGTCTCCCTTTCTTCCTCGTTTGTTATTCATCACGATCAGAACACACCCTCCAAAAATTATACAAAGAAAAAGGAAAAGTCATTATTTTGAATTCATTTAATGTTAAGTTACTATAATACTACTGTTGATTTTTGGAAAGAATGGTCACGGAAGCACTTCTTAATATCAAGCCTCCAGTGCTGACTTTCCCATGTAAGTTTCAATTTTATCTCATCTATATTTTCCTCCATTTGATTTTAGGGTTTGATCAATTACTTTTTTTTCATTGATTTGTTTTGGTTTGAAGTTGAGCTGAATAAGCAGGCATCTTGTTCAATTCGGTTGTGGAATAATACCGAAAGGCATGTTGCTTTTAAGGTAAATTCACTTTGATTATTGACTGTCTGAGTTCTCTATACATTGAATATTGTCATTCATACTTGTGTATATTTTGATTGAATAAATATGATTTTGTTTTCAGGTTATGGCCACTAGTCCTGAAAAGTATGTTGTTCGACCCCTGGCCGGAACTGTTTTGCCCAGATCAACATTAGATATCACAGGTGGTTATTTCATTAGTATAACGTTTTATGTTTGTATTCAAGTTCCAATTATCTGATGCTGTGACAATAGATGGAAGAAAATTTAAAAAAAATTTAAAAGATTGTTTTGTTTTCGTGTCAACTTATTGCATCAATTATGAAAATTGGACTTTGTATCAGAATTGAAATACTAGAAGCCAAAAAGTCAACAAATGGAGTATGAAAAAAAAAAGATGCGTTCTCTTAAAAATAAGATATTTTATTTTTGAGTTTGCAGTAACAATGCAAAGGCAGATGGAGGCTCCTCCTAGAATGCAATGTACGGACAAGTTTTTGATTCAGAGTGCAGTTGCAAGTCCTGGCACAACCATCGAAGATGTGAGAAGATTGGTAATTATATAATTACATTATTAGCATGCGAGTTTATTTAAAGATGGCCTGTTCTCCATTTTTAGTCTTTCAAATATATTTTAAGGCCTGTTTCAGAATGTCTACAGATATAGTTTTCCTGTATTTGGATAGAAATAGGAAGAAGAAGAAACCAATTGGCACAGTTTCAACTCTTACTTTCATGTTACAATTACCCAACTGGGTAGATTTTGATAAACGTTGTTTGATTGTTTTAGTGATTTCTGTATCACCTTCTTTAAGTACCATGTAAAATAACTAGCTCTGATAACTTGAGAAAATTTGACAAAGTACCGGGCCCAAAAAAGTTTCACCTATTTCCACCCACTATACATAAAACATCAAAGAAGTGTATACTTTATCCAAATGCTATATGACTTTTAAAACTAAAGAACATTTTAACAAAACTGTTCTTTACATGATAATATCTTCAAGCACTGTTTCAGAAAGCATCAGAGAACATGCTCTTATATTTGTAAGCATTCTTTATTTGAAACAGAATCTAAATGAACTGGATTGCTATAGCAACCTTTTTTTTTTATTCATGAATTGGCATGTTTAATTTGCAGTTCACGAAGGAAGGATGTTGTATTCAAAACTGCAAATTGGAAGTGGTATACATTTCCCCACCCCAAGTTCCAACAGTAGTCCCAGACGGACCAGTAAGTTCTTTGATTTCTAATGTTTCCAAGTTGTTTTCCTGAGCTTTGGATGTTCTATTTTCACTGTTTTCGTGCAGTCTCCAGCAATTAGCTCTTGATAGTTCTATTTATGTTAATTAGTTTACTAAAATATTTATAGGTACTTGTAACAAAATTTTAGAGGTCAATGTTCTCTGGTTCATACTGGTGAATGTGCACGTATACATTTATGTAAATGTGGTTGAGTTGCTTCTCTGACTTGGTGTTGTATTTGATCTCTGAATATAAAATATGCATTCTTCAAAAATAAAGTTCCCTAAAAAATTATAAAAATAGAAAATGCCCTTGAGGCATTACTCTAGGTGAAGTTTACAACACATGAATATCGAATGATGAAATGAAACTCAATGAATTTTTCATATCCCTTGAGAAAATTAGATTTCTCACATCTATATGATAAATCATTAAGAAAATTAGAGCTCCATGAGGTAACTAATTATTACAATGAACATGCCCTCTTTTTTAAAAACTACAGAAACCTCACTGGAATTTCGTTTTCCAGAATTGATCCCCTTGTCAGCCAAAAGCAAATATTTGTTTTCATTCTACCCTCTTGGCCTCTTCTCTTATACTACATTTGAAACTATTATTACATGATATTTAACTATCTTTCTTTCTCATTTCTTAAGATAATTTTCTTAATTTTTTTATTTAAATGGGAGCATTATTTTTAGGTTTAAAGAAATATTTTTATAAATCTAATCTGGAACTGATAATATGCAGATTGAATTATCCATTAGACTTCCCTATTTATCCCTAGTTAAATGAGGAACACATTAACTCCTATACATTCTAACTCTCCCCCTCAAGTTGGTGCACATGTATCCACACACTGCACTTAGGTGGTGGTGTATAGAACAATCTACTAGCAACACGAGTTATTATATTAGCTAGTTGATCCACATCTTAACATGTAGAACCTCTATATTCTCAGAGCCGAGGTTATCTTGGATGTAGTTCGTGTCAAGCTCAACATGTTTGATTTAATAATGTTGTACTGGTTATTTGCCATCTTAATAGTTGTTGTGTTGTCATAGAAATGCACCATGGGTTTCTTTGGACCAAATCCAAGCTTACCAAGAATTTTCAGCCATTTAAGTTTGCTAGTTGCATGATGAAGAGCACAATATTTAGCCTCGACACTAGACTAGACAAGGATACCACATTTTGTTTCTTACTCCGAAGTCACCTAAGTCGCCTTCCTTTGATTAGTACCATCTTCACCTTTTATTGAATATTCTCATTTCTTATCTTATCAATTCTAGTCCGTCTGCTCAAATCCATCTTCACCTTCACCTTCTTCATTTCTGCTACTTCATATTGTGAACATTTTGTCTTTTAGTAGCTAAAAATTCAATACCGTAATCAAAGTCTAATAATTATTTCATGCAACTGACATTTTAACCTTATAGATATCTTCTTATATACAATTTAATCCAGTAATTTATCATTTCATTTAAATCTACTTGCATAATCTTCAGTCTATCATTCTTTGACAAGAACTGAACTTAAACATCTAAAACAATCAACTTTACTTAAATAAAATTGCAGGTGCTCTGTTTTTGGATTTACATAACCTAAGACCTTTAGATCAAAATTATTTCCCTGAAGGACTAACTTAATAATGAAATTCTTCTAGTTTCATCAATTAGAAAAATAATAATTTATAAGAAAAACCTTCACCCCGGATGTTCTCTAAACTCTTCCATGAGTAAAGCAAAAAAGGACTCGAGACACAACCTTCGTGTAGGCTTATAGTGATATGATATTTTCTATTAGTATCTGCCACCACATCTCGTTCTCGTGACTAGTCCATTTTACATGACATGTTTTTAGTAATATTGATATTACAAAAAGAAATTCATTCTCTATAGCACCCATCATATAATACTCTCCTAGGCACCCTATTATTGTCTTTTTATAAATCAATAGAAATAGAATTCAGATGCAGATTTTGTTTATATTGAGCTTCTGCATAGATCTCCGAAGCAATTACATGGCTTAGAACTTTATCATCTTGAATATCTATTCTAGAAATATGTTCCGAATTGCTCTTCCTCGAATCATCCGACAAGTTCTTAGTCTTAAGATCTCATTGAACAATTTTATCCACCATATAATATTTACCTCCCAACACTTCCATACTCTATCTTGCAAAGCACATCATTTTTACGAAACAGCTCCTGCATGATGTTCATATAAATTATAGTATGCAAGTCTTCAGCACACGTCCACTGACTCAACAATCAGGAAAAAATGTCAGCTTATATCGTTTTTCTATTTTAACTTGATCAACCTTTCAATGTGTGTGTAGGTTGTAGCGGGGCCCGATAGAAGTGAAAATAAAGGCCGTGATGTAATCTTGGGGTGGATTATCATTTGCTTGTTTGGCATAATTATCTGGTACCTCGTCAAAATGGCGATGCCACTCATCGGGTATTCATCTTTGGTTTTAAAAATTTCCTGCAATACTTCATAACAAGAAATTATGTTTTATCAACTTTAACGCCATATTTTCCTAACCGTACCATCAATTATATTCTACCATCTATATGAGCTGATGAGATGAAGAACTAGGTGGATTGTGCATTTTACCTGATCGATTTAATTAGTCAAATGCTCTTAATTCATTTTTTTGAGGCTGCATGTCTAAACTACAGATTCAATTGATCTAGGAAGCACCAACACGGACACGCCGACACTCATATTTATTCCTAAAAGTACTGGTAAAACACGTCACCGACATGCATATTAAAATAAAATATTTTTTTTTATGTTGTAAGGTAAATTTATTTTTGTTAATTTCGATATCTCATCATGTGTTGGCAATGTCTCCCAATGTATCTGCAATGTTTTGCAACATGTCGCAAAAATTTATTTGGACACTTCACTGGTGTTTCTAATACTGTCAGATAGCGTAAGATGTATTTCTCGATGTATAGACAACGTTTTGGCGACGTGTCCAGCTGTACAAAATCGAAAATCAATTTGGACACGATTTCAAGACGTGACGGTCTCAGTGCCGAGAGGGTGTCGGTGCATCCTAGCAACTGACTAAAATCTTGATTTCAACTCTTGTTTTAGAGAATCTAGAAGAATCTTCTCAATGAAACAAAGTTGACATGCAGTTAATCACGTCAATAATTTGCTCCGAGTTTCATTGGTTCTAACCAGTTGGGGTTCTCAATCTTTCATTTTTAACAAATAAAAAAATGACTTCTTAACGATCCAGCGAAAGGAAACCAGCCGTTGGGACCCCCTTTTCTACAGAAGTAAAATAGCGAGGAAACCGAAGTGTTAATTAAAGGTTGAGGACCTGCTCATCTGAGCTGTTATTTTCCCTTAATATTAGATAAATCAATTTTGTTTTGCTTAGACACAAATAAGATTACTTTTTTGTGTCATTTTCAGAAATGTTTAGCTTTGCCTTTCTTTTGACAGAGGTGGTATTAAGTGTCCGTACTTTTATACTTTTTTATTCTGATGATTCATAACTTAAGAGCTTCAAGGGAAAGCATAAGCAAACAAATGTATTTCAGTTTCTTCTAAATAGAATTACTATACACGATGGAGACTAGAAATCTTATGTCTGGAGATATAGATGTCTTTTTTATAATATTCATCTGTTGTAATAGATAGGTTGCTAAAATAATATTGGCTATTAGTCTTCTAATGACAGTATTCTTCTTGAAATAACTTGTATGTTTACCTATTAGCTCATATATGCTACAGACATGGAAAATTGACATGTTTAATTTTAGAACCCGTTTTTTCACTTCTACAATTTCTCTTTTTTGTATAGGAGTATGGTAATTTTTACGATTATGCTAGTGATGAAGATGGTAAACAAGATGGTGTCGGATTCCGTTGAAGATTGGATTGTAAAGGCTCTCTGTTACACTTTTGGGTATTTTCTTCTTGGGCGACAATAGAATAGAGTGCATGGATCACAGTGATCAAAACAAAGATGAGGAAGAGGTTGAGGGTGATAAATTATTTTTTATGCAATGGTCAGTTGACCAAATTTTAAATAATGTTAATTTATTTATGACTGCCCTAGTCCACAGAAGTTGTTCCTATTCATTTGCAGCTGTTAGGTAGTGAAATTTGATGTAGTCCTGGTCTTTAGGTGATTAGTTGCTTAGCGATTTTTGTTTCTTATCCTTTGGTCATTTGCTGTATAAATACATAATGTAAGCAGACGTTCTGCAGATGAATTTTAATAATAAAAAATTTCAGTACCTCTACTCGTCTTTTCTTCTCCAATAGTAGTTCTTTGTGCTCTTGTTAATTGCTTTCTTCATCCCATTAGAATACTGTAGCAGCATTTTTTATTCTAGCTAACAGTGGTATCAGAGCCACCAAGTGAGGAAAAGTGAGAAAGAAAGTGTGCAGTAGCAGCATCTCTTTCACTGCAGTAACAATTTTACATGATGTCTGAAAGTTTTGTTCAACCTGCAATTCCACGCTTTGATGGTCATTATGATCATTGGAGCATGCTCATGGAGAATTTCTTGAGGTCCAAAGAATATTGGCCGGTTGTTGAAGGTGGCATAATGGAAGCACCAGATGGAGTTGCCTTGACAGATGCACAAAAGACAGAGCAGAAGGCACAAAAGCTAAAAGATTTGAAGGCAAAAAATTATTTGTTTCAGGCCATTGATCGATCAATACTTGAAACAATTCTTAGCAAAGAAAGTTCCAAGAATATTTGGGATTCAATGAAGAAGAAATATCAAGGCTCATCAATAGTGAAGCGGGCGCAACTTCAAGCCTTAAGAAGGGAATTCGAAACTTTGCAAATGAAAGATGGTGAATCTGTGACAACCTACTGTGCGAGGACTATGGGAGTAGCAAATAAGATGCGATTTCATGGTGAAAAGATGGAAGACGTTTCTATTGTTGAAAAGATTCTACGTTCTTTGTCCCCCAAGTATGACTATGTTGTCTGTTCAATGGAAGAATCCAAAGATATTGATGCTCTTTCACTTGACGAGCTTCAAAGTTCTTTATTGGTCCATGAACAAAAGATGAACTGAAGTTCAACTACAGATGAGCAGGCTTTAAAGGCTTCTACCTATACTCAATTTTCAAATTATAGAGGAAGGGGTAGAGATAGAGGAAGAGGTAGAGGAAGGGAAGGACGAGGAAATAGAGATGGCAAGCAGTATCATTATTCCAAAGCTGATGATGAGCAAAGTAAAGGAAGAGGTCGTGATTAGTGCTTTGACAAATCCAAGGTAGAATGCTACAGGTGTCACAATTTTGGTCATTATCGCTCAAAATGTACTGCAAAAATACCTAAAGATGGAGATAGGTTGGAGAAATTAATTTTTGTAGAGAATAAGGAGGAAGAAACTGTACTAATGGCTTATCATGGCAACAAGGAAACTAACTTTGATGTTTGGTATGTAGATTCTGGTGCCAGCAACCACATGTGCGGTAGTAAGTCCTCTTTTTCTTATTTATAAATGAAGATTTTCACACTTCAGTAAGTTTGGGTGATTGTAATAATCTATGTGTAAAGGGAAAAGGTGATGTTAGTTTGCAAACCAAGAATGGCTTTATAGAGAAGATTTCAAATGTATTTTATGTCCCAGATTTGAGAAGTAATTTGCTACGCGTTGGTCAGTTGCTAGAGAAAGGCTATGAGATATATATGAAAAACGGTGCTTGTGAAAAATATGATCCTTTAAGAGGTGCTATTGTTGTTGTTCCACTTAGTTCAAACAGATTATTTCCGCTGAAGATAGAAAAGGCTCAACCTTGCTTAATGGTTGAGTCAAAAGATCCTTCATGGCTTTGGCATTTTCGCTATGGACACTTGAATTTTGGTGGATTAAAAACTCTCCAACAGAAAAACATGGTCACACGCCTCCCTCAAATTGACATTCCCTCTCAAGCTTGTGAAGAATGTGTTGTTGACAAACAACATCATTCTCAATTTCCTCATGGAAAGTCGTGGAGAGCAAAATATGTCTTGGAGCTGGTTCATTCTGACATATGTGGGCCAATAAATCCATCTTCTAATGGAGGTAAAAGATATTTAATTACCTTCATTGATGATCATTCTCGAAAATGTTGGGTTCATTTTTTGCAGGAAAAATCAGAAGCTTTTAGTGCATTTAAAAGCTTCAAAGCACATGTTGAAAATGAGAAAGGTAAGGTCATTAAAACTCTACGCACTGATCGTGGTGGAGAATACTGCTCAAAAGAATTTGATGGATATTGTGGTAACCATGGTATTCGAAGAGAACTCACAGCACCTTATACACCACAACAAAATGGTGTCTCGGAGAGGAAAAATAGAACCATCCTAAACATGGTGAGAAGCTCGCTGGCAAGAGGAAAACTTCCAAAGAGTTTCTGGCATGAGGCGATGAATTCGAGCATTCATGTGTTTAACAGAAGTCCTACCTTTTCTGTCCAAAACATGACGCCTGAAGAGGCTTGGAGTGGGCAAAAACCAGCAGTTGATCACTTCAGAATTTTTGGTTGTATTGCTTATGCACATGTTCCAGATGACAAAAGAAAGAAGCTTGATGATAAGAGCCAAAAATGTGTCTTTCTCGGAGTTAGTGAAGCTTCCAAAGCATACAAATTATTCAATCCAGTCACTAATAAGATTGTAACCAGCAGATATGTCATTTTTGATGAGGAGAACACTTGGAATTGGAATGAAAATAGTTCGAGACAGCAGCCTATTTCAGTCACCTTTGATGAAGTTGAAGATAAATCAGTTCAGGAAGAGCAATCTCCTTTTTCAGATCCGGATGAACAATCTCTTTTTCAGGATCAGGACCTTCAAGATTCCGAAGAAAATGCAACAGCAGTTGTTCCTACTGATGATGTCCAGCCACGCCCAAGGAAGAAACCAACTTGGATGAGGGACTATGTAAGTGGAAATGACTTATCTGATGATGACTCTATTGCTCAATTTGCTTTATTTGCAAATTGTGATCCTGTCTCATTCCAAGAAGCGGTTAAGGATTCAAAAAGGCAAAAGGCCATGGATGAGGAGATTGAATCTATAGAGAAAAACAACAGTTGGGAGCTGGTTGAACTATCAAAAGGGGAGAAATCCATTGGTGTTAAATGGCTCTATAAGACAAAGTTGAACAAAGAAGGTAAAGTTGACAAGCATGTAGCTCAGCTTGTTGTAAAGGGGTACAAGCAAGAATTTGGTATTGATTACAAAGAGGTGTTCGCTCCTGTTGCAAGACTTGATACTGTAAGATTGGTATTATCTATATCTGCCCAGAATTCATGGCTCATTTATCAGTTGGATGTGAAGTCAGCATTTCTGCTAGGCTATTTGGAAGAAGAAGTATACATTGATCAACCTCCTGGATATGTGAAACAAGGCCATGAAAATCAGGTATACAAGTTAAAGAAAGCATTATACGGCTTGAAACAAGCTCCTAGAGCTTGGTATAGTCGGATAGATGCCTATTTTACTAAGGAAGGTTTTATTAAATGTCCTTATGAGCACACTCTTTACACCAAACATGGCATTGATAAGAAGATTTTAATTGTGTGCTTATATGTTGATGATCTCATTTATACTAGTAATGATGGATCCATGCTTGCTGAATTTAAGAAGTCTATGATGAAGGAATTTGATATGACAGATTTGGGTTTAATGCACTATTTTCTTGGGATTGAAGTAGTGCAATCATCTGTTGGAATCTTTATTTCTCAAAAGAAATATGCTCATGAAATTTTAGAAAGGTTTCAGATGAACAATTGCAACCCTGTCATTACTCCAGTTGAAAAAGGATTAAAGCTTGTGAAAGATCTAGAAGGCAGAAGAGTTGATAGTACTCTTTATAGACAAATAGTTGGAAGCTTGATGTATTTAACAGCAACACGGCCTGATATAATGTATGCAGTGAGTCTCATTAGCATTTATATGGAGAGTCCAAAAGAAACTCATCTTCTAGTTGCAAAGAGGATTCTTCGGTACTTGCGTGGTACTATAAATTTTGGGCTTTTCTACAGAAGTGGAGAAAAATCATATTTCTTTGGGTTTACAAAGAGTGATTATGCTGGAGACTTGGAGGATAGAAGAAGCACATCTGGTTATGTTTTTATGTTCAGTTCTGCAGCTATTTCGTGGTCATCAAAGAAGCAGTCAATAGTTACTTTGTCTACAACCGAGGCAGAGTTTGTTGCAGCAGCTTCTTGTGCATGCCAAGCAGTTTGGTTGAGAAAAATCCTTGAGTATCTTCAGCTCAAGCAACCACAATCTACTCAAATTTTTTGTGATAATAGTTCAACAATCAAACTCTCAAGAAATCCTATTTTTCATGGAAGATGCAAGCACATTGATGTGAGATATTATTTCTTGCGAGATCTCTCAAAAGATGGAGTTGTCAATCTGATTTTCTGCAGAAGTGAAGACCAAGTTGCTGATATTTTTACAAAACCCTTGAAATTGACCAGTTTCCTAAAGCTTCGAAACATGCTTGGAGTCTGTTCTTTAGAGGAAGCCAAGGCTGCATCATAAAAGACACTGCAGACTAATAACTAAACTGAATTCTGCAGATTTCAGTTTAAGGGAGGGTGATAAATTATTTTTTATGCAATGGTTAGTTGACCAAATTTTAAATAATGTTAATTTATTTATGATTGTCCTAGTCCACAGAAGTTGTTCCTATTCATTTACAGCTGTTAGGTAGTGGAATTTGATGTACTCCTGGTCTTTAGGTGATTAGCGGTTTTTGTTTCTTATCCTTTGGTCATTTGCTCTATAAATACATAAGGTAAGCAGACGTTCTGCAGATGAATTTTAGTAATAAAAAATTTCAGTACCTCTACTTGTCTTTTCTTCTCCAATAGTATTTCTTTGTGCTCTTGTTAACTGTCTTCTTCATCCCATTAGAATACTGCAGCAGCATTTTTTATTCTAGCTAACAGAGGACGAGATTGCACACGAAGATGGTGATGGACCATAAAACCATACTCTCTTTGTGCGCGTGTTTCCCCCTTATTTTATGTTAAAGTGCAGTCACAAACACAAAATTAACTTGCACGTACTAATTATAATCTTTAAAATTGTTTATTGCATATGCCGACTACCGTTTGTCCAATGCTTTAACGTGTAAGATTAAATTAGTTTTTAATTTATCTAGATTTTAGTATTTTCAATTTTTATACTGGATGTCTCTCTTTTCCCTCCATCGTCTCCATTGTCTTAGTCTTAATTTCCTATTTTAAGAGATTGATAGTGCCTGAATTTTTGTTCATTGCCAATAATGTGTTTTGCTGCTTGAGCCAGGAGTCACCCAGGGATCATCGCTAGTTTTATTAATCATCGTGCCTTCATCTCTCATTTCCCCTGCTAGTAGCTTGCATATAAACCCACTATTTCTTATTTTGACAACAGTCCTTTTTGTTCTTTGGAGGAGGATGAACAATTCATTTTTCACTCACCGATTTATTTGTTTTCGACTGCATAGAAAATAGCGTGGAAATAATGATGAGAGGAAAATTTGGATTGCAATAATTACCCCCAAGCGATCACCTGGGCACATGTCTACTAAACAGGAACAAATCTCACTTAACCAAGTGTGCGCCTTCATTTCGTCGGGGTTAAAGATGAGAATTTCGGGATTTTCTCTATTTTTTCTTTTTTGATTATTTCTGTCAAAATTCCTCCCTAATATCATGTACAAATGTCGAAAATAACCATTCAAAAATAAAAATCAGGTTAAATCAATCATATTTGGTGAAAATGAGGGTAAAGGTCGACCATGGAGGGTAGGGGTCGACCCCTCCAAGTTCGGTGGTTTTCATCAATAAATGATTGATTTAACCCGATTTTTATTTTGAAATGGTTATTTTCGACATTTGTACATGATATTTGGAAGGGGATTTGAATTTTTTTTTTTTTTTTTTTTGTATTGTAATATTTTCCTCATTCTAATAATTAGGCAAATTAGAGGGGATTATGTCTAATTCTATTTGTATATATGTATTGTTACTCAGATGGCTGGGCGGAAAAATCACAAATCGATAGAGATGGTAATGGGGCGGGTACCCCCGCGTCGCTAAGAGAACCCTGAGTCGGCCAAAACTTGCCCATTTGAGAGGGGGGGGGGACGGTTCGGGTTGAGGCGATTTTTTACCATTCCTACAAATCGAAGAGCCGATCCAAACGGAATCGGGTTTGGTTGAATTTGGTCGGTTTAAGTTATAATATCGGGTCCAGTCGGTTTCAGAATCGGTTTGGATCAGTTTAGCTACAAATTGAAACCGTTTCTTTCTGAAATTAAAGTCTTGCATTTCTCTTTCTTCCTCTATCCACTACTTTACGCAGACTGAAGTATTGCATTACTCTGTCATTCTCTTTACAATTTCCACTACTCTATTGCCTAGATATTTATCTTCGATCCTTCAAAATTATATTTTATTACTTTTTTTTTACATCGAATAGAAGAGAAAAATGGGGAAAATCCATGCCGCTACCCAACATGTCGCCGCCTAACATCCGCCATCTCCATCATCCTATCAAGTTCTTCGGCATGGATTTGGGTTGTGTGACCGATTAGGTCGTGGGATGATTTTTGTTCAACTTTTAGATATTAGGAGGAAAGTGTAGTGGGCGAGAAAGGGAAGAAGGGCGGAGAATTTTGGGAGGTTTGAAATTGAAAATATGTTAAGATGGAAAATAGGATGGAAAAAATGGACACATTGACTTGAACCGACGGTTCCAGACCCTTTTTTCCCACCCCTAGTTACTGATAGTGAATAAAACATTAGAAAATTATTTTTCAAATTGTGTTCTTTGACATGGTGTCAGATGCACCTTTAATCTCATACTCATTGCAATATTATTTGAAGCTTGGTTTAATTTATTTGCTTTTTTGTTCATTACCTTGTGTTTCAAAATTATTATTTGTTGTCTTATCTACTATGGCAGAGGATGATGATTCTTCAAAGAATGGTAATTCTGCAGCAATGGTTGAGCACCATGTGCAAGAAACTTCTACTTAATTACTCTAGAACGACTTGATGGTACAAACTACGTTGAATCAACTTTGAATGCTAAAAATAAGATTCGTGGAAGGAAGCATTAGGATTATATTTCAGGGACCAAACATGCACCTACTAATGTTCAATCAGAAGAGTATGAGGCTTGGGAAGATGAGATTTGTCTTCTAAATCTTAGTTGCTCGATCCAATGACGAAAAATATCAGATCTATCTTTCTTCAATTGTCTAAGACAAGAGAAATATGTGAAGCAGTCAGACAGATGTATTATGTTGAACAAGATGCATAAAAGGGCCTATCAACTACATTGCGAGGTAATTTCTATTCGGCAGAATGGGGAATTTTTCATCTCATACTTTGGCAAACTACGGAAGATTTGACAGCAACTTGATGATATCGATGATTGTTCTATGGAGTGTGCAAGAACGTTGAGAAATATACCACGAAGACTAATTCACAATGGGTGCATATGTTTTTGGCGGGTCTTGACTCTCAGTTGGATGGAGTGAGATGTCGAATACTTACTATCAAATCGCTTCCAAATGTACAAGTGGCTTATGCTGTGGTTTGTGCAGAAGCTAATTGTCAGGATGCCACGCTCAGAGGATTAATTGGGGAAGGGGTTGTGATGGCGGCATCTAGGAAAATGTCGACATCAAAGAATGATCAGAAGTGTACTCATTGTAAGGGCACATGTTATACTGTGGATATTTGCTTCAAAATTCATTGATATCCAGAATGGCATCCAAAGGCCAAGAAGACATCCCAAGTTTCATTTAGTGTTAAAGAAGATGATGATAGTCCAACTGGATATTTGCCACTACCCCGAGTCCCGAGATTCACTGCTAAGTTAGGTAATGTTTTACTGAAAATAGAGAATAGATAATTAACTCTTTACGCATAAATATATTCTCAAAGGTTTGTGTATTTCGAGACTCCATGATCGTGTTCGGGTGAATATCAGGTATATTTGAATAATGCACAAGAAATCTATATGTACTACTATTTTGTGCATAACCAATAAACATATCATCAAGTGTCCTAAACCCTATTTTGACCTTTTTAGGAGGAGGCACCGCGACCTTCGTAAGATACCCTTACATTCGAAAATATTTACACCAAAAAATACAACTTGTCCATAGTTCATAAGGAGTCCTATCCATATTCGTTGACACTTTATTCAAAATATAATTTGCAGAAAGAACAGCTTCTCCCCACATGTTCTGTGTTAATCCTGAACTAATCAACATAACATTTATTATTTCTTTTAAAGTTCGATTTTGGCGCTCAAAAATCTCGTTCTTCTGAGGTGAATAAGGTACAATAGTTTGATGAATTATTCCATTTTAGCATTCAACAAATGGTGATTCTTATTCACCACCACGATCACTACGTAGCACATTTATTTTCTTGCTAAATTGATTTTCAACTTTATTCTTATAAAAATGAATTTATCGATAACTTTGTCTCTGCTTTTAAGCAAGTACACATAACATTATCTCATGCTATCGTCAACTAAAGTAATAAGTACTAGACAAATAAATTACACGATAACGTCAAATCACATAAAATAAATAACTTGAAATGAAGCAAGCATCTAACATACCACCATGGGAACAGAAGTTGAGAAGCAAATATAAAATGTAAATATCTGTTAATGATTTTTCGGAATCCAAACGTTCATCAATGGTTAACTTTTTTAAGAGAATATGTACACAAGCTAAAGTAAGAGAGGACTTGACCTAAGGTAGTTCACGAACCATCCTCGCTCCCTTACAACTTATTTTTAAAAAGGCTCGCTTCCAATAACATGAATAAAACATGCATCAGTTCTATTAGGCATGACTTTAGCTAGAAAAATTTTATCAGTATCAGGAGGAACATAGCAGAGAACACTCTTTGGAGGATCGATCCCTAGATTCACAAACTTTTCGAGGTGAAGTATGGGCAGCTCAACAACCTACTATATCCATCAGACAGTGCAGTCATGAAAGCAAATCAAAGTTCGAATTGAAACTTTCTAATAGAGTTATTCAAAAACAAAAATAGCAATAGTTAATTAGCAAACAAGAGAATACAAATAATAGATAACAACAATATCAATGATGAATATCTATTCAAAGCATAACAAGAATCAATACAAACAAACTAGTCACATCTTCTAAATATGCTCCTTGCATCCCCCAACACCATTATAGGTAACATCTGGCTTTTCCTCCACTGTCATCATTGTAACACTTGGATCAATCTCCAGAGGCAATGAGATTTGGATTTTATATTCATTTCTGTCAACACTGCAATATAAAGAAAGCGTTAAATTGTGCATCATAATAGCAAATTTGATCATATACCAGCAATGAGGAAGCTTCAAATAAATAGCAAAGAGAGGATTTTTTTGCTTAATGAGGTGAAACTAATATAGGAAAATTCCAGAGCCATCAACAGTACTGCAACATGGAGCACGTGGTTTACTGCACTAAAAATAAATCACCAAAAGAACTCAATTAAAATCAAATTACAAAGTGGAACTTAAATAGTTTCCTAACCAACCAGCGTTATCAATAATTTCCAAATAATTCAAACAAGTCCCTATTGAGACAATTTTTAATTTCTTCAGCATTTCCCTCTTTCCCCAAATATTTATACAGTTTTTCGTCACATTCTTTAGATCTTTTCAAGTATTCATATGCCAATTTCATCAGTTCTGGACATTCACTTTCATCCTTAAATCCCAGCTGCCTTGCTGCATATATAAAATGTTTCCTTTCCTTGTAAAAACCAATTTTGATTTTTCATTTCATCACAAAAATCAGAGGGATCGAAAAAACTTACCAATATAATGCGAGAATATTTCTATTTTACCGACACAACGGGACTCGAATCGATCCAAATACGGAGCAAGATTGTTCTCTTTCGACGTGGATCTAGACTTCCGTTGGCGGTAGTGCATCACTCTGGCCGTTGGGTGGTGACGGCGAGAAGGAAAAGAGAGACTAAGGGAGGAGAGGAGGTTGGGGCAGGACTGTGAGGGGGAGAGAGATCGTGAGGTTCAGAGGTTAGGTTTTAAATTTAGGAATTTGCAATTTAAATTTTAGGTATTATGAAATTTTGTCCCAATTAAATTATTTGGCAACATTGTACCTATTTGCAATGTGTAAGGAATGTTGCAAAATTGTACCTTTTCGCAATGTTCGCATGAATGTTGCGAAAGGTATCCTTTGACAACGCTCGTTGCGCGTTGCAAAAGGGAAACGCGCAATAAACGTTGTCAAAGGGTACCCTTTCGCAACATTCATCCGAACGTTGCGAAAGGGTATCTTTTAGCAACGCGCAACGAACGTTGTAAAAGATAAATATTTTTGCAATGAGTAATGAACGTTGCAAAAGACTAATTTTTTTACAACGCGCAATGAACTTTGCAAAAAGCTATTATTAGCAACATTCACTTGCTGAATGTTGCTAAATGTCAAATAAATGGATCAATGGCAACATGCAACCACTGAATGTTGTGGTAGACCACTTTTAGCAACATTCAATTAACGAATGTTCTCGTTTGCATGTTGCAAAAGACCTTTTTTCTTGTAGTGAGTACAAAGGTATCTACAAAGGTAGGGACGTTTTGCGTTAATTACCCTTTTTGTAATTGGCACTTTATATATAATGAATTTATATAAATAGCTTATTTTTTTATACTCATACTTTATAAGTAAAGAACACGGACATGCTTTTAATTTTCGTATAGGAAACACAAAAACAGAGGGTCGGCCCTGAGTTTCACCTATGTCTACACACTATGCTTAAACATCAAACAAGTATATTAACATAGATTATCCGAATGCCTTGTGACTTTTAAAACTAAAGAAATTTTTAGCTTAAATGTCCTTGCTTGATCATATCTTCAAGCACTGTTTCAGAAAACATTATAAAAGGTACCCTTATATTGGTAAATCTCTCTCTATTTGAAATAGAAGCTAAATGAACTGGATTTCTATATCAGCTGTTTTTTATTCATGAATTGGCATGTTTAATTTGCAGTTCAAGAAGGAAGGAGGACATCCTATTCAAAAGTAGAAACTAAAAGTGGTTTACATTTTTCCGACCAAAGTTCCACCAGTAAGTTCTTCTTTGATTGCTGATGTTTCTGTGTTGTTTTCTTGAGCTTTGGATGTTCTATTTTCATTGCTTCAATCTCCAGCAATTATAGAACTTGATCTATTTCTTGTAAATTAGGTTACTAGAATAATTATAGGTACTTATGACAAAATTTTAGAGGTGAATGTTCTGTATTTCATGCATGTGTATATGCATGTATACATTTATGTAATGTAGTTGAGTTGCTGCTGTCTATGATGCACCAGCACGGACATGTGTATCTAATGACATAAATTACTAATCAGGAACACGTTCAGTCTAATGTACTTTTTTCAAAATTTTGAAGAATCTTGAAGTTTTAGGAAAATATATGGTTAAAAAAGTAATAGAAAAATGAAAAATTGAAAATTTGTATAGAACAAACAAGCTCAGGTCTCCAACTTTAAATTTATGTCATCCTTGAAGATTGCTGGGCGTAAACGTCTTCAAATATGATTTTTGTAATTAATTTCCAGCAAAAATGGGGATTAAGAGAGAGAAGAAAAGTCCTTCAACAACTTCACCTTGTGCCCATATCAGGATGACATACCACAACTGCTTCAACAGGTGAATGATTAAATCATTTTCTTTTTAGAATTTCTCCTCTTATTAAAATTTCGAGACCATTTTTATTGTCCAATTTAATTCTCCAAAACCCAAATTAAACCTTGGAGACCTAAATTCCATTTTATGCAGGTGGTATGCTGAGAAATTTCTGAAGGGTCAGTGGAACAAGCAAGAGTGTGTTTTTGAGTGGGAGAAATATAGAGAATGTTTATCTGTAAGCTCTTATTAATTAAAAATTGAAAACATTTGCAGATTTTAGAAAATATTTCGTTGAATTAAAATTCCAATATGGTACCTTGGAGTGACTTCTTCTTCATTTTTTTTTGTGAAATTTTTGGAATAAAAAAAATGATCTTTTTTTTTTTAATCTGAAATTTGACAATGAACACGGCAAAACAAACGGGAAAGGATTTGGATAAGAATGGAATAAAATAAACACTTTCGAATTTTTGTTGAATTTTTATATGGATCAAAAACTAAAAAAATTTACTGGTACGAAGAACAAGAAAACTCAAGAAAAAAGACTCAACAACAAGATTTGGATAATTTCTATGTCGGACTCAATGATAAACATAAGAATTAAACTTGGATAGAATAAATCTGAATTCAGAGTCCAGCTTTGATACTAGATGACAAGATTCGAGATGCACGGAATTAAACGTCGGAAAGTTCCGAACCCAGGTTGTGGATGAACGGTGGAATCTTGACCCGACAATCACGACGCGGAGATCGACGATGCGGATTGAAGAACCCAGATTTGCGAAAAGACATAAGAATCTGTCCAACTTCCTTGATAAGTTCCTAATTTGATCGCCACAAATAGTCTCGCGAATATTTGATAAGTTCGAGGTGAATGCCACGAGAAATAATTCTTGATAAGTTCAAAAAAAAATATAGGAATCCACTTATAATTTTATTAAATCACTCAACAAGCTATTTATTAAACCAAAACTGTTTGTTACAATGAACAGAAAACATAATATAAGTCAAAATACGCCCTAAAACCGACCTAGCCGCACTACGGTTTGAAAATAGAATCATAAATAATTAAAACAAAAATTAAATAAAAATTCGCGAAAATTTGGTCTAAGGTGAACCGCACGATCGCGTGGTTGTAACATCAGCGATATCGTGGTTTATCGTTGTAGCTTCTGCTTTGTTTTTTATGCGATGGTGCGATTGCGGCCCATGTTTTACCACGCGGTCGCATGGTTGGTCCGGCCGCAACAATCTTCGTCCCTTTGAAGCAACTTGATTCGGTTTGATTCTCGACTCGAGCCCAACACGAAAGTTGCCCCTTTTTCCATGTAGATTGTTATGGAATCGCCCGTAACTTGATTTCTCCTTTAAAATCCTACCTCGGATCACATCACAATCACCATTTTCAAGGTCACGATTAATAATTTACAACCACCATTTTTAAGGTCACAGGTAAAAAAAAAAAAAAATTATAGGTTTAGATTTTAGTTTAACGTCAACGCACCACCACCATGTCCAACGATCAAGACCATGACCGTAGCCGTCGTCGTCATCGTCAACACAACATCAACCGACCAACTCCACCCTACCACCGAAACAACATACCACCACAACATATTAAGGCCACAATTTTTTTTCCAAGTCACGATCATATTCATCACCTCCGACCACCACAGCAATGACCACCACCGCCTTCACCACATCGTCATTCCCGCAACCCTCAACCTCAATCTCAAAAAAAAAAATAAGAACACAGTACCACATCCACCAAACCACCATCAAACGCTGCACACCACGGTAACACCCTGCAACAGAAACAAAAAAAACACAGTACCACATCCACCAAATCGCCACCATCCACCTCAATAAACCACCACACTGCAACACAAACATCACCATCAACCACCATGAAACGCTGCACACCACGGCACTATCGCATCCACCAAACCGCCGCACCACCACCACCACCACTACCACTACCATCATGGTATCCACTGAGACCCCACACCGCCACACCAGAGTCTCACCTAACACCGTAACACCCACATAAAAACACCCGCACCTAGAGGTGGGCATCGGGTGGTTCGGTTCGGGTATCTCAAGAACCGGAATTGAACCATACTTTTTCGGTTCTTGTAAAATGGAACCATTCGGTTTTGGTTCTAATTCGGTTTTAAAATAATAATTATTTTTCGAGAGCTTTATCGAGGAGCATCAGGTCTCGAGAAGTGAGTCAATAACCTGAAATAAACTTCTACGGAATATACTAAGATCAAGGATTTCGAAAATCCTTTCACCATAAAGAAAGTATATGATTTTCCATGAAACGGAAGATATTCATAAACAAAAATAGGAAACGGCTTAGAAGGTTTTTCGAGCATGGAAATATAGTAAACTTTTGGGATGAATCATGAGTTTTAAATGCATTATTTTTAATTATTTTATATTTGTATTTAAATATTTAATTAACTCCATCATGATCATTTACAACTTCGCTCATTAATAAGTTAGTGTCATTCGATTTTCATTTACTAAGAATTTTAGTCCAAATGTGAAGTTAAATGTTACAATGAGGTAGAGACGTAACAAATTTTATAAAAAGAAATTAATCATTTTCACTTTACCCAAAAAAATACAAATTCTTTTGATTTTTAGTTTTAGGACAACCAATTAAGATCATAAAAAAAAAGCAAGGATCAAAGACCGGTTCTAAGTTCGATTTTTCGGTTCTAAAGGCGGAACCGAGAACATAACCGAAAACTAATCGGTTCTCAGTTCCAAAACCGATTTCCTATTTTATTTTTTTAAAACCATAAGGTTGCGATTTTTTCGGTTCGGTTCCTGTTCGGTCATATCGGTTCCCCTTTTTTTGCCCACCCCTACCCGCACCACCACGTGAAACATCATTCAACAACACATTATCAACACCACCTTCAACATCACCAACACCACCACATAGTGCCTGGCTGGATCGCGACAGCACTGCGACCAAGATCTCGCTTCCTGACTTGAGGAAGTTGCGGCGAGATCTTGTATAGTCGCGTGCGGCGATACTGTGGCTGCGAGATATGGTGGGTGGAGTGTGGTGGATGATTGTACTGCCATTTTCGGAGTAGTTTGCCCCACCGCCGTCGGAGGAGTGAATGGAAGTGTGGAAAGGAGAGAGTAGAGAGAGTCTGTTAGGAAGTAGGGTTTGAATTTATATTTTGGTTAGGATAGATTATTATAATTTATTAAATTTAATATATTTTAAAAGTTTATTACAACCAGAAATTCGAAGTTTTATAAGTTCGATCTTATTTTTGAATTTGATTCCTATAAAACAGGGTTAATATGTAATTTCCTCGGGTTTGTTGGGTTAGTGATTGGGCCACCTAAGCATGTTAGGCTGACTTGAAGCTTGTTTAGTGCAGTTTTTTTAATGGAAAAAATCACTTATAACCAAGCAAATAAAAATAATTCAAAAACTATTTTTTCTTCTTCTGCTATATAGTGAAACCTCCGCCTTGTGAATAGATGTGCTTATATAGGGTGTCAACGGATATCATAAGATTTCTGTTTGTCACTTCATACTTAATATTTCATTGTTCAATTTGAAAGAGCTTTATGCAGCGAGATGGTTATGCCCATGACTTGTTATCAATTTCAAATGTAGTTTACACACAGGTTGACTTGTTATCAATTTCAAATGTAGTTTACACACAGGTTTAACTTGTTATCGTTGAATTAATTCTTCTAATTCTTTCTTTTTGAAACCATTTGTGCTAATCAAGATTGATTTTTGTTAGTAAATTGTGAACCCATTCCACTGATGGCTAATATTGATGTTTAATATGTTGATGCTATTCCTATTGATTTTAATTGATCTTAGTTTTTCTTGGCTTCCTAGGATCAACAGTTCTTCATTTAGGAGTCAAAGCAATTATACTGTGTATAATTCATACTTAAAATATTGTCAAATGTTGCTAAAACTTTTTGATCAAGCAGTTCATTGGTGGACTCACTAGTATTAAGAACGGGTTTTGGGTTTGAGCTTACATTGCACTGGTGGAGTTGGATGCATCAATGAGCATAAAAATATATCTCAGAAAGAAATAGGAAGAAGAAGAAACCTTTGGCACGGTTTCAACTTTTACTTTCGTGATACAATTTCCGAACTGGGGTTGATTTTGATAAACTCTATTTGATTGTCGTTGCAACTTCTGTATCACCATCTTCAAGTACCAAGCAAGATATCCACTATATGCTCTGTTTACTTGAGAAAATTGGACAAAGTTTTGGCCCCAAAAAAGTTTCAACTATGTCCAATTGTCCACACACTATGCGTAAACATCAATCAAATATATTAACATAGATTATCCAAATGTCTTATGAATTTTAAAACTAAAGAACTTTTTAGCTTAACTGTCCTTACTTGATTATATCTTCAAGCGCTGTTTCAGAAAACATTAGAAAAGTTGCCCTTGTATTGGTAAATCTCTCTATCTGAAATAGAAGCTAAATGAACTGGATTGCTATATCAACTATTTTTTATTCATGAATTGACATGTTTAATTTGCAGTTCAATAAGGAAGGAGGACATCCTATTCAAAATTTGAAACTAAAACCCAACCCAAGTTCCACAGTAAGTTCTTCTGATTGTTGATGTTTCCGTGTTGTTTTCCTGAGTTTTTGATGTTCTATTTTCACTGTTTTGTGCAATCTCCAGCAAGTATAGTACTTGATCTATTTCTGGTAATTAGGTTATTAGAATATTTATAGGTACTTGTGACAAAATTTTAGAGGTGAACGTTTTGTAGTTCATGCAGGTGTATATGCATGTATATATTTATGTAATGTAGTTGAGTTGCTTCTGTGTACTGGATCTTTTATTTGATCTCTGAATATTTTTCAACAAAAGTCTTTGATCCGTCAAAGTATAAAACCCAGGGTTTTAACTCGAATGAATCAACTTTTAGTTCAATTTCTTTGGGCACATCGATGAATGGGTGATCAGCCAAAAAGTTAGTCAATGCTTGATTTTTAATTGCCTTTCAGGGAACGTATTGTATTTCAAATTTTAACAGTGCCAAAGTCCAAAGGCCTATCCTTTGGTGTAAGACAGGGCTAGAAACACATGTATTTAACTAAATTTATTTTAGAAACTTAGTAAACAGTCACAGACAATAAATAGGCCCTTAGTTTTGTACATGTGAAATATAAAGTAGGACAAAGCTTTTCAATAGCAGAGTAATTATATTCACATTTTGCTAACTGTCTACTCAAATAATAGATTGCCCCTTCTTCACCAAATTGGTCTTTTTGTGCGACCATTCCGATTATGGACTCTTGTTCAGCTGATACGTATACTTTTATTGGACGTCCTTGAATAGGCGAGACTAGCATAGGTAGACTTGACAAATATGCTTTCAGGCTATCAAAAGCCTTTTGATGTTCCTCTTTCCAGATGAACTTGTCCTGATTTTTCAACTTCAATAGATGCAAAAATGCTTTCGTTCACCCTGCACATTTGGAAATAAAATGTCTTAAAAAGTTTATTTGATCCAGAAATCTTTGCAATTCTTTCTTGTTACTAGGAGGTTTGGCATCTAAAATAGCCTTCGCTTTATTTTTATCAAGTTCAATTCCTTTTTTGTGCACTAAAAACCCAAGGAAATCCCTTGCATTAACACCAAAGGCACATTTCAAAGGACTCAACTTCAATTTGTTTTGCATCATTCGCTCAAATGAACGTTTTAATTGTTGAAAATGGTCTTCTTCTTTAAGTGATTTGACCACTATATCATCTACATTGACTTCAAAAAATTCTCCTATCATATCATGGAAAATTAAGTTCATCACTCTTTGATATGTGGCCCCTGCATTTTTCAGGCCGAAAGGTATAACTACCCATTTAAAGCGTCCTAAAGCCCCAGGACACCTAAAGGCAGTTTTATGTATATCTTCTTCAGCTACGTAAATTTGGTTATACCTCGAATATCCATCCATAAATGAATACATTATGTGTCCGACAGTTGAATCTACTAAAGAATTTACCGTAGGCATTGGATACTCATCTTTGAGTGTTGCCAAGTTTAAATTCCTGAAGTCTATGCATACTCTATTATTACCATTCTTTTTCAACACATGCACGATATTAGATAATCACTCAACATATTTGGCCATCCTAATAAATTCTGCCTTTAATAATCGCTCTATTTCTTTCTTTACTTCAGGAAATACATTAGGGGAAAAACGCATAAGAAGTTTTTTATGAGGTTTGAAATTTAGTTTGGTAGGTAATCTATGTTCCACCAAGCTTTTATCCAAACCAGGCATATGTTCATATTTCCAAGCAAAACAATCCTTTTATTCTTTTAGTAAAGCGATTAATTTGCTACTTACCTCTTGGCTAAGTACTTGGCTGACAAATGTTGGGCGATCTTCTCCTTTGTCACCAATGTTCACCTTTATCAAAATATCTTGTGCCTGAGCATGTACGAGTTTTACAATCTCCATTACTTCATCGTCTAAGTTTCTTGTAACAACTTCCCCCTCTAAGCAATCTACCTTGTTGACTTCCAGCCCAACATTCTGCTCTAACTCAAACACTGCTAACTGGTTCCTCAACGTCTTCAATGCTGCTTCTTCTTTGGTCTTTGCTTTACATTCTTTATTGAAAACCATCAATTTGGCTTTAAAGGCCTGAATATCGGCCAAATTCCTTTGTTGCTGACTGTTAATTAAAGTTCTCTGATCGACTTTTTATCAATCACTGGCTCTTGGAGGGCCACTATGATTAAATATTTCGGTAAGCGCATCTACCGAAAATGGCTTCTAACTCTGTGCGACGATCTGAGTTTCTTCCCCAATTTGTACTACTCTGACAGGGCCATAGTTTCCTTCATATATGAACCTCTCCATGGAGTTTGCTTCTGCGATGAAAGGCCTGTGATATGCTTGCACGACCTTTGCTTCTCCTTTATCGTTCCAAAAAATAGGCACTAGTGGAGCGATGAAGGTATGCACCGACTTCCATGAATCCAATCTCTCCCTAACAACATGTTGTAACTGGTAGAACCATCCATCACAAAGGAAACTATGGTCCTAGTAGTTGTTCCCACATTTATTTCCAACGGCATCACTCCTTTGGCTGAAATTGCTCCTCCATTGAAACTTGTGAGGATAACCTCTGTTGGGATCATATCACTTTCTGTCTTTGCGAACTTCCTTATCATTCCGGAAGGGATAGTATTTATGGTCGTCCCATTGTTAATGAGTACTTTTGACATAGGTATGCCATTGACTAAAGCCTTCACATAGAACAACCTTTGATGTTTAGTCAGCTTTACAAATGGCTTCCTGAAAATAACCTTTTATGCTGCATCTATCTCTACTTCTTGCTTGTCTTCCATTAAATCATTCTCTCTTATTAAATCAATCTGCAGGGCTACATTTGGAGTCTCTGCATCTTGAACTTTCTTTTCACTTTCCTCTCACAGTTCTTCATCTTTGAACCAACCTGTAGGAGGAGGTAGTATCCTAGGAGGTCATCCATATTTTTCAGAGCATAGTACTCTCACTCTCCATTTGGGCGTTCCATATAGCACATAACAGTCAAAAGAGAGTCCAGACGGTTCGCCCAGTAAATCTACTTCACAAACACCTTCTTGTATAACTGCTTTAGTAGCTAATTACGTGACACTCCCCTCCTTTTCCCTTTTGCTTCTAAATCAATATTCTCTTCAATGTCTGTCATACCATCATCCTCTTCTTCATAACATACCTCCTGGGAGATTTGGCCTTCTTCACATACTAGCACACATGCTTCTTCCTCATTCTCTCCTCCCTCTTCTTCGTCATTATCTTTAATTTTAAATTCATCAGCCAACAAGTAGTTGTTAGCCATAACTGGGGGTAGAGTAATGAATTAGATGGAAAGGGGTTGCCTTGGATCCTCCTCATCTTCATTTTGTTTGTTGTACTCAAATTTTGACTTCCTAGAAGAACTTTTTGGTGCTTTCTCCATTGATTCCCTTGTACAAGCCTCCTGATTATTATAGAGGACATTCTTGTTAGCCACCTTGAGTAATTTAGGTTCCTTAAGATGTGATGATCCTTACTGTTTCCTCATCATCCTTCCATAATTTCTCTGGAAATGTTTTTGTTGTGTCCTGGTCATCTCATTGAAAGGTACAACCCTTCCTATGTTATATTGGAATGAATGCCACACATTTGGCTGACGAGATTGTGGTATGAACGTCCTCTCATTGTTCATTGGCCTGTACTGCCTTTCAAAAGGCGGTTTTCTATAAATTGGCTTACCTCGTCCCCTGTCGGGCTGGAAATTAGGAACAACATTAAGATAATTGTAATGTTCCCATGTCCCTGTTTATCCCGTGGGCTCGCTTACTTTCCCTTTACATCTAGCACACAAGTTACATCCATCTTTTTTAGGTTCATTTCCTTTGAGTCTTTCAAAGATGCTAGTGTGTCGTTCAGGATCTTCTTTTCCATCATCTATGACCAACTTGAATTTTGACAACTTATTTTCAAAGCCAATTGCCATCATGTTCAATCCGAGTGGCCGTGGGAATGGATTTTCATCCACTGCAATCTTTTTTTGGCTCCAAAAGTAATTCACCCAGATTCGATGGCATCCTGCAACACATGTCGGAAAATAAAGCAATTGTTAGTCATATGAGACCATACATTATGCTATTTACAATATTTTTTACCCTTAACTTGCTTAAGGTTTGACAATTTATGCTTATCGCTCAATTTTATTTGTTTATCCGTATATAATTTGTCAAATATAAGGTTAGCTTACGTCACATCAAATGAAAACACCTTAGCCTTTTTGTTTTTATCTCCTATAGGCTCGTTTTTTACCATTACATTCTATCCGACCGCTAAAGGGAAATCATATGCATCTCCTTTAATCAATTCGGCCAAACATACTTCAGTCTGGTCATAATATTCATCACAATTATGTGAACATCAAAATTCGAGTCTCTATAATAAGTCCCTTTACTAGAGTTTTTCATTTGTTCTTCTTTCCTTATTGGACATTTGTATCTAATTACATTGACCCTCAATTGGAAAAGGTCAGGAAATTCCCTGTCCTGAAACTTCGTTTTTAGATCAAATTTCATTTCAGGTAAAGGAATAAAACATTTGCTCCTGGCCGTTTTGAACCTTTGAAGGAAACATTCTGCTCTTTCATTTGGCATTTTGCGAAGATTTGCTAAATCGGCTAAAGTAACTTCAGATTCAGATTTATAAAACTAAGCATGGAACAATTGTTCTAATTGCTACCATGTTTGAACAGAATTTGCTGGAAAGTTAATGAACCATGAGAAGGCTACTCCTGTCAATGAACTGGGGAATAGTCTCATTTTATGATAGTCTATTACTTCACCGCACTGTAATGTAAATCGCCCTATATGTTCTAAAGTAGAAACTTCTCCCAGGCCTGTGAACAATGAAAATTTTGGCACTTTGTACCCCTTAGGCCATGAATATGCCTGGTCTACCCAATCAGAGTATGGCTTTGTGTATGTTAGCTTAATACAAGGGCGCATTCCAACAGCTATTTGATCTCGTACTATCTTGGCAATTTGATCTCTCAACAAGATGTTGAGATCATAAGGGACACCTATGGGTAGATTTCCCAGTGGTACTACTTGAGACCTAAAATCTGGTATTGGATTTGCATCGGCAAAAATGCCATTGTTTAAACTATTATTATCGTTAGTCTGATTATTTCCCCCATCATTAGCATGTGGGGTATTCTGTCAATTATTTTGAACATTATCTCTCGCATTTGGGTTACCCCCCAGGTTTGATATTCCATTACCACCATTTAAACATGACATTCCAATGCCCCTTGGTTTGAAGATGATGGTCCAATAGGTGGCTCCATTCCCTAATTTGGGCTCACTACTGTGGGATTATGTCCTACAATCGTTCTCACTTGAAAATAGTCATATATTTGGAAAAGTTGACAAACAACCTTGGCCTATTAACTTATGCATGGTGTCAAGTAAAGTTCTTAATTGTTTGACCATATTGTCATAGTGTATTCTTTCACTTTGAATAAACTTTTACATGTTATGAACGTATTGAAGATTTACCTTTTCAACCACGTCTTGAGTAAGTTCACCAAGCAATGCACGCATGGTTGGAGAACTCAATTCTACCATTGATTTGTAGAAGCTCCGACTTTGTTCCTCTGTTCCTGGATTACTTTGTTCCTCCTCGTATCTTTCGATCACAGACGGGAGTCGATGGCTCCTTATCAGAGTTCTTATGAGGCATGATACTTCAATTTTGTATCTTCAAAACACACCAAAGTTGTCCCACTGGGCCTACCAAATTGTTTGGCGCGAAGAATGTGTCGTCAACAATTAAAAGGATATTCAGACGATGTGTAAGGAACAAAAACCTCTCGAGACAAAATCCCAACGAGGGGTGCTTTATTTATGAAGATTACAACGAAGAAAAAATGCCTCCAAGGGGTGTAAGCAAACAAGATAAACGAATGTTTGACAAGAATATTAAAATGAAACTAAATTACATATTCTCAGTTTGAGAGTTGATTGATTGGTCCTTTCTTCTATGTTCTATTTTCTCTTTTATACTCCTTGAACAATTTTTTCCTCTTCCAAAACTGCTTTAAATTGCTCTATTGTTCCGTAACCACCCATTTTCTCGATAATGGAGGACTTGTCAAGAAACTGTCGCGTATAACTGCTGCCATTACTCCTAATATTCAACTGAATTCCTCGGATCATGGGATGTGATAAGGTAGCCCATTAACTGCTTAATAACTGTCATTTTAAAATAATGAATCGTCGCGTTCATCCAGGCTTGGGCGATGCTGGTCTCCTCGCCATGTCGCTTTACTTCTGGGCTTGCACGTGGGTTTATTTAGATTATTCCCTAAACTCTTCAAATGAACCTCGTTCCTTGGGCCATTTCACTAACCTTTGAATTGAGTATTTTTATGTGTAAAATCTTTTATAATTTGAATATATCAATTGAAGCAAAATTTTGATTTAGCCTTTGTTTGGGTTAGTAAACCGGAATTATAACCCGAAAATCACTGAACCCAATAGATATCTGACACTTTGAATGACAGGGGTGTCATCCACTTGATAAAGCTAAAAAGCTTGACATAATTATTTTAATAATTTTTAGCATTTGGCGTTTTCCTACTTCTCTTACTAAGGTACACATGGGTTTTCCCTTTGAATAGTCAACACATGATAATTTGGAATACTTGTGCTCAGAAATTGTATTCAATTTTCCTTTGAATTGTCAACACTTGCACCTTTTTTTATCGAATAACTTGCACATTTTTCTTTATACTGAGGATTTTCGAGGAAGTGCTACGCCCTGTCGTTTATAAATTCAGCTGTAAAGACTTTTGGGCATACGATTAGGAGTTGCAATCTGTAGTGACGAACTATATGGATCAAAATAAATTTCTGGAAGTACATCTACTTATCTCGCTATTTATAAGCAGAATCAAAATTTCGTCAATAATTATTGCAAAAAATAAAAAAATGCATAAATACATCTCGTCCATTCATCAATGCAAATTGTAAGCTCCTAAATCACCCTGAATGGTGAGTTACGACTGGTACAATTCATTTGTAATGTTTTCTCGAAACATTTTCAACTCCTGTCTTGCGTGCGCACTTTGCAGTTGCATATTTTATTGGTGTTCCCGAACGTAGACGTCAGGTTCTCTAGGTAGGTAGTCAGGTCGGACGGCGACGAGAAAACCAGGATCATGTCGATCAACTTTGATAAGATAATTGTGGATTGCAATTGTCGCCAACACAATTGATACTTGTGAGCGGAACTAATAATCCAGCATCCTTTGAAGAATTATGAATCTCTTTTTCAGCACACTAAAGCTTCTTTCAACAACATTCCTGCACAAAGAATGAACATAGTTAAATAGTTCTTCTATGTTTCTTGGTTGTCATGCTTGCGAGGATGTTGCTCTATGAAATTCCTGTATATGGTATCTATTTTGCCCCTTATATGGTTCAAGAAATCCTCGTCTATTTGCAAAATCCGAATCCACAACATAATATTTCTCCCCCATTGGAAACAGAAATTTGCTATTTGGGGTCTCTATTGCACCATGCAACATCCTATTGTCATGTGTTTACCCTTCCCAACCAGCACCCACAAACGTGAAACACATGTTGAAGTCAACAACTGCCAGCACATTCTGTGTTAATTCCCCATTTCTATTTCGATAACGTTCGGAACCAGTAGATGGAGGTACAACAGGTATGTGAGTCCCGTCAATTGCATCAATGCAATCCTGCAGTTAAAAATTCTACATCAATAAGAATGAGCCCTATGATTTTTTTCCCACAGCTCCCCAATATGAAGTCACATTAACAAAATCATAGTCCTTTATTGTCATTTTCAATCCCACGATTAATTACTTTAAAACTATTACAACAATTGTGCACTGAACATGTATTATGTGTTCATCTATCCTACATTTCAAAAAATAGCCTATCCAAGTGTTGGATGCGTGATGCACAGTTCTTTCCATTTTTGTACCACTACATTATCTTAGCTACAAAATATGATTTACATTGGCTCACTTACCTGAAACACCTCATGTCTGGGACCCACTGGTGCGTGAGCTCCTTCACCCATTAGATAATTCGCATGTGGACGAATCATTTCGTCAGAGAAACGCCGTAGCATCTCCAAAACCTGGTGGAAGTGCTGGTGAATTGTGGCCGTCGAAAACCCAAAGAAAATGTGGGCCAAGCACATTCCAACCGAGTGACCCAAGATAAACAAGGTGAATGCAAGCCTCACCTCGGCCGAGATGTACCGGGAGTATCCAGATCCTTAGTGTTCTCGTAAGTGACATATTAGCTGTCTAAAGGATGGGGGCGCATTCGACATAACTGGAGACAGTATTCACGACTATCATTATTCAAAACTTGGTCCACCAAGTTCTAGCCAATGTTATCATCCGCGTATCCATTTCCATGCAACATAGCTTGTTCGTCGCATACATACTGCATTAAATGTATTCCCATTCTGCAGAACTGTAGCCACGATGTGTCTTCATCTCTCAGTTTTTAGATTTCATAATATAGCGTTGCTGAATCAGATGGAGGCATATCGAATATGTAGGAAAAATCTTGGGGAAAAATTATATCCTTCACGGGGTGGTTCTACTTTTGCAAGGTATACTTGTGCATGTGTGAAGTACCCCTTAGATCCAAGACAACTATTTATATATAGAGGCAAGATATGAAACATAAAGCAAAAGTTCACCCACCTACTCACCTTAAACCGTACCACTACACTGAAAAGTGGAAATAATTGAGGTCATAAACATGTACCATGCACATGTTCTCTTAATTGTGAAACCAAATACTCCCATTATTTTCCATGACCAACTTGCACCAGAAATAGAATTATTAATAATAGTGTCCCACTTCTACATGCTTGGTGGTGTCTGCTTTGTTAAACCAAAAATACCTATGCACTAAAGCGTTCAAAGAGCTTGACTATTGAGCACGTTTCGATAAATTTTTTCCTACCCATACGAGGCAGTTGATTTAATATAAGATTTCATAAATCGGATAGTGCACAAATTAGATAAACCATGACATTTTAATTGGGTGTGGTCCACAATTCCCTACCACAATACTCGTTGCACTCTATGCATAGTCGGGATACTACATAAACAACGTAACATAATTAATGGCCGAGGGGAAACATTTCCCATAGTCAACAACTCGAAACCTCAAAGTCGTGAAATTGAAATCATTATTAAAATAACACGTCACACAATACCCTTGTCTCGGCTAACCCCTAGACATGGAGAAACGAACTAGAACACAACCTTGTGCTGCATGTAAACGATCCATCTAATCTTCCTTTCCATGGTTTCCATGCGGAGCAAAGCTTTCACGTACTTCTCATTGCTGGCCAAAAGTGTAGTTCCATACATGAAAATCTCCTCATTGTACTCCATGATTTCATTTAAAAATGGCATCCATGAGTCTATGTCTTCAGCACAATTCTCTTTGAGCAACTTTGACTCGATTGCATTCTCGAAGGCCCCTATCAAATCCCGACCCGTCTGATCCTGCTTTTTCCATGGTCTTGCTGATCCTGCTCCGCCAGACTTGTGTTTGCTGCCCACGGTGCTTGTACTACCCGGCGTTCCATTAGAAAGTACGAAACATGAGGCTCCTTCTCCACCATTCAGATCGACATTCAAATCCAATATGCGAGTTAAGTCTGTAATATCATAGTGGTCGCATGCATTGGATGGGTAGGTGACATGCTCACCGGTTGCTGTAACCGACTAGAACAATATATCTCCATAGTATAGCAACTCAACTATGTTTTTATTCCTAATTGTCTTCACGTCCGGTATTGCCTGCATGTCACCAATTCCCAAATCAGACAGGTTAACAAGGAATTACAGGGTTGTCAATAAAGAAGAGTTCAAAGGCCAGTAGTTACGCATGTTGGTAAACCTAGATTCAAAACACCAGTTTCGCAACAATAATCTGAATTCCATGTTCATAGCCTAATATCAATACAGAACTAAACAATCTCGAGATGTATGGTTTTGATAGAAAACACAATAATGTTTAACAGATAACTTGCACAACAGATCCCCACTATTTTGCTTCAAGTGATAATTGCATTCAAAACACCATGTTTAAAAGATAACGGGCACTACAGATTCCCACATTTTTTACACTAGAGATGAATTGTTTTCATAATGCATAATAGCTCTATAGGAAATATAATCTGTAGTGCACCGCTAATACGAACATATGTATAGTTCATCTCTAGTTATGTAGTGTGATTAGGGGCATGTTCAAATAGGAAGCCAATTTCGCGCTGATGAATCTACTTCTAGAAACTGCTGATGGTGCGGTAACTTCTCAATTTTGGACATTGGATATCCAATTTACATTAAATTTTGCACTACATTAGGCATATCTGCTGATGCAATTTCAGATTTTATACTACATGAAGTAAAAATTATTGTAAACTAGGTGAGCTCGAATCATTCCACTGTTAACAGCTGTAATGTCATTCTCGGAAGGCATAAGATGTAGAAATGTAGTATGATCCTCAATAAGACCCTTTTATACTAAGTGTCCCCTGCCCTATTGATTAGTAACTTCACTTATCTAGTTTTTTATCTCTTCCTTATGAGGCTCAGCAGAAGCATTTTAGGCATTTCCATCAAGAAAAACACAGAAACCGGCCGAACCATCTAAGATGTCAATACAAGGTATATATATTATATACATCTTTTAGAAAACATAACAAGACCGATAGAGAAGGCAGTAATCACGTTTGGCAAAAAAAATGAAATAAACAATGCTTGGTACTGACCTTGATGCCTCCGACCACCATTCTTCGTCAGCCGAGAAACTTTCGTTCGTTGGGTCAAACCCAAGGCTCGTCACATTACGAAGTGAATTTTCTATGCTCCAAAAACCTTTTTGCACTGTCCAAAAATTCTTAACCGGAGTTTCCACACAAGTAGCACCTAAGTAGGTGCTGAGATCCTGTGCCACTCTCCTCCAGGACTCTTGCTTCAGACTAGCACCGGGGCGTTTCCCATTTTGAACCTCCTCAACGCAGAGGTTGAAGAACATGACCTGACACTCATCATCCCATTTCCAACTCACTCGAGTTGCTACTTCCTTTCCAGTGGTCTTCTTCTTCGGTGAGGATCACGTGTTGTAAGGTGAGATGTGCGCATACTGCAAATGGGAGAGTGGATCTAGGTTGAATAGGTCGTATGAAGAAGATAGTGCACAGAGAAATGGAAAAATGGGTTACCTTGTTAAAAATGGAAGGGTCCATTCGTCGGATTTGCAACCTGGTGCGACGGCGGTCCTGTTTCCGATAAGTGTCAATTCGGGTTGTTGGTTTCATCAGAGGGAGAGGAAAATGCTGGTGTGTAGTTGAAGACGCTGAGATAAAATAAATTTTGTACTGAACGAATTCAAGGCACAATGCACGCCTCAGTGTTGATAGACAAGAGATGGGCCAGCCTTCTGTAAAAATGTCTGTCTTCACATGTTGTTTCTTGGCTTTTGTACCAAAGGTTTTAAACCAAAATTATTTTGGGTTACCGAACACCGTGTTAAATTCATTTGTGTGTTTGATTACATATATTTACTAGAAAAATGTCACATGAAGGAAAATATTTTTCATCTTTTTGGTGTTTGAATGAAAAATTTGCTTGCAAAAACATTTTCTCACTACAATCATATTATACACAACTTAAGTTATTTTGTTGAAAAATATTTTCTCACCATTTTTGTGAGAAAAATTTGCATGGAAAAGGCAAATATTTTCATTTGCCTTTTCCATTTTGAATCAAGCATAACCAATTGTAAATGGTGATACAAAAGTGATTTAGAAAATGTTAATTTAAATCTAAATAGTGATGACAATGAGAGCGAGTTCAGGTCGAGTCCTCTCGACCCGTGAATTTTTTTTAATCCCAAACTCATCTCACGATCCGCAAATTTCAGGTCGGGGCGGGTTCATGGTAGGTCGGGAAGGATCGGCTCTGTCATCTCATTTATAGGCCCATTTAATTTTTTTGGCAATTTTTTATTTATTTATTTAATATATTATTTTAAATAGTATAATGGGACGGGACAGTCAAAACCTGTCCCACCCGGACGGGTATTTGGAATGGATACCGAGCGGGTATTCTCAACTGATCGGGTGTTTTTGCCCATTTCTAGATCTAGATCTAAATTTGTGCCTGGGTGATGCTCTCAGGAAATTTCCCCGTTTACTTGCTGGTCTGCATTCTCATTTTGTGCAACATGATGCCGGCGTTGTTGCAGTTATTCGCGTTTGCCGATTAAACAAAGACTTAGAAGGTCAAATGATTCGTTTGCAGATTAAAATCACTCTCTCCTTCTTCCATGTCAATGCTTCTTCATCCTCAAATCCTTCTCCCTTTCTTCCTCATTTATTCTTTACCACGATCAGTACACGTCACTACACGTCCTCCAGAAATTACAAAACGAAAAAGGAAAAGTCGTAACTTTGAATTCCTTTAGTGTTAAAGTGCTATTACTGCTGCTGATTTTTGGAAAGAATGAGTACGGAAGAACTTCTTAATATCGAGCCTCGAGTTCTAAGTTTCCCATGTAAGTTCCAATTCGATCTCATTAATTTGGGGTTTGATCAATTACCGTGTTTTACTGATTTGTTTTGGTTTAAAGTTGAGCTTAATCAGCAAGCATCTTGTTCAATTCGGTTGTCGAATGATACCCAAAGGCATGTTGTATTTAAGTTAAATACATTTTGATTATTATTTATCTGAGCTCTCTATATATTGAATATTGTCATTCGTGCTTGTGTATATTATGATTAAATGTGATTTTGGCTTCAGGTTAAGATCGGGTGTCCTGCAAAGTATCGTGCTGAACCCAAATACGGAACTGTTTTGCCCAGATCAACATTAGATATCACAGGTTGTTATGTCATTGGTACAATGTTTTGTGTTTGTGTTTTGTAATCAAGTTCCAATTATTTGATGATGTAACAATAGATAGAAGAAAATAAAAACGTAAAAGATTGTTCTGCTGTTTGCATCAAATATCAGAATTGAAATCACTAGAGGCCCAAAAAGTCAACAAATGGAGTATAAAATCTATAATTAGGACTACATCATCATATGATTTGATTATTTCTTCCTTTAAAAAAAGGATCTGTTTTCTTATAAAGAATAGATTTTATTTTTATGTTTGCATGTTTTGCAGTAACAATGCAAGGGCAGAAGGAGACTCCTCCTAGCAAGAAATGCAAGGACAAGTTGCGGATTCATAGTGCAGTTGTAAATTCTGGCGCAACCATGACCATCAAAGAAATTAGAAATTTGGTATTATATAATTACATTATTCAGCATGCGAGTTTATTTAAAGCTGGCCCTGTTCTGTTTTCCATTTTTAGCCTTTCAAATATATCTCAGAAAGAAATAGGAGGAAGAAGAAACCTTTGGCACGATTTCAACTTTTACTTTCGTTATACAATTTCCGAACTGGGGTTGATTTTGATAAACACTATTTGATTGTTGTAGCAACTTCAGTTTCACCATCTTCAAGTACCATGCAAGATATCCACTATGTGCTCTGATTACTTGAGAAAATTGGACAAAGTTCTAGCCCCAAAAAAGTTTCAACTATGTCCACACACTATGCGTAAACATCAATCAAGTATATTGACATAGATTATCCAAATGCCTTATGAATTTTAAAACTAAAGAACTTTTTAGCTTAACTGTCCTTACTTGATCATATCTTCAAGCACTGTTTCAGAAAACATTAGAAAAGGTGCCCTTGTATTGGTAAATCTCTCTATTTGAAATAGAAGCTAAATGAACTGGATTGCTATATCAGCTGTTTTTTATTCATGAATTGACATGTTTAATTTGTAGTTCAATAAGGAAGGAGGACATCCTATTCAAAAGTTGAAACTGAAAGTGGATTACATTTTCCCAACCCAAGTTCCACCAGTAAGTTCTTCTTTGATTGTTGATGTTTCCGTGTTGTTTTCCTGAGTTTTGGATGTTCTATTTTCACTGTTTCGTGCAGTCTCTAGCAATTATAACACTTGATCTATTTCTGGTAATTAGGTTACTAGAATATTTATAGGTACTTGTGACAAAATTTTAGAGGTGAACGTTCTGTAGTTCATGCAGGTGTATATGCATGTATATATTTATGTAATGTAGTCGAGTTGCTTCTGTGTACTGAGTCTTTTATTTGACCTCTGAATATTTTTCAACAATAATAACAGTCATAAAGTTCCCTAAAAATTTTTAAAAATAGAAAATGCCCTCATGGCATTACTTTAGGTGAAGTTCACAACACATGAATTTCAAAGAATCTTGCTTGTTGTACATATTAGTTGATAAGGAGGTTGATATAAATCATATGTGGTGCAATCCTGTTTTTGAGACGTCACATATCTTTTTAATCAACAATCACCACACCTCCACATCATCTACTTGCCAACCTCTTTGTCAACTTACATGTACAAGTAGCATTTTTGAATATCAAATGAGAAAATGAAACTCAATGAAATTTTCAAAATCCTTGAGAATGTTAGATTTTTCATACTATATGATAAATCATTAAGCAAATTAGAACCCCGTGAGCTACAATAACACCTTTTCTTTTTTAAATTTACAGAAACCTCACTTGAAATTTATTTTCCATAATAGATTTGTCTAATTGTAACTATGTTTGGGACCAATGTGTATGGAGATTTGCCCCCACACATGCGCCCCCCCCCCCCCCCCCCCCCAATATTGTGAGACGTAGTACACTCGGGAGTAAACCCCTGGGTGTACATGTAGCAAGGTCCAGAATGGATTGATCCCCTATATTTGTTTTCATTCTACCCTCTTCTCTTGTACTACATTTGAAATTACATGATATTTAACCATTCTCCTCTACTGCATTTGAAATTACATGATATTTAACTTTTTTTTCTCATTTCTTAAGATACTTTTCTTTATTTTTTATTGAGATGGAATCATTGCTTTAAGATAAAAGAAATATTTTATAATCTATTTGAGAACTGAGAATAGGCGGAATGAATTATTCATTAGACTTTAGGTATATTTATACAAGATACAAAATATATTTAAACCTAGTATTTAAGGAATACAATAACTCCTGTACATTTTAACTCTCTCTCTCTCTCTCTCAAGTCGGTGCATGAATATCAAATGCCCAACTTGAATAGTGATGTATAGAACAGTCTAATAGCAACAACATAACATAAGTCATTATATTAGCTAGTTGATCCACATCTTAATGTGCAAAACTTTTATATTCTCAGAGTCGAGGTTATGATGTAGTTCCCGTCAAGCTCAACATGTTTGGTTTAATCATGTACTAGATTATTTGCTATCACAATAATTGTTTTGTTGTCATATAAAAGCACCATGGGTTTCTTTGGACCAAACCACAAGCTTACCAAGTAGAATTTTCAGCCTTGTAAGTTTGGTAGTGGCATGATGAAGAGCACAATAATGAGCCTTTACACTAGACAACAATACCACATTTTTTTTCTTACTCCTTCAGTCACCTAAATTTCCCTTTGATTTGTACCATCAACACTTTTTACTGAATATTCGCATTTCTCCTGTATTGTAGTCTGCCTCCTTTAGTCACCTAAATTTCCCTTCGATTTGTACCATCAACACTTTTTACTGAATATTTGCATTTCTCATGTATTGTAGTCCACCTACTCATCCATCTTCACCAGCTTCATTTTTGCTACTTCAACTTGTGGACATTGTGATTTTAATAGCTAAACTGTTGAAATTGAAAAAAATGTTGCATCCTGTCACGATTCAACAGATTTCTTACCCTCCATGTTGCCCTGCATTATTTATACACTGATACACCCATTAGGAACCAAGACCGCGGGGGGAAAAGAGTCAGCTACCATTGGTTATCTGACGGTTGAGTTAATTGCCGGAACAAGTTGTATATAAGGAATGAGGGGCTGTGAGAGTAGCAAAACAGTGCAGTGGGGCTAGAGTTTGTAATTCGACCGAGTGTGGATTTGAGAATAAGGGGCTGTGAAAGGAGCAAAACAGTGCAGTGGGGCTAGAGTTTGTAATTCGACCGAGTGTGGATTCGATAACCAGATTGAGATTATCTTTAGATTACCTTTTGTCTTTTTATTTATAGATAGATGTGAGGGGCTTTTCTTGATAATTTGACGGAAAAAATAAACTTTGCCTTTGTTTGGCAACTTTTCCAAATCACCTTTTAATCATATACATTTCCTCGAATCACTTTTTAACCACATATTTTATCTCGAAAACATCACATTCTTTTGCCAAATAGAGGTTTTATTAGTAAAGCAAGATCGAATGGAAGGATAAAGGACTAATAATTGACGAATTCCCATTGTAGTGCGTCTTCCAGATATAGGATATTTTTAGGGACAAAGTTGTTCTCACTTCCCAGTCTCCTATGCACACAAGGAGACATACAAAATGGAAATAGTTCTCCCTTACATGCAAAATGTAAAATCTGTTTTATTCAGAGAGGGGAAAAAAAAAAAAAACGCCAATTGATAAATCTGAGTTAAGATCAATAAATTGTACCTGATTGAAACAAGCTGTAGAGAAAACGAAAATTCAGAATGGAGAAAAAAATTGTTGGAGATGGAGAGAAACAGATGAAGAGGTCTTTCTCATGTTCGTTACGTTAGTCATATATTGATAGATTTTCTCTAATGTATTTTTTTTTTTTTTTTTCTCTTTCTTCAAAACTTGTGATACAAGTCAGGGCCATTGATATTGCGTCTTACAAGCATGAACTGAAGTTTTTGCTCGTTTGCAATTCGCACATGAAGTCTTTTGCTCGTTTGAAATATTATGATTATTTACTTTTGCTACCTTTTCAATGTGTGTAGGAATCAGTCCATGATGTAATCTTGGGGTGGATTAGCATTGGCTTGTTTGGCATAATTATTTGGTACCTCGTCAAAATGGCCGAACCACTAATCGGGTATTCATCTTTGGTTTTAAAAACGTACTGCAGCACTTCATAATAAGAAATTATATTTTATTCCTAACTGTACCATCGATTCTGAACTAGTCTATTGGCTATTAGACGGCTATGACAATATTCTTGTACTTGAAACAACTTTTATGTTTACCTCATAGCTTATATGCACAGACATGGAAATTCGACGTGTTTAATTTTAGAACCTGTTTTTTCACTTCTACAATTTCTCTGTTTATATAGGAGTATGGTAATTTTTATGATTATGCTGGTGGTGAAGATGGTAAACAAGATGATGTCAGATTCTGTTGAAGATTGGATTAAACAGGCTCTCGGTTATGCTTTCAACCATTTTCTTCTTGGGCGACAATAGGATAATGTTCATGGATCACTGTGACCAAAACAAAGATGAAGACGAGGTTGCTGAGAAGATGGTGATGGACAGTAAAACAATCTTTTGTGTGTGTTTTCCCCATTATTTTATGTTAGACAGATGATTAGATGAAACTAATGGTCATTGTTATGCTTATAACTACCTGAGAGGTCATGGAATTACTTTTTCGCACTACCACTGCCAACTCAATTGAGTGATACATTTTTCGTTAGTTTCATTTGCACCTTAGCACCTAATATAAAAAAATAATGCTATTTATCTCAAGGTAGAAATTGATCTTTACCCAATTGACACTTTCTCATTCAAAATTGGAGAGGTGCCTTGTGCATATGTACATGGACACGAACACCTCATTCACTTTCTGATGGTTGATCAAGTAATATAGTATATTATATTGCTTGTGAAAGGCATTACGAGTTTGTAAGAACCTTGGAGAGGAGTAGTTTTAAGTTCTTCCCCAAAGTGGTTGCTAAACTACACGTTTTCATTCACGCGTCTCTTTTGGTTCTACTAAATTAAGGATGTGAACTCGATGGACATCGTGTTCTTTTGATAATTGATGTTCTAGGTATGTTAGTTTATTTTGTTTGACACCAAAAATTGATCGCAACTTCAAATATGGACCTTAAAGGGATCAAATAAGTAATGATACTCTGAATCGTAGAATTGTAATAAAATATACGATCAATAAATTTAAAAAAGGGCTAGTTCGATCCTCTTATCTTGAGATTTTTCGAACCGAGAAATCCATGAATCGAGATTATAATGCATATAAATATAAATAATCCAATGCGAGCAAGAGTTTTCAATAATATTTGAAACATTTCGTTTTTGAGTAAAACCGTTTGCAAGTAATGTTCGATCAATTACTTATTAATTAATATATTTTTTTTAAAGCTAGGGAACCGGGGAGGGCTCGAACCCCAGACCTATAGCTTAGTAAGAGGAGCTCTTATCCTCTTTTTTTCAAATACATATTAATTAATATTCAATTGATTGATTTGAGATTATCAACAAAAAGACTTGTTTAAGCCACTTCTTTTTTTGTCCAAATCACTTAGGCTATGTTTGATTCAATATGAAAAAATCAAATGAAAATATTTACCTTTTTCATGCAAATTTTCTCACCAAAATGATGAGGAAATATTTTTCAAGAAAATGCCTTAAGTTGTACATAACATGATTATATCAAGAAAATATTTTTCAAGCAAATTTTTCAATCAAACGCCAAAAGATGGAAAATCTTTTTCTTGATATGACATTTTCCTAACAAATATATCTAATCAAACACACCCTTAATTTTTTTTTGCCGAGTTGTTTTTTTGTTTAACACACTTTCTCTTTGCGTGTGAGTTTGAGAATATCCTATAAAATTCACAAGTCAGAAATAATCTTTTTTTTCCAAGTTGTTTTTCTTTTTGTTTAACTCACTTTCTCTTTGCGTGTGAGTTTTGAGAATATCCTATAAAATCCACAAGTCTGAGAAATAATCAACCCTGCAGTCGGTTGTTAGAATCAATAAATCTTCAAATTGTTCATTTGATAAAAATGGAATAATTTATTTTGCTATAGACACCAAAAACTAACATTATCCACCAACACTTTGATCAAGAAACACGGTTGAACTTCATGAAACAAGATTCATAAAACATCTAAACATGGTTAAACTCCAAGGAACAAGATCTATGAACCCTTGATTTCTTCCTTTATTTGTTAGCAACACATTATTACCAATAAACAAGTCATGTACCACCCCAGAAAATACTCATAAAAACACTCAAAAAAACTCTTTTGATTTACATTTAACTAACATCAATTGATATCAACCTGAAACACGACCTTCCTCTCTTCCTCCTTCACTTTAGGCACCACAACTTTCAACACCCCGTTCTTCATCTCGGCCTTTATCCCATCGACTTTATACAAATTTGGTGGCAAATCGAGCCTGCTCGAGAATCTCCTTCCATATTCTTCATCTTCCGATTCTTTCTCGCCTTCCCCTTTAATCACCAGAGAATTCTGCTCCACCGAGACTTTAACTTGATCCTTGTCAAGTCCGGGCATGTCTACTCGGAGATAGAGTGCATCGTTATCCTCTTTCACATCCCATCCCCTCCTTACTCCGGTGCCGATTCCCCTTCCACGGCCAGCAGAAATGAAAGGGCTGTCCATAAACTGGTCCATCATGTTCAGGACTTGGCTCAAACTTCTACTGGGAAAGAAAGGATCCAAAGGCATCTGAACGAGAATAAAAATGTTTTGAGTCAATAAACAAATGACAACAAGGAATCTCCCAATAAACCATAAAAAAGAAGAAGAAAAAAAGGGAAAAATTCCTACCGGAGAAGAAAGTTGGAAGATCATCACGACGCCTAGCGACGGAACTGTCAGAACGGCGATCAACATCGACTCTCCGATCATCCTCATCATAAGGGGTCATTTGAGTGTTAGTGCTATAGTAGCGCTTAACAGAGGGAGCCACTGAACATACTCTGCCGCCGGAGAACATGAGCCGGTTAAAGAGAGCGGGGCCACCGACAGCTCTTCTGAGAGCAAGTGAAGAAGCCATTGTTGAACGGTGGATATAAGGGATTTTCAAATGATTTTATTTGCGTGTTGGTTTAGGGGTGTCGGAGAGAAGAAAGGAATATATAGCGGTGCCAGAGGAAGTGTAAAGGGGAATAGAATATTACTGTAGAAAGTTCTCAAGAATGGTGAAGCTTCTAGATAGATTCTTCAGAAGTTAATAGAGATTTGAAGATGATGGGTAACTCAAGCAATGTAGTCCGAGTCTGGCCTGGCTCGATAATTACCCAGCTTGGATCATATCTATCTTGATAAGGGTTTGTTGGGTTAATGATTGGTCAACCTAAGCATGGAAGAGTGACTCCAAGCTTGTTTAGTGCAATTTTTTTGAGGGAAGAAATCACTTATAACCAAGTAAATAAAATAAATTCAGAAAACATACTTGACATCAAACAAAAGTAAATCAAAGTTAGTCCTGTTTGATTACACAAAATTTTCCATGAAAAATGAAATATGTTTTCCAATTTCCACTTTTGGTTTGTTTGTTTGACAAAATTTTCCATGTAAAACTTTTTTCGCGGACCCTACTTTTTCTTCCATTTTCCTTGATTTGGTGGAAAAGATTTTCTTTGGGTTTTGGTGGAAAAATGTTTTCCATGATAGATGAAAAATGATTTTGGACACGTTTAATCAATTTTGTTGTTGTTAATTGACTTATTTTCTTTCCAAAAAATAACATTATCATCATCAAGTACAAATATATTTAAAAAGTAAAATTTTTTTTTTTTTTTATTAAAATAGCAAAAAATTACTTTATTTTCCATGGAAAATAATGTCAATCAAACAACAAAAGTTAGAAAATTCCCTACTTTTTCCATCTAGAAAATTAAACCAATCAAACACATTAAATTTCTAATTCCCAGTAATTCAATTACCTAGAATTCAATTCCCTGGAATTCATTTTCTTTCCACCCAAATTCCACCACCGCTATCAAACGGACCTTAGTTGCTCCGCAAATTACTCTTAGGGTGCATTTGAAAGACAATCTTTTTCAAGAAAAATGAATTCGTTTTCTCACTTTCTTCAATTATTTGCGTTTGATTGTCACAATTTTCTAGGTAATTCCATTTCCATTCTTTTCATTCATGCGCACATTTTCCTTCTTTTTAAGGAAAACGTTTTTTCAGCTAGGTAAGAGGTTTTATAATTCAAGTAAAATCTTTAACCATTTTCGTCACGTTTGATCATTTTGTTGTTGTTATTTGATTTAATTTTTTAAAAAAATTAACATTATTATTATCAAATACAAATGTGTGAAAAAATATTTTTTTTTATTAAAATACCTAAATTTTACTTTATTTTCCATAGAAAATAATGTCAATTAAATAACAAAAGTTGGAAAATTCTCCAATTTTTCTACTTCGAAAATTAAACTAATCAAACACACTAAATTTCAAATTCTCAAGAATTCAATTCCCTGAAATTCATTTGCTTTCTACTAAAATTCCACAGTCACTATCAAACACAGCCTTATTTTTTGGTAACTGGAAACAATAGCTAATAATTCGCCCACCATTAATTACAATTTCTCTTCCTCACTCATTTGAAAACCCATGAAAAATTCTAAATGCAACATTGAAAATGAAATATTTGTTGAACTGTGAGATAATGGAAAACATTTCTTCTTCTTCTTCTTCTTCTTCTTATGATATATGGTGAAACCTCCGCATTGTGAATAGATGTGCTTATATAGGGTGTCAATGGATATCATAAGATTTCTGTTTGCTACTTCATACTTAAGATCTCATTGTTCCATTGGAAAGAGTTTTCTACGTCGAGATGGTTATGCACATCACTTGTTATCAATTTCAAATGTAGTTTACACACGGGTTTAACTTGTTACCGTTTAATGTAGTAGAAGTGAGATTAACCTTTCATAATTCTTCTAATTCTTTCTTTTTGAAACCATTTGTGCTAATCAAGATTGATTTTTGTTAGTAAATTGTGAACCCATTCCACTAATGGCTAATATTGATTTTTAATATGTTGATGCTATTCGTGGCCCGCGATGTTAATTGATCTTATGGCTTCCTAGGATCAACAGTGCTTGATTTAGGAGCCAAAGCAAATATATTGTGTATAATTTATACCCAAAATATTGTCAAATGTTGCTAAACGTTTTTGATCGAGTAGTTCAATGGTGGACTCACTAGTATTAAGAACAGGTTTAGGATCTGAGCTTGCATGATTTTGTTGAGATGTCCCCTACTTGGCTACTTTAGCTTGTGTCTTCTTTAGTTACTGTGAATTGTTTATTAGGTTTCTAGTTTTTATTTCAATAAATAACCAGCCGAAACTTTTGATATCTGATATAGTTTCTGTTACTGTTGGTGTTGGCGTTGCACAATCTCGAGATGATTACATTGACTTTGTGTAGTAAATATTGAATGTTAACATAGTCATATGTTTGGATTGGAGGCGTCGGAGACTATTTGATAGATACAAAAAAGGTTAATACAGGGTCTCGTATGTACTAACCCTAAAAATCCCAATAGCCATGGGCTCCTCGTTCGGAACTTCCTTCAACATCTTTGAAATCTATTGTTAGTATTGTGACATTATGTCTGATGCACATTAATTCTAGTGTGGGGGAGAGCTACATTCCAAACGATGAGTCGCAGAAATTGAGATCTCCAAGAGAGGCACCAGCACAGCTATTGATGGTGGTGGAGTCTATCGTGAGTACAATGTAAGGATTTTAATCAATCGTGTGGGCTTATATGTGAATTATTGTGTATTGAATAAAATGCTATCAATTTTGGTTAAGCACATTTAAAGTAATCTAATAAGGATTTGGTATATTGGGCTTTAATGCATCTAATTAATGTATGGGCTTTTATGTGTAGATACCAGGCCATTACCTAATTCATGATGGGTCGGATTAGGTTAACTGGAAATTCAGTATATAAAATCGGTTATGGTCCCTGAATCCTACGTGTTGTTCATTCCTTTTGACATCTCATCATCAGAAATAAAAATAAGGACCACGTATTGATTTAGAAGATCCGACCGCCGAATCGTTTATCGTGAATCACGTTTGATTAAGGTACGATTCCGTTTCAGTTATTAATTCTTGATAATCCCAACATGATGATTATTTTGGATCCTGGATAAATAATTTATCTGTGAATAAATTCTCTTACAAGTGGTATCAGAGCCAATCATCACGTTGAATTGTCAGATCTATTTTTAATCGTGTGGTTTAGATTAAAAATTCAAGTTTTAATCAATTTTGGAAAATTATATCATCTGTGTATATGAATCTGGTTCCTAGAATTGATTGAAACTTACCTTTGGATTTAACGAAAATTTTGAGTATGAAATTTGAATAAGCCGAAACGATATGTTTAAACCCAGACTGCCTAATTGATATATTTTCGAATTGGGTCTTGAATCTGGGTAAAGCATCTCCTCTTAATGTTGTGTGGATGTTATGAATTAGAGGAAACACGCAGACACAAATTGAAGTTCTGTTTGTATGTATATGCGTAACCTTGGTTTTGAATTTAAACATATGGAATCTGTATGTATATATATTTCGAAATCAGGTATGGGTTTCTCTGTTTTGGAACTATTTTTCTGGGTTGAATTCGTGGAGGAAATTTGTGTATGGTTGAAATGAATTTGGTGATGAGTCATGAATTTAGATTCTCGGTGGAAAGGGGTTGTATATTGAATCTGGTTTTGGATTAAGTGTGGCCGACAATCTAGTCGTCACCGGCATTGGCGATGGGTGCCGCGCAGGTTGGAGGACAGGGCACGGCAGGAGCACAGCGCCAGGGATGGCGCTGCGTCGCAATGGATGTCGCCGGGAACGGTGCTGCACAGCACTGCTTCGCGTAGGTAAGCAGCGCCGTTAGGTGCGGAGGGTTGGCGGGGGGGGGGGGGGGCTGCGCCTCTGCCGGTTTTGGAGGAGGCGGTGGGCTAGGGTTGAAAACCCTAGCTTTTGCGAAATCAGATTGAAGGCAGGGACCTACGCTGAAAATTTGATGATTTTGAGGACTCATTGTGCAATTTCGAATTTTTGATTTATTGCATACCAAGTCCCTAAAGGTTATTATGAAATAAAGTTTAAACCCTTCAAGTTCTGGAATTTATAACTTCAGCCCCTAAAGTTATAAATTTTTTAAATTGGGCCTTTTAAAGTTTGAGAATTTTCTTAATTAATCCCTAAAGCTTGAAAATTCTTTAATTTGGTCCCTTAAAGTTTGAAAATTTTCATTTTCATCCCCTGAAGTTTGAAAATTCTCATTTTCAGTCCCTTAAGTTTGAAAATTTTCTAATAAAGCACCTAAAGTTTTGAAATTCTCTAATTTGGTCCTCTAAAGTTTGAAACTTTTCATTTTCAGTCCCCAAAGTTTGAAAATTTTCTAATTCAGTCACTAAAGTTTGGAAATTTTCAAAATTGGTCCTTAAAGTTTGACTTTTTTTTAAAATTAAGTCCCTAAAGTTTGGGAATTTTCTAAATTGGCTCCTAAAGTTTGAAAATTTTCAAAATCAACCTTTAAAGATTGAAAATCTCCTATTTTGGACCCCTAAAGTTTAATTTTCTTTCAAATTGGGACATAATGCTTGGAATTTCTCTAAATTGGCCAATAAAGTTTTGGAAAAATTGTAATTTAAGCCCTTCAAGCTTAAAATTTCACATAATTGACCACTTAAAGTTTAAGAATATTGGAATTGACTCTCTCAACTTAAGGATTGCTTTATTCTAAAGTTTTGAATTCTATAATTCAAATCCTAAAGTCAAAATATATGCAAATCAGTAATTTCAGTTTCAAATCTTGGTACATCAGAATCTTTTGAGAGATATAATATTCGAAAGTAAGTTAGTTGAAGCAACATGTTGCCAAAGCAACCTCTCTTGTGGATATTAATTAACTTTGAATATTAGAAGGTATTTGTGTGTGTTATTCATTGCGGATATTGATCGGCCCAAAGGAAGGTCAATATTTGACTCGAATTTCACATGCACATGTGGTGATAGACACGTGGCAATTATTTGGTTTAACGTGTGACCAATAAATCGGTCCAAAGAAAGGTTTATTGGTTAACATATCTTATTGCCAGTGTTTGATCACTGCACTAAGGGAAAATTAGGTGTTTGTGTATTATTTCATGCGGATATTGATCGGCGCAAAGGAATGTCAATATTTGGCCCGAATTTCACATGAATTTGTGGTGATAAATACGTGACGGTTATTTGGTTTTACGTGTGATCAATAAATCGGTCAAAGAAAGGTTTGTTGATTGACATGTCTTACTGTCAGTATTTGATTACTACACCAAGTGTACCACTTACAAGTCAATATTTCTGTCCAAAGACTAAATATTGATGTTGTGCTAGGTATCTTTTGATGGGCCCTACCATTATTTGAAAATATGATTTGCATAATAAGGTATTTATGTGAGCTATTTTATTTAAGTGTTCTCTATTCGGTTTCAAATTCTGTTAGTAGTACATCTACACGCTTAAATTTAATCCCTGTATTTATGGAACAAACTTCAAGAATCAAAACAAAAACATTAACTTTTCTTTGGCTGCATGGATCTAGACCGTGTACTAAGGATTGAGCAACCTGCTCCTCTTACGGATGAAAGTTCATCTAATCAAATGAGGAACTTTGAGAAGTGGGATTGCTTAAATCACGCGAGTCTCGTGATCATTAAGTGCGACATTCCGGAAGCCTTTAGTGGTATAGTATCTGAGGAGGTTGTTCGCTAAAATCGTATACCGCAAGTGCACGGTTCGCGTTCAAGTAGTAAAGGGGACTAGAGAAGTCCGGGTTATCGTACCCACGAGGATTGATTGATTTGTAGCTAAAGTTATTGATTTCATTTTAAAAGAAAAATCAAGTAACATAAAAAGTTGGTTTGATGGTGAATACTAACTATCATAAAATTAAAACATAGCAACATGAAAAACTAGTTAATAAAAACAAATAGACAACAATATGTAAAAGCTAGAATTTAAATTAATTATCCAAAATAAACTAATAATAAAAAGACTTGGTGACTAAACTAAACTAGAAAACATGAAACAAGGTGAATTTAGTTTTTATAACTACACTAATTTCTTCTTTCACAAATCAAATAGTGGTAGTCAATTAATTAACCAAATTACATGGGAAATTCTAAATTAAACCTAACTTGTGTAGTAAATTCCAATGGCGACTTAAAATAGTACAAACATTTAAAATTTACAAAAACCTAAAACAACATTCATAATCAAAAACATGTAAACATAAATACCCAAAATCTAGAAACTACTTAAAATGCTTAAATAAAAATAAACTAGTCAAAGATTCCAACACAATAACATTAACCCATAATAAACGAACAACAATATTTAACAAACAACATAAACATATAAACAATACTTAAAATAAAGATTAAAAACAAGAGAATAAAGAAAACTCCCCTTTTTGTAAAGTTCCTCAAGTGAAAACCCAAGAATCCTTCACTTTTAACAAAGTTTCTTCACCACCCATTAATATCTTCAACAACTCAAACACAAAGCATTAAATGCACAAGCAATAAATGATATTCTTGATGGAAATGTGAGAAAATAACAATATTCAAAAGTTTAAACAACAACAAAATACTTAAATGTAAGAAAACATTACTAAATCATAAAAACATTACTTGAAAAATTGCATTAAAGATGTAAATGATAAGAGAAATACAAGAGAAAATAGAAAAAGAGGCAAGAAACTTATATCCCCCTCCAAAAAATCTGAATTTTTCTATTTATACAACCTTAAAATCATCCAAAACCCTAAAAAAAAGGCAAAGATCCGCGAAAATCAGCTTCTGGGCCGAACCGGGTCAGCCGGGTTGACCCGGTCCGGCCCGGAAAATCTTTTAATTTTTTTTTTTTGTTTTACAACCACGCGATCGCGCGCGGTTTAAATTTTTAAGCCTCCTTAGCCTCGGGTCTGTTTCATGGTCCAAGTCGCGTTCGCGACTTGGTTCGAGCCACGCGATCGCGTGGCTCAGCCAAATGATGATTTTGCAGCCAAGTCATTTCCGTAATTGCCATCAAGTCCTCCATCTTTTAATCTCGAGCAATTTAGTCCCCAAATTTTCAGATTTCTTTCAAATATGTCCTTCTAAAATTGCACTTTTGGCCCTTCAACTTTTGAAATCTTTCAATTTGGTCCCTTGGTTAATTGCGTGGCTTGTCCAAAACTTCCCGGAAGTGACAAAATGGTCCCCAGACTTCCAATTTCAGCGTAATTTGCACTTCTTTTGTGGTTTCTGGCCTCAAACTTGGATATTAACCTATTTAAATACAAAATATGCATAAATTAGTAGATATTTGCTCAAGATGTTCCAAAATATGCTAATTTAAAGGTATAAAAAGTGTATAAAAATGCACTTAACAAATACCCCCAAACTTAAACTCTTGCTCGTCTCGAGCAAGAATATCTACTAACACAAAAAGTATATGAATGAATGATCAACAATTCTAGATAACTTGTAAATTCTTTCTTGAGTGTAAAATTGCATGATTAATTCACAATTGTGTTTTCAAAATAATACTACAAAACGAAGTTGAGCTTATCTCATGTTTGATCGGTGTGTGTGTGTGTGTATAGTCACTTCCAATTATCACTAAGGTTCAAAGAAACATTGTAGGAGGGATAAATTTCAAAATAATACTATCCACCCTTAGTGGTCAATTTCATTCCTTACCCTCTCGTGACATTCATCCCCCCATATTATTTCTTTTCTCTCCCAAAATGCATCCTAGGGGTGACTCTCAATTCACACATTTCTTTTTCCACTAAAGCTTGGTTATGACTTACCAGCACTCTCAACAACCTAGATATGCAGTGACTCTCCACTAGATGAGTGTTTCAACATTAAAGTTTATACCAAGCAATTCAAACCCACTATTAATCTAAGCCCTTATGCAAATACAAATGCATGATTTCTACAAACTAATGTGATGATTGCTCGTGACTTCCTCACTCCCTTAAGCTTTCTAATTGACCCATGTAGCGAGCTTTAGGTCGGTAACTCCCCGATTGTTTTAAGATCAAAGGGTACCAAGTTTCAAAATACCCCTACGGACTTACTAACTCGAGTCAAAAAGGCTACGAAGTGAGGTAGACTTATTAAGCAAATGCAATGATGATGATGTGCTTTTTTTTTTTTTTTTCAAGTGTGTGTGTGTGTACCCTACTCATTAAGCTTTCTAATTGACCCATGTAGCGAGCTTTAGGCCGATGACTCCCAAGTTTCAAACTTAAGGCACCAAGTTTCAAGATACTCCTACGGGCTTAATTACTCGAGTCAAAAAGGCTACGAGATAGGGCAATGCAATAATTAAAATGGGCTTAGATCTCTAGCATTTGGTCATCACTTAGCTTATACTAACATCAACAACACTCCACACAAATTTAGATCAAGCATGCATGGAATCACTACACATCTAGACCGTCTCCTTTACCGGCTTGACCACCCCAAAACTTGTCTCACAAAGGATTAAGAGATTAAAAACATTGAGAGGGATTTGGATAGGTTGATAAAAATTTAAGATACAGGCTCACAACCTAATTTTTCTACTTCGCAAATTTTTCCAACCTTCAATGGATTCCAAACCTCAACAACATTTAGTTATGACTATTGTGCTCAAGAGAACTCAGGATCACTCATAGATAAGCAATTTATAAAAATAGGCACAAGTAGTATATTCGATCATGATTCATGAATTAATCAGCAATTTCAAACATCAAATCATCTGAGCCGACAAGGCTATCTAGCATGTCAATATCCACAACAAAATGAACAAAATCAAACGTCACAATTTCTTAAGCCGGCAAGGCTATCTAACATGATAAAATGCAAAATGAAGTCAACACCCCCAAACTTGAATTACACATTGTCCTCAATGTGAAAATAGAAACAATATGTAAAGAAGATAAGAGGTAGTGAAACTTCCCTGATTCAATGCTTGGTTGTGACGTTGAAATTGACCTAAGCTTTCGTCGAATGTAGTTCACCCCCAAACTTGTTGAGGACCATGTCACTTAGGATTTTCAAAAAAATTGTTACCTACAAAAGTTTGACAATTAATTAAAAAGGAAGTAAAGAAGTACAGTAAATAAATACAAGTAACTCAAAAGAGAAGAAATTTGGGTTGCCTCCCAAAAAGCGCTTGGTTAAAGTCATAAGCTCGACTTTTGGATTTTCATTCGGGAGCATTGAGGAGAAATGATGACTTTTCCTCCGGGGGTTCTCCTTCCAAGAATGGTTTCAACCTTTGCCCGTTGACCTTGAAATGTCCCTTGTCGGGATGATATAGCTCAATAGCTCCATGGGGAAAGATTTGAGAAATTGTGAATGGCCCCCACCAACGGGATCGAAGCTTTCCGGGGAATAGCCGAAGTCGGGAGTTGAATAGAAGAACTTGTTGCCCAACTTTGAAGTCCCTCTTCACAATGTGGTTATCATGCCATTTCTTGGTCCTCTCCTTATAGATGCGAGCATTTTCATATGAGTTGAGGAGAAATTCATCAAGTTCATTAAGTTGAAGCAACCTCTTCTCACCAATTAATTTTGCATCAAAGTTTAATGCCCGTGTAGCCCAAAATGCTCGATGCTCAAGTTCAACGGGGAGATGACATGATTTTCCAAAAACAAGACAAAATGGAGACATACCAATAGGAGTCTTGAATGCGGTGCGGTAAGCCCATAATGCATCATCTAGCTTCCTTGACCAATCTTTCCTTGATGTATTCACCGTCATCTCAAGGATTCTTTTCAACTCTCGATTTGAGATCTCCACTTGACCACATGTTTGGGGATGGTAAGGTGTGGCAACTCGGTGCTTCACTCCATACTTTGACAAGAGTGATTCAAGGAGGCGATTGCAAAAATGTTTGCCTCCATCACTAATGATGAGTCGGGGGGTTCCAAATCGTGTAAAGATGTTCTTCTTGAGAAAATTGACCACCACCCGAGCATCATTAGTAGGCAATGCCACCGCCTCTACCCATTTAGAAACATAATCCACCGCCACCAAAATATATTGATTCGAGAACGAGGATGGAAATGTCCCCATGAAATCAATTCCCCAAACATCAAAGATTTCCACTTCCAAAATTGAGGTCAATGGCATTTCATTACGCCGAGAGATATTCCCACTCCTTTGGCATCTATCACATTTGGATACTAAGGTATAAGCATCTTTGAACAAAGTTGGCCAATAGAATCCCGATTGAAGAACTTTTAAGGCAGTTTTGGAAGCTCCAAAGTGACCCCCATAAGGTGATGAATGACACCTATCAAGAATAGCTTCCATTTCATCCTCGGGAACACATCTTCTAATAATTTGGTCCGACCCCCTCTTGAATAAATATGGCTCATCCCAAAAATAATGTTTCACATCGGCAAATAATTTCTTCTTTTGTTGATAAGAGAAATCCGGGGGAAGAATACCACTTACAAGGAAATTCACGAAGTCCGCATACCATGGTGCTTCGAAAACTTGGAGAAGATGGTTGGCATGTAATAGTTGTTCATCCGGAAATGCTTCATTGATTTCCTCTACTCCCACTTCTTTAGGTTGATCCATCCTAGATAGATGATCGGCCACCAGATTATCCGCACCCTTTTTATCACGGATTTCCAAATCAAATTCTTGCAAGAGAAGGACCCATCTAATCAATCTTGGCTTCGCATCCTTCTTAGCAAGCAAGTATTTTAGAGCGGAGTGATCGGTATAGACAATTACCTTTGAGCCGATGAGATAAGATCGAAATTTGTCAAAGGCAAAGACCACGGCAAGCATCTCTTTCTCGGTTGTGGCATAATTCAATTGAGCATCACTCAATGTTCGGCTTGCATAGTAGATCACATTCAACAATTTACCTCTCCTTTGCCCCAAAACCGCTCCCACGGCATAATCACTAGCATCGCACATGAGCTCAAACGGTAAGCTCCAATCCGGGGCCACAATAATAGGAGCCGAGATAAGCCTCTCCTTAAGAGTGTTGAAAGCCAATAGACACTCTTGAGAGAAATGGAAAGTGTTGTTCTTCTCAAGTAGAGAACAAAGAGGCTTAGTGATTTTAGAAAAATCCTTGATGAATCTCCTATAGAAACCCGCATGCCCCAAGAAACTCCTTATGCCTTTCACCGAAGTAGGAGGAGGCAATTTCTCAATAACTTGTATTTTGGCTTTATCAACCTCAATCCCCCCTTGTGAAATCCGATGGCCAAGTACAATGCCCTCTCTCACCATAAAATGGCATTTCTCCCAATTAAGCACTAAATTGGTTTCTTCACATCTTTTCAACACTAGATCAAGATTATCCAAGCATTCATTGAAAGAAGAACCAAAAACTGAAAAATCATCCATAAATACCTCGATGAATTTTTCCACCATGTCGGAGAAAATGGCCATTATACAACGTTGAAAAGTAGCCGGTGCATTGCAAAGACCAAATGGCATCTTCCTATAAGCAAAAGTCCCATATGGACATGTGAAGGTGGTCTTCTCTTGATCTTCTGGGGCTATTAAAATTTGATTGTAGCCCGAGTATCCATCCAAGAAACAATAATGAGAATGCCCCGCCAACCTCTAAAGCATTTGGTCAATAAAGGGGAGAGGAAAGTGATCTTTTCGAGTGGCATTGTTCAATTTCCGGTAGTCAATGCACACTCTCCATCCCGTCACGGGCCTTGTAGGAATAAGCTCGTTGTTCTCATTTTCAACCACCGTGACACCTCCTTTCTTTGGAACACATTGGACGGGACTCACCCATGCACTATCCGAGATTGGATAGATAATCCCCGCATCCAACCACTTCAATACCTCGGCTTTCACTACTTCTTTCATGTTTGGATTTAGACGGCGTTGGTCCTCCACTGTTGGTTTGAAGTTATCCTCCATGAGGATTTTATGCATGCACAAGGTAGGGCTAATACCCTTGATATCCGCCATAGTCCACCCAATAGCCATTTTATGCATTTTCAACACCTCAAGTAGTTTTTCTTCCTCTACTTCATCCAACAAATTCGAGATAATAACGGGAAGAGTAGAAGAATCACCCAAGTATGCATACCTCAAATGTGATGGAAGAGGTTTGAGCTCAAGAGTTGGGGCTTGTTGAATGGAGGGTAGTGAAGGAGAAGAGCTCTCTCCCAACTCTTCAAAATATGGCCTCTTCTTGAAGGGATAAAATTTTGGAGCATCCAAGTGTTGTGACATCCTTCCGATGTCCAAATCATCCTCTCCCTCAGTGGTTATGGAGTGAGCAATGTAAGTCTCAAGGGGATCCTTAGATGACCCATAGATGAATGATGTAGCCACCTCTTGATCAATGATGTCTACTCGGGAGCATAAATTTACCTCGACGGGGTACTTAATGGATTTCATAATGTCGAATGTGATTTGCTCATCTTGAACCCTCAATATCAATTTGCCTCCTTGCACATCTATTAAAGCTCGACCGGTTGCTAGGAAGGGTCTTCCCAAGATGATTGAGATATCAAGGTCTTCCTCCATATCAAGAATGATAAAATCGGCAGGGAAGATGAATTTGTCTACCTTGATTAGCACATCCTCAACAATACCACGCGGATGCTTAATAGAGCGATCGGCCAATTGCAATGAAACTGTGGTTGGCTTCACCTCTCCCATGCCCAATCTCCTGAAAATAGACAAAGGCATTAAATTAATACTAGCACCAAGATCACATAATGCTTTACCAAAAGTTAAATCACCAATAGTACAAGGAATAGTAAAACTCCCTGGATCTTTGATTTTTGGAGGCAATTTGTTTTGTAGTATGGCACTACATCCTTCCGTGAGCATCACAGTTTCATGATCTTCTAGCCTCCTTTTGTTTGAAAGGATGTCTTTCATAAACTTTGCATAGCTAGGCATTTGTGCTAATGTATCGGCAAATGGTATGTTGATGTGAAGTTTCTTGAAAACTTCAAGAAATTTACCAAATTGTGCATCCACCTTGTGCTTTTGGAGTCTTTGAGGAAAAGGAATGGGAGGCACATAAGCTTTCACCGGAGTAGGAACCTTTGTTGAGGTCTCCCCACTTTCCTTCAATGTTGCATCATTTTCACTCGCCTCCTCAACATGCTCCTTACCTTTTTCTTTCACCTCGGGTTGTGCCACATGTTGCTTTACCGTGACTTCCGGTAATTGAATTCCACTTCTTGTAGTGATGGCTTGCACATTTTCCCTTGGATTGATCTCGGTATTGCTTGGAAAGGCTCCTTGTGGTCTCTCCGTCATCATTTTTGCCAATTGCCCAACTTGAGTCTCAAGATTTTTGATAGAAGCCGCTTGATTTTGGAGAATAGTATTGGTCTTGTTCATGAATTGCATGAGTATCTCCTCAATGGAAGGCTTCTTCTCTTGGGGTGGTGGAGGTTGAACAAAACCGGGAGGCTTTGCTTGATTTTGGTTGTTGGACCAAGAAAAATTCGGATGATTCCTCCAACCCGGATTGTATGTGTTGGAGTAAGGATTGCCTTGTGGTCGGTTGAAATTTTGAGCATAATTCACTTGCTCATTTGAAGTACAAGCCATTTTGAGCATGGGACATTCCTCAACCTTGTGTGTTGCTCCACATGCATCACAAATAGAAATAGGAGGGTAGATTGCTTTTACCGTATGTTGAGAAGACAAATCATCACACTTCTTGAATAGAAGGTCCATCTTTGCCGATAAAGCCGCATATGCATCCACTTCATGAATTCCCGCGGCTTTCTTTGGTACTATGCGGTCGATTGGCCAAGTAGAATTGTGTCTAGCCATCCTCTCAAAGAGCTCAATTGCCTCATTAGGTGATTTTGTAGTGATAGCTCCATTGGAAGCCGAATCAACCGTCACTCGACTAGATGGATTCATCCCAAGATAGAAATATTGAACTTGCATTTGCTTGGTGAACCCATGATTTGGACATTTTCTCAACATTTCCTTGAATCTTTCCCATGCCTCATAGAAACATTCGGTGTCAATTTGTCGAAATGTGGAGATATCACTCTTCAATTTAGCCACTTTTGATGGAGGAAAGTATTTTGTAGTGAACTTTTGAGCAAGATCATCCCATGTTGTAATACTTCCAACCGGATTGGCATCTAACCATTCACGAGCTCCATCTCTAAGGGTATGTGGAAATAACCGCATGTTGATAGCCTCCTTGTTAATTCCCGGATAATCAAAATTACTACACATCTCCAAAACCGCGAGATGTGAGTAAATGGATTCTCCTCGGTTATTCCATAGAATTGTAGATGCCCCTTGAAGAGATTTATCACATCCGGCTTTAGATGAAAGTCCGGACGTCCAAATGGGGGATATGTGATGCTTCCTCGATTTTGAGTGATGAGAGGGACCATGAATTGCCCCATTGGTCTATCATCTTCATCAATAGCGGGATTGGCACCACCTTGATTGTTGTCCCCCATATTGCCTTGTATTCTTTGTTGTTCTTTCAAATATGTCCTTCTAAAATTGCACTTTTGGCCCTTCAACTTTTGAAATCTTTCAATTTGGTCCCTTGGTTAATTGCGTGGCTTGTCCAAAACTTCCCGAAAGTGACAAAATGGTCCCCAGACTTCCAATTTCAGCGTAATTTGCACTTCTTTTGTGGTTTCTGGCCTCAAACTTGGATATTAACCTATTTAAATACAAAATATGCATAAATTAGTAGATATTTGCTCAAGATGTTCCAAAATATGCTAATTTAAAGGTATAAAAAGTGTATAAAAATGCACTTAACAGAGGTAAATGATGCCAATGAATTCCTTGCTGAAATTAAGAAACATTTTGCGAAAAACGGTAAGGCTGAAACAAGCACGCTTATGCAAAGCTTGATTTCGATAAAGTATAAAGGCAATGAGAAAATAAGGTAGTACATCATGTAGATGTCTCACACTGCTTTAAAACTTAAGGAACTAAAACTCAACTTGTCTAATGACTTGCTCGTGCATTTGGTATTGATATCGCTTCCTGCACAATATAGTTAATTTAAGGTTAGTTATAACTCTCAAAGTAGAAATGGACTCTAAATGAGCTCATTTCATAGTGTGCAAGCTTCTTGCACAATTCAGTCAATTTAAGGTCAGTTATAACTGTTAAAGGGAGAAATGAACTCTAAATGAGCTCATTCTATTTTGTGTGCAAGAGGAAGAAAAGTTGACGCAAGACAGAACTGAAAGTGTTCACTTGGAAAATACCTCTAAAGATAAGGGCAAGAAAACAAATAAAGAAAATAAAGTTGTTAAGAGACTATTAATTTTATAATCCCACACTTAAGTCAATTTTGGAAACGGGAACTGCAACATTTTTGAGGAAGTTGAGTTTGGGGGGAGAAATAAGGTTAAGATATTGTCTTTAAGGAAGAAGTTGAGGAAGGATCGGTTTCGATTCCTACAATTGCTTTTGACAATGTGCAAGTTTCTATGCATGTCATTGATCAAGAAGCATATTCGGAACATCAACTAGACAATGTTGAAGAACCTCCCATCCAAAATAAGGTAAATTTCAGAAGTACAAACTCAACAACCTCAATAACTAAAGCCATTAAGGAGATCCACGAGACAAAGGAAAAATGCTATTTCAGATAATTTAAATAATATTTTTTCAAGAACATAAGGAAATAATGGAATGGTGGAAGATGGTCCAATCAATTCCATCAGGCCATGCAGGGTTCTAACTCTCAAAAGTGGATTGATGCCATAAATAAGGAGTATAAGCATATGCAAGACAATAAAGTTTTGAATCTTGTCCTATTACCAGAAGGTGCGAAGCCCATTGGTCTTAAATGGATTTTTAAACCAAAGGGGATTCGAAAGGTAATGTGTAAAGATATAAGGTTCGTCTTGTATCTAAGGGCTTTACACAGAATGATGGCATTAATTATATAAGGTTCGTCTTCGGTTTCAATGAAAGACTCTTTCAGGAAAGTTAGGTTGTTGCACATTTTGACCTCGAGTTACATCAAATGGATATTAAGGTGACGTTTCTCAATGATGACATTGATGGGACGATATGGTTTGCAAATTAAAGAAATCCATTTATGTACTCAAGCCAGCTTCCCGTTAAGGGTAATACAAATTTCATCAAGTAATTATCTCATTTGGTCTTGAGATTAATGTTGTTGATGGTTGTTTGTATTACAAGTTCAGTGGGAGTAAGTATATTGTCCTGGTTTTATATGTTGATTATTGCTTGCCACTAATGATATAGGTATATCACATAAAATTATGAGATTTTTGTCAAGGAGTTTTTGAGATTAAAAATCTTGGTGACGTCTTTTTTGTATTAGGAATTCAGATACACCGGGATTGTTCTCGGGGTATTTTTCAATTGTCACAAAGGGCTATATCGATAAAATACTTAAGAGGTTTGTCATGCAAGACAGTAAATCAGGGGACAGCCCTATCGCTAAGGGAAACAAATTTAGTCTCGACTAATGCCCGAAAAGTTATCTTGAAGTTAATGAAATGCAGATGCTCCCATATAGTTAAGCTATAGGGAATCTGATATATATTCAAATTTGTATGCGTTCGGATATTGCATACGTTATTGGGATACTAAGGAGATATTTAAGTAACCCTGGGATGGATCATTTGGAAAGCAGCCAAATATGAGTTATAAGGTATTTAAAGAGAACAAAAGATTACATGCTCACATACAGAAAATCGGATCAGTTGGAGATTTTATGGTATTATGATTCCGATTTTTACTAGATGCCAAGAAAGTAAAAGATCCACATAAGGCTACATTTATCTGCTGGTTGGAGGAGCTATTTCCTGATGGAGTGCTTAACAGACACTTTAGCTTCTTTCACTTGGTAGCACAGTTGTAGCAATTTTGGGGGCATCTAATTATGGAATATAGCTGCGAAATTTTGTCACAAGGCTGCGTATTTTGTATGGTATAGAAAAACTACTAAAGTTATATTGTGACAATAACTCAACAGATTTATATTTCAGTAACAACATGAGCTCAACTTAGTCAAAATACATTGACATAAGTTCCTGGTTGTGAAGGATACAGTTCAGAGTGGACACGTGTCAATAAGAGCACATTGGGACAAACTCCATAATTGCGGATCCGCTTACTAAAGTATTACAACCCAAGGTCTTTCATGAGTACATTACTCATATGGGTGTTGTATTTCTTAAGGATATTCGGTTTCAGTGGGAATTTGTATTTTGGGTGCATTAGACACATTTACTGTCCTTTTAGATACAGTTTAAAGTTAAAGTTATTTACAGCTGTAAGGTTTCAGGTTTATTATCTCTGAACTTGTTTAAGGATGATCTCACTTAAGTTGGACCAGTTGGAAATAGGCATGTTGAAGATCACATTACATGTAATTTCCATGCTACACATCCATACTTGATCCATGTCATTCAGTTATGTCGATATACGTGACCATCGATAGGTTTAGTTACGATTAATGTAGCGAAAGTCGCTTTGATCCTATGTTGATATAATTGATGGACCGGATTGTTTGGGGATGCATTCAGTAATGATAGCAAAATTCTGAGTACTCATAAGGTTATGATTGATACACAATTGTAAGGTTACACATATAGCCCAAGTGGGAGATTGTAAGGATTTTAATCAATCGTGTAGGCTTATATGTGAATTATTGTATATTGAATAAAAGGCTATCAATTTTGGTTAAGCCCATTTAAAGTGATCTAATAAGGATTTGGTAAATTGGGCTTTAATGCATCTAATTAATGTATGAGCTTTTATGTGTAGATACCAGGCCATTACCTAATTCATGATGGGTCGGATTAGGTTAACTGGCAATTCAGTATATAAAGTCGGTTATGGTCCCTGAATCCTACGTGTTGTTCATTCCTTTTGACATCCCATCATCAGAAATAAAAATAAGGACCACGTATTGATTTAGAAGATCCGACCGCCGAATCGTTTATCGTGAATCACGTTTGATTAAGGTACGCTTCCGTTTCAATTATTAATTCTTGATAATTCCAACATGATGATTATTTTGGATCCTGGATAAATAATTTATCTGAATAAATTCTCTAACATACAAGAGTTTCAATTGTTGAGGAAGATTACAAGGTGATGTCAAAATTAGACTTGATGGCTGATTTCTCTGTGCTCTCACAATTCTATGATTTCATATTCTTCACATGCCTTGAAAATGGTCAGAAGAGCATCACTGTAAGCAGGGTTGTTATGGCCTAGAGATTAATTTTAGCTGGAAGGTTTCAACTGTGAAGATACATATGAATTTGGAATTTTTTTGGCAAGATCACGGGTTTGATGTGTGGCATTCATGAAGGAGTGATTAAAGCCACTTGATTAGTTTAGGAGAGATGCAATTCTTTACTTTTCAATTTCGCTTGATAAATACAATATTTTTGTTTAAAAAATTTGCAATAGTAAGTTTTAAATTTTTATTATAGATAAGGTATGTGGTGTAATTTTCACTTTTTTTTTTTTTTGAAACACTTTGACGTAATGAGGATGTCACCTAGACGACACCGTATTTTGGGCCACATACGATGTCGTATTGGGCCATATTATATATATAGAAAACTTGGGCGGCCCGGTAATTATTCAGATTCTTTGTTAATTTCCTCCCAATTGGTTCGAGAGGCTTCATTTGGTAGGTCTTCAAGAGTCGTCCTTTTGTTGTTTCATTCTTCGTCGGTTGTTTGTTCAATTTCTCGGTTGTGGCAGTTGGATCTTTGTTTCAACTTTTCGAAAGGGATGGGTACGAAATTTGAGGAGCTCCTTGAACTAGATTTTTTTCGTTAAGATTTAGGTCATTATTGGTTTTTTCAGTTCTAAGTTTTTAGGTGCCCCCAGTCTTATTTTTTTGTTTTTGTTTCTTGAATTTTGCGGATTTCATTGAGAAATTCCTGCTCCTAGGGTTGAGTGTTGATTACATTTTTTTTTCTTTCTGTTGGCCGTATTAGAACATCTCCAATGTATTTCGTGGATTGAGAAAATATACATGACACGTCAGCAAATAAACGGAATATGATAAAAATCACTCTTCAATGCACAACGTAGATTAGGTTTTTATATATATATATATATATATATATATATATACAGAGAGAGAGAGAGAGAGAGAGAGAGAGAGAGAGAGAGAGAGAGAGAGAGAGAGAGAGAGAGAGAGAGAGAGAGAGAGAGAGAGAGAGAGAGAGAGAGAGAGAGAGAGAGAGAGAGAGAGCAAAATTGCTAGCATTTGTAAAAAAGATGGCTGACTTATCAAGTAAATCTGCATTGACCTTGGTAATAATAATAATAATATAATATTTGTAAAAAAGATGATTGACGTTAAAGTCTAGGATGGATTTTGGGATATAAGATTGTATACGGCCTTGAACCTAATCTAAACTAATCCTTCAAAAAACATACTTGTTCCCAGTTCTTCTATTGATGATTGATCGGGCTATTTTTCGAGATTGTTAGTATGGATCTATGAAAGGAACGCATCGGGTCGGCCCATCTCGATAAAGAGGTCGACCTTATATCCCTGGATTTGTCAATCTTGATCCGCTAGCTTATGGTCTATAGGTTTTCTCAGGCCGGGATGTATGCCCGACCTTATGACCATCACAGCCCGGAGATGCTCAACCTAATCAAGTCCTGCATCCATAGTGGGAAACATGTCCGGTCTAGCCCGACCACTTCATGATTCCAGTTGTTCACCGTTTATTGACTTTATCAGTGGGTCACCTTTTTGGACCCTCGAAATAAAACATAACCTATAAGGAATCGTCCTAAAAAAGAGGAAATATAATTTTTATAAGATTAGAACTCCTCCTAAAAGGTAAGTTTATAGCAAAAAGGACTCCTTCCTTCAATAAAGGAAGTTATGGGCTTTTTCAGCCCTATAAATACAACTCTTTTGATCACATATATTCATTCACAATTCTTTACATATATTCTAGTTATATATTCTCTCTATCTTTTTCCAGAAAACTAATTCTCACACCGGATGGGCGACGGGAAGAATCATTCTCGCCTTTTTTGCAGGTCATCTAAGGCGAGTTCATTGATCTTTTCCAGCAATCAAGTATCATCAAATTCTGTCACGTCAAGGTTAGGATTTTTGACAGCATCAATGATGAAGACTAACGGATTTGTGATAGGCAAATAGAAAATAATAGTGCGTTTAGAGCATGTTTGATGTAGGCAAAAAAATAAAATAAATAGATAAATAAATGTGTGATTGAAAAGTGTATAAAGTGGCGAGTCACGTAAAAATGTGTGGTTGAAAATAAATTTGAAGAGAAAATTAGAAAATTTTCTCAAGACCAAACAGGATATTAGTTTACTATTTTCAAGTTAATTTCAGTGTTATAAAATATTCAAATCTATATACTATATAAAGCAAACTCAGTTGGGCAAAATCTATTTTTTGGAATCTTTTTTTTTTTTTTAAAATACAATCACTTTTGTATTCTTCTGGCTATTTTTTTTTTTATATATATTTAAAAAAAAAACATAGTCAGTTTTCATATATATATATATATATATATATATATATATATATATTTTTTAAATGTAATCAATTTTGTATTCAGTTTTAGTACACGTTTTTTTCAAAATGTATTTTAATTTTGGTGAGAACGTAAAAAACTTTTTAATGACTGTAAAAATATTTAATTTATTTTATTTAAATATAATTAGAAAAAAGGTGCTATAAAAATAATATAGTTGAGAACATACATTTTTTTCCCATTTTTTAGTCTAAGTGGATTTTAATGTGAAGTATTTTATAAATAAACGGAAAATATTTATAACTATTTTTTTTTTTTTAATATAAAACAATAGCAAACAGTCAAGATCTATATTTTTTTTTATTTATTAAAAGTTGGTTTCTTACGTGTGGTTTTTCAAAAAGGAAGTTACAATTAATTGATAGTGGGTGGTTTCCACCTCTAAGCAACTAATTGGAATGGGTCAGTGATACTATATATAAATATATGGAGATTGGCATTCAGAAAGGCATAAACCTTCTTCTTTATCCAATAGATACGAACAACGAAGACCATGCATTCTTCATTGTTCGTTAATTTGCACTTGCTTCAGTTTTGTAGCTCAAAATTCAGGAAAGTAGCTACTGTGAGTGTGTGTGTGTGAGAGAGAGAGAGAGAGAGAGAGAGAGAGAGAGAGAGAGAGAGAGAGAGAGAATTGTGCCATGTGAATATTATGAGTCCTCGAAAAGAATAGGGATGAGAGGGTTTTTCTTTTTTCTTCACACAATCTGTTGTCTTCGGCTAAATGAGTAGATAAGAGTATCTCCAATGACACATTGACCAACTTAAAAAAGTGTGTCAAGTCATCAAATTGGACAATGTCTAGTTATATTCTTCTCCAATGCATCCCATATTGTGCTAAGTTGGCAAAAAAATATTAGACATTGTTCAAGGTCATGTCCAACTTTAGAAGGCATGTCTAACATGCTGACTAGACAATAGTAGTGGGAAGACTTTTTTTTTTTGAATGTAAAACTGAAAATTAATTACAGATATTACCATTTACAGTTAACACCTTATATTTATCCCGCCACTACCTGGGAAACAAAGCAATTTATTACATTACTTTAAAAAAAAAAGCAATTTATATTAATAAAAAAATCAACACGTTTTGTTTCATAGAGTATTTATTTAAGTATTAAATAGTTTTGTTGAGATCGTACCCAAAATGCGGCACATTAGACCACCAGCGAGGGTCCAATGGATTCTAGCCCATGGTTAAAGCTTAGAATATCACCTTGGGTCAACCACCGAGGTGGAATATCATGCGAACCTCTTTAGTTGAACTGATTTGTGTCTGGCCGATGTGCTTTATGCTTAGCCGAGGTGCTTTACAGTGACGCACAGAAGAGGGATGTGATAAGGGATGGAGTTAAAGATGTGTCACCACCTTTACCATGAAGTGACAGGCGCCCATCCCCTACAAAGTATAGTAATGATTAATATCAAAAGGCAAGATCTCCTTTTTAGAAGTTAGGGTAAATACAAGTGTAAAGTACGCCACGTGTCACGATCCGAAACAACGAGTTCCTCTATTAATAGAGCACTCCTCCCGCTTTGTAGGAGGTTGGCAATTTCATACTCTTAACTAAATATTTACTCTCACTCCCTTTTCTCTCTTTTACACATTTATATTTCTCGCACCCAATTTATATCTGCTTGAAATGAGCACTGACTTTGCCATCGGAGTGCAAATGGGAGCCACCTCGGCCCCCTTTGCAAACTGATCGTTTGTCATAGTGCGCAGGAGATCCACGTGTTCAAGAGGGAGGAGCTGAGACGTGTTGGTTAAGATCCAGCCCGATTTTGTGGTCAACATTTTGGCGCCGTCTGTGGAAAGCCATACTGCTAACCACGAAAACTCATGGTGAAAAGCTACACGCACAAAAGGAAACCTTGAAAAAGGGGCAAGCGACCTCTTGCAAAAGATCAAAGAACCATAAGAATTTTGAAACATAAGTTTGTTCACCTTGAAAAAGGTATAAGAACTTTGAAATATAAGTTTATTGACCTTGAAAAAGGCATAAGAATTTTGAAATATAAGTTTAAAAACCTTGAAAAAGGTATAGAACTTTGAAACATAAGTTTATTGACCTTGAAAAAGGCGTCGAACTTTGAAATATAAGTTTAAAAACCTTGAAAAAGGCGGAGAACTTTGAAACATAAGTTTATTGACTTTGAAAAAAGCATTGAACTTTGAAACATAAGTTTAACAACCTTGGAAAAAAGGCTTAGGACTTTGAGATAAAAGATAACCCATCTTTGAAAGAGAAGGTAAAACCAAGGAATTGCTCTAAAACATGAATGAAAGTGATGATGATATTAACCCTCGAAGGGGGTAGAAATGACCAGCACAGTGAGGAAGAGGTTCCTCAGAGGCATCACGAGAACGCAAACGAGGGAATGGCTCAACCTACCCCTCCGAGCCGGCACCGAAATCGCCGCATGCTACGAGACATGACTCGCATGGCAGCCCAAATGCTGGAAATGCAGAAACAGCAGATTGAACAAACTGCTGCGATGAACGCTTATATGGTTAGAGGGTATGTAATGAACGAGCCCATTATACCCCCGCAATATTCACGCCACATTACTCAACATCCGATGCGGCCACTGCATCCTATTATTATCAAGATCCACAGGCATATGCCGAGGTGGAATCCGCGCCCCTCTACGAAGAAGGCCCGGAGCATGAAGCACCTGAAGAACAAGACCAACTCCCAGCTAGACACAGGGAGGCTTCGCCAGCAAAATCTGGCAGTGTCTTCAGCCGGATATGAGATCTATTCAGAGGCAAGCGAGGGGGTCGAACTGATCAAGATCGGCACAATGCAGCTGAGCCTAGAAATAGGCAGGAGCGACGTGCTGAAGAAGCCTTGTCGCGGAGTCAAAAGCATAGGGACCAGCATGGTACGGGAGCAGAAAAGTTGGCCCCCACGCATGAGCCTAGGAATAGGCAGCAAAAGGAGAGCCGAAACAGCTCGGACCAAATCTCGTAATGATTTTCCAACCCATGAAAGGCCAAACTACGGCCGAGTTTTGCCACCACAAATGCAGGAGTACGCTCCACCGCCCTACGACCAATACCATGACCCAATGTATTTCGGTCATGACGAGAACGGTGAACTACCCTCATATGAGCTGGATGACGAAGAGGAAATAAGTCCCTTCACGGACTGCATCCGTAGGTGCCCAGTGCCTCATGACTTCGAAATGCCAGAAATAACAAAGTATTCTGGCCGAGGTGACCCTGACGATCACCTGCTAAACTACCGAGCTAGCATGGAAATAGCCGGAGCTACTCCAGCACTGAAGTGCAAAGCTTTTGCATTGACCCTTGAGGGAAGTGCGATACGATGGTACAAAAAGCTCCCTCCTGGTAGCATCCACAATTGGAGAGATCTGAAAACAGCATTTAAAAATGGCTTTGTTTCCTCCAGGCCTGGCCAGCTCCCACTCCAACGCCTTCAGGATCTAAGGCAAGGAAGGGATGAATCTCTAAAAAGTTACCTAGCTCGGTTTACTGAAGAGATGCACATTTGTGAAAACATCACCGAGGCGGAGATGTTTTCTGCATTGAAAGGAGGTCTAGATATGACGAGCATGTTTTGGAGGGATGTCCGAAATAGGAAACCGAGGGATTACAATGCCCTAGTAGACTTGATGAAGGAGGAGATCGTATCAGAAGAAATGGCTAGGGCCAGAGACAACCATCCTCAAGGGGGATACAATCTTGGGTATCCTAATGAAGCAAACCTCAAGAAAGGAGGTAACAAGGATAGGTTCGGCAGTAACCAAAGTGGAGCGTCGCGTCCATTTTTGGGGACAGGGTCCAACTATGTAGCAGAGATCACGGAAGCTATCCCCAACTTGCACTCCAACGTTCCTTCTCAGAATCCTCCCATGGCTCAAGGAAGAATGGAAAGTAGCCGAAGTGGAAAACAACTTATGATTGGGGCTTACTGCGCCTACCACAGGTATTACGGTCGCGCAACAGAAGATTGCAAGGAAATCCACATGTTAGAGGACCAAAAGGCGCATGGAAGAA